>OX344726.1:8021152-9221152 GCA_947034835.1 Ballota nigra
ATAGTACTAAAGAAAGAGTGAGAGTGATATTACTTCTCTGATTGCATAAGGTAATAGATTATTTTTGTAGTCAACTTTCAACGACTTCACTCTAATAATTTACTCATTTTTCTTAATTTTTTGTTTGAATATAACTTTGTTCCAGATGATCTAATACAAGGATCCTTGTTTTCGAGGCGGAAGAGGAGTGTGTTGCCATGAAATGACATATTGGAGAGGGATCTTTACAATTAAGAATTTTGTAATGTTTTCGAGGAAACCGTTAAGCACGCCATTTTTGGTAAAAATTGTAAAGATTGCAAAACTCCAAATCCCCAAGTTGTTGGGCTAAAACTACGTATAACAACGGGGGATGGATGCACAAACCGGGCCAAGAAAGGTAAAAGATTTGGCGACCAATTCAGCAAGGCAGTTGTTATTATAAATTAGCTCGTGGGAAAAATTATTCGCTTTCTGCAGAAGAACATCGATTGGGTACATGACACCCATCCACTGACGAAGCCAGGATTGCCAGGGGACACTTTATGTCTAAGCTCTTGTACTCAATTTTTTTTTTTTTTTTTTTTTTTTGAAAGGTAGCTCATGTACTCATTTTTAATGATGATACTTAAGTACAATGGATATTTGTTGCTTCTCTAATTACTCTTATAAATATTGGTGCTCTAATCCTACATTTTGTTTTGTTGTAGTTAGGCGTTTATGTTTTTGTGGCCTTTTAGGTGTTGTACGACCTATATTAACAATGTTGTTATAATTGGACGACTTCTTTGTACTCCAATAATAATAACTCTATAACTATTTTGAGGTAGTATTCAATTTTAATGGTTATCTTTTACTAGTTTTATGCCATGTGTAGGATTAAAAATAAAATAGAGGAAAATTGATTGAAAATGAAAGTTTGAGCGGAAAAACTGAAAAGAAAAAGAAATCAATTAATCCAACAAATTTTTTCAAGGGGCGAAAAACACATGTTCATGTTCATGTTAATGATCTTACTTAGCCAAAAAAAAGTTAAAAGCACTAGCCACATCAATTCTGGGAAAAAAAAGTATAGGCAAAGTTCGTGTGAACAAAGTTTTATCGTGTAATTCTAGTGTTATTTTGAAAAGTTACCCATACTATTATTGAAAAGTTATACTTGCACTACAAAAAAACCTTTGTTAGACGAGGGACTTTAAAGAGGAAAAACAAACCCTTGATATTAAAGAGGGTTTTCACGAGGGTTTCAAAATTAGGAGGGATATCACGAGGGGAAATATACCCTGGTCTATCACGAGGGATTTCTCGAGCAAAAGTGGGCCCCAGTTGACTTGGACGAGGGATCAGACGAGGGAACGACTGTCGAGAAGTTCACGAGGGAACAGTCCCTCGGCTACGTCTGACATGGCAGGTTTGACGAGGGTTATCCCTACCCTCGACCAGCTCACGAGGGAAACTTCCCTCGGCTAGGTCTGACATGCAGGTTTCACGAGGGATTTTCAAACCCTCGGCCAGCTCACGAGGGTTTATCCCTCTTTAATTCCCTCGGCCAACATCGGATTCCCTTCAGGTTGCAGCAGCTGCAGCAGCTTTCATTTGATTTTTTTGCGGATGGGAATCTAGCATGGGCGAGGGTTTTTCCCTCTTTAATTCCCTCGGCCCCGGTGAAATAATTACCCCACACCTACCCATTTCTTCTGCATATTCGAGCGAGAGAGAAAAAAGAGTGTAGTTTGAGAAAGAAGAGGAGCTAGAGGAGCTCGAGAAAGAAGAGGAGGATAGCTCGGGCTGCCGTTTTTTATCGCCGGCGGCGTGAAAATTCTTGTCTCCATTTCGGATTTTGCTACGTACATTCAAAAAATGTTTATACGGTAATTTTCTTTCATTTTAATCGGTAGTTAATACATATATATATATACATATTTTTTCATATTAATTATTTATATATACATATGTGTGTTTATATATATGTATGTGTATATATATATATGCATGTAAGTAATTATATTAAATTAATTTATAGTATAATTAGTTGTTTATGCATGCATATATACTTTCATGTTAATTAATATATATATAATTTGTGCATATATTGTGCTTAACTCATGGAATTTAATTTTTTTTATGATATTTAGTTGTCAATTAATTTGTTAATGCGTATATATGCTTCATACATATGTTGGGGTTGAAGGAAGGATATTCATGAATATTTTTTGTTAATTGTAGAATATGGGTGTTCCGGCTTGATTAATTATAATTAATTAAGTCGGAAATGGATGCACATAGGAATTTTGATTAATTTGGAAATTCGGAAAAATTAAACGAAACTCTGTCGAAATTTTTAGAAAATATTAATTAATTAGTTAAATTAATATTTAATAGAAGAAATAAAAATATTAATAATTAAGCTAATTTGAGTATTATTAATTCATTAATATGAAACAGATTGATATGGACTACTCAAGCCGTTTACGTTGGATGTATGGTCCAAGATCGATTAATGGCATGTTAGCTCCTGAATTTATTAGTGGACTCGATTCATTCATAGACTTCGCCACTAGTAACCCAAATTGGATGAATCGAGGAAAGATTAGGTGTCCCTGTAATAAATTTAGATGCAGGAACAAAACGTTTCAGTACCCCGATGATGTGAAAGCTCATTTGTATAGAAATGGTTTTATGCCAAATTATTACAATTGGGTTTTTCATGGTAAGGAAAATTGGGGTCAAATTCCGCATCAATACAATAATCAGGCGTCGTCTTCTTACGGACCGGTTGATGAGACCGCAGGATCTAGCTCGTACCATGATATGATCACGGACTTAACTTCCGGGCCCCACTTTGGAAATGTGGATAATGAGTCGACTGTTGAGGAACCCTCTAATCAGTATGCTGCACAGTTTTATGATATGCTTCGTGCAGCGGATCGGGATTTGTATCCTAGGTGCGAATCACACTCGCAACTGTCATTCAATGCCCGTATGCTGAACATTAAAACTGAAAACTGACTATCTGAAAGGGGTTATAATCAAATTGTTGACTTGGTTCGTGAGATATGTCCTCCGGATAATTTGGTGCCCAGAAAGTTTTCCGATAGCAAACAGTTGATGGGTGAGATGGGGCTTACTGTGGAGAGGATCGACTGTTGTGCAGGGAATTGTATGTTATATTGGGGTGCAGACAGCGATCTTGAATATTGTAAGTTTTGCGGTCGGCCACGGTTCAAACCCGCTAGACGCGATGTGAATGGTCGACTGAAAAAGAAGAGCCCTTTCAAGGAGATGTTCTACTTTCCCATCATCCCTAGACTGCAAAGATTGTATCAGTCCAATGCAACTGCGAAGGATATGACATGGCATGCAAGTTGCTCTAATAATGATCAGTCCGGTGTTATGCGTCACCCTATAGACTCGCAGGCTTGGAAACACTTGGACCAGTCGTATCCTGAATTTGCATCAGAAATTCGGAACGTGAGGTTGGGCTTGAGCACCGACGGTTTTCAGCCGTTTGGGCAGTCGGGGAAACAATACTCCTCATGGCCGGTGATACTGACGCCGTACAATCTACCACCATGGATGTGCATGAAGGATCAATTCATGTTTCTTACGGTTCTGGTGCCTGGTCCAAAAAATCCAAAGGATAAATTGGATGTATTTTTACAACCATTGATCCGTGATTTGATGATTTTATGGGAATATGGAGTGGTAACGTACGATATTGCTACAAAGCAGAATTTTTTGATGCGGGCTGCACTAATCTGGACAATAAGTGACTTTCCAGCCTACTCGATGTTGTCTGGATGGAGCACATCTGGAAGGTTTGCTTGTCCATATTGTGCAGAAAACACGGATGCTTTCACTTTGAAGCTCAGTCGAAAGCAGTCGTGGTTTGACAACCATCGTAAGTTCTTACCCAGATATCATCCGTATCGAAGGAACAAGACTGCATTCAGAAAGAACAAAACAGTTGATGATGATCCACCGTCCATCTGTACAGGTGTTTCGATCCTTGAGGAAATTAATTGGATTGGATTTATGAAAGTTACGGAAGAGGGTGCTGATGCTCACAACAAAGTTCTAGATGGGGGTTGGAAGAAGAAGAGCATTTTCTGGGATTTGCCGTACTGGAGTACCCTGTTGATCCGACACAATTTGGATGTGATGCACATCGAAAAAAATGTGTTTGACAATCTCTTCTACACGGTGATGAATGTGGAAGGGAAAACGAAGGACACAAATAAATCTAGGGATGAGCTCAATGAATACTGTCGTCGATCCTCGTTACAGAAATGTCCACATACGGGAAAGTACCCCAAAGCTGCTTATTCACTTGATAAGAGACAGAGAGATATTGTTTGCAAGTGGGTAGATGAGTTGAAATTCCCTGATGATGCAAGTTGCTCACACGTACGTGTTACTAAATTGCAATGAGGTCCAACCGTATATTGAGTAAGTTAACCTACCTCTTAGTGGAAACTTAACATTTTTGCGATCTTCTAATTTGTGCCAATTGTACGTAGTGTATTTTTCGAGCAACTACTGCTTGTTCAACCGAATCTATCAGGTGCTGAGAAAGACAATGTGCTTCAAATGGAATTTGCATCGTGGTTTGAACAACTTGTAAGTGATATGTATAAGTAACTTTTTATTACTAATGTTTATATATAAAGTATGAACTTAATGGAATATATCGTAACTTATGTACATATAGGTGAGGAGAAATCGTATTCAGGATCAGTTTTTACGTGCTCTCGCTGGCGGTCCTAGCAGTAGTGCCACCACATACCCTGGGTATTACGTTAATGGTTTCAAATTTCACACACGAGATTATGGTACCTCTAAAGCAACCATGAATAGTGGAGTTTGCATTAGAGGAACAAACTATGATTCCAATGAAAATAATTTCTATGGGATACTCGAGGAAGTAGTGGTTTTGGAATACCCTGGACTTACTGAAAAAGAAGTTGTCCTGTTCAAATGCTAGTGGTTTGATCCTACTGTACCGGGTGGAACAAGAATACATCCTGATTATAAACTCGTGGATATTAATCCAAGAGGTCGATACGGTCGTTATGATCCATTCGTACTAGCAAGTCAAGCTACACAAGTTTACTATTGCAAGTACCCCGGTGCATCTGTCCAACCGGGTCGAGAGTGGTGGGCAGTTTGCACAACCAAGGCACGATCCTTAGTGGAAATGGATAGAAAGAGTGAACCAGAGCTTCCTCCATTTCAAGAGGACGATATAGTATCCCAGATGAATTTGCGAATGGATGATGATCCTGTCGTTTTGGCTGATTTGGACGATGCACTAATTGAGGTACAAAATGAAGAAGAGGAAGAAGATCAAGAAGACGACAATGATGATGAGGATGATGATGACGAGGATAAAGATGATGATCAAGAAGATGAACATGATGATTATGATGACGATGATTGATATTGTTAATTGATTGGACCATTTTTTTTTATGTATACATGTTACAATTTTATATTAATTATTGATGTGTTCATTATTTGTTATGTATATATGTTACAATTTTATATTAACTATTGATGTGTTCATTATTTGTTATGTATACATGTTATAATTTTATATTAATTATTAGTGTGTTTATTAAATGCTATGTATACAGATGGCTGGAGGTAGAAGTATTTGTAACCTTTTCGGTGGCCGGCGATCGTCCTCCCGTACACCAGAGTCAGACCGTGAACCGGTACAACTCTTTTTAGTTGTTATATATAATATCGTATACACATGTTATAACTGTAATTATTTAATACAGATGGAAACGTCTGAAGAAAATACGGGTCGACGTAGGGATTGGAGATCGTCCTCTCAAACCGGAACAGTACCGGTTCCTGATTTGCAGAATCAGGAAGATGATCTAACTCGACACGGTGGAACATCTCCAGAAACGCTTGAGGACGACCCTGAGATTCCAGAAACTGCAGAAGAACTCACCAACCATGCACCTCGTCCTAATGTGTTACGCATCTACACGTATCACAATGTGTATGTTAAATATCACTTAGTCTTTTTTATTTGATTTTTTTACTTATACGCTTGAAAAATATACAGATTGATGCCCTCGAATGCTGTTTCGAGGTTGATTCAAAATATAATGTCCCGTCGAATGGAGATGGGCGGGTTCACATATAAGTTGGTGTCAAAAGAAAGGAAAAATGAATGGTGGGAAACATTCCAGGTATACATTCATTTTGTTAATATTGTGTAGAATTATATGTATGTATATATTTTTACTTAATTAAAATCAATATGATTGTATATATTTTCTTCATAGGGAGACGTACTGGGATCCTCGGACGGAAAATAATGTGTTCATCAAAGAGTTGTTTATCCGGAGGTCTAGAGAACGATTTTTTGATCTGCTCAGTCTTTGGAAGAGGATCAATAGAAGGGAAGGGAAAATACCTCCGTGGGACATGAGATTCTGGACTGCATTACTTCAGTACTGGCAATTGCCCGAGGTCATTAAAAAAGTAACCAGTGTAGAGCAAACCGCTTGTCTGCGGCCGGAGGAAGAGGCCCCTCAAAATACAAAAGAGGGGCAAAGGGAGCCGCACAATGGACTGAGGAATACGTAAGTAATTCCTACACTACAACTTAGGGAGATTTTAATTACTTGATTACACATATCTTTATTTTTTGGAATACAGGAGAAGAAATATAACCGTCTCCCAACTGAATGGGAAATTGTGCAATATTTCCACAACTGTGGGGAAGGGGAGTACACGTATGGAGGAATTGCTGACATAATTGTAAGTGTTTTACATTAACATTATAAATTGAATAGTAAGGTAACACGTTTGTATACTTGAGATGATGTCAAAAAATTTGTATGTCTAGGACTCTGTGGAGGAACGAGTCTCGCAATTACCGCCTCCAGTAGACGATACTGAGCGCTTGAACCGACTGAGTCAAGTGTATGCTGAGACAGTGAGGCCAGGCCACGGAAAAGTTAGGGGCCTCAGTCAAATGAAGACGATGCGTATACAATTTGGCCCAGGCGGGACATCAGCTGGCACACACATTGGCGGTTATGATCAAAGAGATGTTGATCGTTTGCTGGCTGAGGAGCGCGCGAGATACGAAAGATTGCTGGCCGAGCAACAAAGACAGCAAAACGAATTTGTGCGCCAGGAAGTACACAATCAGATGATGGCATGGTTTCAAGGCCAACAGGGAAACCTACCTAGTGGGTTTTCCCAACCAGCTAGTGCATATCCTCCTTACCCAGCTTATCCTTCATATCCTCCCGCCCCTTCCGCATCTGGTTACGCCCCTTATCCTCCCCCCGCCCCTTATCCCTCGGCCGGTCCTTCTACTGGTATTCCTCCTGTTCCTCCTACTGGTTTTCCCACCGCCCCTAATCCTCGGGCCTCTCCTGCTCGTCCTCCCGCCTCCGGTCCTTCATCGTCTCGTCGCAATTCCATCTCTCCAACTGGGTTTATAGACCTACTTGAAAGAGGTACATATTCTAGTTACCCCCCGAGGGGTAATTATTCCGGAAATGAAAGAGGTGGTGATGATGATGATGATGATGATGATGATGATGATGATGATGATGATGATGATGATGATGATGATGATGATGATGATGACGATGATGATGACGATGACGACGATGATGACGATGACGATGACGATGACGATGACGATGACGATGACGATGACGATGACGATGACGATGACGATGACGATGACGATGACGATGACGATGACGATGACGATGACGATGACGATGACGATGACGATGACGATGACGATGACGATGACGATGACGATGACGATGACGATGACGATGACGATGACGATGACGATGACGATGATGATGATGATGATGATGATGATGATGATGATGATGATGATGATGATGATGATGATGATGATGATGATGATGATGATGATGAGAGTTAGGATGTCATAAATATTTGAACATGTTTTGGAACTATATTTGTTGGTTTGATATTTTACTGTTTATTTGGATTTATATGTCTGGATATTTGAGCATGTGAGTTTGTTATTATCATTATTATTGATTATTAGTTATGAATATTGTTGAATATTAAAATTTTATTGATTTTTTAAAAATATATTCATCAATATAAGTGTATATGTGTATATGTGTACACATATTAGTAATTAGTGAAGAGAATTTAAAAAGTATGTATTTTAAATTTTATTGATTTAAAAAAAACGATCAATATATGTGTATATATGGACACATATTAGTAAGTAGTGAAAAATAATTTAAAAAGTATGTATTTTATAATTTTATTGATTTAAAAAAAAAACAATCAATATATATATATATATACACACCTATTAGTAATTAGTGAAAAAGAATTTAAAAAGCTAAATATAAATATACACAAATATATAAGTAGTGAAAAAGAATTTATTGATGTATTCATTAAAAATATTTTAATATTATAAATAATAAAAATAATATATATAAGTGATAGTTTAATTTTATATGTAATAATAATTTACATATAAAGTATAACAAACAATTAATATTAATTAGTATAATATTTAAAATATATAACACAAAAATATATGAAATATATATATTACACCCTAAAACATAACAACTAAATTGTCTTGTCCAAGCGGCACGGCAAAACACGCAAGACCTCTCCATACATAGAGGTCGTGTGTTCGAAACTTGAGGGGGGCGAATTTCGCCCAATTAAAGCCGAGAGTGAGGTTGGAGGGTGGTAGCCTAGCGGATCCGCGGGGGAGGGGTTGTGTTAGAGGTCGTGGGTTCGAATTTCGCCCAATTAAAGCTGAGAGTGAGGTTGGAGGGTGGTAGCCTAGCGGATCCGCGGGGGAGGGGTTGTGTTAGAGGTCGTGGGTTCGAAACCCACGAAATTGCATTTTTTTCGGAGGGAACTAGACGAGGGAAGTAAACGAGGGAATTTCCCTCGCCACGTCAGCCGAGGGAAAATTCTCTCGCCAACTGCCGCCTGTCACGTCAGGGTTGAAGAGGGTTTAAATTCCCTCGCCCACGTTTCCCGAGGGCTTTAAAGAGGGAAAATTCCCTCGTGCCCCATTCCCGAGGGTTTAATTCCCTCGCCCTTCACGAGGGCTTAGCCGAGGGAAATTTTGTCGAGGGATTTTTTCCCTCGTTAAAACCCTCTCCATTTTTCGAGGGATTCGTTTTTCCCTCGTGTACAGATTGGCGACGAGCATTTTGGAGACGGAATAAATCCCTCTTCAATACCCTCTCTATCTTCAATTCCCTCTCCAAAACCCTCTCCAAAACCCTCTTTAAATCATCTTATTTTTGTAGTGTTGTTATTACTGAAAATTTAATCCTTATTAAATGCATTGTTTAGTAATAAAATGGATAACTTTTCGATAGTAGTGAGTGTAATTTTTCAAAAATATACTTGAATTGTATGGTGCATCCGCTGCATACAAGACTATATTAAAATCTAAATAAAATATACTAAAAAAGAATTGTGGACAAAATTCAACAGCCCCTAAAATTATAATCACATGGTCGGATCTGAAGAACGTTTATGAGTGTCATCAACCTCCCTCAAAGTCCTGCACTGTCATTACCGTCGTCGGAAAGAGAATAAAAAAATATTTATACTCATTTATAATGATAGTAATCACGTCATGTCCTATCATTAAAAAAAATTCTAGTTAATGATAGAAAATAAATTTTAATGACATGATCTTGTCATTAAAGATTGTTTTATGTCGATAAAAACTTTTAACTATATAAGTTATAATGATATGATTAATGTCACAAAATTTTACTCCCTCCGTCTCGGAGGAACTTCCACAATTTTCTTTTTAGTCCGTCAGAAAGGAACTTGCACATCCTTTAAAAGGAAAAATTGATTTGCGTGCACACTCACAAAAATATATACATATTTATCCATATCTCACACTCAAGAGCGTGAGGATCAACTATTCTTCGTGATAGTTTGGAATCAATACCTGATAGGGTGAAAAAAATCAATTCGAAATTGTCTACGGTTGCTATTTAATCACCTTAAAATTTATTTTGGAGAAGACGAAAAAACTTACTTTTGGATTGTGAGAATTGATTTTTTATAAACACTCCTACTTTTAAAAATTTTTTAACAAAATATTCCCACTTTGATTTACTACAAAAATTACTTAAAATCACTTCTATTTGGGGTTAATTGCATATAAATACACTACCTTTTTTCCAACTTTCAATTTAATCCTGAACTTCACGATTAAATTATTATATGCAATTAACCCTTCTATTTACTATAGAGTTTCAAAATATACCCTTCGAATGCTTGAACCCTGTCCACAAGCTGGTATGTTATGCTTAGATTCAGTTTAAGGGTTTTTAACCCATATTTCGTTCCAGTTTAAAGAACACATTTGTCCTAATGTCATTTTGTAGTTGCTCTAGTCCGTTAATATAGCCAACACAATATATATTAATTATCAAACCACATAAATCTGTGTTTTTTATTTCTTGCATCTGTTATAACACTACCCTCAGATATTTATCAAGATACGTAAGGGGATTTTAAATGATTTCTTTTAATTTTCTATTAGCTTTGTTTATCGGAATAAATGTCAATTTCGTGGCACATAAATTAGTTAGATCATTTCTTTCATATGATATTCCTGATGTGTGGGTCCAACCTCCAAAATCATTTCATTTCTACAATTAAATGAGTTGTGCTGCTAATTTTTTTTAAAATAAAAAACTTATGTAGTTTTAAATTTACAATTGTTCACAACTTTGTCAATCAAAGTAATGATTTGATGGACCCATATACAAAACATAAAATACATGTTAACATAGGAGAATGTATTGGAAATGAAAAGTTTAAGCACTTAATTAGATGCTAGTACTAAAAAAATAGAAAATAATCACCAAATCATGTCCAGCAACATTCGATTTTCAGTTTTTCAATTGTAACAACACTTCGGCTACCTTTTAACTGTTATTTTCTTATGTAATTATAAAGAAGTAATCATTCTTAAAAGACAAATTCTTATGTCAATAAGTTTATTGTGTAATTGGTTTACATTATTTATGGATAAAACTTGGGTGAGATAGTTTCACGGTGAGACAGTTCTCAAACTAACACACATCTCATCCAAAGTGTTAATGTGTCATGCCTAATTTATATTCCTTGTTTTCATGAGATGGTCTCACACAAGACCTACTCTTATTTATGTATATTTAAACGGTGTAACCAATTTAGTTTAAAAGTATTTATTATTATACTACAACGTACTCATAGTTGCGAACCAATTGTACGATAAAACTATTTTATATAAAACCAACTCTTTTTAACGTGTAAAAAAGGAGAGAAAATATAATTTTTTATCCTTTAACTTTGATTGACTTTAATTTTCATCATGTAAATTTGGAATTTCGTCCTATAACTTATAAAAAGTGCATTTTTTGTCATGTTACCTCCCACACCCGGTAATTGTGGGATGGGGAGGGAGGGAGTATTAGTTTTATACCTTTAATTGATACATAGATTTATTTTCCTTTAATAAGCATAACATACATTAACCCTGACAATCCCCTTAATTTTAATTCAAATCATTTTTTTCTAGTTCAAATATTTCAAGGAACATTTTTTCTCGCAACTATAAATGAGGCCACCTGAACATTTTTTCTCGCAACTATAAATGAGGTTGGTGGGTGAATCACAACATCTAAGTAGGAGGGTAGGTGAGTCACAATCTCTCACCAATCATCTTGCTATATAACATCACCAACCCCTTCTTCATTTTTTTTTCATGGAGATGCTTTCAATTTTATTGCACATTAATTTCTTCTTTCTGTCTTGTGTAAAATTTCATCCAACTTTTTTGTTAGTTTATCGGAGCTGGGATTTAAATTTTTTTGGCAACATGGCAAAAAAAATTTAGTGATCCTAGCTAGCTAAAAGGATGCCGGACGACAATTTCTGTTAGCTCAGTTCTATAGTTAAAAATCTGGCTGGATAACTTAAATATTTTTTTAAGCTAATCATTAATTAAATCACAAGTTCTTTTTCTATATGTATATATATATGCATGTCTATACAATAGCGGGTTCATATAATTCATTCAAACTGTACAATCGAAGCCGAATCTTAGTCCAGACTTCAGATGATTACGAGAAGATGATTGAGTACAAATACTATTACGAAGAAACCACGCACATCCCTATTCCACCCGCAATTCCACCAATCCCATGAACCTCCGAATCCTCAGCTCCTGCGATGGTCTACTATGTTTGCTCATCGAAAAAGAATTTGAAATTTAGGAGATCTTGGCTGGGGAGACGAGGGAGGACTTCCTCGGTAAAACGTCCACCAATATTTCTCTGATTCCATAATTCCGTATGCATCTTTGAGCCAACACATTATTAGTGTTGAATAGTAAATTGATTTTTTCTCTCGGACTAATAAGTTTAAATACTAGGAAATATCTCACTCTCACCGCCATCTGAGACATATTTATTTATATTATTATTATTAAAAATGGAAAAAGAAAAAATATTATAGCAATTTTAAGCGATTTATGGTAATCTATATTTTACATAATCCATGTCTATCAAACCATATTCTCCCTTATATGAAAAAAAAAAAATCTTAATATATATAAATATATATATATATATATATAAAATGTAATATAAATACTCATAATTCTCCATTATATGGAAAAACAAATCTTTATATATCCGTGTGTATATATCCACAATCTCACCAGGAAGATAAAAAATGGGGATTAGTGTATTATATTATAATTGTTGTAGATTTTTTCAACTCCAATTTTTGTTACTCCTAATAAGACTTTTAATACTCCTTATTAAATATCTGATTTTTATGATAATTTATATAAAATTTACTCATCTCTCTTTTGGCAGATTTGCAATGCTCAAGTTCGTATCTTGAGTGGAATTCATTTGGTGAGAACTAAGGAAGTGTACCGTATAATGGTGATCTATTCCCGATCAACTCCCATAGTCGCCTTCCGGCCCCTCTTGCCCCTCGACGCCCACTCTGTTTTTGGCGAGGCCCTCCTTTCTTTTTCCGAATGGAGCTTCTTACGCCCGTGCACCACCTTTTTCGACCCGAAAACTTTACCGCACTTCGGACACGTTGACTCTTTAGATTCCTCCACGTCCTTGCAGCTGGGTTTCACCTTGTGAATTCTCATGTGACCTCCTAAAGCTTTCCCCGAACTAAGTGTTTCGTGACAAATATGGCAAACCCTAACTTCGGATTTCTCCTCCATTCGGACTACTGATTGGTCTTGATTACTCATCATTATAGCGTATATACGCCACTTACACAATATAAAAACCTAAAGGTCACGTTTGTTTTCGTCTTGAGGTGGATGGGGGAAATCCGGATGGAAAAAAAAGTGGATGGGCGAAATCCTGTGAATAGTAATCATTTGTTTGTTTTGGATTGGATGTAGTAGGGGTGGATGGGGCTTTATGTCAAATCAATAATGATGATGTATTAGTATATTATTATTTATTAAAGAGGTAATGATTGAATGATTGTGTTGAATTATAATATAAAATAATGAATATTATTATGTATAATTATATAATTATTTAATTATATTATATTATTTGAATTGAATTAAAACACAAAACAATTGAATCAATAAAATGATATTAACGTGGTTAAAATTTTATTAATGTTGTTAAAATTACAAGAAATTAATTATCCGACACGAAAATGTGAATTAATACCAATTTAATTTGATTTTATTGAATTCATACATTTTTTATTTTTTTTAAACATAATAAAAAAATTCAATTCTTAAAACAATTCAACTACACCATACATATATTTAATATATTAAAGGCGTGCATCATCATATTACATGTGGTGAAATTTGAACATTCTCATCGTTAATTCATAATATTATTTTTATTCATTTTCAAATTTTGTATCTAATAATGAATTATAAAACGAAATAAATAACCAATGTTTTAATGGATATATATTCAATACAATTTTTTTATAAGAAGCCGTTATTCTATTTTTAAAATGTAATTTTTTCTCTTATTGTTAATCTTCATTCATTATAAGAATATAAAAAATTATCTACAAAATATTCTGTTATGCTTTTCGATAAAAATTATTTTGTTCTTAAATAGTGGGGATTGTCTGCGACGTGCCTACAAAGGAATTTTAAGTAAATTTTAATATTTATAGTCATGTTTTGTCTATTGTTAACTCAAGAAAAAATGTTCTCAATTTATTTATATGGTAGACATGATTAATGAATGAAGATAGCAATTAATTTCACGCATATTTACTATTAATATGTTTTCATTGAATTTTTTGTAAACAATTAAAATAAATAATATACTAATTTAATTGATGGTGTATTATAAAGTAGAAAATAGAGATTAATAAAATATATATTTTATGTGAAAAAATAAAGTTGATGTGATAGATATTGGGTTATGTGAAAATATGGGTATAAATGTATAATAGGGGTGTATGTGTATTTGGATGGGGGATGGGATGTGCAAATCCGAAAATTGACCGGAACGGGGGAAGCCCATCCCCCATCCGGACTTTGTAAGCTGAAAACAAACACACCCTAAGCGCTCGGGAAAACACTAATTGTTACCAGAAGAGTGATCATATTATATACCTTCTTCAATCTCTCAATCCAATTAAGCTTGTTTAATTATGTTATTTACTAACATAATTAGATTTTCTTGGTTGCAATTTTACTTGAATCAAAAGTTAGTTTTAATATTATTATATTAAAATTACTTGAAAATAAACATTGATCACTGAAATAGTTCATTTTCTTTTAGTTTTATTATATATGTTCTTTAGTTAATTAACGCAATTTTATACGATTGTAGATATAGCAATTGATCGTGCTCTTATGGGGAAAATTGTATTTTTAGTCCCAAGAGAATGGGTGGAAAACACTTTTGGTACCTATGTGCGAAAGTAGTCCTTTTCTGCAGTTTCGCTCCCATACGTTAATTAGCAGGACTAAAAATTCAAACTTGTCCTGTTCTTTTGGGACAAAAAATGCAATTTTTACATGTTTTTTGGACTAAAACTACACTATATCCTATTCTTTTGGGATCAAAAGTGTTAAAAGAAACTACGGGATTGAAAGTGATGAAAAAATGACCATTTTGAAATAGACACATTCTCTTGGGACTAAAAGTGCAATTAAATCTGCTCTTATAATTTGTGAAACTAAAAACATGCATTACCCGAAAACAAAAACAAAACCTAACTACTCAAACTATTATTTTGTTTTTATGATACTGTTATAATTTGTGAAACTAATTGGTAGCATTATTCTATGGCAGGAGCTCGCACCCGCGCTAGTAGATTGTTTAGAGAAAAAGAAATAGAAGAGCTAAATAAAATACTACTTTCATACCTCGAAAGTTTGTGTTCTTTTGGACACATAAATTAAAAAAAAAATGTGTAATGGGTAGCATGTGTAGAGTGTAGATTGCTGATTACTATTGCATCTTTTGTTGTAATCAGTACTAAGATGTTGAGGTGTGTGCAACATCATCAACTTTCCGATTTTAGAGAATCCCACCACATGATTCAATCTAAAAAAATAACGTCAACGACAAAAATGTCGACACTCTATTTCTAAATTTAGTAATGTATAATGTACCTTTGACACTTCCATCACTGGATGCAGATAATCAAGAGTCGAGTGACTTCCCACTTAAAAGGAATTCTTTAACAAAAACATCTCCTATAATCGCTTTTGTTGGACAAGTGGGTGAATTAGTACGGATGTGTAACAAGTATGGTTATAAGTTTTGATACGTTGAAGGTGAGCTTACGTGGGGTCTATCTTTTGCGATATACAACCTTGTCTCGATAAAATCAAGATTTTGCCCGTATCTCCAATCTGAGGTCCTTGCTTTATTGCATGTAGAGGCGTAGCCTAATTGATGGTATCACTAAATTATATCACATCAATACGCAAGCATGGTGTTGGTAGAGGCTGACAAGATCTTGTTTGAAGAGAATATATATATAAGGTTCACATTGTTGGAGTTACACGTGAAAGTATGTTTTTACTTTGTATAATTCATATATTAAACAATTGTTTTATGAGAATAATTCTTTTATCACATTTGTTTTGAATATGAATGAATATTAAATATTTATTGCAACTCGTTCAATATATATAGTATGTGTTACATTGTAGTTAATGTGGTGATACCAGATCACGGAAGATCACATTGACGGTTGTCCTTGTAACTAGACGTACAAATTCACGACCCAGGTGGAATTGAACAATCCGCTGTGAAAGGTCGATGTGTATATCTCAGATTGTCTTGTGTTGACCAAGAGATTGCACTAGCACATTTAGTATGTGTTGAAGAGGACATACAGCGAGAATAAATTCTCATGTTCTGAAATGTGAAGAATTAGACCTCAGTAGTTATTAATTTCTTAATCTCCGTCACTTAAATAGGACCGTGTGTGGTTAATAGTTATTGCTTTCATTCATGTTGGGTGAGAATCATCGTGACTTCGAACCTTGTGTTTTGGGTAGTAATATTTATCATACGACGATTGCTAAGGTTTAATACGGAGAAACGTGTGTGAGTACGGCTTGTGTGATTTGTCCCCTTGGTGGGCTTATAAGTTTTATCGTACCAAATCTTGCAAGTGAAGAATTAGATTCTTCGGTACGGATAATAATGTTGAGTTGTCTTTACTCCAAGCCACGGGATATTAATTAATTTAGAGCTATTCAGAAGCTCAATTAATTAATGGAGTAGATAATCTTAAACACGAGAAATATTAACCGGGAGCCCATATTATCGTAATATGGATTAAGATGGATAGTGCAATATTAATTTATTAGTGGTATTAATTAATATTAATGGGTTGAATAATATTGGGGCTCAATATTGTAATTCAGTAGCCCATTGGAGGTCCAGTCATAATCCTCCTAAAGGTCCCTCAAGTAGCCCAATAATAATAAGGTGATTAAAATAAAAGAAAATATAATTGCTGATTTTTCTTAGATAAATTCGAAAATTAAGATATAGGAGAGAGAAAAGATTTTGTTGATTTTCTTGGAAAGATATTATGGAAGATGTGTATTCTTGTAATACAAGATTATCTCAAGAAGATACAAATCTTGGTTATCACCCTATAATTTTCTTTATTCCCTGTTATTTAAAATTGTTCGTGAGCTCTTCCCACCGGCGAATGAATAAGGCAAAAGGGAATAATTGAGAACATTTTTACGGTTGATAGGATCCTTTCGCTTGTCCCGTTTATCTCGATTGGACATCGCTTCAAGAGGTACGTTATACGTAAAATTCTTAGTTTTTCCGCCGTAGAATTTTACGTGTTTATATTCATATGCATGTAAATTTGTTGTTGGCATATTTATTATATGAATTAATTTAGGATTAATTAATGCTAGTAATAATTAGATTTAAATTTGTATTTAAATTTCATCACGAATAGATCCGGGCACCCCGAATTTCCCCAACACACATACCCTAATTCAACTAAAAGGTGGATACACATCCCTTAATTCATGCAAAATGAGAGTTCATAGCCTAATTGGGCCTAGTTCAGGCTCAATTGTCCTACATTTACCACTTTTTAAAATTATTGTCCGGGTACTATATACCCCTCCATATTTATTTGATACTCCCACTCTATTTTTAACTTATTATAATATATTTTTAAATGACTTTTATACCCTTATAATTAAAAAAAATTGAATATTTCATACACCCACTAGAATACCAAAAGACACAAGAAATACAAACACAAGAAGAGAATCGGTGAAAAAATTCATCTTGTCCACCATTTTATCATCTTTACAACGGTGATGAAATCTTTGTTCGTTGTTTTGTTACAAAAATGGTGTACACGCATGAGTCTTACGCTATTTGTGTAAGTGTATTTGTTTGAATATTTTGTTTGATGAAGTATAACTTTGTTTTTTTTTTAATGTTGTTTTTTGTCTATGGAATGAATATTGTGTACTAATATTTTCGTATTTTAAGCCTATAATTTTCGTATCAAGATTGTTTTTCCCACGTTTTATTTGAAAAACAATCACCGCACCAATTTTTGAACCTGGTTTATTGAAAAATGGTTAGTATTTCGATAAACATTTGTCGAAAATTGGTTAGGTATTCGAAAATATATTTTTATTGATATGCATTTATCGATATATGAGCTTATTATCGAATAAATATTGTTGAACCATAATGTTATTTATATTTTGAACACCGTGTCCAGCGGCTCGTCGTCGTCAGTGGCTCACCACGCCTTGGTCGACACTTCATAGATAAGGACGATCGCAAGGAAGTTGTGGCGATCACATAGCGTGTCGTGGCGATGGCGCTGTGAAGAAGAGAGAAGGTGTTGCGGTGCGGTGGCCAGCCATGAGGCTGCTGTTGTCGTTCCTGAAGCCACCAGCAGTGGCGCTGCGTGTCATGGGAGTGTCGTGGCGATGGCGGTGGCGACACTGTGAAGAGAGGAAAGGTGTAGAATGTGTAGTAGGGGAGGGGTTTATGTGGGTGTATGAATATTCTGAAATAATATTAGAGGTAGGGGTAATTTAGGTATACTGTGAGAGTGTATTCAATAATTATATAAAATATAGCGGGTAGATTAAGTGGGTAAGTGTATCAAATAAATATGGAGGGGTATATAGTCAGACCCTTATTGTCCTTTTCCAAGCCCAAAAATATATTGTCCTCATTTTCTAACCAACCTAAAGATACGGGCCTAAAAAAAATTCCCTTAATTTTTATGTATTTTTAAACATTGTTACAATTTACTTCAAACTTGACAGTTTTATGGTAAAACGGTTCGAAAACTAGTACAAATTAACACTCATCCCTTTTAAAATATTAATACGTACCAACTCTTAAAAATATTATAAGGTGATAGTTATAAATTACTTGTAATATAAAACTAACCCATCTTAACGTGTTAAATAGAATTTCAGTGTAGCAAGTTTGAGATGCGTCTTTATCAATGAGGATAAAAAGAACGCATAATGTTGGTGTGATTGGTCATAGGTGGTTATTGGCCACCTAAAAATAGAGTTATGAGTGTAATTATTATTTTAATTAATGTTATGATATTATCAGATAAATGTAATAATATAAATTTTAAAAAAATAACATATTCATTAATTAATTAGCCCAAAAATACAAATAATTTCGATTCAAATTATTCTTTTCTAATTCAAATATTTTAAGGTATGTACATTTTATCTTCATCCCATACACAACTTACAGATGAGCTAGGGCGTAGGTGGGTCACAATGCAAATAGTAGAAGGGTACATGAATCACAATTCTCTCACCAATCATCTTGCAATAAAAATCACCAACCCCTACTTCATTTTTCTTCCATGGAGATGCAGCTTAGAATATCACTGCACATTAATTTCTTTGTGTTTGATTAAGGATGTGCACATCCGAATGGGATTTTCGGATTTGTACATCTCATTCTCTATCTAAACACTCATTCAATCTTATTATACATATACACCTCTTAAAATTATAACATCACTATTTTTTCTTAACACATTTATCCTCTATCCCCACTAACTAACAATAATAAAATAATATATTATCGTCATTTAAAAATATTGATTTGACATAAAGTTTCATCCACCCCTACTATAAATTAAACATGAATTTTATGTTTGTTCCATCTATTTTTTCCGATCTAAATGTGCTTCATCCACCTATGGCCGTAAACAAACACTACTTTAATGTTTTTCACGCTAACCACTACCTAAAACCCCAAGTTTTTTCTCTATGTATATTTGCCCTTAGTGTTCGTATCATTCATGAAAATTTACACTTTCTTGTCCTTTACCTTTAGTTGGCATTTTCTTCATCCTGTTTACTTTGAGATTTTGAATTTTATCCTTTAACTTATAAAAATCGGTGTTTTTTTTATTTTGTTACCTACTACACTAAGTAATTATTGTTGTAAATCCCACATGACACCATTTTTTTTTTTTTTTTTTGTAATTTATTGGATGTAACTTAAAATGACATGTCAAATTTACCAAAAGAGGTATCTGGTACTGCGGACAAAAACACAAATTTTATAATATATAGGACGAAATTTAAATAGCTCAAAGTTAAAGGATATATAGAACGAAAACCAAAGATAGCCAATGTTAAAGGATAAAAAAAATGTATTTTTCCTATCATTCATATTTCAAATGGCGCCAAAGTGTCTATCCCAACTGTTGATGACCTTTTCTAACGAAGAAGATTAATGGCTGTTTTTCATCTAATGAAGATCATCAAACAAGAATCAAGATCATGGAATTTGGTTAAGTAATGTTCAAGAAATAATTTGGCAAAAGTTTGGACTTATATTGAATTGTTCTCCCCCCTTTTTCATGTACAAGAAGGGGGTATTTATAGACATACAAAGTGGTCATGTGTCACCATTTTGATGGCTCAACCATTGGATCTTTGCCAAGTGTTAGGACACTTGTACAACATCTACACTATTACTCATTGGATGGGTGCCAAGTGTTAGGACACTTGGACTATATCTAAGCTAGTGACTCTTTGAATTCCTCATGTTGTACTTGGTCTTTGGCACTTTGAGATGCTCTCGACGGTGACCGGCTGCTCGCTTGTACGTCTTCGTTAGATGTCATGGTCCTTTGCGTTCTGAGCTGTTCGCTTATCGCTTGGGATCATTTTACAATGCTGCTCGCTCCATTACGTCCCTGTTCGCCCAAATTGGCTTTGGCTTGCGCCGCTGGCACAGCTGTTCTTTGCAAGGCTGCTCGCCACGATTCTGCTTGTCGCATTAGTGTTTTTCTACAAAGATGTTCGCCCTACGAATCTGCTAGCTCCGCTACAAAGCTGTTGGCTTTTTCCGTTCATTATCCTGTTTGTCAGGTTTAATGATAATCTTTCGTTAATTAAATGCAAAGTTGTTCGCCCATCAACAATTGCCCCCTAGCTTGGCCTCATGTTGAATGTGGTTGATCAACTGAGACCAAGCTACAATTTCATCTTCGAACAATGGGCGAGCAGAAAGGGAGTGTAGTCGATTATGTGGACGAGCATCCGCGTGGGCGAGCAAACGAGCAATAGGAACCTAAGCGTGCGACCAGCAACGAATGTCCCTTCGTGTCGCGACGGTTGGATTCCCGAGGCACGGAACGCGAGGCGTCGCGTCAGTCACGCGCGACTTCCAATTTGCCCATAGGGGCCTATAGTATTTTGCAAATATAGCACTTTCGCCCCCATTTCAACCTTATAAATAGGCGTCTGTTTTCTTAATCATCTTCTTTTCGAAGACTCACAAGCCATCCGCCATTGATACGCATTTTGAAGCTTTGTCTTTCAATCTTTTGTGTTCGAATCCCCTTGCGTCTCTTAGATTCTTGTTCTTTGAAGGTAATTTGTCCTGTATTCTCTCTTTCTTCCTTCAATTTTCGTGAATTTTTTCTATTTCCTGTATTTTCTTTAATCGTCACTATTACTCCGGCCGTGAGCCGCCATTGCGCCGCCGTCTCGTAGCGACGTTGCCGTTGTGATTTTGATTTCGGACCCGTTGTACTTAAAATCTTTCTAAAATTGGTTAAACTTCCGCCTCGTTATTTCGAATGGAATTTACCCCCTCAAATTCATCTCAATCCGGACCCGGGCGAAACCCGGAAAAAAGACCCGTAGATTTGGATTCTCCGCGCAGATCTGTTCGCCAAGCATTGGCGAGAAACCCGCGCACTCTGTTGGTGGACGAAGACACGGACTCCGATGCGAATTCTGTTGTTCGCTCGATAGAGACGTACGCTGTTGATCGCTCAGGCGAGCAGGAAAAGATGCCTCCTCTCGCTCGTGAACCCGAAACTTCTTCCAACTTGGGGGAAGACTCTGCAGAAGTGGCCGCGGAGATAGAGGATTCTGTTGGTCAAGAAGGCGACCAACGAGTTGGCGAGCAGCAATGCCCCACTCTTACTTGGGAGTTTTTAAGGGAAATTAACTTCCCCATTTCTCAAACTACACCAGAATCCCGGATCCCCGAAGGAGTTGTTCGTGACACCGAGTGGGCGGACTACTCTGCTCGCTACTCGAAGGCTTTCGTCCCCACATCGAGGGTGATTATGAAAAAACAAAGCGGGGACTTTGCAGCGAGCAGCCTTGATAGCGTGCTCTTCGAGGAAGACTTGGCGAGCATCCGCGCTACCTACAAGATCCCGTATGACATTTTCATGTACATACCGAAAGAAGGAGAAACTGCTGATCGCCCTCCTCCTGGTTGCACGGCGATCAATTTGGATGTGCTCAACACGGGTTTCCCACTCCCCGTTCATCCACTCATCGGGCGATTTCTGTCCGACATGAATTTGGCGATTACCCAGATTACTCCAAACGGTTGGAGTAGTCTCCTAGCCTTCATGACTCTCTTTGGTCTTGAAGGCTACAAAAACAAGATAACAACCGCAGAGATTCTCTATGCCTTGACAATTTCTGCTCAACAAGAGGATGGAGCTGGTTGGTACTATGTTAAAGCTAAAACCGGGTTAAAGCTCATCGAAGGAGTCCCCAATAAAATTAAGGGTTGGCACCGCCAATTTTTCTTCATTGGTGGTGACTGGCGAGCATCGGAGGGATTCGCTGGCGGGCAGGCGCGCATCATGTCGCCCGAGCGCTTTGGACATGCTAAACGTAGGCCTCCCTTTATCTTATTAGTTCATAAATAGGACTAATTTTAATCCTTTTTGTTGTTTTGCAGGTTTGAGAAATTTGAAGTGGGGGAACCCTAATCTGAGCGACGAGTTTCTCTTCACCTTAGCCATCATCTCTCTTCGCGACATTGCCAGTCGCGACATACACCATCTCTCGAAAGCTCATTGTCGCAAACTTGCTGGTTTGATTACGAGTCCTCACCATCTTGAAGCCCAAGCCGCCGTCCCAGAAGGTAACTTTATATTCTTGCTCGCCATACACTCTTGCTCGTCCATCATTCTTGCTCGCCTAACGTCTTTTTCTTGTCAGATCAACAAGTCACTGTTGCTATCCCGGCCGTGCCCGAATCGTACTATTTGCTCGCCGGGCGAGTTAAGCAAATGGCGGACGCTTTAAGGAGGAAGATGGATCCTCCCCTTGCCATCATGCGCCTCCGGGCAGGGGAGAACCCCACTGGTCGCCCAGCTACCGGAGCTGGTCGCCGCAAGCCTGCGGCCAAAATCACTTCCTCTCCGCGAGATGTGAGGAAGGAAAAGGAGAGGGAACGAGAGAGGGAGAAAAAGAAAGTGCCGCGGGACGATGATGCTCGCGGCACTCGCGGTGATGATCGCGCCTCCAAGCGATCAAAGACTATGGTGGAGGCGAGCAGTGCTGCTCCCCGGTCTCCAGCCTCTAAATCCACCTCTCTGGAAGTGGTGGATGAACGACAAGTGGTCGCCGGCCTGGTGGCGGCCAAGAAAGGGGACAATCCCAAAGATACCTCTTATCTAGGTTGGGACCCCGTCAAAATCAAGGAGTAAGTCAATTGTCTTCGCCTTGTTTGTTGTTCGCCGCTTGGCGCAATGTTGCTTGACCACTGACTTCTGTGCTTTCTGTTTCAGGTATAATCCAGCGCTTTATCCTGGCCGCGGGACTACTCTTCACTATCTTTCAGTGGTGAAGAATGCACCTCCTTCCTTCTCCGACATACCTGATGCCCCCGTTCGCCGAGCAGCCGAGATGGTTCCAAGGGCTTGGACAAAATCGGCGAACACCCTTGTCACTGGCCAATCTGCTAGTGATAATGTTCGTCTGATGGCCTACAATACTAGCCATCAATTGGTCCAGTCCCAAATGCTGCTCGACCAAGTCATGGAGCTCGAGCGAACAAACCGCGATTTGGGCCGTCGCGTGGAGAGGATGGACGAGGAAAGAGCCTCTGCCATCAAAGAATGCAAGGCCGAGCATGCTAAGATGCTGGCTTTGATGGAGAGGAAGATGGAGGCCTCGCTAACTGGCGAGAAGAACGCCTTGGAGAAGGCTGAGAAGATGCTGCTGGAGGTGAAGTCCTCAGACTTGAGAGCTGAGAGAGCTGAGAAGGAGCGAGCAGACTTATCCGCTCGGTTGCTCGCTGCCGAGGAGCATGTCAAGAGGCTGGAGGAAGAGCGCCAGAATCTGATCGAATACGAAGTCCATGAGCAGGAAGTGATGGACAAGACCAATTTTGGGTACATCTGTGCCTTTGCGGAATGTTTACGGTCTGTCCACTTCGCCCACGATCATAATCAAGATATTCGTGATGCGGTGAAGGCGGACTTCATTGAATACGTGAAAAATTATCCTCCTCCTCCTGGCTCAACTTTGTTCGTCTCCGATTTGGCCGACCTCGGCTTTCCTCTGGAAGTCTTCGGCGAGGAAGTCGACATTCCTGCTCCTACTTACGGCGGCCAGCCTGACCCTGCTCCAGCGACGACCAACGCGGCAGCCGCTGATGAGGTTTTTGAAGGGTTGCCTTCGCTTCCCCTGACCCCTATAGACGGGGCTGGTACAAGTGCCCAGGGCGAGCAGCCGAGCGCGCCGGCGACCAGAACTGAAGATGCTCCTCCTCCATCTCTTCCTTGAAGACTTTAATTTTTTCTTACAATAGGATGTACAACATTTCTGTATTTCTCATTCCTATTGTAAAACTTTTTGATCTAATGATATGAAAACTTTTGTTCGTCTACAAGCTTATGCCTCTTCATTTGTCTTTACTTAACTGCTCGCCTCTTTGTTTGTCTTACTTAGTTGCTCGCCTATTGTTTTTTGCTCATGACAGTTTTTAAGTGTTCCTTTTTTCTTAAGGTAAACACTTAAATTTTAAATTGGTCATTTGGTTCTTATAGAACTTGACCTTTAGTTGTTTGGGCCATTTTGGTCGTTCGTGGACTTGGCCTTGCATTAATGTGGGCTATTGGTCCGTTATGGACTTAGCCTTATTCTTGCTTTTAATAAGCTTTTCTGTTCGTCTTATAACAGACTTGAATTTTGCTAATTTTTGGTCGAGCAACTAAGTAATTTGGACTCAAGGCTTAAAAACTAAAATTCAACAAGACAAAAGATTAAAGCAATTCTGCTCGCCTAATAAGGTAAATGCAAATCTGCTCGTTTATGAACTTGCGCAAAAATCTCAAAAATTTACAAATGATCTATTTACAAACTTTCTAAGACTTACAGGACTTCATTGGTAGTACTTCTTGAGTAAAGTTGTATTCCAGGAGTATTGGGACGACTTGCCTTCCATGTCTTCAAGGTCGTATGTGCCGTTGTGCCACTTATTCGTCACCTTGTATGGGCCCTCCCAAGTCGGGCCGAATACTCCTGGTGGTATTAAAACTTTTCGAAGTACCAAGTCCCTAATTTCGAATTCTCTTGCCTTTACTTGAGAATTGTAGTACTTTGCTGCTCTTCTTTTGTAGATCGCATTTTTCAATTCTGTTGTTATTCTTTTTTCTTCAAGCAAGTCCAACTCTGCTGCCATTGCGGAGTTGTTTGTTTCTTCGTCGAACGCAGCTGTTCGTTTTGTCGGGACTTTTAACTCGATCGGAATTACTGCTTCTGTCCCGAATGCCATTGTGAACGGTGTTTCGCCTATGCTTGTTCTGTGGGATACTCGATATGCCCACAACACCTCTGGTAGCTCTTCTGACCATTTTCCTTGCTTGTCAACCAAACGAATCTTCAGTATATGCTTGATTATTTTATTCACTGCTTCCACTTGACCGTTCGATTGGGGGTGGTATGGTGTCGAGAAATGTTTCTTTATTCCCCATTTTTCGCAAAAATCTCTGATCTCTTTTCCCTCAAACTGTCTTCCGTTGTCCGTCACTATCGCCTGAGGGACCCCGAAACGACAAACAATGTTTTTCCATATAAAGTTGATCATTTTCTCCTGTGTGATCCGCCCGAGTGCTTCTGCTTCCGCCCACTTTGTGTAGTAGTCAACAGCCACCACCGCGAATCGAACATTTCCTTGTCCTGGGGGAAAAGGCCCGATAAGGTCAATTCCCCATTTCGCGAACGGCCATGGACTATTGACTGAAATCAATTCATGTGGGGGTTTGTGAATGTTTGGGGCAAACAATTGACATCTATGACAAGTTCGGGCAATCTTGATTGCATCTTGAAGGAGAGTTGGCCAGTAATATCCTTGCCTTATTGTTTTATGTGCCAAAGCCCGTCCTCCGGCATGATTTCCGCATACACCTTCATGGATCTCTTTCAGTACTGCTTGTCCTTGCCCCCTAGCCAAACATTTCAGAAGTGGGAACGAAATTCCTCTCTTGTACAACTGTCCGTCCATCATGGTGTATCTCGCCGCTTTTTTAACCAACTTGATAGCTTCGAATGGGTTATCTGGTTTTTATCGTTTTGCAAATATTCAATGATCGGCATCCTCCAGTCATCTTCCTCGAAATCTTCGTTGATCTGATAGATCTTGTAATCTTCGGTTGATGGTTTGGACATTTTTGTTAGCGTCACTTCCGACAATTCTGTTGGTCCGGTGCTGGTTGCTAGCCTGGCTAATGCATCTGCTTGAGCATTATTGTCTCTTGGTATTTGTTCAATGTATATTTGTTCGAACAAAGAGGCCAAGTGAGCAACAATCTTTTGATACAAAGCCATGTCTTCATCTCTTGCTTCATATTCTCCTCGGACTTGGTTGACGATTAATTGTGAATCTCCAAAGATTTGCAACCTTCGTACTCCAACTGCTAACGCTAGGCGTAACCCAACGATCACAGCCTCGTACTCTGCTTCGTTATTCGTCGCCATGAACTCGAATCGAACAGCCGAAGTAAAAACTTGCCTATCTGGGCTTATCAAGACTATACCTGCCCCCGATGATGTATTAGTTGACGACCCGTCAACATACATGTGCCAGGGATGGTTATGTCCTCTCGTTGGATCTCGGGGGAAAGTTAGTTCGACTATAAAGTCTGCTAAGGCTTGCCCCTTGATCGCTGTTCGAGGAGCATATGAAATCCCGAACTGACTGATTTCTAAGGACCATTTCAGTAGTCGACCAGCCGCATCGGGTCTGTGCAGTATTTGCTTGAGCGGGAACGTTGTCAACACTTCTACCTGGTGGTCGAAAAAATATGGACGAAGTTTTCTGACGCTCATCACCAGCGCATATGCTAGCTTTTCTGTTGGTGAATATCTGAGCTCTGCTTCGTGCAAGGCATGACTCACATAGTAAATGGGTAGGTGGAACTTTCCTTCTGCTCGAGCGAGCACTGAGCTGATTGCCACTTCTGAAGCTGCCAAGTACAAGTATAACTTTTCCCCTGGGATTGGTTTGGCAAGAATTTTCGTATCGCTGAGATATTCTTTCAATTGCTCGAACGCTCGCTGACAGGCGTCTGTCCATTGAAACTTACCTTTCTTGATGGCCTCGAAAAATTATCCCCCGATCTCGAGATGAACCTATTCAAGGCTGCTAGACATCCAGTTAGCCGTTGGACTTCTTTTACCGACCTAGGTGGTTGCATTTCCATGATTGCTTTCACTTTCACTGGATTTGCTTCAATTCCTCGTTGACTAACCAGATGTCCCAAGAATTTCCCAGAATGGACTCCGAAACTGCTTTTCTTGGGATTCAACTTCATATTGTAGGTCCGAAGTATCTCAAATGTTTGAGCCAGGTGCTGTAAGTGATCTTCCTTTTTTGAGCTCTTGACAACAATGTCGTCCACATATACTTCCATCGTCTTCCCGATGTGATCATCAAACATCTTGTTGACCAGCCTCTGATATGTAGCTCCAGCGTTGATTAGCCCAAATGGCATTCTTTTCCAGCATAGCAAGTTTTTGTTGGTGTAGAACGCAGTGTGCTCTTGATCATCGGGATGCATCGCGATTTGATGATATCCTGTGAATGCATCCATGAACGTTAGCAGCTCATGTCCGGCGGTGCTATCAACTAGCTGGTCAATGTGAGGCAATGGGAAGTTGTCTTTCGGGCAAGCGGCGTTAAGATCTGTGAAATCGATGCAGAGTCTCCATGCTCCAGTAGCTTTCCTGACCAAAACTGGATTTGCCACCCATTGTGGGCATAACGCTTGTTTGATTAAGTCGTTATCCAGTAGCTTTTTAACTTCCACGTCGAGCGCCTCGTATTTGTCGGGTCCAAATTTTCTCCTCTTCTGATGGACTGGCTTCTTCCCCGGGTCGATGTTAAGTCTGTGACAGGCATGTTCGGGGCTGATGCCCACCATGTCTGCATGCGACCATGCGAACACATCGAGGTTTGCTTTAAGAAACTCAATCATGTTGGTCCTGTACGGCTCTGGTAGCTCGGACCCTATGAAGAGTTCTAAGTCCTCTTGGTTCGGGTCGACTTTTACAGTTTCCAACTCTTCGACCGGGGTAGCCCTTCGTTTTTGGCCTTTCCATCTGGGGTCAATAATGGGCCCTTCTATCTTTGGCTCATCTTCGATTTCCATCGGTTCTGCCCCCAGTCGTGGCTCTATGTCTTCTGCATCAACGTCCATTGCCTTTGCTTGTTCTTCGTCGTTGTTAATAGTAGCAGCTTCTGTACCTCCTGTTTGGGCGAGCTGCTCGTCTTCGCGTTCCTGCTCGTCCTCGTCCAACTGTGCGCCCTCGCACATCTGTTCGCCCATGCGCATCTGTTCGTCTATGCATAATTGTTCGTCGCTGCGTGACTGCTCGTCGACTTCCATTATTTCAGTATCAACGGAAGTCATGGCCTCGCTATCATCTCCGTCCTTGTCTGAGCACTTGTCTGCCATGTTGACTTGGTGATCCTGCAACTGTATTTGCAACAGACACGCACGAGCTTTCTTCTGGTCTCCTTTGACTGTACCTGCACCCTTCTTTGTTGGAAATTTTAGACAATAATAGTACGTTGAAACAGCTGCTTTAAATTCATGCAAGAAAGGACGGCCGAGGAACCCGTTATAAGTGGAATGTTGGTCTACAACCAAGAAGTCTACCATTCTATTCATTTTCCTCTCCGGGTCCTCGACTGATACAAGCTCAACTGCCAACGTAACTATTCCTAGCGGGGTGGTTACAGCATTTCCAAAACCTACAATCTTGTGATTACAATCTTTGATGTACTCAGCACAATCTCCTAGCTGGTCCACCGTGCTCTTGAACAGGATATTCGTGTAGGAACCAGTGTCGACAAGTAGACGATGCACTTTTGTCCCCATAATATTGGCGCAAATGACCAATGAGTCGTTGTGGGGAGTAAGTATCCCGTCTAAGTCTTTCTCTGAGAAAGTCAGGTCCCCTGTTCGTTTGGTCGATGGATTTATCCCCACTTCCATTACCTGATCTACTGCTCTCAGCTCTGCTTTCCTCTTTCTTTTCGACATAGGTGGTCTCCCATCAGAACAACCACCTACTGGCCCAGTGGGTTCTAGCATTAGGATTTCCGGGATATGCCTTGCTGGAGCTGCCGGGACCTTCTTTCCCCTTTTACCAACTTTGCTTGGTTGGTCATCACTGTCTCCGTCATCCGAACTGGATTGTACTGGCGCCCTTGGTCTTTTACCTGGTTCCCTTTTCACGAATTCGGACAGCTTCCCTTCCTCATAGAACCTCCACAACTGCTTCAATAGATCTCGGCACTCGCTCGTGAAGTGGCTGATGTTCTGATGATAAGCACAGTATTTGTTCGGGTTCAGCTTACCTCTCTCTTGCCTTATCTTCCGCGGCTCTGACAACATTTCCCTATCCTTAACGTTGTTGTACACAGCATCCACGGACATAGTAAGGACTTGACTCAACTTTTCTTTCAACTCAGCTCCATCATTGAATGACTTCATGTTCTTCGGAGCTTTGTAATCACTTCCTCCCGACTTCTTGTTAGACTTCTTCGGATCAGTTTTATCTCCCATCTCTCTGTGTAGGGCCTCCTGCATTGACACATGGATTCCTGCTTTGTGCCTGAATTCTGCGTATGTTTTCGGGCAAGTCAGATGCATTTCCTTCCACAAATCAATTCCTTTCTTTAACCCAGCCATCACAGCTACTATCTTTGTGTCCTCACTCACCATTTCGCCCTCCAGCAAGACTTTATCAAATCTTTCCAGAAATTGCTTGTCAGACTCCTCGTCTCCCTGCCTAATATCTGCCAGACGGTGTCTGTGGGTCAAGTAGGACCCGGCAGTTGAGAAGTGGGACAGAAACTCTTTGCTTAGTTGGGCAAACGAGCTGATGGAGCCAGGAGCTAATGCTGAGAACCATCTGTGCGGGCCATCTCCAAGGGTGAGTGGAAAATTTCGGCATTGTGTGGCGTCGGTTGCCCCCATTGAGATCATGAAATCCGAATATTTCGTCACATGAATTCGAGGGTCCGACGTTCCCTCATACAAGCTGATGGCTGGAAACTGTATCTTCTTCTGGATCGGTGCACTAAGGATAGACGGAGATAATGGTGAAGATGGGAGAACGGTTGATCCGACACCTCTCTGAGATTCCAACTGTCTCTGCAATTCTTCGATTGCCTTTCTCATTTCCTGCAACTCGTTTGGGGGAGTCCTCCCGTTGGAAGGCTGTTCATCGTGATTGGGTTCAGTGACCTCTTCATGATGCAGTCCCTTGCCAACGGGACGTTTCTCCTGAGTTGTCTTCCTAGCAGCGTTGCTAGCTCCATTTGGCCCTAGTCGGCCAAAAGCTGACCTCCGGATTCGGTCATGCACTGATGGGCGGGCAGGATGGTGTGATCGCTCCTCATGCCTCCGGGATGGCTCCCTCCTATTTGCATTCCTTGTTCCTAATCTCTCCAATGCACTTGTTCGAGACGTACTTTTGCTTGACTCATCTGCTCGACTTGGTGACGATTCTCCTCTGCTTCCTAGACGTTCGCTCAATGGAGCTTTTCCTTTATTTTTACGAACTTCCTCGCTGTCGGCCTCATCCCGACGTGCATCTTCTCTCATTTTACTCCTTTGTTCGCCAGTACGTTCCTGCTCGCCTGTTCGTCTGGTCGTCACAGGTGCTCTTGACGGTCCTGCTATTTGTCGATTTTGCAAGGATTGAAGAACAGCAATGGTTTTTGCTAGCTCTTCGGGGTTTTGAGCAAGAGCTTCAACTTCTGGTGGAATCGTGTTAATAGTGACTTGTATATTCCTCTGCGAGGTTGCTCTCACTGTCCGTGCATGTCCTTCGGTGGAGGAAACCCTAGTTCTTGGTCTACGACTCGGAGATATACTCGAATGTCGTTCTTCTTGCGATCTAACCATTTTGATTATCAAAGTATGGATAATGAACAAATGGATGAGGCAATTTTGTTCTTGCAAACACCCTTTCCAAGGATTACTAGCCTTGTGTGTGATTATAAAGGTTTGAAAACCCTAGTTCATGCACACATGCATTAAAACCCTTAAAGTGTTGTAAATCTTTGTCCTAAGAATGTGCACTTTCGTATTCCGGCAGCTGCTTCCTGGATTCCGGCAAGATTTTGCAGATTCCGATGGGTGTCTTCAACCTTTCTTCGAATTTTTCTACAACCGAAGGTTCGAACCCTTCTTCTAGCGCCAATTGTTGATGACCTTTTCTAACGAAGAAGATTAATGGCTGTTTTTCATCTAATGAAGATCATCAAACAAGAATCAAGATCATGGAATTTGGTTAAGTAATGTTCAAGAAATAATTTGGCAAAAGTTTGGACTTATATTGAATTGTTCTCCCCCCTTTTTCATGTACAAGAAGGGGGTATTTATAGACATACAAAGTGGCCATGTGTCACCATTTTGATGGCTCAACCATTGGATCTTTGCCAAGTGTTAGGACACTTGTACAACATCTACACTATTACTCATTGGATGGGTGCCAAGTGTTAGGACACTTGGACTATATCTAAGCTAGTGACTCTTGGAATTCCTCATGTTGTACTTGGTCTTTGGCACTTTGAGATGCTCTCGACGGTGACCGGCTGCTCGCTTGTACGTCTTCGTTAGATGTCATGGTCCTTTGCGTTCTGAGCTGTTCGCTTATCGCTTGGGATCATTTTACAATGCTGCTCGCTCCATTACGTCCCTGTTCGCCCAAATTGGCTTTGGCTTGCGCCGCTGGCACAGCTGTTCTTTGCAAGGCTGCTCGCCACGATTCTGCTTGTCGCATTAGTGTTTTTCTACAAAGATGTTCGCCCTACGAATCTGCTAGCTCCGCTACAAAGCTGTTGGCTTTTTCCGTTCATTATCCTGTTTGTCAGGTTTAATGATAATCTTTCGTTAATTAAATGCAAAGTTGTTCGCCCATCAACACCAACCACCACATGAGAATCAAGATCAAGATTTTTTGCTCCACCACAACCAATTTTGATGGTACGACCTCCATGACCACCCAAATCCAATCCGATCTGCCATGGATTCCGAATTGCCGCTTAGGTACGTTCAATCTCTCAATCCAAATTAAACTCGTTTAATTGTGACATTTATTAACATACTAGGTTGTCTTGGTTGCGATTTATCTTGAATCAAAATTTAGTTTTGATTATACTATTAAAACTACTTGAGAGATTATTGAAAGTAATTAACTTTATTTTAGGTTCTTTATGTTCTTTAACTAATAAAAGTTTCATTATATATTTGCAGATTTAGGAATACAGCATTATAGATGAGAAGATGTATTTCTTCACTAATGAGTATAGGAAATAGAGTTGGCCGGATACAAAAGACCAGTCACATTTATGAGAGAAAAAAGAAAGTATTTTTAATGAAGGAGTAAAATTCCAAGGTTATTCATTTTTATTTACATTTTTCTCAATAGTCAATTGTAACAATAATAAAAACAAAACCGAAATACTCTAACTATTATTTTATTTTTATGATAATGTTATAATTTATTAAACTAATTGGTAGCATTATTCCTATGGAAGGAGCTCGCACTCGCGGTAGTATATTATTTAGAGATTAAAAAAAAAACAAGAAAAACTAAATAATATATGTTAGAGCCAGCAAGCTACCGAACCAAATTAGTTCTGAGGTATGATCCAACCAAAAAAATTGACCAAGACCCTATCTACAGGAATGTGGAAGCTTATCCATCCTATGAAATCCACAATAAATTTCCAACGACAATATTGTATTTCACGTAGATCCGCATCGCTTTACACCAAGGCAGATCTAGCATGAAATAGGGGGTACAACTGCACCCCCAAAATGAAATAGTTCAATGTATATTATCATGTGTAAGATGCAGGTTGTCTCGGTAGTGATGTGAATTTTTCTCTGATTATAAAGCGTCCAGTGCTCAAAATTAAACTCGTTATAAACCTTTTACTCCAATTTTGTATTGCTATGATTATGTCATATAGCGGTTCTAGAAAATAAGACTTGATGAACTCAATTGCAATTATAATTTGATGTTGTGTTCATAATTAAAAATTATTTCATGATGTATTTGAGTTTCTTTGGACAAAAACTTGTGTGATATCGTCCCATTGCAAAATAGATGGTGTTGGAGAAATTATTTTATTATTTAATGTTATTAATAATGAGGTTGTGTAACGCTCATGTTTAATAAATTAAATAATTGATAAAAGTTTAATCTACGATAAATTAAATATCATAGGATCGATCTACTCTCGGAGTAGATGGTCGTGGTATATTTGAAATCTCAAAACCGAATTTCGGTGAGTGGAAAATTTATATACGAAGTTGAAACGTCATTAGCGCTTTCTTTATTCTCAAACTATAGTGTGCATGTGGACTTGGACTTGGACTCCACTTGGATTGGTCTTGATAATATTTCTTTTGGGCTTTAATTTGAAAATCTAGCTCAATTGATGATCTGGCCCAAATGTCCAAATAAGTCGATGTGCTTATCTTTGATAACGTACTGAAACTAACAGATAAGTTATCTGACTTAGCTTGAAATGTGGTAGCGTAGCACCATTTGTGGCTACGAAAATGCACATGTGGGAAATGTTTGAGAAACGAACTTGGACGGACGTTTCAACTGAATTGATGGGCGGTTACTAGAGAGAATTACGCCCTATTAATTCTGGTACTAAATCCACCTTCCCGAATGAAGTGGCTTGAAGGCCTATAAATAGGGTGTCACATTTCATTTGACTACAACCCGAAAATCCAACAAAATATTCTTGTCCCTTGCATGCATATATAGATTTATTTAAACTTTGCATGTTTTTCAAAAAGTGCATATAGAAATCAGTCAAGTTCTTGACTTCTACTTTTGTTCGCCGGTACCTTTACACGCTGTGGTGCAACTCGTGTAAAGGGGGAAAGTCGTTTTACCTCTTGGAACAATACGTCAAACCGTGTGCACTAGCCGGGACATAATTGTTTTGCGGGAAAAGGGTTTTCCCTTGACTCGACTTTACTCGTTCTGATCGTGAATAATTATTTGTTCGTGGTTGCGGTTCGTTCGAGTTCGTGTTTGGTAAACTAGCGGTTGGGTTCGTGGTTGCTCGAGTTCCTGTTCGGTGTGAGATTCGAAGAGGAAGGAAATATTATTTTATTTCCAATTTATTAAATAATTGTAATTCTCTTATATTTCAATTATTTAATTTATTTATTGTTTTTCCTGTCATCTGTAAGCCATCGTTGGTGCACCTATAAACCAACAGATGGATCAAGTGGTGACTATATTGTGAAAACATACATACCTAAGCATAAATTTCTTAAGAAAAATAACCTTTAGTTACAGTAATTATGTTATTATTGTTTCTCTTGTTAAAAATTTTTAATGATAGTAAATAATTTTTAATGATAGGATCCTATCATTAAAAATTATTTACTGTCACTAAGACTATTAACTAGAGAATCAATAATGACAGACTATGATAGAATTTTTATCATTAAAAGTTAATTTTCATGTAATGAAATGTTGAAGGGAAGTCGTATAGAGGAGGGGCATTGTTCACATGTTAGTAAAAATACACAATTTTTTCAGGAGATCAATAGAATCTTATCTGGATATTTAAGATTTATACTCTTCCTCCAGGAATATATAGCCCATATCCATGAATATATATATTTTTTCCACATTTTAATTATAAGAGGTTTAACTAATTAGATCAATTGTTTCTTTTAAATTGAAGTTAATATAAAACCCGCCCATTATAATTTGATTTGTCGGTTGCTGTTATATAATTGGTATATATCTATTTCGTAGATGTATAACGATATATATGGTAAAGAGTGTTAATGATATTGAACACAGAGTTAATGATAATGAAAAATATGTAATGTTAGACTCCTCTTCTCTTGAAAAATAATTTTGATTGTCTTATTAGATCGTCCAAAAAAAATATTCTTGTTACCTAAAATGAAAATAATTAATAAGTTTTATCTACACTTCTCAATATATATACATAATAATTTTAAAATAATTTACTATTTTGTATAACACAATATTCTTAATTTATACATATTACATTAAATTTTTTAATAATCGTGCAAAAAGTGACAGAACTATATTTTGGAAACGGAGGAATATTAATTTGCGATAGTTCCTTTAAAAAAGATTGCGAAAGTTGATTTAAAGGCGGATGCACTGACAACAAAGCAATTAAAACAGTAAATAATGTCCGTAAGTAAAGAAGACCGAGATGATGACAGTAGAAATCTCTTATAAATGATCTCTAGCGGTTGGTTTAGTGGTGAAAGTTTGAGATTTAAAAATGTGATACTTTATAGATCTCAGGTTAAAAACTTAATCCACTGGTCTTGGATCTCTTGCACAATTACAATGGTGAACTGATGAAGCTAATTTAATTGAAAACAAAAATAATGAGCACATATAGTGAGTGTGAGCTTTTGACAGTAGGAATTAACGCTGCCAATTAGTTTAATATAAAGGATAAAATAATTCAAAATTGGTTAATTGTTAACTGGCATGGTTTATGCTTAATATTTATGTATTTTTATAATTTGAAATTGGTAAAAAATTGTACGAGACAGTAACACGATTTTACAAGTTAATACAAATTAATACTTTTTTTCTTTTAAAGTGTTAATAGAGTATCTCTAAAAATATTATATTATTATAAGGTGATAGTAATAAATTAGTTGCACCGTAAAAGTAACCCTTCTTAACGTGTTAATAGAATCTCATCAGTGTAGAAAGTTCGAGGAGAGGCGGCCGTATCAACGAGGATAAAAAGAACACAAATGTTGGTGATAGATGGTTATTGGTATTATTTAAATTAATGTTATAATATTACTCAAATTAATATTATATAATATTAATATTATAGGGTGAATAAATTTCCCTAGAAAAGGACTTATAATGGATAACGTATTCATTCATTAATTAACCCGACAATCCAAATAATTTGGATTCAAATTAATCTTTTCTAGTTCAAATATTTTAAGGTGCATATATTTATCTTTATCACATACACAACTTAGTAGGGTGGTAGGTGAGTCACAATGCAACTTGTAAGAGGGTAAATGAATCACAATTATGTCACCAATCATCTTGCTATATAAATCACCAACCCCTTCTTCATTTTTCTTCCATGGAAATGCAGCTTAAAATATCATTGCACGTCAATTTCTATGTGTATGGTTAAGGATGCACATTCGAGTTTTTTAATTTCCACATCTCATTCACTACACCCTTAAAACTATTACATCACCTTTTTTTTAAACGCTTATTCTCTCTTTCCCATTAACTAATAATAATAAAAAATAAAATAATACATCATCTGTCGTTTTAAAATATTGATTTGACATAAAGTTTCATCCGCCCCTACTACAAACTAAACACAGATTTTGTGTTTGCTCCGTCCATTTTTTTTTTTCATTTGAATGTGCTACATTCACCTACAGTCATAAACCAACACTATCTTGATGTTTTTCAAGCTAACCATTACCTAAAATCACAAGTTTTTTCTATATTTATTTTTGCCCTTATATAGTGGGTTCTTATCATTTATATTTCAAATGACATCAAAGTGTCTTTCCCAATCACCACGTGAGAATCAAGATCAAGATCAAGATCTTAGCTCCACCAAATGAGTCTTATCATTATTGCAAGAAAGAATAATTAAACTCCATGTCCATCCAATTCCAATCTGCCGTATTGCTGTTGAAGTACGTTCATTCTCTCAATCCAATTAAACTCGTTTAATTATGACATTTATTAACATATTAGGTAATCTTTGTTGCAATTTATTTTGAATCAAAAGTTAGTTTTGATTAAAAATAATTATTTTTCTTATACATTCTTTATGTTCTTTAACTAATACAAGTTTAATTATATATTTGCAGGGGAAGATATATTTCTTCCCTGAAAATGTCTCCATAAGTGAAAAAACAACCCAGAGAATCATACCATTCAAAAAAGGAAACTGGGAGGCCAAGAAAAGGCTGCTATTGAGTGTGGGAAATAGGTTTGGATGCTGAAGATCAACCACATTTATGAGAGAAAAAAGAAAAAAGTAAAAAAAACTCTATGGTTAATGAAGGAGTATAATTCCAAGGTTATTCATCTTTATTTACATTTTTCTCTATAATCAATTGTAATAATAAAAATAAAACCGAAATATTCTAACTATTAATTTATTTTTATGATACTGTTATAATTTATTAAACTAATTGATAGCATTATTCCTACGGCAGAAGCTTGCACTCGCGGTAGTATATTAGTTGGAGAAAAAGATACAAGAAAAACTAAATAACATATGTTGGAGCCAGCAAGCTACCCAACCAAATTAGTTTTGAGGTTCGATCCAACCAAAAAAATTGAGATGTTTTCTGGGTGAGAAAATAAAGTGGCCAAGACTCTATCAACAAAAGTGTGGAAGCTTATCCATCCTATGAAATCCACAATAAATTTCCAACGGCAATATTGTATTCCACGTCAATCCTCGCTTTACACAAAGGTGGATCTAGCATGGAATAGGGGTACAAGTGCACCCCAAAATGAAATAGTTTAGTGTATATTATCATGTGTAATATGCATTTTGTCTCGGCGGTAGATGTGAATTTTCCTCTGATGATGAAGGGTCCAGTGCTCGAAACTCGGTATCAACCTGGCTTTAACTCAAAAATTTCTATAGCAGTTTTTCTCCTAGAACAGTGTATTGCTATGATTATGAAAATAAAACTTGATGTGAACTGAATTGCAATATTTATAATTTAATTTAATGTTGTGTTCATAAATTTATTTTAATAAGTAGTTGGTTGATATAATGCTTAAAAATATGATATGAGTAGGATCATAAATCAACGGTTCTAAAACGTATATCTTTCTCATACAAATTTTTTGTCATTAAAATACTTTTCTAGAAGCAAGCATTAATTATTGAGATCACTTAATTTTATTTTAGGTTAATTGTTTTCTTTAGCTAGTACAATTATATATATCTGCAGATTTAGCAATAGACCATGGAAATGGGAAGATGTATATGTCCATATAATTGGATTAACAATCAACAAGGACAATAAATTTTGTTACCCCAAATTTATAGGACATGTTTTGCAATTTTCAAAGTAGAATATAATTGTAGGATTGAAAATGCAATATGAAAGGCTCCTGCACTCATGTGTAGTCATAATACAATGAAAAGAAAGCAACATCGACTGAAAATGAAAAGCTTTTGAACTATATAAACAAAATAATCAAAAAATCAAATCCAGCAACTTTTTCAGTTACATACAATTTTCAGTTTTCCAATTCCCACAACTGTAACAACACTTTGGTCACCTTTTACTCTTGGTTGATGAGTATGCAAAAATGCCTGCCACATGACCTCATTTTCTTTGTGTAATTATAAAACGGAAACAGCCATTTTCGATGTGTGAAAATAACGAGCACGATTGTCAGCAGTCATCTCCATCCTTGGTATAAACGGGTATTTGCCAGAGCTTTGTGTTCTTTTTGGGATCGTCTGTAAGGCTGAGATCCGTATCATCTTCTTTAAACGTTCTTATAAACGTTTTGGCCCCCGTCAAAATGAGCCTTTCCACCATGAACAATTGGTAATTGTTTTCAATTACTGGATCCAATATTTTGCTATAATTTGATGAGTATGCCAACTTGTACCTTCAAATAGACGAATCAACAGCCAAAGGGTAAATACACATGAGACGAGCAACTTTTTCTTGACAAGTGTTTTGGCTTTTCTATCTTTCTTTTTGGATACTATTAGCACTCTCAACTTCACCAGCAAAAATAAATAATAGAAGCTTCTTATAGGCCTAACTTTTTTTATTTTCATTTCCAAAACCAGAGACAATTGCTGCTCCGAATAGTACATTGAGGAACTGATCAATTACACAAATTTTTTAACTTTGGAAGATCAAAGGCAAAAAGTAAGTTACCTTACAGCTAAAGGAGAGAAGAAGCCAGGGGTACCCTCATTGGACGCGATAAAAAGGGTTCGACCAGGTGGGACCCACTTGGAAATCCTACAAAGAATAAACTCCGGACGTGTATCTCTGTCGAGATGGGGATGTAAGCTCCGCTCGACGCCAAATCGGTCCTTCCTATTTTTCAGTACATCGCCTCGGCGAACATGGATAGCATCATAATCTCCAAGACGTGCCTTAATCTAGTTTAAATATATATCTAATTAGATGGCAGGGAACACAAGAAACAAGCTGTAAGTAAAAGGTCATCTTTATCTATTCTATCCAGTATTAATCATATTGCACATATATAGTAGCAAGCAGAATAAAAAGCGACAAAATTTTAATGGCCCAATAGTCATTAATCAGAAAACAAAATGGACAAGGCAGAAAAGAGTTTAGTACCAGAGAGCAAATTAGATAGATCACCTTTTCTGCAGCATCTCGTAACTTCTTTGTAGCCATTGAAGGAAGAAAAGAATACGGCAACATAACAGAACTCCGGTTTTTCCGATCCTTGCACTCCATGAACCTGAATGACTACTATGATTAATACCTACACAAAAGTTATCAAGATTCAAAAACTAATTGAAGTACATAATTCAGCAGAGACTAAAACTATTTAATGCACATCAGTAATACGCTAGGTTGATGTACTCAATCCGCTGGAACTGGGCATTGATTAATGACTACTTTCTTATTTCCTCATAAAGTTCATTGCCAAGGAAAATTACACAATAAATCAAACGAAATCATATGCCTTTCAACATCTTCAGAAAGGAAATACATCTACTTCATTAGTGATGATCAATTATGTATTTCGATACTATAAGACGAGGATCCTTCAGATGAGCAGCAGGAGAATAAAATAGAACAGGAAACAAAGAAGTAGACAGTACATAAACTAGAAATCAATACCTACCATGAGAGAGGACTTGCGGTGCGATTTATGAGTAAAAGATTTGAGTAGGAACTTTTTTCCATCAGATCAGTTCGACTAACTCCTTGTACATGTGCTATGCCTCTAGATCCTAATTTCATGCTTGTTGTAAGGATATGATGCCACACTTTGGAATTATCCAAAATCACAGGTACTGTTTTGGATATGAGGTCCAGATCATAGAAAGAGTCTGTAGGTGCGGAGCTAGCTGACCACCTAATGAACAAGAACCATTGAGAGTTAAACCAGGAAATACTACTTGTAGGCAGTATTGTTCTGCCTCGAGTGCACACCAAAATAACAAGACCAGTCTAAACAAAAACACTTCTGTTTCTGCAATCTCCGTCAAAAAAAAAAAAAATATCTCAAATGGAGTACCCTATTTCTGTCTATGTCCAAGTCTTTAATAAGTTGCTGTCAAAATTTTGATTTATATAAAAAAAAAAAAAAATCTATTTCCTTGACTTTAAGATTTTGGAGACATCAAACTGATATCTGGACATTTTGCGTGTGTGTGCATGTAAAAGCCTGGCTTGATTTCTTTAGTGAAAAACCAGTGTTTTTATAATTCAGTTCTACTGCAAAATGCAATTAGCAATCTTTCTAAATTGCACAAACAAGCTCACCCTTCATCAGAAGCTGTATTGCCAGATTGATGAAGAATCCCTTTCTTGTTGTGTATTGGATTTATGCACAACCTAGAAGGCATTACGAAGGTCCTGCAAATAGATGAAAGAATTGTAAAGAATGCAATCATGCTGTGAAATCCTGAATAAAGTTATATTGCAAAAAATATATGTGTTGGTAGAGCTCAGATCCAACTTATGGCAGTCATTGGCTAAATCAAAAGCACAAAACTTGACATTGCAATAATCTATGATATAGATTCAATGATCTCTTATCTTCCCACTTTGTTTAAAGAGCTAATGTATAGTTTCTTATATAAACTCTAACCAGTCAAGTCAGTTTGTAATAAGTATATCAGTCTTGAAAAAGTCACTCCATCCTCTATTCTCAAAAATTAGCATACTTTTATACTCGTCAGAATCAAGATACAATTTCCTAGTGTCCTCTGATAATTTCAGGAACCAATTTACATCATAACTTAGCATCAGAAGAGTGTGTCAAAACCTTCATATAGGTATGACATTCACCTAGAACTGGAAAATACTACAAATAGCACCCCAGATCAAATTCATCAGTGACCACTCAATATCTCAACAAGGAAAAAAAGAGACAAATCTTAAAAGAACATCCCCAGAAATCAAGAACTGTTAACCACCAATTGACAACAGATGAAGAAACAAAGAAGATTTTTCATCAACATAAACCACTAAAAATAAAATAACCAAGGTCAAACTCTACATAAACTTACAACATGGCCCTTCAGAATTGTAAAAAAAAAGCATCACTTCCCAAGTAAACCCCACTGAGGCTAAATTAAGAAAGCAAATAAACCCACTAATTATGACAAATTCAACACACTAAATCAGCACAAACATGCCTATACCAATGGTACACAATAGACTAACATTAAATCTCCAGAATCAAGTTCTATAACTAACCATCGCAGTATCAATAAAAACTCAACCGCAGCAATTATAATAAGCAAGGAAATCCACAAATCTAAGAACCAATCAATTTTTCCAAGATAGAATTGCGATACATACCTACCCAGAAACAGGGCTTCTTCAAGGGCACATCTAAGGCTCGATTCCTGGTGCCCTAACCCCGCACAAGTGTCGCAGTGTTTCCCCGGGCAATCAATTCGGCTTCCCCAATATAAGTACTTTTGTTGCAAACTTTGACTATAGTTGGGGCTCTTTACCATGTTCTGTATGCTTCTCCGCGTGGAAATTAGAGATGAGACAAGGTACAACACAGCAATGCATGCCATAGAAGCTGTGAGTATGAAGATTGGAGATCTGGACTTAGCTGATTTCGCCCTCGGGAGGGTTTTCTGGATCGCCATTGATTCTGATTTGTTAGTTCAGTGAGTTGATAGAAAACGAAGACTCCCGCAGAGATTTTTATGCATTTCAAATTTTTTTATGATTTATATTATTTTTTCTCCTAATGAAATTATATTTTACTTCAGAAAAACAATTTTTTTATTATTTTTTTTTTTGAAACAATTATTGTTTCATCTCTGTAATATTTTTAATATATATTTTGGGTTGACTATTAGTGATAATCTGTGTTAGATTAGATCTACTGATCTACATATGCATAAAGTATTATTAGTGACATTGTTGTAATCAAGACTCTTATTTGTTAATTTTACAAACAAGATTTTTAATAGATTTAGGGTTTCAAAAATTAAAAATTAGCTTTCGAGATCTGAGATTCATCGATTATCGTATTTAACATTTTGTAATTTATAATTTTTCAATTACATTTTTATAAATTACAATTCCTAAAAATTTAAAAGAGAAGTATTAATTTTACGTTATTAGCAAAAATAAAAAATAAAATAATGAAAAAATAATAACATATATAAATAAATTAGTAAAATATAACTATAAAAGGTTAAAAATAGTCATAATACTTCTGAGTTCTAAATTGATAGGTTTCATCATTCAAATAAGTTTTTTTTCTTCAAATGATAGAAAAATATTGTAAGTCTTAAATTGATTATTTTGTTATCTTTTAAATTCTAAATTGACATTATTCAACTTTTATTTCATTATCATAATTTGGAGTAAGTTTCGTTCGCAATTGCATTGCACAATTGATATAAAATTAGTACTCTTTGTCTCTTTTAGATTGTTAAAGGGAAAATGATACAAATTTTAATGAGAATTTTGATTTGTCATTTTGATTTGTTCACTATATATTTCTCATTTTTTGTCATTTTGATTTGTTTCATTACATTTCATATAGGATGTTAAACGGGTTGGACCTAACCCACTAGGGCCAGCCCTACAGAGCTGCGGGCCTAAACGGTTTCGGGTCTTATCGGTTCATTTTAATCAGTCCACTAACATTCGAAACATAACCCTAACCTTTGCGGTCCGCGGGCTAAACGACCCACTAACGGGCTCCGAAAGAACAAAGATAAAAAAAATTAATTTTTAATATAAAATATAGACATGTAATTGTAATATGATGTCATTTAAACTTAAAATTCACACATCGTTAAAAAATTCATGAAAATTACATTTAAAAATTGTTCAACATTTCACTTTTTCATGAGATAAATTTATAACGTCAATGACGATTTAAGAGCGGGCGACAACCGACAATGACAATTTGAGAGTCATGCGACGACTGATGAACCCTAATTGGAAAGATAATAATAAAGTACGGATGTTAAAGCCCTACATTGTTCATTAATTTATAAAAATTGCATTCACACATTGTTCATAAAGTTCAAGTATTAATTAAATGGTTAGATTCAATTTCAAGTAATTTAATAAATTAACTAAATGAAAACATAAATTAACTAAATAAAAACTTGAATATATATATATATATATATATATATATCGGGCATTTGGATTTGGATTGAAAATTTGAAGTTGAAGTAAAATAGGTAGGTTGCACACACGGTTGTAATTGTACAAGTAAAATATATAAAAAGTAAAAAAAAAAAAAAATCGGGCTAAATGGGCTGGCCCGATAGACCGGCGAGCTAGCCCTTTTAGCTCGCGGGCTAAACGGTCCAGGCCAAAAAGGTCCGGTTTTAAACGGGCCACCAAATTATTGGATCTAACCCTTGTTCGATTCAAGGCTGGCGGGCTGACCCTTTTTAACATCTCTAAATTTTCATCCCTTTTTAGCCACCTATTTCTAAATTTATTTATTTCACTTCAACTTTATTTACCATGAATGTCACACAATTAATCTACTTCACCGCTACTTTTTTTTATATTGTGTTTTTTTTCTCAATCACATAATATGTACTGCAATTATTATTTTAACATTTGCTCTAACTTGTGTGTCCAATATATATTGAAACTTGGAAGTATATAGTAACACGAAGGGAGTATGAAAATATTTAAACTGAAGATATATTTGTCATATTGAAATGGTTATTTATTGTTTAAGGGTATGTTGAGAATATAATAATATGAGGCGTAAATAAGTGAAGTTTGGGTTTAGGTCCTAGTGTCATGCCCCAGAGCTCGCTCGTATCAAAGCTTGCATAGTGTTCTTTGAATTGGAAATTTTGCATTTTATTTGTTTTTAGAAGTATGTAGAAGTCTCTGAATTAGTGTAAAATGCCCAAAAACATTGTGAACTGCATATGGATGACCTAGATAAATATACTTTTTTTTTAAAATCAACTTTCGGTCAAATAATATCAATTGTTCATTTAAAGTCCGAAATAGTATAAATAGAATATTATAGTTTCATTTGTAAACATCAAATGGATATAAGCATTTTTTTCAAGTACTCTAGTACATTTTAATTATAATGCCAAATTCATTTGTAAATGCAAAGAAAGCGATGAAATACAACTTTTCCTCCAAAACTTTTGTTTAGTTCGCACTTAAATACATAGTATAAATTTAAAAAAAAAAAAATACTCCAACAAAAATTAGTATTACCTTAGGAGGTAATCGGTGATACTCCAAAAAGTAGCCAATAATATCCCAAGAAGTAATCAGTAATACCTCAACTGAAAATAATACACAGTTCGGTATGTTTTAAAAAAATCAAAATTAAACTTAAAATTCAAGTGCAGACTAAAATTTGTGCAAAAAAAAATCTCTTTTTATTATACAATAAAAGACAAACAAAAGAAACAGAAAGAGAAGGAGACTAGTCCTAAAAGGAAACACTTATTATACATGTTTTCAAAAAGAAGTCATACATGCTCAAAAGTTAATGAAAGTGGGGGCAATGGACAGGCGAAAGAAGCAAAGGAGACTTCTCCTCGAGACTATTGATTAGGCGTGAAATTGTTGTGTTTTGTAGTCCGATTTGCTCGTGTTTTGAGTGAATTTGATGAGTATTTAGAGTCAATTGAGTACTATTTTCATTAACTAATGAATTTGTCTCTTTGATGCTTATAGTTGGATAGAGGGCGAAAAATGGAGTTTGTAGGACTTTAAATCGACTCAAACGGAGATATGAAAGAAATACGGAAAGTGTTAGTTCGGGCGAGCAAAAGAGTTAGTTGGCTCAAGAGAAGGGAGTGCTCGAGCAATTGTTGCTCGAGCACCCATGGTCGTGCGCATATTTGGCTCTGGAAAGAAGAGGCACTCGACCAAGGAGGCGCACAACCAAGAGGCGGTCGAGCGCTAGGCTCTCGACTGGAGGTGATCGAGCGCTAGTTTGGTTCTGGAAAAATGAGGGCGCTCGACCGATGATGGGTCGAGCACTAGGCGCTCGACCGATGATGGGTCGAGCACTAGGCGCTCGACCATAGCACCAACTCGTGCGGATTCCGGTCCATGTTCGTCTAAATCAAGCCCAAGCCTATATATACCCATTCCAAGTTCGATTTTACATATCTTGACACCATTAGAGATAGTTTTTTAGAGAGAAGAGCTTGGGAAGGAGGATTGAAGAGTTTTACAACTTGTAATTGAGGTCTTTTGAACCTTTTAGTTTAATTCTTTCTTAAGTTCTTTAACTATAAACCCTAATTTTTCCAGATTTATAAAGTTATTTTGAGACTTGATTTTATTCTTTCGTTTATGTTCTTGATTTCGTTCGTTAACTTAGATATGCATATGTTTATCATTATTATTATTGCTTTCATTGTTCATACAACCATGTTAGGCTAGAACCCTTGCATGCTTAGGATAGGATGAACTCGTACAGGTAGGATGTTGGTACGTAACTAGGATAATTCGTGATGTTTAGTTTTAATTCTCTTAATTAAATGAATTCTTAAAATAAACCCTAGAATTATCTTGAAATTAAGTACAAAAATTATTAGAGAGAGGATGACCGCATCACTCTTTAATAACGAATAAGCTTAAGAAAAGGGTTTTAGAAGGGGTTTATCATCTACCGGTTTATTTAGGGAGGACGACCGCATCACCTTAGTTAAATTAGGGTCTCAATAATTAAGCACAATCCATTTAATTTGATTAGTAGGTTAGTGAAGTAGGTTGATAGGATAAAGTATTAGGGTTAATTCTTGAGATTTTAGTCTTTCAATCTTGTGCTGGATTAGGGAAGTTGATTGCCTAGTTTTAGTACGCTTAGGATTATTACTTGCACATCACGATTATTGTACCAACTCTGTTAGTATACGTAGGAATTTCTATCCCGAGCATCATCATCACATATTTGCATTCAAACCAAGTTCTCTATTTAGTTTATTTTAATTATTAGCATAAGAGTAGTAGAATATAGAGTAGTATAATATACTCCCTCCGATTCATTTTAGATTATTCGTATTACCATAAAAGGAAGGTTTTTTTTTGTTTTCCACTTTCTCAATCTCTTTCCCAAAATGGCAAAAAAGTACACATATCATTTTAACTTTACACCTTAAAAAGTTGAAAGGACTCTTTTACCCTTACTTTATATCCACAAAACTAACTTTATACCCACAAATACTAATAAACAACTCCTTTATTAAAACCCGTGCCACTTTGAAAGTGAAAAATAAAAATGAATCGGAGAGAGTAATTCTTAAGCTCAGAACATACATTCATATTAGCTACGAGAAGTACATCTCCAGGGATCTATTTGCATACACACTTTTCCTTGGTTTCGATAATATTTGGTCTCTATACTTGTCCATACTACAGTGATCTCATACTCTTGTGGGGTAACTACTTGTATAGCTAGTATTTTGCATTCAAGTCAACTATGTCGGTAAAGGTCACTTTAATGCATTTCTTGATGAGAGTTTTTCCTGATGATTTGGGATGGTGGTGAAGACCTTGTTCAACCAATATTCACCACTCTTTCCCCTTGGATGAACCCAATTAATTAGTTATATTGTAGTATAATTGTTTAAAATTCATCCACTCAATATAATAAAATAATTATGATAGAATGTTATTATGTGAATATTGACCACCATAAATAACTATTCATCTCTTTTTAATATTTGACCCCTTAATACCATAAATAATTGATACTTATTCAAAGATATTAATACCACGAATAGAGTTAGTCCTGAAAACTTATGGGTTGAAACGAACAACAAAAAGAGTGTGTATAGGGTGAAATTGGTTCATACATAAATCATTGAAGGGTATCTATTACTTTAATTTAAGAGTATTAGTTATTTCCACTGAAGAGTATTAGTTGTTTTCACTGAAAAGTTTTAGTTTATTTTCACTGAACAACTAAGACTTTCCAGTAATAAAAACTAATACTCTTCAGTGGAAATAACTAATACTCTTTAATGAAAATTGTTGATGACTGTTCCTAATCTTGATGATTAGTGGCTGTTTTTGTTGGTTAATTGATCATCAAACAATTACGTGTGATTGATCACTAATCGTAATTAGTGAATACGAAATTTTAGGTTTAGGTTGGGTTTGAGACGTTTATAAGCTTATGTGATAAATTTGATCGTAAGATAAACGAGCTGCTTCTGGTTCGTAGACGAAGTTTGGACGTGTATAATAATTTGTGCTTATTTTATTAGCTGAAAAAATCTAAATATTTATAGGCATTTGCCTAGCAGGAGGTGTCGTGACTTTTGGCCTACCAGGCCTGCATGCACGACACCTGGACTTTGACCAAGTTGACCTTATCTAAACTAAATTCTATCCTTATCTGTTGGATTTGCTCGCAGTCTAGAGCTGTTCGTCATGTTGGACTTGTCCTTGGGGAGTCTTTAGTCTGATTTTGATGGTCTTCTGCCTTGCTTAATTGTTATTTTGGCACTACGGTTGGATCTGGTCGGCGGGATGCCGATTGAGCTTGTCATACAGCTTTTGATTTTGTTCTATTCGCCCATCCGCCTCTGTGTGGCGTGCAGGTTTTGCTCGCCGAGTATCTTGTTAAGTGGATCTTGAGTTTGTTTCGTCTTAATCCTTAGGTGTTTAGTGTTAATCTTGGTCGCCCAATTGCTGATTATGCTCGCCTATCAACAATTGTCCCCTTGCCGATCAATAAATTGTGAAGATGATGAGCGAACAATTCTTGAGTTGGCAAATTTTAAATGATATTAGTGCGAGCAGGAATGTCGAGGGGGCGAATAACTTTTCACGGGCGGACAACTTTGGCCGAGCAGACTTGGGCTGGTGACGGTTGGGATCCCAAGGCTTGGGTACGGCCCGAGGTGTGACGTGGGCGGAATGATTGCTGCCGCCCACGCGCACGTGATCCCGAGGCGATGCGCCTTCCCGCTTTGTCGGACAGGTTCTACACGCGCCCAAGAATTGCATTTTAGTCCCTCAACTCTTGGATTTGCTCGCCTAGAACCCCATTTTTCCAGAAAGTATTTAAGGAAAAAAATTCACGATTTTACTCATTTTAACTGTTCATTAAGCGCGATTTTTCCCTTTTCCTCTCTTTCAAACTTTCGGCGTACACTTCTTACTTTCCGGCAACACCGAAACAACGGCAAGGTAGTTTTCTTTTCCCTCTTCTTCTTCTCTTCTAGTGTTGCGTGTGTTTTGGTTTTGCAAAAATCTCTACTCCGTTGTGGGAAGCCTTAAACCGCCGAGTTCTCCCTCGCCAGAATCTGTAAACATACAAGTTTTTTTACCTTTGCTTATTGGATGTCGTCACACTCCGGGACTGGATCTTTCCCACCTCGGAACCCCGAAAAACAGCCAATTGAAGAGAATCCTCACATCGTGAATCTGGTGTCTGGTCCTGATGCGGCTTCAGTCGCTCACTCCGTTGATTCGGGAGCTCGCCCTTCTGGGGAAAGGGAAAGGCGAGCAAATCCTGCTCGCCAGCTTTTGGAAGAAACGAGCTCGGACCTTCATGAGGACGAGGAGGTTGAGGTGCTCCAGCCGGTAAACCTTGACGAACTGACCTGGGCGTACCTTAGGGATATTCAATTCCCCATGCCAAGGCTAATTGAGCATCAGGTTTCGGTCGCAGTTGCTCGCCGGGTGGACTGGGATGAATACGATAGGGAATATTCCAGTCGCATTGAAGTGCCAACTCGCGGGGTGCGGAAACTCAAGGCGACCAATTTCACGGTGAGCTGCATCGTGTCCGCCATAACTGATGAAGAACTGCCCAAAATTTGAAGGGATTATAAAATCCCCTTCGACATTTCGATGTATGCTCCGCTGGTGGATGATAGAGCTGATCGCCCACCCCGCGGGCTAACGGCGATCAACCTAGCCACTCTCGAAGCTGGGGTCTCCTTGCCGCTGCACCCTTTGGTCGGCAAGTTCCTGGAGAGTGTGAACTTAGCCATCACCCAACTGACCCCCGTTGGGTGGATCAATCTGATAGCTCTGATGGTTTGTTCGCCCTTGAGGGCTACCCCAACAAACTATCCGCCGAGGAAGTTTGCTACCTAATGACGGTCACGGGCTGCACTGGGGAAGAAACTGGCTGGTACTACTTAAAGGCGCGACCTGGCCAGAAACTAGTGGAGGACATCCCTGGAAAGGTGCGAGACTGGAAGCACGACTGGTTTTGGATAGGAGGGGACTGGCGTGCTTCTGCTCGCCCCTCTGGTGGTCCTAAGCGGATTATGACCCCGGTGGAGTTTAGGGAATTAAAGCGTGAGTCTCACCTCTTCTATAATTTTGAAGTGGTTAGACTAATTTTAATTCTCTTTTTGTTTTGTTTCAGGTCCCAAGAACTTGGGGTGGCGAACTGTCAAGAATAGCATCAGCGACCAATTCTTATTCATCGTGTGTCTGATCGCTCTTCATCGCCGAGGAGATTGCAGCATTGGCCATCTCTTCTCCGAGGCCACATTACGGGTTGCCCATCTCACTACTTATCCTCACCATCTTGAGGCTCTAGCTCCGATTCCGGAAGGTGAGTATTTTTTCTCGTTGGGCGAACAGATCTGTTTGATATTGTACTTGGAGTTATCTAACTTGTTTTACACTTTGTTTGCAGACCAGCTCGCCCCCGTTGCCACTCACCCCTCCTTCTTCGAGCTTGACAATCGTGTTTGGGAGATGCCGACAAAAAGAGGTCGCAAGAAATCGGATCCGCTTTCGAAGATTATTGCCCTTGCGGCCAAGGGTGGAAAAGGCGACCCTAGACAAACTGGGGGATCGAGCTCGGCGCAACCGCCTGCACCAGTGGCGAGCCCACCTAAGGCTCCAATTCTGAGGACTAAGAGGCTCCTTTGCGGAGACGGTGACTTGAAGCGACTACACTAGCTTCTACTAGTAGCTACCCCGCAAGAGAACGGGTTCACTGTAGTATGGGCAAGTATAGGGACCAAGTATTATCGAACCCAATGGATGGTGTATATGCGAATAGATCCCTGAAGATCTACGCGTCGTAGTTAATATGAGTGTAATGTTTTTGGATTTTTGAAAGATTAATTAAAAGACTAAAATAAACTAATTAAACTAAAGAACGTAAGAAACGAATTAACTAAGGTTGTTTTCTAATGGGAGATGGTGATGCTCAGGTTAGGAATCCCTACGTATACTAACGGAGCAGGTACATAATCAAAGTAATCGTGACAACCAAGAATTAACCTAAGTAAAAGATCGTAGGATGAAAGCTCAAGATTTTATACCCTAATACTTTATCCTATCAATCGACTTCACTAATCCACTAACAAGTTAATAGATAGCGCTTAATTAATGAGACCCTAATTTAACTAAGGTGATGCGGTCGTCCTCCTTCGCTAAACCGGTAGATGAATTAACCTTTCCTAAACCCTCTCGTTAAGACTACTAATTGTTATTGAGTGATGCGGTCGTCCTCTCTCTAACACTTTCGTACGAAATTCAAAGGTAGAGTTAAGATTAATTATATGAATTCATTAATTAAGAGAATTAAAACTAACGTCACCAATTACCTTAATTACGTACCCACATCCTACTTCTACGAGTTCATCCTAACCTAAGCATGAAAGGGTTTTAGCCGGACATGGTTTTAACAAAACTAAAAGCAATTAAAGAAACAACGAATATAAACATATTGAATTGAAGAAAGAAAATACGAAACATGAACTAGGGTTTAAAAAAGAAAATTAATACGAAGAACTGAAATTGAATTAACTAAATCGGAATTAAAAGCGTTTAAAGTAACGAACTAATGAAAAGAAACTACGAATTCGTATGAAAAACCTCAACAAAGCATAAATAAAGCTTGCTCGTCTCCTTCCTCTCCAAAAACTAAGTCTAAAATTATTTCTAAAAGTTGGGGATCCTTCAAAACGTGTTTGGAAGAGGTATATATAGGCACGGGTCGAAACGGGAGTTAACGGGCCGAAAATACGAATCCGGAGGCAAAAGTATAGGGGCGCTCGAGCAAAACGCTCGAGCGGTCCCGCTCGAGCAGTGTAGCTCGAATGGTGCATTCGCTCGAGCGGTCGCGCTCGAGCTGCTCGAGCGCTGAAATCATTCTGTTACTTTTGGGCGCTCGAGCAATTCGCTCGAGCGGTGGCGCTCGAGCTGCTCGAGCGCAGTAATGGTTCTGTATGTTTGCGCGCTCGAGTAAGGCACTCGAGCGGTGGCGCTCGAGTGATGCGCTCGAGTGATCTCTAATCCTCCCAAATGCTACTTTTCCTCGTCCGCACTAATACCAATCGTATTTCTTCAATATCTTCTCATCCGGGCATCCGTTTGAGTCGATTCAAAGTCCTACGAACTCCGTTTTTCGTCCTCTATTCACCTATGTGCATCAAAGAGACAAATTTATTAATGTATAGAAATGATGCTCATTTGACTCTAAGCTCTCATCGAAAACACTCAAAACATGAGTAAATTGGGCTCCAAAACATAACAATTTCACGCCTAATCAACCCCCCCAAACTTACCATGTTGCTTGTCCTCAAGCAACGAAATAATAAGTCAAGTGAAATTGTTAGGAATGAATCAAGAATCAAATCATGCAAGTGATTGAACTCGAGCTTCAAAGATCAATCACCCGTATACTCACTCACTTTCTTTTATCGTACTCATGCAACAATAATGAGAAACACCAAGATCAAGCATGGATGCGCACTCAACGGTGTGTTTCACTCCCTCACAAGTGTATAACAGTGTTTAAGGGATTCACTCAATCAATCAATCACACATATTGGCGGCCATAGGCTTGTAAGCACTCTCAACTCCGATCATACTCTAGAAATCAATGCCGAATCAAAAAGGACTTTTAAAAGGTTGTAATGTAGGCTCTTTGGACAGGTGGGATAACAATATGGTAAAGTGACTCAAGTGAATGGAGAATAGAAATTCAAAACTTCGGTACTTCGAAATTAAAAACGATCTACTTCAAACATATTCAATCACTACACTTTCGCTTTCAATTCTCTCAACACTTCAATTTTTTATCTTTCTCACTCCTTCACTTTTTCAATCACTTCATCATTTTTTTCTTTTTCGCACAAACACATGAGCTCATTTTTTTCTTTTGCTCATTCTCAATTTTTTTTTTTTTTCTTTCCCACAACTCAAAACTTCATCACACCTTCTTCTCATATTCACTCAACAAACAACCTTTTCCTTTTTCAACTCAATTCACTCCCTTCATATTCACACTTTCCTATTCTCCACTCAAATTGGGACAAAAAGGCTTAGGAATTGGAATAGTGTTCATATGTGCTAGCAAATAAAATAGGCTTTAGGCTCAAAGGGGCTAACAAGGGATCAATGTCATTGGTAAGGAAAATTTTGGCTAAGTGACTCAATTAAATCAAAGATTGCCTAAGATCACATTCGGCATATCAAACTCGACACAATCTAGAAGCAAGAGCACATGCAAGTTCTAGCATCCTCTAAGGTGACGATCCACTCACAAACGAAGAGATTAATTCATGCATTTAAATCTCGTAAGGCTCAAATCTCACAGCTTTCACATCCATGCTAGTCCTAGTGCATTCTCACTCTCATCACACAAGTACTCAAAAGAAAACTCATAAGCATACGGGTTCTCTCCCTAATCAGCTCAAACTCAAACACTCACACAAGAAAACTCCTAACTCAGCCTCACAATTCACCCTACTCATCAAATCATACTCAAAGATAGCAATCAACAAGCATAAGGTGATTGATAGGCATAAAATATTGAGTAACAAAACAAATTAATAAAAGCCCAAGGAGCATCTCAAGGCACCAAATAACTAACTCAACTCAAAGATAAGGGGTGCATGCATGTGCAATGTAACAAGAAAACATATAAAAAAAACTCCACCCCCCCAAACTTCGACCTTGCTAGAGGTCTAAGTTTGGGGTTGTGGGTTACCTCAACCGAACAATTCAGTTTCTCTCAACAGCTTTGCACACTCCTTTGTCTCAAGTTGGTTCCTTCAATCTGAGTAACTCCATGATACCTTTACTCCTTTAGAGACAAGCCTACAAAATAAAACTCTCGAGTACGAGGTTAAACATACGACTCAACAACATCCTAGTAACATAAAAGGAAAATAACTAAAAACACTCAAAAGCAAATAAAAATGGGTTGCCTCCCATTCAGCGCTATTTTTAAGGTCCTCATGCCGGACCGTGCTCAAAGGAGCTTATGGGACATCATACTCAAATTTACCTCCCTTACTCTCATAAGAGTGGTGTTTGAACTTCTTTCCTTGATGCCCCACCATCATGAGTTCCTTTGCTCTCTTCTCATTCCCAAGTGTTATGGGTCTCAACTCCTTCTTGCCTCTATCTGGAGGAGTCTTACCACACAATTTCTTGAGTTTGGACTTTTTCTTCTTAACTCCTCCTTTCCCTTCTAACTGGACCACGTCCACTTTCTTCACCTCTTCATCCTTCAACTTCTTCACTTCATCCCTATCAAAATAATCAAGATCATAACGCTCATGGGTTAAATTATCATTTGAAGGACTAGCAAAATCATGAATATGAGATGGATTAGGGATCGAAGGCGTGTCTTCAACACGAGAATCAATTGCATCCATGCAATACAAGCTCTCATCCTCCTTCGGGTGTTTCATGGCTTCATATAGGGAGATCTTCACTTCTTGATCATCAACCTTCAATGTAATCTTCCCATTCGCCACGTCTAGCACCATCCCCGCCGTAGCTAAGAACGGTCTTCCCAAGATCAATGGAACGTGCTCATCTTCCTCCATCTCTAGCACTACAAAGTCGGCTGGAAAGATGTGATCTCCAACTCTCACTAGGACGTCTTCAACCACACCTTGAGGTCGAGTAATAGACCGATCGGCTAGTTGAAGCGTCATCATTGTGGGTTGAAGTTCCCCACCTTCCAACTTCTTGAAAAGCGACAAGGGCATGAGATTGATGCTTGCTCCAAGGTCGCACAACGCTCCCTTTTTGATCTCGTTCCCAATGTCACATAGGATCGTGAAGCTCCCGGGATCCTTCAGCTTCGGTGGAAGCGCCTTGTGCACTAATGCACTCACTTCGTGGTTCAGCTGCACCAACTTCGGCTCATCCACTCGCCGTCTTTTCGCGATCAAGTCCTTCAGAAACTTTGCATAATGCGGCATCTGTTCCAAAGCATCATAAAAAGGAATGTTAATGTGAAGTTGTTTAAAAACATCAAGAAATTTTGCAAATTTTTCATCAAGCTTCTTTTTCATGAAGCGTTGTGGATATGGGACGGGTATCACAGATTTGGGTACCCCCCATTCATCTCGCTCTGTTTCTTTCACTTTCTCCCTTGCTTCCTTTGCCTTTTTCCACTTAGGAACTCTCTCTATCTCCTCAAAGTCTTTCCCCTTCTGGGACTCATCTCCTTTAGGCTCAATCTCTTCTTGGGGCGTCTCAGAATCAGCAGGCATCTGAGGACCTTCGTAATTGGTTCCACTTCTTAGCTGGATCGCCTTGCACTGCTCTTTCGGGTTCCCCTCCGGCATTCTATTCACTGATTTTGCAATCTGGCTCATCTGGAGCTCTAAAGAGGTGAACCTTCGATTGTTCTCTTGTTGAGTTCTAATCCACTCAACGTTCATCTTCTGGAGCTCTTGATCTCGATGATCGCCCTTCTTATGCAACTCCTTCACATCATACTCCAAGGATGACAACCGCTTGCTCCCTTCCTCCACCTTCTGAAGGATCGCTCTCAACATCTCCTCAGTTGATGCACCGCCTTCTCCACCAGGAGGTTTAGACCCCGGATCAACACCTGCAGGAACAGTAACACCAGCTTTTGGGTTAGCATAAGAAAAGTTATCATTCTTCCTCCATGTGTTTTGAGGAAGTTGCTGGCCTCCTTGAACTCCTTGTGTGTTCCTCCATTGATTTTGAAGTGGCTGAGGGCCTGGAGGCACAAATGGTTGGCCATAAGAAGGCCTTCCATACTGATTACCACCTTGGTAGCCATTCTGATTGTAATATGGACCTCCCATGTAATTGGCTACCTCTTGCTGTCCACTGGGCTGGTCTACTCTCTCATTCTCTACTGCATGCTCTCCACCCATACTCTTCCCCAACTCGAGGTTGTTGATCTTCTCCATCATGGCCATCAGCAGCCTTCTCGTTCCTTCTCCCTCTTCCACCTGATGTACTCTTTGCAAATCTGCATCCACTCCCCAAGCACCGGCATTCGTGACAATGTTGTCAACGATCTCTCTACACCTATCTATGCCTTGGTTGAGGAATGCTCCGCCCGCACATGCATCTAAATGGTCTTGCCCCGTCTTGTTGGCACCACTATAGAAGAACGCCATAATGTCTCCCTCATTGTACCCGTGCTGCGGGCACTCAATCAGCATGTTTGAGTATCTCTCCCACGCTTGGCGTAAATCCTCTCCAGACTTCTGGCGAAAGGACGAGATCTCAATTCTAGCCTTGATCGTCCTAGATGGAGGGTAGAATCGCTCGAGGAACAGACGCTCGAGCTCGGCCCAAGTGGTAATACCTCCCCGCGGGAGCGTATTATCGTACCACTCCTTGGCTATTCCCGTCAATGAGAATGGGAACAGCCTAAGCCTCTTGGCATCTTCAGACATGCCATTATAATGAAATGTGGAGGCTATCATGAGAAAGCTCCTCAAGTGTGTATGAGGATTCTCCTTCCCGATCACCCCTTTGAACTGATTCTCGGTCAGCAGCTTGAGAATTCCTGGAGAAATTGAAAAGTTATTGGCCTCAACTGGAGGTAAGGCCACTCCATCGTAGTTCCTCTGCGGTTGTGCCGCGAACCTGCCCCGAATTGCCATATTCTGATCTGCGTTCTGGGGCGCAGGCTGAGGAGCGACAGGTGGTGCTGGTATGTTTTGAACTGGAGGTTGTTGGTACACAGGTGGTTGGTTATAGAATGGTGGTGGATGATATGGATATGGTGGGTAAGGATAAGGTGGGTATGGGTAATGTTGGTATGCTGGGTTGTGGAAAGGGTTATTTGGGTTTTGTGGGTAAGCAGGGTTTTGGTTCTGGTTTTGGGGTTGTGTTTGTGCAGAGTTGATTGTGTCTTGTGGGTTCGGGTGTGGGCTCTCAGTTCCCCCTATGGGTATCGGCTGATTACTGCTATTTCCATTTGCACCCTCTGCCCGTTCCACAAGAGCAGTATACTCTGCAGCTATCTTGTCTAACTCCCCAAGTTCATCAGAAATTTTGTCTTTGTTTCCCGCGGCAGTTGTCATTCTTCTCAAGAAGGCTCGGTTCCTTCTGGCTATTGTCTCAGGATCTGCAGGTAATCTCTCTTCGCTCGTATTGCCTTGTGAGCGTGTTTTCATAAACCTGAAACACTAGCAGAAGGATCAAAACGCAACTGCCGAATGGATAGAAAAATAAAAATAAAAACAGAAATTAAATCACCCACTACTAACTACTAAGCTATCGACAAGTCCTATTCAAACATACAACGTCATCCCCGGCAACGGCGCCATTGACTTGAAGCGACTACACTAGCTTCTACTAGTAGCTACCCCGCAAGAGAACGGGTTCACTGTAGTATGGGCAAGTATAGGGACCAAGTATTATCGAACCCAATGGATGGTGTATATGCGAATAGATCCCTGAAGATCTACGCGTCGTAGTTAATATGAGTGTAATGTTTTTGGATTTTTGAAAGATTAATTAAAAGACTAAAATAAACTAATTAAACTAAAGAACGTAAGAAACGAATTAACTAAGGTTGTTTTCTAATGGGAGATGGTGATGCTCAGGTTAGGAATCCCTACGTATACTAACGGAGCAGGTACATAATCAAAGTAATCGTGACAACCAAGAATTAACCTAAGTAAAAGATCGTAGGATGAAAGCTCAAGATTTTATACCCTAATACTTTATCCTATCAATCGACTTCACTAATCCACTAACAAGTTAATAGATAGCGCTTAATTAATGAGACCCTAATTTAACTAAGGTGATGCGGTCGTCCTCCTTCGCTAAACCGGTAGATGAATTAACCTTTCCTAAACCCTCTCGTTAAGACTACTAATTGTTATTGAGTGATGCGGTCGTCCTCTCTCTAACACTTTCGTACGAAATTCAAAGGTAGAGTTAAGATTAATTATATGAATTCATTAATTAAGAGAATTAAAACTAACGTCACCAATTACCTTAATTACGTACCCACATCCTACTTCTACGAGTTCATCCTAACCTAAGCATGCAAGGGTTTTAGCCGGACATGGTTTTAACAAAACTAAAAGCAATTAAAGAAACAACGAATATAAACATATTGAATTGAAGAAAGAAAATACGAAACATGAACTAGGGTTTAAAAAAGAAAATTAATACGAAGAACTGAAATTGAATTAACTAAATCGGAATTAAAAGCGTTTAAAGTAACGAACTAATGAAAAGAAACTACGAATTCGTATGAAAAACCTCAACAAAGCATAAATAAAGCTTGCTCGTCTCCTTCCTCTCCAAAAACCAAGTCTAAAATTATTTCTAAAAGTTGGGGATCCTTCAAAACGTGTTTGGAAGAGGTATATATAGGCACGGGTCGAAACGGGAGTTAACGGGCCGAAAATACGAATCCGGAGGCAAAAGTATAGGGGCGCTCGAGCAAAACGCTCGAGCGGTCCCGCTCGAGCAGTGTAGCTCGAATGGTGCATTCGCTCGAGCGGTCGCGCTCGAGCTGCTCGAGCGCTGAAATCATTCTGTTACTTTTGGGCGCTCGAGCAATTCGCTCGAGCGGTGGAGCTCGAGCTGCTCGAGCGCAGTAATGGTTCTGTATGTTTGCGCGCTCGAGTAAGGCACTCGAGCGGTGGCGCTCGAGTGATGCGCTCGAGTGATCTCTAATCCTCCCAAATGCTACTTTTCCTCGTCCGCACTAATACCAATCGTATTTCTTCAATATCTTCTCATCCGGGCATCCGTTTGAGTCGATTCAAAGTCCTACGAACTCCGTTTTTCGTCCTCTATTCACCTATGTGCATCAAAGAGACAAATTTATTAATGTATAGAAATGATGCTCATTTGACTCTAAGCTCTCATCGAAAACACTCAAAACATGAGTAAATTGGGCTCCAAAACATAACAATTTCACGCCTAATCAGACGGCACTCCCGTCTCTAACTCTGAGAGAGCGGCTAAACGAGCAAAAGCTGCTCAGGACAAGGTGACCATAGCTGTTCGCTCAAACGAGGGTGATAGCGAGCAAACTCCCTCCGCGGAGCGCCATGTGGAGCAACCTCTGGTCGTCGTTGCCCGTGAAGGATCTGGTCCTTCAACCGACCCCACTTATCTTGGTTGGGATAAGGGTCGTCTCGTCAAGTATGTCTCTTCTCGCCCAGGGCACTTAGCTTTTTTTTTTAACTAACTGATGATGGATTTTTTTAGCTATTCGCCCGAGCAATATCCTAGGCGGTCAAACATGGTGCACCGGTTCGCCTGCTCGAAAGTGCTGACCAATCTCCGCGAGATCCCGGACTCTTTTGTCCGTCGTACCTCCGAAGTCGTTTCCCGCAGTTGGACTAAGGAGTTGAATGAGACTGTTAAGGCACAGGCACCTCGTGACAATGACCGCATGTATCTCATCGAGGCGGGTAACATCTTGGCGGCTGTGCAGCGTCTGGTCGACCAAGTAGAGGATCTCGAGAAGGACTCTCGCCAGCATGCGGCCACTGTCAGCCGTATTGCCAAGGAGCGAGATGATGCCAAGGTAGAGGCGAAGAAAATTGTTGCTGACCTGGAAAATAAGGCCAAAGTTCATCAAGTCAGCGAGCAACGTGCTCTGGACCTGCACGTCAAGGTCTCTGAAGAGCTGAAGGTCAAAATGGCCGAGGTCGAGCAGATGCGAGCAGAACTTGCTCGCGCTCAACAACAGAAGGAAGTTGCGGAGAAATTCGCGACCGAGGCGACGGCTAAAATTGCCGATCTCGAAGCCCAACTTGCCAACTCCATCACCCAAGAGGAACTTATTCCCAAGATGGAGGTGAGTTCAGTTTTGGGTTTTGTGACGGGCTATGCGGAAAGCATCCGTATCGCGCATGAATTCAAAGTCCCAGCCGTTGTTGAAGAGATTGACAAGGAACTCTGCAACTTTGTTGAATCAAACCCTCCAACTCCGGGCATAACTCTCCAGATCGGCGACCTGCCCGATTATGGGGTCAAGCTTGACTTCATCGGTCCCGAGATCATTATTACAAATCCTCCAGAGGACGAGGAGGAAGAGAAGGGCGATGCTGCCGAGGGCGAGCAAATCCTGCCCGCCGATCAAAGTGAGAGGGCTCTCCAAGAGCGAGCAGACGCCAAGGGGCTAATTGCCGAGTTATCCCAAGAGGTCCCAATTGATCCCACTCTCGTTGGGTCTCCTCTGGAAGATCCCAAGGATGACAACATTCACCCACCTGCCGGGCAAGGGTCTTAGCGGACAGGATTAATTAGGGCCTTGTACTTTTTCTTTTTTTTGTTGTTGTTGTTCGTTTTCATTGTAATTTTTGGGCGATCAAGCCTTATTTTCAATGAAACTATTTTGCTCATCTGCTCGTCTTTTTTACTTTACATTAGTTGTTCTTTGCATTTTTATCTATGCTTCAACAATCTTAATGTAGTTGGGTCTTGTTCCTTAAGAACTTTTTGGCCTTAGAATTTGATGGGTTTTTGGCCTTAGGCTATGTTCATTTAAAAATGAACAGCCTTTAATGGGCTTGGTTGTATAATCAACTTGCGCCTTGAGCTTGCATTTCTGTTTGAACGAACAACTTAACATTGAACTAACCTTAAAAAATTACAAGTACTGAACGCGACCAAGAATGTAAACCTGTACTAACTAGGTCGGACCTGCTCGAAAAAAACAATGTCAAACTTCCAATCATTAAAAAATATAATTTACACCAGGAGTCAAAGCTGCTCGACCACTATACATTTTGTCAAGGCATCTTTAAACTCTCAAGAGGGAATAAAACTATACAAGAGGCCTGCATACTAGATCGCGACCAAACTTGACCTAACTCAACTCTGTTCGACCACTTATACTTGGTGAAATTTTCAAAAAATTAGGGAAGTTTTTGGATCCATGTTGTGCATCTGCCATTCTAGCTCGCCCATTGGACTTAGTAGTTCGCCCATCTTGAATTCACACTCTCATAGGTAAAACTGCTCGCCTACTGAAAGTACTTCCTTAAGTTAGCTGCATTCCAGGAGTATTGGGCCGAGTTGCCATCTAAGTCTTCTATGTCATATGCTCCATTGGGTAACCTGTCTGTTACCCTGTATGAGCCCTCCCAAGTCGGGCCAAATATGCCTGGAGGTGGGGCGAGCTTCTTTCTTAAAACAAGGTCACCAACTTCAAACTTTCTTATCTTGACTTGGGAATTGTAATAACGCTCCGCTCTTTGTTTGTACGTAGCATTTTTTAGCTCGGCGTGTAATCTTTTTTCTTCGAGTAAATCAATTTATGTGGCTAGAGCAGAGTGATTTGCCTGTTCATCGAAGTTGATTGTCCTAACTATGTTGGTCTTTAACTCAATTGGTATCACAGCCTCTGTTTCGAAAGCCATTGCAAAAGGTGTTTCTCCGGTGCTTGACCTGGGAGAAACTCTATACGCCCACAAGACCTCCGGGAGTTCTTCTGACCAACAACTTTTGATTTCTGCCAGCCGTATTTTCAATGTATGCTTGATGATCTTGTTCACAGCTTCAACTTGCCCGTTTGACTGGGGATGATAGGAAGTCGAATAGTGTTTCCTGATCCCCCACTTTGTACAAAAGTCTCTCAATTCTTTTCCATCAAACTGCGGACCATTATCCGTCACAATTGTTCGTGGAAACCCAAAACGACAGATAATGTTCTGCCATATGAAGTTGATCATATTTTGCTGTGTAATCTTCACCATGGCCTTTGCTTCCGCCCACTTTGTATAATAATCGACAGCTACGACGGCAAATCGAACATTTCCAACTCCTGCTGGGAAGGGACCAATAATGTCTATTCCCCATCTTGCAAATGGCCATGGACTATAAACCGATACGAGCTCCTGAGCCGGGGCATGAATACTTGGAGCAAAAATTTGACATTGGTGGCAAGCTCTGGCTAACTGGATTGCATCTTGTCGTAAGGTCAGCCAATAATAACCTTGCCTTACGATTTTGTAGGCCAAAGCTTGCCCCCCAACGTGATTTCCACAAGCTCCAGAATGTACGTCCTCCAGAACTGTCCTTCCTTGCCCTCTAGACAAATATTTGAGTAGCGGGACTGAAAAGCCTCTTTTGTAAAGCTGTTCATCTATCAGAGTATATCTGGCTGCTTGTTTCGTGATTCTTACAGCCTCAAAAGAGTTGCTTGGCAGTTCCCCGTCTTTCAAGTATTTGGCTATAGGAATCCTTCAATCATCGTTATTTCTCTGTTCAACTACTTGATTTACTTCGTAGTCCATTGTTGATGGTTGGAATTTTCTGGTAATGACAATGTCCGTCAGATCTGCTGGTCCATCGCTTGTTGCTAATTTTGCTAGGGCATCAGCTTGTGTGTTGCTCGTTCGAGGTATCTGCTGGATAAATACTTGGTCTAACAAGGATACCAAGTGAGCAACTATTCGTTGATACTCGATCATTTGTCCGTCTCGAGCCTCATATTCACCTCGTACTTGGCTTACAATGAGTTGAGAATCCCCGAAGATCTGGAGTCGTCTTACTCCGACCGCCAGTGATAAATGGAGACCTGTCGAAGTGATAAATTCGTACTCAGCTTCATTGTTGGTGGCCATAAACTCGAATCTGACTGCCGAAGTGAATACTTGTCGATCGGGGCTGATGAGAACCACTCCTGCCCCCGAGGCCAGATTTGTTGACAAACCGTCCACATAGAGATGTCACGGGTGATCTAGCCCTCTGGTTGGATTTTGAGGGAAGGTTAACTCGACTATGAAGTCGGTTAAAGCTTGTCCCTTAATCGCTGTTCGAGGTGCATATGTCACGCCAAACTGGCTTATCTCCATGGACCATTTTAAAAGACGGCCAGCGGTGTCGGGTCGGTGTAGTATTTGTTTGAGTGGGAAAGTTGTCAGTACTTCGACTTGATGATCTAAGAAGTATGGTCTTAACTTTCTGACGTTCATAATGAGAGCATAGGCCAGCTTTTCGGTTGGGGAGTATTTCACCTCTGCTTCATGCAGCGCCTGGTTGACATAATAAATTGGCAGATGAAATTTGCCTTCTGCTCAAACTAACACCGAATTTATGGTCGTATCAGATGCTGCCAGGTACAAATATAATTTTTCGCCGGGAATTGGTTTTGACATAATTTTTACGTCTCCTAGATAATCTTTTAGTTGATCGAAGGCTTTCTGGCAGCTCCCTGTCCAGGCAAAGTTGCCTTTTTTTATAGCTTCAAAAAAGGGACGGCACTTGTCTCCTGACCGTGATATGAACCTGTTTAGAGCGGCTAGGCAACCGGTTAATCTTTGTACTTCTTTAACAGAATGTGGAGGTTCCATATCGACGATCGCTTTCACCTTTACTGGATTAGCTTCGATTCCTCGCTTACTGACCAGATGGCCCAAGAACTTTCCAGAATGTACTCCGAAATTGCTTTTCTTTGGATTTAGCTTCATATTATACTTTCGGAGTATGTCAAACACCTGGGAAAGATGATAGAGTTGATCTTCCTTCTGTGTACTTTTGACGACTATGTCATCAACATACACCTCTACCGTTTCCCCAATATGTTCATCGAACATATTATTGACCAGCCTCTGGTAGGTTGCTCCAGCATTGATTAGACCAAACGGCATCCTTTTCCAGCATAGTAGATTTTTGTTAGTATAGAAGGCCGTGTTCTCTTGGTCATCTGGGTGCATCGGAATCTGGTGGTAACCTGCAAAGGCATCTATGAATGTAAACATCTCATGCCCGGCAGTACTGTCCACCAGTTGATCAATGTGCGGGAGCGGAAAGTTGTCCTTCGGGCATGCTGCATTAAGATCTGTAATATCTATGCATAGCCTCCAGGTTCCATTCGGCTTCCGTACCAAGACAGGATTTGCAACCCACTGAGGACACAACGCCTGTTTAATTAAGTCGTTGTCCAGTAACTTTTTGACTTCCTCGTTTAAAGCCTGATATTTGTCAGGTCCATATTTTTGTCGTTTTTGGTGGACAGGTTTTCGGACTGGGTTGATATTCAACCTGTGACAAGCATCTTTTGGGTCAATTCCCACCATATCAGCATGGGACCATGCGAAGACGTCCAAATTAGCGTTCAGGAAATCCGTTATGCGGGTTCTGTAAGGCTCGGGAAGTTCTGACCCGATGTAGAGTTCAAGGTCATCTCGTACAGGATCAATCTTGATGGCTTCTAACTCTTCAACCTGAGTCGTCCGTCGTTTTTGCCCCTTCCATCGAGGGCCAACTATTGGTCCTTCTGGACTTAGCTCATCTTCGATGTTCATGGGTTCGACACCCAGCCGGGGGTCAAAATCTTCGACGGGCTCTGGGCAGAGTTTGGTCGCCACAGTTGGGCCCTCCTGGATATCATTTGGACATGTTCCGTCAACAACAAGTGGTAGCATTGCTTCTGGCAAGGTTTGCTCGCCCATGGGCGAGAGTTGGTCGTCTATGTCCATCCTATCGTTTTGTGCCCCGAGGATGTCTTCCAAAATTGAGGGCTCGTTCTCGAGTTGACTGGTTGACGCTTCCATCATAGATACTTGTCCCTGCCTTGACTAGATTTGTAAGAGACACTCACGAGCTTTTCTTTGGTCTCCCTTTATTGTGCCAACCCCACTTTCTGTTGGGAATTTTATGCAATAATGGTAAGTTGAACATGCGGCCTGGAATTCATTCAAAAATGGTCGACCAAGGAACCCATTATAAGTGGACTCTTGGTCTACAACCAAGAAATCTACCATTCTAGTGATATTTTTCTCGGGTTCCTTGACCGTAACAAGTTGCCATGCCAAAGTAACTATTCCTAATGGGATTGTTACAGCATTTCCAAATCCCAGGATTCGATGATTTGTATCTTTGATGTAGCCTGCATAATCTCTCATTTGATCAAGTGTCTTTTTGAAAAGGACATTTGTGTAGGCTCCAGTATCTACCAACAACCTGTGCACCCTGGTTCCCATGATCTTGGCACATATTACAAGCGAATCGTTGTGAGGGGTCAGTATTCCTTCTAAGTCTTTTTCAGTAAAAGTTAATTCCGATGTTTGCATGATGGATGGATTAACTCCCATCTCTTGTACATGATTGATTGCCCGTAACTCGGCTTTTCATTTACGATTGGAGATTGGTGGTCGGCCATCAGAATAACCACCCACAGGTCCTGCAGGCTCCATCATTTGAATGTCCGGAACCGGACCTCCTGCTGGTACCGGAGCTGGTCGCCCGGCTCGATTCCGACGAGGTGCTTGTTCTAGGTCCTTCCCATCAGAATCCTCATCTCTGTCTCTTTTGCCGGGTTGCCTCTTCACGAACTCGGATAGCTTTCCCTTCTCATAAAAACGCCATAACTGCTTTAGCAAGTCACGACACTCACTCGTAAAGTGTCCCGCACTCTGGTGGTAGGCAAAGTACTTGTTCTGGTTTAACTTGCTCGTATCTTGACGTATCTTACGGGGAGGTGTGAGCAATTCTTTGTCCCGGACATTATTGTAAAATGTGTCAATTGATACAGTAAGAATATGGTTCAATTTATCTTTCAGCCCCGTTCCTTCAGTGAATGCTTTCATGTTCTTGGGAGCTCGATATCCAACACCAGGCTTCTTTGCACCCTCTTTCTGCTCTCCTTTGTCCCTCATGTCCTTTTGCAGTGCTTCATGCATGGAGACAAAGACGTCTGCCCGATCCCGGAATTTAGCATAAGTCTTCGGGCATCTAAGGTGTACATCTTTCCAGAGTTCAGTGCCCTTCTTAAGTCCAGCTAGGACAGCCACAATCTTGGTGTCTTCACTGACAGATTCCCCTTCTAGCAGGACCTTGTCGAATCTTTCCAAGTACGATCGGTCCGACTCGTCATCAGTTTGCTTCAAGTCGGATAACCGATGTCTCTGGGATAGATAAGACCCGGCCGTAGAGAAATGGGACAAGAAATCTTTGCCTAGCTGGGCAAATGAATGAATTGAGGCTGGTGGCAAAGCTGAAAACCACTTATGGACACGATCCCCCAGAGTTAGAGGAAAGTTGCGACATTGAGTTGCGTCACTTGCCCCCATTGATACCATATAATTGGTATACTTCATCAGATGCACCCGGGGGTCCGCCGTGCCCTCATATTGAATGCTTGCTGGGAATTGGATCTTCTTTTGAATCAGGGCTTTCAAAATCACCGAAGATAGATGGGAGATTGGAAGAGTTGTATTCCCATATCCTCTCTGTTGGTCGAGCTGGCCTTGCATGCTTTCAATGGCCTTTCTCATGGAGGCGAGCTCTTCAACGGATCCCCCATGGCTCTGAGGTTGTTCGGCGAGCAGAGGTGCATGGCCATCTGTTTGCTGCAGTCCCTCCTTTATTGTGGGAACCCCCTGGATTGGCCTCCTGGGATTGGGCTCTGGGTCTGGGCCAAGGCGACCAAAAGCTGACCTAGTCAGCCTATCATGGACTGACTAGCGAGCAGGTGCTGCAGCTGGGCGAGCTACTCCTGTTGTAGGATAAGCTTCCATGATTCCCCGGCCGTGACGACCTAATCTTTCCAGAGCACTCTGGCGTGTGCCTTGACTCACCACCACGGTCGGATTCTGAGTTGAACCTCCCTGACTGGCGGCCTCAACGTGCTGTTTATCCTTGCCCTTGGCCTTACGAGCTAGGGCGTTGTCCGCCTCATTTAAATGATCCTATCTGGCCTTCTCATGTTCACGAGTCCTTGTGGGGCTATAACTTGCTCTTACATAAGAAGGGCCAGGCTGGGCTTGTTGTCTTTGTAAAGCCTGGAGCATGGCTATGGTCCGTGCCAATTCGTCTGGATTGCGAGCAAAGGCGTCCAACTCAGGGGGCATTAATTGACGAGCAACAATGGTCTGATTCTCCTGGTCATTTCTGCTCGCCCCTGCTCGCCTACCAGCTTGAGGCATCCGGGAGTGTGAATCCCTTGTTATATGTTGTGAACGTTGTGTTTCTCGTGATTGAGGCATGTTCACAGGAAGTATCAAGTATTGTTCTTGGTGTTCTTGAATTTTTTCTTCAAAAGTTCAAACGTGTTCTACAATCCTAGGGTAATCTTCCGGTATTCAATGAATCGAAGGTTCGAACCCTTCTTCTAGCGCCAATTTGTTGATGACCGTTCCTAATCTTGATGATTAGTGGCTGTTTTTGTTGGTTAATTGATTATCAAACAATTACGTGTGATTGATCACTAATCGTAATTAGTGAATACGAAATTTTAGGTTGGGTTTGAGACGTTTATAAGCTTACGTGATAAATTCGATCGTAAGATAAACGAGCTGCTTCTGGTTCATAGACGAAGTTTGGACGTGTATAATAATTTGTGCTTATTTTATTAGCTGAAAAAATCTAAGTATTTATAGACATTTGCCTAGCAGGAGGTGTCGTGACTTTTGGCCTACCAGGCCTGCATGCACGACACTTGGACTTTGACCAAGTTGACCTTATTTAAACTAAATTCTATCCTTATCTGTTAGATTTGCTCGCAGTCTAGAACTGCTCGTCATGTTGGACTTGTCCTTGAGGAGTCTTTAGTCTGATTCTGATGGTCTTCTGCCTTGCTTAATTGTTATTTTGGCACTGCGGTTGGATCTGGTCGGCGGGATGCCGATTGAGCTTGTCATACAGCTTTTGATTTGGTTCTATTCGCCCATCCGCCTCTGTGTGGCGTGCAGGTTTTGCTCGTCGAGTATCTTGTTAAGTGGATCTTGAGTTTGTTTTGTCTTAATCCTTGGGTGTTTTGTGTTAATCTTGGTCGCCCAATTGCTGATTCTACTCGCCTATCAACAAAAACAACTAATACCCTTCATTGATTTATGTATAAACCATTTTCACTCTATACTTTGTCCAACAAAAATAAGTCATATTTGAACAACGACAATCCAATTAAATAAATATAATCTTCATACTCTTAGTAAATAGCATGTAAATTCAATTTTAACTTTTCAAGTCCATTAAAGTTATGCATTTGGGTGCATACAAAAATTTGTGTAATCAAGCTACTATATTGCTCACCCATAATAAAAAATTTACCCACTGTCCAATACCTTCCAAACTGTGATTGATATTTCTATATAGTTATAAAAGAAAAATTGTATCTATATATATTTTTACAACAAAAATATTATTATTTTGCATAACTGGAACGGATAAACCTTACTCCATAGTTTATATGTTTTAAAAGCGGAAGATGGCGTTGACCCGGACTGCCTTAACGCTTTTGATTGGACCTAAGTCGTATCGTTTTTAAATCGATTGAACCGGTATAACGTCATAATTAAATATTATATATATATATATATATATACATATTGCTAATTAAACTCTTGGATTATTAAATTCTAAATTTTACATGTCCGTTTTTATATGGGGTAAGGATCTTTTCACACCCAAAATATGATTGTTCACCACCGCACGGTTCAATTCACCCCCCAATAAATTACTCTACATAACCCTTCCTTCTCAACATAATTAATAATTTGTATTCTCACCCCCTCAATTATACGTGCCAACAAACACTCCCGATTATGATGTTGTACCGCCCCTCCGTGACTGCGTCACCGTCGCCGTTCCTCCTTGATTGCACCACCTCTGCTGCCCCTCCGTGACTGCGCCTCCGTCATTCGTCTTCCCGCTGTTCGTTCAAAATTCACAAAAAATATGTCAACACTCCACCATTGATGCCGTCGTTGTCAACGCGTCATCGTTCCTCTGTGGAGTGCGCCATCATCGTCCTGTGTGTGTCATCTATCGTTTCGTCTTCCCTCTCCATCGTTCCATGGATAAAGGCAATTTTTTGTCACGAAGTTGTTCTTTTCCATTTTACCGAACAATTGATGGATGTCCTTGCAATCTATTTGAACATTTAAATTATGTTCGACAAAAATATAAGAACCAAGTGTTCGAAAAAAACAAAATTTGACCCGTTCGAACAATTCTCAAATGTTCGAAAAAAACAGTAATGAACAAAATAAAAAACGATGACACTATTAAAAAGCGCAAGAAACATGTATAACCAACATATATTCGTTTTTATTGCATTTTAATTACTCACACAATACTAGTATACACAAAATAATACAAATAATCACAAACATTTCACAAATATATAAAACTTCAACAAAAAGTTTTTCACGTACGCACGTATATCTACAATGATTTCTGATTTTGTATTTAGGGGGAGTGAATTAAGTCATTTAATTTTAGTAAAATATTGTAAGAAGGTAATTTAGTCTTTTTATTTTTAAATTAAAAAAAAAGGAGGGTGGTGAACAATCACATTTTTTAACATACCTAACTAAATTGGAATATGATTAGTTATAGGCCCATCAACTTAACCTTCCTTTACAAAGCCCATCAATTCAAGTAAAAAATAGAAGGCCACGGTTATTTGCACTAGCCCTTTTGTTAAATACACTACCTTCGAAAACATTGACACTACCTTCGACCTCATACTATCTCATTTCGTAAAATCTTTAATGGCACATCTTTCAAACCTCCTAACCCTCCAGAATTATTTTAATTTATTTTATAACTAAAAATAATAATATATGCGTAGGATAAAGACGCTGCACCTCCGATCATCGCCTCCGGCGCACGTTAGATGCGACCACCGCCCAACTTTACCAGATGATACCTCTCACGCTCACATCTTCCCCATCTGTTCCCCTCTCCCTAAAACCCCGCTACCTACCCTCCCTTAGACCTATACATACAAGATATAACCAACTCAAAAAACTCCGGCACCAGGTTTTGGCATATACATAGCTGCTTCTCATAACTATCGATGTTGTTTTTTCTGAATCTTATGAGGTTCTTTTGATTCAGGGGAAGTTGAGGAATGGCATGTGCAGGTCGGAGCTCTCGACCGACGCGCCGGTGGCTCTGGCAATCGGCGCGTGCATTCTAACCTCGTTTATTTTTCCTGAGACTCCTCCGCCGCCGGAGGATGTTGAGTCTGAGTCTCCGATTGATTCGAATGACGCCAGATTTGCCGTTATGGGGATCATTAGCTTCATTCCCTTTTTCAATTGGATGGTAGGGTAGCCCCTTTTCCTCTTGATTTAGGGATTTATTTTGGTTTCCATTTATTTATAGTGTTTCTATTGTTATGCAGAGTTGGGTATTTGCTTGGCTGGATACTGGAAAGAGTCGTTATGCTGTTTATGCTATTATCTATTTAGCTCCTTATGTGAGGTTTGATGCTTTCGATTGTCTCTCTGTTACTAACTCTGCTCAATCTTTTACTCTTAGAATGAATTTTGGTTACTTTTTGAACTTAGGTTCTATGGTTTCTCTCTTTATATTTGTAATATGCTATGGGTTAGGTTATCATGATACAAATCAAGGGGAGCTTCTTGACATTTTCTTTCTGACTTATTGATGAATTTTGATATGTCTTGTGTGAGACGGTTTATTCAAGGAGTCTGTCTATACAAAGTTGAACCATATCAAAATTCAAAGTTGAATTTCCAATGGACTCTTATTGCTTCATAATGGGTAATATTGGTCTTCATGTGATATGTTATAGAACAAGACTGTTTCAGTTAGAAAAAAACAAAGTTAATAGCGATGTGCTAATGGGCACTTACCTCTTTCTTTTTTTCTGTGATGCTTCGTAGTTGCTACCTTTGCAGTCAGGGTGCTTCGAGATAGAGTCCATTTATTACACGTTTCAATTCTACAAGAATTTTGTGTGCAAGTGTTTAATTTGGTTCTTTTCAATCAAAGTTGATATTTACCCAAAATGTATCCTAGTTTTGTCGTAATAATGCTTCATCTGAGGATGTACTCAACCTCGACGAGAAAGACTTCCTTGGTTATAAAATAGAAGTATAACAAAAAGATTTTTAAATGTCATGTGAATTCGAAGTTCAATTTATTTATTTTTGGTTGTTATACTTTGTTCATGGGATATGCTCCATTGAAGTTATGCTGATTTCCTAGCTACTTAAGTTGTTGCCTTGACTGAGTAGAATCATCTTTGATAGGTCAAATCTATCAATATCTCCCGAGGAAAGCTGGCTGCCAGTTGCTAGCATTCTCCTATGCCTCATTCATGTTCAGGTGGAAGATTGATTATGTGTTTGGAAATATTCGGGAGAGTACTACTTCTCTAACTCTTTATTCAACGAACCTTTTTCTTGGCAGCTAGAATCAAGTATTTACAATGGAGATATTCAGGGCTTCCAATTATTAAACGAGGTTGCAAAGAATCTATCATCATTTGGGAAGAATAGTAAAATTTATGAAGAGGTATTTGCCATCTCATCTGAGACAAAGATTGAATCATTTAACATTGTGTTAGCATTTACATAGTTTGATCTCTAATTGCTCAACAGAGAGAGCAAAGAACGAATTTGCGCAAATTGCCATCTGCGCGTGATAGAAATGAAATGCAAGACCGGGCTGCTCCACATAAACCTCAAGAAGACCGAGAAATCTCGACTGAAGATGAACAAGGCAACGGAGGTGGCATGCCATAACAGCCTTAATGGTTAACTGCAGTGTATGGTATTGTCTAATTGTATTTGAGTTGATATATTTGCATTGACTTTTTGAATTATGAATATAGATGATGAATACCTCCCATTTGAAATTCGATTTTTTAAATGCCTTATTTTGTATACTGTATTCCACAATACATGCCTCTCCCATCCTAGTTGAAGTAGGACTATGGTAGGATATACAGATAGTAGTCAACTTGGCCGGCTTGGCTGTCCCGGTCTTGACCCACCGGACCAATTGAATTTTCAGGCCGGGCCATATACTCAAGGTCTTGCTATTTTGAGTAGAGCTGTCAGAATGGGTTATGTCCGTTGGGCCAAAATGTTCCTCCCCACTCGAAGGGAGGATTGGGTTATGTTTTTAAAAGCCCGTGTGGAGGTGGGATTAAATTAAAAAAAAAAAAATTAAGTTTTAAATTGATAGTTTTATCATCTTTCGGACCCTAAATTGATATTATTATTTTTTATTTCATTCTTATTATTTGGAGTAATTTTCTTATGTAGTTTCATATCACAATTGATATAAAATTAATACTCCCCAGTCTCATTTTAGATTTGTTCTAGACACAAATTTTAATAAGAAAAAGTTGTTTATTAATACTCCCTTTCGTCTTAGGCCCCTTTTGGTAGTTTAAGTAACAGTAAAAATGAAATGAATTTGAAGAATTTTTATCAGCTCAAAATCTTATTTAAATAGACCGGCTGAAATGAAAGAATTAGAACGGGCCTTGATATATAAATTTGGGCTTGAAAATAGTCACCAAACAAATTCTATCTCACTATCTTGACCACCAAAAGGCCCCTTAATATATATTTTTCATTTTTTTTTAAATTTTGGTCTATTTCACTATATACTTTACATTTCCTCTTTTGTTTTTCTTTCTTTCTTTTTGCAACTTACTTCTAAATTTATATTTTTACATTTCTTAACCTACTTGACCAGTTCACCCCTACCCTTTTTTTATTATATTATTTTTTTTCTTTTTTTTTTTAATCACAGTACTACAAATCTATAACTATACTTGAGGATGTATTAGTTAATTGTTTAAAGGATTATTAATAATGAAATCGTAAAGTGTTTCAGTCCTAATATCATGCCCCATAGCTCGTTTGTATCAAATTGTGCATAGTGTACTTTGAATCGGGAATTTTGCAATTTATCAAGCCCATAGTCTTTTTTTAATGCGTAGAGTATCTAGAACAATGTGGATGTTTCTAAAAGTACGTAGAAGTCTTTAAGTTAGTGTAAAATGCCCAAATAAATTGTGAAGTGTATAAGGATGTGTCTCGAAGCATTTCAAATTTTTTAAAACAACCGGATCAAAACAATATGAATTGTTCATTTAAGGGCTGAATTTGTATAAGTAGGATTTATTATAGTTTCATTTCTAAACATAGAAAAGATATGAATAAGCATTTTTTTTCATGTTCTCTTGTACACTTTAATTATATTTTTAAGGCTTTCATTTTGAGCAAACATTTTGTGTGTACACACATGAAAAAGATTGACTAATTTTTTAGGAGTTGGAGGTGATAAATAAACAAATAAAACTTAATATTCCCTCCATCTCAAAAAAAACATTACTTACTTTTTATTTAGTTTGTATATCTAAAAATGAAAAATATTCATTAAACTTCACTCTCAACACTCATATAATATATACAAAAATGTACCCAATATACTGATTTTTAAAACAACGTGTTCAAAATCTCCGTAATGTCTGCTAAAATGGAGGGAGTAATATATATGCTTTAACAAAAAAAGACACAACCAACGGCACTTACTTAGTGTATTCCATGTTGTCTATTTTATACTTAGTTAACTTTTGTGGAGGTTGTTTGTAGTTGAATATGTATTTGGATTTTAAAAAGGTTGAGGGCAATAGAAGAGTGAAGTTGATGCAGATTGAATATATAGGTTGTAAAGTTAAAAAAGTTATGTTAACCTTATAATATAAATCATATCCAAAAGATATACACTTTATTTTCACTAATTTGGGTTTTTATTTACTTTTTACATTTATATTAGTTAATGATTTTTTTTTTTAATATTAATAAATTTGTATTGTAAATGGCTTGTAAAAAATATTGTTTAAAAAATTAATATTAAATTGTAAATTGGAAAAATAATAGTTAATGATTTTTTTTTTTAATATTAATAAATTTGTATTGTAAATGGCTTGTAAAAAATATTGTTTAAAAAATTAATATTAAATTGTAAATTGGAAAAATAATAATGATGAGTAGGTCTCCTATAAACTCGAGTTTACGTGATTTTTTTTTAAATATCATTGTTCGGTACATAAACTATCATTATTATGTATACACATTATTATTGTTTAAAAAATGAAGTTAATTTTTAAATAGTGATAGTTGGTATATATAACAGTGATAATATGTATAGGTATAATAGCAGTATTTGCAGAATCTGAGTTTACATGAACTTTAGTTCACACAAGTTCTTGTCACTTAGTATTTTTAAATGAAATGTGATTAAACTTGAAAATATTGGATCAATATAGTGTTTTAATTTCATAAGTACATTTTATTTAAAAAATAAATAAAATACGACTTATTAGACTAGTTTTTTTTTTTTTTAATTTGGAAGACTTAGTTAAATAGAAATTTAATTGCAAAATGGGTCTAATATATGTTGTTTTCTCGAGAAAAGTTTTTTTTATTTTTTTATTAAATTTTAACTCTTGATAAAAAAAAAAAAAAAAGTATAATTACATCATTACTTTTAAAACTTTTTTTCCAACTCGGATTTTAAACATGGTTTAACTTACAAGAGGTACCGAATATCCTTGCATGCTTAACTTGAGAGAGATGATTTAGGCTAAAAAAATAAAAATAAAAAACTATGAAAATACACTTGGAACAATAATTTGAAAAACCTTGAGCAAGATTTGAGCTTTTCAGATGAACCGTTAAACAGATATGTATGAAAATTCCCAGTTTTGTTCTTCAGTTAAAATGAAGTAAGAATTCTTGGTGCATTGAAGAAACAGATTGTCACTCATTTAAACAAACAAAAGCTTGAAAACTCTAACCTTTTATGATCTAAATCTCATATCTGTACAATATTATCCTCTACCATCTCATTGGCATTGGAAGCAAAATTACACGCGAGTATTTTGCAGAAAAATGGCCATGTGCATGTACTTATCATATGTATCTTTCACGTCCCTTAATCGCATATTGCAGCACTCAGGCCTTCTGAAATGATCGGGAAGAAACCCCATGGAGAAGTCGAACAAATCCTAAGAAGCTCAGCTTCCCGTCTGAGTGTCTTATCCAGTCCTTCAGAACTACGTGGACAGGTACGGATGGACTAAGCCCAAGTTCCTGTTCAGAAAACAGACGAACGAAAATCATTTCTTATTTAAAGAGTTACTCGCATAGCTTACAATGGCAAAGTATATAGTGAAAATGGTTCATACATGAACCTTTATACATGAACCATTAAAGGGTATTAGTTGTTTTCACTAAATAGTATTAGTTTTTTTTCACCGAAAGGTATTAGATTAATTTCAATTAAGAGTACGAGTTGTTTACAGAAAATAAACTAAGACTCTTCAGTAATAACAACTAATACTCTTCAGTGAAAACAACTAATACTCTTTAGTGAAAACAAATAATATCCTTCAATGATTCATATATGAACCAATTTCACTCTATACATACTCTAATATAATATAGATGAGAGAGGGAGAGAGAGCATACCGAGGCGAGCTCCTCGATCATAATAGGCCGGTTTCCATCCTTCTCGAAGAAATCATACGCATGACGTGCATGTTGCTCCCAGCTTTCCATACCTTCCAGCTGATATACGCTGGTTGCTGCAGCACAGAACTCTTCGAAATCCAATTTTCTGTATTGCAGACAACTTACCTGCACAACAAATTTTATAAATAGTGGTATCATTTTTACTGAAAAATGAGTCTATACTAAGCATTCAAAATGGAAGGTTTTAAAAAATTACCACATTGACAAATTCTAAAACACGAGAAATCTTCATTGCATCAGTTGAGTGCTTTGCAAGTGCCTGCAGAGAGCAATTAAGCAGGCGAGTGAGACGAGAGAGAACAAACGTGCCCATGGAGTAAGAGAAAGAGAGACGGGAAAACGGCCTGACCGATTTGAAGCTTTGTACGGATATAAATCCACTTTTGTTTGGCCCTAGTAATGTGAACTGTTCTTTAAGATAGGCTAGCTGAGGTAGTGTCAATGTTTTCGACAGGGCCTGTTGCAAAAGTTGAACAGAATTTTTAACATGCAAAATGATCGCAGAAATCCAACATTTATGTAAAGTGTAACAGGAGATGAACATATTATAACAATCCATCAAGATTATTGGATGAAGTCATTCTTTAGGATTAAAATCATTCTCCATTAATGAATTGAATTATAATTTGTTTGACTATCACAAACATAGAAAGAACAGAATAATTCCTTAAAAGAGGTTCTTCTGTACACTAAAACTATACATACCCCCAAGGCAGCTTTTCTCAGAGAGGAAGAACATATATAAGCCTTCACAAGCTTGAATGTTATCATATCCAGAGGAATTTTCACATCATTGTGACCAGCCAGCCATGGATGACCTGGAAACAACACATTTTAAGATTTGGAATTTTAAAAAAAAAAACTTAAAGACAGATGCAAGAATTTCTACTTACTAAGGGCCTGGGCAGCTGTAATCCTTTTACGGTAATCCTTGTTCAGCAATCTTTTGACAAAATCTACGGCATCTGGAGACAAGGAAGGCCAAGGGGCTTCGTCAAAGCTTGGATCAGCCTTAAGAACAGCTCTAAAGATTCCCGATTCTGTCCTCGACCAGAATGGTCTGCTTCCACAAAGAAGTATATAAGCAATGACACCAATACTCCACATATCGGCCTCTGTTCCATATGACCTATGCAACACTTCTGGTGCCACATAGTAAGCACTTCCAACGATATCGTTCAGTCTTTCATCTGCCAAAATATTTATCGTCAACACTCAACTTGCCGGTTAAAATGGGAACGCTGCTGTGTAAACTAATTAGCAATAGACTGAACCTGGCTTTACATAATCAGAGAGTCCAAAGTCGATGGCCTTCAAAGTGGAATGCTCATCTTTTGAAGAAAAGAGAAAATTCTGAGGCAGCACAAGATGAACCGTGTCAATTGGACAAGGGAAAAAAACATAAGTACTCTGAATCCGATATATTTGTACAATTTGACAATCTAACAAACATCAAAGGTTGAAAATTCAGCATCAACTGGATATCTAATATTTGGACCTAGACCAATAGCATAAGAGTTTCTCTACTAAATAGAAGTATTACCTCAAGCAAATTAAAGTTAAATATAGAGAAATCAATAGAACAACACAACAGTCCCAAGAACTCCACACTCTCTAAAATGCTTCCGAACCTCTCCAAGAGTGCCCATCACATGCCCGTGGCGTCATTATGTTTCGTTCAGAATCCAGCTTCCATCATAGTTCAGATAGTTGCAGCCTAGGACAGCCCAATTCTAAATCTTAACCATCAGATCCTCCATATTTAATGTATTTTTCAACTATATTAAGTAATAATTGAGCTCCCCAATGGCAACTGATCATCAATACGTACCTTGTACTTATACTTGTGAATTACTTTCCTTAATTTTCTAGTAACCATCGAGGCACGTGTACTTAAATCAGAGACAAGTTTTAATGCACATTTATTAACATCAAATTAGAGATGAGGACTAATTCATCGTGACATGCAAAGAACTAACCAACTTTTTCAATATCAAATTCTGCATTCTCTTCTTAATAAATGTCAAAAAGAAGCTCTAACAATTTCAAAAACGAAAAGGAACAAACGAAGAATGTTGAATTACAATAGTTTGCTGACACATTCAACGAATGAAAGACATACTATATTAGAGCATCTGTACCAGATAAACATTGATCAAATATCTGAACATCATGCATGAATTAAGGCTAGGAAAGAAACAAGGGCATAATGGGGATATCAGTAGTCGTACCTCAGGTTTTAGGTCACGGTGAACCACACCCTGAAGATGGCAATAAGCGACCACGCTTAAAATCTGTACCATGATCACTTTTGCATCTTCTTCTGCATATTTACCGCCCCTGGAGCAAATAATAAAAAGTTCTAAGAAAGGTAGGAAGCATGAGTGAAATATGCTGAAAAAAACAAGTATAAAGTCATACTTAGCAAGTATCCTGTCCAATAATTCTCCACCTTTGCATAACCTGGAAAAGAAAAGGAAATTTGAGATGAGATTCACAAGTATATACCAAGAAATGCATATCGCATTGTTCACGTTCCCTTTATTATATTTCCTGCAAACCCTTAAGAGTGCCAAAGGTTGCAAGTTGCTGATTCCAAAAGTTACGGTTCAGTCTTGTCTCATCTTAGTCTTCGAATTCTAATTAGCACAACTAATGTGGCCCGTGAATCTCAAATAAAACAATGTCTTCAACAATTGACAGCGTGGAATGATAAACGCTCTACATTTAATCATCAAACAGCTTGAACAATGGAAGATATAGAAAATTTAAATTTTGTCATCACTCATCTCTACACCATTTACATGTAAGCAATTAGTAAGTTATGTTTATATAAACAGTGTATACTGCTACAAATTAAATAACAAATTTGCAACACACAAGGTATATACTAGAACAATAAGAAAACAAAAAAACTCAATTTAATACAGTTGAAACAGTCCAAACTTACTCCATTACTACATATACATTGTCCTCGTCCTCATACACATCATGGAATTGCACCAAGTTTTTATGCCCCGATAATGCACGCAGCATCTTTACTTCCCTCCTCACGTCCTCAATCGCAATTGCTGTCGCCATCTACACAAGTTCAAAACATTCTACTCACATGACGATGAACAATCTTTATTTCAACAATCATCACTTATGCAATCTAACAATTTACCACAAGATAAGTTACATCTTTCAAATGAGAAAAAGCCCAAGTCAAATCAGCATAAGTGCATCATCAAACAATATCCTCACATAAATAAAAACCAATTGAAACAAAAGAACTATGAGCCATAATTAACAAGACCTTTGATTTTGGGATAACTTTAACAGCAACATCCTGCCCTTTTAAGGCCCCCTTCTTTCCTACAGCAGAACAAGTGAACCCAAAATGCCCTCGGCCCACCTCTTCCCCAAGAGTATAATGGCTAGCAAAATTCTTGGAAAACCCAAAATTCTTATCTAACCCTACAATCTCACACTCACTCCCTTCAGGAATTGTGGCCTCATTCGGCTTAACAGAGCCATGCCTCCTTGCAAGCAACGCCTTGATGTGCTTAGCAGGCGATGGTGGTGGAAAGGGGCGCTTAAAAAAGCGCAATGGTGTTGAATTAACACTCCCGGAATTGGAATTCGCCGGAGAATTCTTGAATATGTTACGCAGGGGACTAGGGCTGTAAAAGGGGAATTTGGGGGTTTTCCCGGTTAAGGAATTGGTAGTGGGTTCGTTGCTTTCACTCGGGATTTTTGGATTTTCGGTCAGATTTTTCGGGGGTTCACTGGGTTTTCCATGACAGAGTCCCATGGAATCGAAAACCCAATTTTGAAGAAAAATGAGCACACAAATTCACACTCGCGATTTACTGACCAGAGATTTCCAGTAATGATGATTTTGGGAATTTAAAAAGAATCAAGAAATCGGGAGTTTTAAGCTTGATCAGCGGAGCCCAGAAAGGAAAACGAGAGATTTTCCCAAAATTCAGTAAAGGAAACAATAATCTACTCCAAAGAGGCTAAACTTTCTTTCCTAACGATCAAAACTAGAAAGACGGAGAAGATTAAAATAAATTTAGTAACTGAATTTGAGCAGAAGAAACAAGTGAAGATAACATGCTTCGAATCACTCAAACGGAAAAAGAAAGAAAAATTAAAGAATGGGGCTGAGAAAAAGAACGGAAAAGCGAGAAAAGATGCTTAGCATAGGCAGCAAGAAAAGAGAAGTGGAGGGGCTAAAGCAGAGAAACACATCGCTTTATCAATCTTTTATTTTGTTTTTAGTTTTATTTAGCAACTTTTTGTCATGGATTTATTGCTTTTCCATATGAGTTTGTTGATAATTGTCAATTTTGTTAAGATGGAATGTATTAATTCACAGTAATGGCTGTGGTGTGGGGTTTGATTTTGAATTCTTCCAGCCTGTTTTATTGGGGGAGAGAGAAGATTTGTTTTAAGAGGGAGATTTGTTTTATTGGGGAAGAGAGAGATTTGTAAGTAAGAAAAGTGGTCTCTACACTATTATTTTTGTTTTATTAGTATTAATAAATTTGATTGTACTATTGATTCATATCAACTTTTATAAATACTACCCCTTCCCCATAATCACTTAAACATTTCTATTTGTCTTTAGTTGGAAGTAGAATTGTATTTATATATTATACTCCTAATTAATAATTTTTATATAAAATGTAGTATTGCTTATGATGTTGATTTAAACGCTATAAGTAGTACTATGTTTTATGTCAAGAATATAATAAACACAATATATAGATAGAACTCTATTTGCGAAGGACAAAAAATACATATGTGCAAGTAATTTTGGAACAAAGGGAGTATTGTTTAATGAATATTCATTTAACTTGATTTTTTTTTTCAATATATAGATAGAACTCTATTTGCGAAGGATAAAAAATACAAATGTGCAAGTAATTCTGGAACGAAGGGAGTATTGTTTAATGAATATACATCTAACTCAAAATTTTGTTTTCAATAAAAAATAATCATCACATTTCAGAAATTCTACTTGCATCTTAAATATTTTTGTTAAAACAAAAAAGTTACATTTTACTTAAAAAAATAATGATATTTCTATTAAAAATAAGAGCGATCATATGTCACCCAAGATTTGCTTAACAACTAAAGACAACCAACAACACACTAGTTCTTTTTTTCTAAAGTAACTCTTCTATGTCCCATTCTTGTTTTTTATTTGCCAAAAATGTCATCTTTCTTACACAATCGATATTTTTGTAGAAGACAAATAAAATAATTATTATTTTTTATAATTATATTTTTTTATACTATTATATCTACATTTTATGTTATTATTTTACACATACTAATTCATTTTTTATTAATTAAACTTAACTTAATTTAAAAGACAAACAATAAAGTGACAAACTAATTTGAGATGAAGGGAGTATATGTTATCTTGAAAGAAAGTCTTTTTTTTTTTTCATAAGTAAAATTGATTAACTATAAAATGTTAAATAAATAATTTTAGGTTGTGTTTGGACGGAGGGATTTGGTCTATAGATTTTAAATTCACAACCTAAATTCATACCACTGGTTTGAATAAAATATTCAATTTGATGGATTTCAATTATTTAGTTTTAGTCCTAGTTCATATTTGTGGAATTTCAAATATGTAGTAAAACCACATCATTTGAAATGTATAGATTTTTAAATCTATTCATTTTCAAATTATTTGTGTTTTAAATGACTTCATCCAAATACAACTTTATGGTCTCATAAAATATTAACAAGGCAACGGATTATGGAAAGTATTTTTACACCGATATACATGCATCGATAAAATAAATAAAAATATTTCCATGACCATATCCGTAGTTATATACTCTTTAAAATAGTATTTTATTATGCATTGATATAATGCTATGGAATGGGTAATTTTAAAAATTCAAAAGTATACTCAAATGAAAGTAATTAAAGATAGTTGTATGAACAAGATTTCTATCTGAATAAATCACTCTCTCAATATTGTGTTTATGTCCTGTGTTAAGTAAGCATCTTAGTGTATTACACACAAGACACAACCTAGTCTCTCATATTATACGTACACAATATGTATGTATGCTATGTACATGACACGTGAATAATTACTTTTAAATTGGAAGGTAAATCACTGCATAACCAGATATATTTCCTTATTTAATTAAGGAAAATTACATGATTTGATTAATAAATGTCTTAAGTCTCAATCTTATTTCCAAATTATTTGTATTGATTTTACCCCATTTCTCAATCTACCTTCAATTCAAAATCTTTAAAAATAATATTTAAATTGTGGAATATTTATTAAACATCTCTTATTATTGGGGAACTTTTTAGTAAGTAAACAAAACACCTTTTACTAAGCAGCATTAGTATGGACGGAAATGGATGAGAAGAGAGGATTGGAGAGATAAAGACGTACTAAGTGTGAAATTGTCTAAATTTTTTATTTCTAGTTATTTTTATAAATGTCTAATACATTTATTAAGGAACCTTTGAGTAAGTATTTTTTTCAAACTTTAATTTAATTTTTAATTAGTCATACTTTTACCTATTTCACTTACTTTCTTTTCAATGTACCTTTTCTAAAAAAAAATATAATTAAAAATAAATATTATACTAAATTATATGTGATTCTTTTCTTCAATTTTTAATTATTTAATGATAAAGTTATTTAAAATTTAAATTTCTTAACTTTTTTAACAGCTAAACAAATAACTTTTCCCTTGGATCTAGCTAATCCAAATATCGAATAAGCAATTCACATATGCTTCCTCCCTACATGCATCATGTCACTACTTACTAAGGATATAATAAATATAGGTACGCAAGATACGTGTATTATATACTCAAGCTGCTAATAAGAGAACTAGTCGTCCTGCCTTCATTAGTAGGTATAGCAACTTTCTTTCACGGTTTCACGTAATTCACATAGTACGCAAGATTGGAGTAATATTTATGTACATCGGTTGTATTGTGCTACTAATTACAAAATCAATATTATATAATAAAAATAATTAGTAATTTTTAGGGAAATTGATAAATATCTTCTAGTAAAATAATTAATTGGGCGATATAAGAGACACACTACAAGAAATTTGACATTTAATGACAAAATCCCGTCACTAAAGCTTCTCTAGTTAAAAGTTTTTAGTGACAGGAAAATGACCTTTAATGACAGGGTCTGTCACTAAAGATTATGATTCTGTCACTAAAGATTTTTAGCTTGAAAAACAATAGTGACAGGATCTCTATCATTAAAGATCAATTTTCTTGTAGTGACAAAAGATATTTGCCAAAAAATGGATGGAGAATATGTTATACTATTACTTTGTAAAAGTATTTGTTTTTTGTTTATTTAATGATACTTTACATGAATATCAGAAAATTAAATCCTACCATACTATAAAGCAAAGCATGATTTGTCCTATGTGGCAAAGCCTTGTGCTTTAAAAAAAAAAATTATCCTTAATCCATGCATTTTGTGTAATTTTAGACCGTTCGATCTCGTGGTGTACATTACAAAAAAGATGGTGTTTAGAGACAGAATATTTGCGACGGCTAAATATCCGTCGCAAATTTCGTGAATTTGCGACGGATTGTGGTAAGCCGTCGAAAAAAATGACAATTTGCGACGACTTAGGAAGACCGTCGCAAAAGTTAGTGTTTTGTGACGGCAATGCCCGTCGCAAAGTCTAGGGCCCACGACCTTCGTCTTAAACCGGCTACATTTGCGACGGGTAGGTCGTCACAAATTTTAACTTTGATTTTGTGACGGCCCATTCCATCGCAAAATATACCCGTTTAAAAGCGCCCGTTCGGGAAGCGGCCCATTTGACTGATTTGTGATGGATAAGGCCGTCGCAATTTTTAACTTTGAGTTTGTGACGGGCATAAGCCGTCGCAAATCTTACATTTATATTTGCGACCTTTCGGGAAACGGTCCATTGACTGGTTTGCGACGGAAAGTCCGTCGCAAATCCGACCCGATTTTGCGCGATTTTTCGGGAAACGGTGCATTGACCGATTTGCGACGGAAAAGCCATCGCAAATCATTAAAAACGGTGTCGTTTTGGCTTTGACAGGCACTATTTGCGACGGAATGGCGTCCGTCGCAAAAAAAAAAACCACTTATAAATACTCCCCTCGCGATACAGACGGAGAATGCGAGAAAAGAAGAACAAGAGGAGGAAAAAGAAAGGAAAAGGAAGGAGAAGTCGGGTGCCATTGCTGTAGAGCCAATCCGTCCCCACCGAGTGCTCGTTTCGACATTTTCTACAATAAACCGTAAGTTTTCTTTATTTTTACCGTTTAAAATTCAATTTTAAAGCATGTTTAGAATTGATTTTAGTTGAGAATTGATTTTAGTTGAATTGTTTGAATTATATTAGAAATGAATTGATTTTAGTTGAATTACAGTTGATCGAATTTTAATTTAATTTTAAAGCATGTTTAGAATTTGTTAAGTTTAGAATTGGTTTTAGTTGAATTGTTTGAATTATATTAGAAATGAATTGATTTTAGTTGATCGAATTTAGTTGATCGAATTTTAATTTAATTTTAAAGCATGTTTAGAATTTATTAAGTTTAGAATTGATTTTAGTTGAATTATTTGAATTATATTAGTTAATTAATTTATTTTAGTTGAATTAGCTTAGTTGATCGAATTTTAATTAATTTTAAAGCATGCTTAGAATTTGTTAAGTTTAGAATTGATTTTAGTTGAATTGTTTGAATTATATTAGTTAATTAATTGATTTTAGTTGAATTAGCTTAGTTGATCGAATTTTAATTTAATTTTAAAGCATGTTTAGAATTTGTTAAGTTTAGGATTGATTTTAGTTGAATTGTAGTTAATTAATTGATTTTAGTTGAATTAGCTTAGTTGAGCGAATTTTAATTTAATTTTAAAGCATGTTTAGAATTTGTTAAGTTTAGAATTGATTTTAGTTGAATTGTAGTTAATTAATTGATTTTAGTTGAATTAGCTTAGTTGATCGAATTTTAATTTAATTTTAAAGCATGTTTAGAATTTTTTCGAATTTTGTTATAGATTTTTAAAGCATGTTTAATTTCATTGATTTTAATTTAATATTTTGAATTTTGTTATAGATGAGCGGACAAGGATGTGGCAGTGGCAGTCAGCAGCCTCCGAGAGATGAGGAGGCGAGTCGAGGAGGGAGGAGACGATGGGCCTCACTGAGACCCGTGGTTCCACCTATTTTCAGACCGAGGTCTCAATCAGAGACCTCTTCACAGCCTGGCTCCTCCTCACAGCAGACTGCTGAGGGCTCATCCTCCTCCCGACAGCATCTGGTTCAACGTAAGTTTTAATATTTTATAATCAATTTTTTATTAATTAAAACCTAATTAATTTTAGCAAAAAAATAAAAATAAAATGGACACAACATTTATAAAAACAAGTGAGAAACGAAAATGAATTAATTTGGTGAATTATGGAAAAAAATGAATCAATTTGGATACGTATACAATTAATTACGTACAAATGAACGATTTATAAAATTATGCATTGTCGAAATAAATAATTTTACAAAATAAAAAAAATAGTTTGGCAAAATATTTTAATAAACAACTTAGATACGAAAAGAAATTAATTTGGTGAATTATGGAAAAAAATGAATCAATTTGGATACATATACAATTAATTGAGTACAAATTAACGAATTATAAAATTATGCATTGTCGAAATAAATAATTTTACAAAATAAAAAAAAAAGTTGGGCAAAATATTTTAATAAACAACTTAGATACGAAAAGAAATTAATTTGGTGAATTATGGAAAAAAAATGACTTAATTTGAATACATATACAATTAATTGCATAAAAATAAACGAAAAAAACTCATGGCCTAGCGGCCTCGCCTCCTCCTCATGCACAAGAGGCCGCGTGTTCGATTCCCCTTGAGCGCAAACTTAGATTAATTGTTCAAGGCCCAATATTGATACATATAGAAGGTAGACTGCATATAGCAAGCTATGGGTCGGTGGCCCAGTGGTCCAAGCCCACCCCGCCCGCCCCGGGTGCCCGGGCTCGAACCACGCGAACCACATTTTTTTTGTACAGGTTCGGAATTTGCGACGGCCAAATTTCATCGCAAATTGAAATTTTTGTGACGGAATATGCCCGTCGCAAATTGTAATCGGAAATATTAAAAAAAATTGCGACGGCAATGATCCGTGGCAAATGTTGTAGACCCGGTCGGGTCTGGCCCGAATGACTTGCGACAGATTAGTGGCCGTCGCAAAATTTGAGCGACCCGGTCGGGTCAAACCTGCCAATTTTACGACGGTTTTGTCCGTCGTAAATTTGCGACGGGAGGCAAAAGTTTGTCGCAAACATTAGCTACGACTGTTTTAACAATGGACACGTGTCCGTCGCAAATTCCGTCGCAAACAGTGATTTGCGACGGAAAATTCCGTCGCTAAACAGTGTTTTTTTTGTAGTGGTAATCTGGTCCTTTGGTTGTACATTTTGTTGGTCCATAAATTGTGCTATTTTCTCCACCACATTTCATCATCACATGTTTTTTATTTGGAGTTCTATGGCGATCGCTTCTTTTTTTCCTTCTCTTTTAGGTTTTGTTATAAATGATATTGTAAATTTCTCATCTAAACAAATCGTGTTTGTGTATTACTTTCGACGATTTTTTTATGTATCACTATATTTTTTACGCATCGATTTTCGAATGCACATGACTGAGATTTCACTTCTCCCATCCTTATCTTCGTTTTTTCGGCGACTGGATTTAGTACAATGGTTCGACGTTTTTTTTTCTTGCCTTTTTTTTATTTCTAACTGCTTCATATCTTCTTTTCTTTTGCAGATATAAATCAAACAATATTCAAATCATTTCTACCGTACTACAGCTTCTAATTGATCGCCCGTTTATACAATGTTAATTATAATATTAGATTGTAATTTTTAGAATTTCTTATCATTTGATGTATTTTGGCGATTTCTGTTTTTGGATGAAGTGAAGTAGAGGGTGTATGAAAATCATGTAAATATCTGAATCATTATTTGTAATCTATGGATTTGGTGTTCATAATAATATGAATGTAATATTGTTTGATTTATTAATTATTTATAAATTCGTCTTTACTCTGCAATTATAACACATATATCATTAATTTGACCAATCCATTCAATTTCCGCTTTTGAAAAAATTAATTTTCCTCGTGGATTAAGCATTGTACCTTATTTTCCCTATGATCTCTCCATTATTTTAGGTCATCTCCTAACAAAATAATATCTCATTAAAAATTTCGAAAATCTTAATAAATTAGCTTTTATTAAATTTGACCAGTTCGTAATTTTTATTTTTGAAAAAATTAATTTCGCTACATTAATTTCCCTCTCATCTCTCCATTAATTTAGTTCATATCCTAACAAAATACTATTTTATTAAAAATTGGTTTATATGAATAAATTATATTTTATTGGATATGACCAATTCAAATATTAATTAGGCCATCTCCTGACAAAATGCTATCTCATTAATAAATTAGCTTCTATTAAATTTGACTAATTCCTAATTTCCCTTCAATGTAGGAATTTGTTGGCTAATGATAAAGGATTTGATTAGTAAAGTCTACTAAAAAATCGAAAATATGAAAATCCCTATAATTTTTCCCATAGTTACTGCAACTTTAATAGGACTAAATTAGTAAAGTTGGTCAACAATTTCTATTACCTCCAGCTTTAATGTGAAAATCTACTAAAATAGGAAAGATAATTTGGATTGAATTGCAACGTGCTTTGTGCCTTATTTCATTTCCCATAGTTAGTGCAACATAATTTTTTTTTTCGGTAAATGTTAGTTGTTAGTAGTTAGATTAGTTCACCAAGTCCCTAAATACTCCAAGAAATCTCCAAGCCCACCTTATAACTCCCACATAAATATGATTAAATTAGGAAAGTTTACTAAAATATGATAATTATGTCGGTTTCCTATATTATTTTTTCTTAACAAATTTGTTATTATAAATATTAATTGTTCATTTATTGTGCATCTAATTAGATAGGAAATATATGTGGGATTTACAAAATAAAAGGTCAATATTTCCTATAATTTTTCCCATAGTTACTGCACTGCTAAAATAGGAAAATCATTTGACATCAGTGTTATTAGTTTTTGTACAACACAATTAATATTCTATGAAAATTAATTTCCCTACGTGGATTAAGCATTGTACCTTATTTTCCCTATGATCTCTCCATTATTTTAGGTCATTTACTAACAAAATACTATGTCATTAAAAATTTAAAAAATCTAAATAAATGATATATTATTAAATTTGACCAATTCCTAATTTCCATTTTAGAAAAAAAATATCGCTACGTGGATTGAGTATTGTACCTTAATTTCCCTCTCATGTCTCCATTATTTTAGTTCATATCCTAACAAAATACAATTATATTAAAAATTGGTTTATTTGAATAAATTATATTTTATTGAATATGACCATTTCCTATATTAATTCATTGTTCCAATATACCTTGGTTTACGATCTTGTAATTTTTTTTTCCTGTATGATGTTGACGATCAGTTCTAATCTTGAGGATTAATGGCTGTTTTAGGTAGTTAATTGATCATCAAACAATTACATGTGATTGATCACTAACGTAATTAGTGAATACGAAATTTTGGGTTTAGGTGGATTAGAATCGTTTGAAAGCTTACGTGTTTAAGTTCGATTGTAAGTTAATCGAGCTGCTTTAGATTCGTAATCGAAGTTTGGACGTGTATAATAATTTGTGCTTGTTTTATTTGCTGAAAAAAACTAAGTAGTTATAGACTTTTGCCCAGCAGGAGGTGGCACGACCTTTGGCCGACCAAGTCTGCATGCTCGACACCTGTCCTTTGACTAATTTGACCTTATCTTAACTAAATTCTATCCTTATCTACTGGACTTGCTCGCAGTCTGGAGTTGTTCGTCACTTTGGACTTGTCCTTGAGGAGTCTTTAGTCTTATTCTGATGGTCTTTCATCTTGTTTAATTGTTATTTCGGCGCTGTGGTTGGATCTGATCGACAGGATGCTGTTTGAGCTCGTCATGTGGCTTTTGATATGATTTTGTTCGCCTATGTGTCTTGATCGCATGTAGGTTTTGCTCGCCGGATGTCTTGGGTGAATCATGTGTTAATTCCAGTTTAAATTTTGGGTGATTCGCGCTAATCCTGGTCGCCCAAATGATGCTCCTGCTCGCCTATCAACAATTGCCCCATTGCCAATCAATAAATTGTGAAGATGGTGAATGAGCATTTTTTGGGTTGGCAACTTTTAAGTGTCACTAAGGCGAGCAAGAATGTCCCTGGGGCGAGCAGCTTTTCACGGGCGGACAACATTGGTCGAGCAGACTCGGGTCCGGGACGGTTGGGATTCCAAGGTCTGGGCACAGCTCGAGGTGTGACGTGGGCGGAATGATTGCTGCCGCCCACGCGCACACAATCCCGAGGTGACGCGCCTTCCCGTTTTGTCGGACAGGTGCTGCACGCGCCCAGAATTTGCAATTTGGTCCTTCCACTTTCAACTTTGTTCGCCCGGTACCCCGTTTTTCCAGAAGTATTTAAGGAAATTTTTCTTCATTTTTTCATTTTCACACTGTTTCTTAAGCGCGAATTCCTCTTTCTCCCTTCTTTCAAATTTCCGGTGACCGTTTCCAGCTTTCGGCGATCTTCAAATAACGTCAAGGTAGTTTTTTCTCTGCTTATTTTCTTCTCTTTCTTTTCTTCTTGCGTCGTGTGCGTTCTAGACTCACCGAGAATTCCTACTCCGCCGTGGAAAATTCCGAGCCGCCGTGTTCTTCCCTTGCCAGAATCTGCAAAACCCTAACATCTTTCCCTTAACTTATTCGATGGCGTCGCACTCTGAGACCGGTTCTTTTCCTCCCCGGAATCCTGAAAAACGGCCCGTCGAAGAGGATCCTCCTATAGTTAATTTGGAATCCGATCCCGAGGCGGCTTCGGTTGCACGCTCGGTCAATTCTGGAGCCCATCCTTCCGGGGAAAGAGAGGAGCGAGCAAATCCTGCTCGCCAGCTCTTAGAAGAGACGAGCTCGGACCTCCACGAAGACGAGGACGAAGAGGTCGAGGTACTTCAGCCGGTAAACCTTGACGAACTGACTTGGGCCTATCTCAAAAATATCAACTTCCCTGCGCCCAGATTGATCGAACATCGGGTTCCAGTCGCGGTTGCTCGCCGTGTCGACTGGAATGAGTACGAAAAGGAGCACTCCAATCGCTTCGTCATTCCTGCTCGCGGAGTACGGAAACTTAAAGCGACCGAGTTCACAGCGAGCTGTATCGTATCCGCTATCACCGAGGAGAACTTGATCGAGATTCGGAGGGATTACAAGATTCCCTTTGATATCCCAATGTATGCTCCTTTGGTGGACGACAGAGCTGATCGCCCACCACGCGGATTGACGGCGATCAACCTTGCCACCCTAAATGCTGGAGTTTCTTTGCCGTTGCACCCTTTGTTCGGCCAATTTCTACATGACGTGAACTTGGCTATCACCCAACTTACTCCCGTTGGGTGGATAAATCTGATGGCCCTGATGGTAATGTTCGCCCTGGAGGGGTATCCCAACAGGCTGTCCGCCGAGGAGGTTGGCTACCTAATGATGATGACCGGCTGCACTGGGGAAGAGGCGGGCTGGTACTATCTGAAGGCGCGACCAGGCCAAAAACTTGTCGAGAATATTCCTGGGAAAGTGCGAGATTGGAAGCATGACTGGTTCTGGATCGGAGGCGACTGGCGTGCTTCTGCTCGCTCTTCAGGGGGTTCTGAACGAATCGAGACCCCGACGGAGTTTAGGGAATTAAAGCGTGAGTCTTACCTCTTCTATATCTTTGAAGTGGTTGGACTAATTTTAATTCTCTTTTTCCTTTGTTTCAGGTCCCAAGAACTTGGGGTGGCGAACAGTGAAGAATAGCATAAGCGATCAATTCCTGTTCGTTGTGTGTTTGATCGCCCTTCGTCGCCGAGAGGATCGAAGTATTGGCCATCTCTTCTCCGAGGATACACTGCGAGTTGCTCATCTCACGACCTACCCTCACCATCTCGAGGCTCTAGCAATAAACACCAAAGGGTAAGTATCTTCATGTTGGGCGAGCAGATCTGGTCGGTCTTACACTTGGTATTAATTTGTTTTTCATGTCCTTTACAGATCAGCTTGCCTCAGTTGTGCTTCACCCTTCCTTCCTAGAGCTCGATAACCGTGTCTGGGAGATGCCGACCAAAAAAGGACGTAAGAAGTCGGATCCTCTCTCAAAGATCATCGCCCTTGCGGCCAAGGGTGGAAAAGGAGACCCTCGACAAGCCGGAGGGTCGAGCTCGGCACAACCTCCTGCCCCCGTGGCGAGTCCGCCCAAGACACTGGTCCCGAGGACGAAGAGACTTCTTCGTGGAGATGGCACTCCCGTCTCTGAGGCTAAAAAGGCAGCCAAACGAGCAAAGACTGCTCAAGAAAAAGTTACCGTGGCTGTCCGATCATCCGAAGGCGACAGCGAGCAAACTCCTTCCGTGGAGCGCCCCGGCGAGCAAGCCCTGGTCGTCACTACCCGTGAAGGATCTGGCCCTTCATCCGACCCCACCTACCTCGGCTGGGATAAGGGTCGTCTTGACAGGTACAACCCTGCTCGCCCAGGACACTTAGTCACTTTTTCTCATCTTATTTTTACTAACTGAATTTTTTTTTTCAGCTACTCGCCCGAGCAGTACCCAGGGCGATCTAACTTGGTGCATCGTTTTGCCTGCTCGAAGGTGCCGACCAACCTTCGTGAGATCCCGGACTCTTTTGTCCGCCGCGCCTCCGAGGTCGTTGCTCGTAGTTGGACCAAGGAGTTAAATGAAACCGTCAAGACACAGACGCCTCGTGATAATGGCCGTCTGTGTCTTGTTGAGGCAGGCAATACCCTGGCGGCCGTGCAGCGTTTGGTCGACCAAGTTGAGGGCCTTGAGAAGGACTCACGTCAGCATGCGGCCACCGTCAGCCGTATTGCCAAGGAGCGCGATGACGCTAAGGCTGAGACGAAGAAGATTATCGCCGATCTTGAGAATAAAGCCAAAGCTCATCAGGTTAGCGAGCAGCGTGCCTTGGACCTGCACGTCAAAGTCTCCGAGGAGCTGAAGGTCAAGATGGACGAGGTCGAGCACATGCGGGCAGAACTTGCTCGCGCTCAGCAGCAGAAGGAGGTCGCCGAGAAATTCGCGACTGAGGCAACGGCCAAAATTACGGACCTTGAAATCCAGCTCGCCAACTCCATTACCCAAGAGGAACTTATTTCTAAGATGGAGGTGAGCTCGATTCTTGGTTACGTAACTGGTTATGCGGAGAGCATCCGTATTGCCCATGAATTCAAGGCTGCCGCAGTTGTTGAAGAGATCGGCAAGGAGTTGTGCAACTTCGTCGAATCGAACCCTCCCGCCCCAGGCACAACTCTCCAAATTGGTGACCTGCCTGATTATGGAGTCAAACTTGACTTCGTTGGTCCTGAAATAATTATCACAAGTCCTCCCGAGGATGAGGAAGAAGATGAGGGCGATGCTGCGGAGGGCGAGTAAATCCTTCCTGCCGATCAAAGTGAAAGAGCTCTAAAGGAGCGTGCTGATGCTGAGGGATTGATTGATGAGCTAACCGAGGTGGTCCCAGTTGATCCTGCCCTTGAAGGTTCTCCTCTTGAAGACCCCAAAGATGACAACATATCTCCTCCTGCCGGGCAAGGATCTTAGCGGACAGGATTAGCTAGGAACTTGTACTTCTTTTTTTTTTTTTTTTTTTGAGTTGTTCGTCTTTTTTTGTAATTTTTGGGCGATCAAGCCTTGTGTTCAATGAATATATTTTGCTTAATTGCTCGTCTTTCATCTTACATTAATTGTTCTTTGCATCTTTATCTGTGCTTCAACAATCTTAATGTAATTGGGCCTTGTTCCTTAAGAACTTTTTTGGCCTTAGGATTTAACGGGCTTTTGGCCTTAGGCTATGTTCATCTAAAAACGAACAGCCTTCAAAGGGCTTGGTTGTATAATCAACTTGCGCCTTGAGCTTACATTTTTGCTTATACGAACAACTTAATATTGAAAAGATCTTAAAAAATTACAAGTGCTGAAAGCGACCAAAAAAGTAATCCTGTACTAGCTAGGTTGGATCTGCTCGACCAAGACAAGGTTAAGCCTCCAATCAATAAAAAACATTACTTACACCAGGAGTCAAAGTTGCTCGACTATTATACAATTTGTCAAGGCATCCTTTAGACTTCTTAAAAAGAAATAAAACCATACAAGATACTGGCCTCCTAGCCCGCGATCAAACTTGACCCAATTCAACTTTGTTCGACCACTTATACTTGGTGAAAATTTTCCAAAAAATTCAGGCAAGTTTTTTGGACCCATCTTGTATCTCTGCCATTCCAGTTCGCCCAGTGGACTTAGTAGCTCGCCCATCTTAACTTCACTCTCTCATGAAGCAGAACTGGTCGCCTACTGAAAGTATTTCCTTAGATTAGCTGCATTCCAGGAATATTGGGCCGAGTTGCCATCTAAGTCCTCTATGTCATATGCTCCATTGGGTAACCTATCCGTTACCCTGTACGGGCCCTTCCAAGTCGGGCCAAATATACCTGGAGGTGGGGCAAGCTTCTTTCTTAGAACGAGGTCACCAACTTCGAATTTTCTTATCTTGACTTGAGAATTATAGTAACGCTCCGCTCTTTACTTGTACGTGGCATTCTTCAGCTCAGCGTGTAATCTTCTTTCTTCGAGCAAATCTGCTTCTGTGGCTAAGGCAGAATGATTCGCTTGTTCATCAAAGCTGGTTGTCCTGACTGTGTCAGACTTTAATTCAATTGGTATTACCGCCTCTGTTCCGAAAGCCATTGCAAAAGGTGTTTCTCCGGTGCTTGACCTGGGAGAAACCCTATATGCCCACAAGACTTCCGGGAGTTTTTCTGACCAGCTACTTTTGCTTTCTATCAGACGTATTTTCAATGTATGCTTGATGATCTTATTTACAGCTTCAACTTGCCCGTTTGACTGGGGATGACAGGGAGTCGAATAGTGTTTCCTGATCCCCCATTTTGTACAGAAGTCTCTTAACTCCTTTCCGTCAAACTGTGGGCCATTATCTGTCACAATTGTTCGTGGAATTCCAAAGCGACAGATGATGTTCTGCCATATGAAGTTGATCATGTTCTACTGTGTAATTTTCACCATGGCCTTCGCTTCTGCCCACTTTGTATAATAGTCGACTGCTATGACGGCAAATCGAACATTTCCCACTCCTGCCGGGAAAGGACCAATAATGTCAATTCCCCATCTTGTAAATGGCCATGGGCTGTAAACCGATACAAGCTCCTGGGCTGGGGCATGGATACTTGGAGCAAGAACCTGACACTGGTGGCAAGCCTTGGCTAATTGGATTGCATCTTTCCGTAAGGTTGGCCAATAGTAACCTTGCCTTACAGTTTTGTAGGCCAAAGCTTGCCCCCCAGTGTGATTTCCACAAAATCCAGAATGTATATCCTCCAGGACTGTCCTTCCTTGCCCCCTAGACAAACACTTGAGTAGCGGGAGTGAGAAGCCTCTTTTGTAAAGCTGTTTGTCCACCAGAGTATATCTGGTCGCTTGTTTCTTAATTCTTTCAGCTTCAAACGAGTTGTTTGGCAACTCCCCGTCTTTCAAGTATTTGGCTATAGGAGGTCTCCAATCATCATCGTTGTTGCGTTCGACTACTTGATTTACTTCGTAGTCCATTGTTGATGGTTGGACCTTCCTGGTAATGACAATGTCCGTCAGATCTGCTGGCCCATCGCTTGTTGCTAATCTTGCTAGGGTGTCAGCTTGTGTGTTGCTCGCTCGTGGTATCTGCTGGATAAACACTTGGTCTAGTAGAGATACCAAGTGCGCAACTATTCGTTGATACTCGATCATTTGCTCGTCTCTGGCCTCATATTCGCCTCATACTTGGCTTACAATGAGCTGGGAGTCCCCGAAAATCTGGAGTTGTCTAACTCCAACTGCTAGTGACAAGTGAAGACCTGCAATGAGGGCCTCGTACTCTGCCTCATTGTTAGTGGCCATGAATTCAAATCTGACTGCTGAAGTGAATACTTGCCGGTCGTGACTGATGAGCACTATTCCTGCCCCCGAGGCCAGATTTGTTGACGAACCGTCCACATAAAGATGCCATGGGTGATCCAGCCCTCTCGTTGGATTTTGAGGGAAGGTTAATTCAACTATAAAGTCGGCTAACGCTTGTCCCTTAATCGCGGTTCGAGGTGCATAAGTCACGCCAAACTGGCTTATCTCTATGGACCATTTCAAAAGACGGCCAGCGGTGTCGGGTCGGTGTAATATTTGTCTGAGTGGGAAAGTTGTCAATACTTCGACTTGATGATCGAAAAAGTATGGTCTTAACTTCCTGACACTCATGACAAGAGCATATGCCAACTTTTCAGTCGGTGAGTACTTTATCTCAGCATCATGCAGGGCCTGGCTGACATAGTAGATTGGCAGGTGAAACTTGCCATCCGCCCGAACTAATACCAAACTTATGGCTGTGTCAGACGCTGCCAAGTATAAATATAGTTTCTCACCGGGAATTGGTTTTGACAGAATTTTTACATCTCCCAGATATTCTTTCAATTGATCAAAGGCTTTCTGGCAGTTTTCTGTCCAGGCAAAGTTGCCCTTTTTGATGGCCTCAAAGAATGGACGACACTTGTCTCCTGATCGTGATATGAACCTGTTTAAAGCAGTTAGGCATCCAGTTAACCTTTGCACCTCTTTAACAGAACGTGGTGGCTCCATATCAACGATCGCCTTCACTTTTGCTGGATTAGCTTCGATTCCGCGTTTGCTGACCAGATGGCCCAAGAATTTCCCAGAATGTACTCCAAAGCTACTTTTCTTTGGATTTAACTTCATATTGTATTTTCGGAGTATGTCGAATACTTGGGAAAGATGATGGAGGTGGTCTTCCTTTTGTGTACTCTTGACGACTATGTCGTCGATGTACACTTCCACTGTTTCTCCTATATGTTCGTCGAACATCTTGTTAACCAGCCTCTGGTAGGTTGCGCCAGCATTGATTAGACCAAACGGCATCCTCTTCCAGCATAACAGATTTTTATTTGTATAGAAGGCCGTATTTTCTTGATCGTCTGGGTGCATTGGAATCTGGTGGTATCCTGCGAAAGCATCCATTAATGTGAACATTTCGTGACCAACAGTACTGTCCACCAGTTGATCGATGTGCGGGAGCGGAAAGTTATCCTTCGGGCATGCTGCATTAAGATCTGTAAAATCTATGCATAGCCTCCAGGTTCCGTTCGGCTTTCGTACCAGGACAGGATTTGCAACCCATTGTGGACATAACGCTTGTTTAATTAAATCGTTGTCCAGCAGCTTCTTGACTTCTTCGTTTAAAGCTTGATACTTGTTTGGTCCATTTTTTCGCCGTTTCTGGTGGACAGGTTTTCGGACTGGGTTGATATTCAACCTGTGACAGGCATCTTCCGGGCTGATTCCCACCATATCAGCATGAGACCACGCAAAGACGTCCAAGTTAGCCTTCATAAAGTCCGTCATGCGCATTCTGTAAGGCTCAGGGAGTTCAGACCCGATGTAAAGTTCAAGACTGTCATGTTCGGGATCAATCTTGATGGCCTCCAACTCTTCAACGGGAGTTGCCCGTCGTTTTTGCCCCTTCCATCGAGGGTCAACTATTGGTCCTTCCGGACTTAGTTCATCCTCAATGTCCATGGGTTCAGCGCCCAATCGAGGGTCAAAATCATCTGCGGGCTTTGGGTGAGACTCGGCCACCGAAGTTGGACTCCCCTGGTTATTATTTGGGCACGAACGGTCGGCTACGGGGGGGGACACTGCTTCTGGCTGGTTTTGCCCGTCGCCCTGCTGTGCTTGATCGCCCGTAGGCGAAGGTTGGTCGTCAATGTCCATCTTATCATTTTGGGCTCCAATGATGTCCTCCAAGATTGAGGGTTTATTTTCGAGTTGACTAGTTGACGCTTCCATCATGGATACTTGTCCCTGTCTTGACTGAATTTGCAGAAGACATTCCCGAGCTTTTCTCTGGTCTCATTTTACCGTGCCAACTCCACTTGCTGTTGGGAATTTTACGCAGTAATGGTAAGTTGAACACGCGGCCCTGAATTCGTTTAAGAAAGGTCGACCCAGGAATCCATTGTACGACGATTCTTGATCGACGACCAGGAAATCCACCATTCTTGCGATATTCTTCTCAGGCTCTTTGACCGTCACAAGTTGCATAGCGAAAGTCACTATCCCCAACGGGATTGTTACAGCATTTCCGAATCCCAGGATACGGTGATTTGTGTCTCTGATGTAGCCTGCATAATCTCTCATTTGATCAAGTGTCTTTTTGAAAAGGACATTAGTGTAGGCTCCAGTATCTACCAGCAATCTATGCACCCTTGTTTCCATAATCTTGGCACATATCACAAGTGAATCGTTGTGAGGGGTCAGTACTCCTTCCAAGTCTCTGTCGGTAAAAGTTAATTCCGGTGTTTGCATGGTAGGTGGAATGACCCCCATTTCTTGTACATGTCCGATCGCTCGTAATTCTGCCTTTCTTTTCCGATTAGAAATTGGTGATCGTCCATCAGAATAACCGCCTATGGGTCCTGCAGGTTCCATCATCTGTATGTCTGGAACTGATCCCCCGGCAGGCGCCTGAACTGGTCGTCCAACTCGATTCCGATGAGATGTCTGGGCCTGGTCTTCTTCATCAGAATCTTCGTCTCTGGTTCTCTTGCCGGGCTGTCTCTTCACGAATTCTGATAGATTTCCCTCTTCGTAAAAATGCCACAATTGCTTTAGCAAGTCACGACATTCGCTTGTAAAGTGTCCTACACTCTGGTGGTAGGCACAATATTTATTCTGGTTCAACTTGCTCGTATCCTGACGTATCTTACGGGGAGGTGTTAGCAATTCTTTGTCTCGGACACTATTATAAACTGTATCGATTGATACGGTAAGAATGTGGTTCAGTTTGTCTTTCAACTCCGTTCCTTCGGTAAACGCCTTCATATTTTTGGGAGCTCGATAACCAGTTTCAGGCTTCTTTGCACCCTCTTTCTGCTCTCCTTTGTCTCCCATATCCTTAAAAAAAACGTCTTTGTACATGTTTAATTACTTATAAATAATTGGGGGCTTGACCGTTCGTTTTTCAAATAGATTGTAGCAACGGGAGATTGCAGGCAATAATTTTTTATAATTCCCAAAAAAATACAAACAATTTTATTTTCATTGGAACTGTGACTAAACACATAAAAATTTATATGAGATGTTTATAAATATATTTTTGCAAGTTTTTGCGATATCTATTTTATAAAATATCACAAAAGCTATACAAAGATGATCTTATGCAAGATATCTTCGAAATCATAATGATTGCTCGATCAAAGCCTATATAACTTGCATTTTTTCGTAACATACAATTTTAATAGGCAAATTTGTGTCATCGTGTGTACATTATTTGTTCTGTACTTTTTTTAATGATATTATTTGTTTTATTTAATAATATTAGTTGTATTATGTTCAACACTTGAATGGTATTATTCGAAAATCAGTTGAACTCACACAAATGTACTCTTTTAAATATACTAACGAGTGTACAAATATGCTAAAAAAAAAACTTGTTGGCACACATGTTTTTATGTTTAGTTTCATTTAACTCTTAAAATTAAGATATTTTATTTAATCTTTTACTAGCAACTTAAGCATGAATTGGATGATCAATAAAGTCAAACGGTACTTTATCTCATTCACTTGAAAAAAAAATGATAATGAAAAGATAGATGACCTACATTTTTTGCTCATGATTAGTAGGGTAACTTTATTGTATGAGTTTGGAGATTATTATGATTACTTAGTGAATGTGTAATGTGGGGAAGCGTGTGGTAGTTTTGTATTGGTATGGCGCCAACAATCACTACTCACTACACTTAATAAAGATATACCTCTAACCATTTTCAACTGTCACTTCTTTTGGTGCTAAAACATGTAAATTTTAATTATTACTGTTTCTATTACAATTATGTTTCATGATTTTCAGCAATAATGATGCTCAATTCAGTTGAAATTCTCATCACTTGCTTGTTATTTTGAAAGTGGGCACAGAAATTTGAACTCATACTTTTACTCGTCGCACTCACCTATTATATTTAGAGTACGTTTGACAAAATTTATTTGGAACATCAAGCACTAACATCTTATAAGTTGGTAAGGTGTTTAACTAATACAATTTATAAAATTTTTAAAAATAATTAATAAATATTTTTTAAATCTTAATTTTAAGGGTTTAAGGTTTAGACCTTAATTGGTTAGGATATAATAAATCTTAATTTTAAATCATAATATATATATATATATATATTTTTGTTGAGATAGGAATGGATCATGGGTGGGGCAGGGACTAGGTACGATGGTTTCGGGGTGGAGTGGGTGGTTGGGGTGGAAGGGATTAGGAAAATAAGTTGGGAAATTTGGACTAATTTCTTTTTTCAGTTCATAAGCTGTTATAAGCTTATTTTATGATCTTATAAGTTGTTAAATATCTTATTTTGCTAAACGCATTGATAGTGCTTATAAACTCTTAAATAACTTATAAACTATTTTAAAGATCTTATAAGCTCTTAAACAACTTATAAATTATTTTAAAGAGCCTATAAGCTCAGTCAAACACCCTTTTATTCGAACAATTTTCTACTTATAAAAATAATTTTTCAAACTTGTAGAGCAATTAAAATTATGTCATATTCTAAATTAGTGGTTTTTGAAAATATATTACGATTTGAATAGCAGCATCGTTTCATTAATTTTTGCTGCTTGATTGCATAAAATCATAATAATGTAAAAGAGGAAGGTGTTGCTTTCGCATTGATATAAAGATATAGCTATAGCTATACATCTATGTATGATTTTGATAGAGTAATTAATCATCACATGATCATACTTTACTCCCTATAAACTCGACCGCTATAGCTAACCTTATTTATTTCGCAAAAGGCATTTAACGGGCATTACTTTGAAGAAGACTAATCTATAATTGAATTCCACACAATAATTTATTAATTTACAAAAATTGTTAAGCTTGGCTATGAATTATGATAAGATGCATGCGCATATAAATTTAAATTTTGAAAATTCTGATAATAGAAAGAACAACAGCTGCTCGAGTTTAAGAGGAGTTTAATTTTTTAAATACAAAAAATCTAAATTTTAACATTAAATAATCCAAAGACAAACATATAATTATACAATATAACATTTAATATTAATCTAATATTTAACAATAACACATGAAACCAATATAAACACAAGTACATATGCAATAACATGAATATAATATTATATAAATAATACTCTCTTTGTCAAAATAAAAAATAAAAAAATTGTAGACTTTTACACGAGTTTTAAGAAAGATAGATATTATGTGTAAAAAAAAATATTATAGTAAAAAAATTATTTTAAAAATGTTGTATATGAGGTTCAATGACAAATGGTGTAAATAAAAATATGTGTCCTTTTAAAAAAATGGAAATAAATAAAAAATATGTTGAAGGGTGTAAGTAAGGGTAATTATTTTCATTTTAGAAAATAAGACAATATTTTACGGACGGACTAAGACAATGTGGACTATTTTTTCACGGGCACAAAAAGTAGTATATATTTTTTTGCTCATTTAAAAATAAATTTATAAAATAAGAGGGCATGAAAAATATCCCAAGACTTACAAGTATAACTACAAATCATCGACCTATGACCATTTTAGGATTCGACAACCAATCATCAAAAGTAAAACTACAGTTCACCTAATCTTTGACATACATCCAACTTCAAACTCTAACTTTTAATTCACGAACGCAAAAAGTAGTATACAAACATGGTGGGTTTGTTGGAAGATTTGCGGGCGGCTTTATAAAAACTAAGACCGTCTCATATATGCCTGTTTGAGGGGCCTAATTCACTTTGAATGGATGGGTTCGATGTGAGTCTAAGTTTGAACCCGCCCCGTAATCATTCTAGATACTAATGAAAAATAAATATATTTTTTCATTTATTTTATTTTTTAAGCAAGATTTTGTTAAATATCACATGATGATACATGTTGTATTAATACTGTGGACGTATAGCTAAGCTGCGCAAATTATGAATTATATTTAGCCCACTCTGCTAGATTTGTGTTGCCTTTGTTTACGAACTTTTTTGGTCTTTTGTGTATTAATAATTCCGGTGCAAACACATTACATGTGGGCAAGTGTTATGGTGATTTAGAAAACTCAAATCCTTATCTAACAAAACACAGCCATATTCTATTTTCTAACTAATACCAATATTTACTTAGCCAAATATGTAGATAACTATCGATATCAATCACCATTAAACCTTTTAAATATAAATTAGGAGTAAGTCTTTTGTGCATCAGATGCATAGTGCAATTCAAGTATTTTATAAAAGTTATTCCTACTACTACTAAAAATTTATCTTGTTGATTATTAATAAAAAGTTATCATTTATTAAATGTAATTGCATTATGCATCTTTGTATACAAGCCTATACCCTAAACTTGTGGTAAATGCGAGCGACTCTGCTTCAAGCTTAATTAGTACTCATGTTTATGGAGGGGCAGCCTATGCAATTTAGGTCTTATATAACTTTAAAAAATTTCACAGTTCGGAATCTATTCATGGTTTGCCGTGAATTTATTTTCTCAATCAATCAAATAAGATAATTAAAAACGGCATTCATCTACAATTCAAGTTGTTGATCGAAAATTATATCAAATGAGAGATGGGTATGTATACAGTGAAATTGGTTCATACATGAATCATTAAAGGGTATTAGTTATTTTCACTAAAAAATATTAGTTATTTTTACTAAAGGATATTAGTTGTTTTCACTAAGAGTCTTCGTTTGTTTTCACTAAACAACTAAGACTCTTCAGTGTAAGTAAATAATACTTTTTAGTGAAAATAACAAATACTACTCTTTAGTGATAACAACTAATACCCTTTAATAATTCATATATTAACCAATTTCACTCTATACTTTGTCATGAGAGATATATAAAGAATGAAGCAACTAGTACTAATTACTTTACAAATTAATCAACCACACGTATGAAGCAATTAGTAGTATTATTTTACAATTAATTAATTAACTAATCACTCATACGTAGGAAGCAATTGGTAATAATTAATTTTCAATTAATTAATTAGCTAATCAACTACACGTATGAATATTAATTACCATTATATAAGTTTATTTTGTTTTACAATGTGCATTGACTGCCCCATTTTTTTACCATTAAAATGCCCCTTATTTAATTTTAAAAAGTGTCTGTTTAATATTATAGTAGGTTTTATATGAAAACGCTTCATAATAAGTTTAACATGAAATAGTTTTAGAGTATCATTAATCTCATCAGTAGTATCATTAAATCTGTCAAGGGTATCACTAATCTGGGTCAGTGGTATTGTATTGTAAGTGTTTTTTATTTTCTTGAACTCAGACTAATGATACTCCCGATGAGATTAATAATACTCCCGATGAAATTAATGATACTTTAAAACTATTTCATGATAAGCTTATCATGAACTATTTTCATATAATACTTTGCGTTTTATGGGAATAAGGATAAAAGAAATTTACTATGAATTATATGAGTTGATACATGTCTTAAATTTTGCGTAAAATTAAACTTCTTTATTAATTTGTGATGATGGAGCAGCAATTAATTTGTGTAAATTGTAGTTGGCCATGTCTGGATTAAGTTATACGGGCCATATTTTGCTCATAATATTTTTAGTTAATGGACTTCTTATCTTTCTATAAATGTTTTAGTACTTAATGGGCTGGAATAATGGGCTTTACAAATGTAGGCCCATTAACATGTATACGGGCCATTCATTCTCAAATTTAAAAGTTACAAATTCATATTATTATTATTTAAAAATAATAATATCCTTTTTTTTATAGGAAAAAAGGTACAACCAGACCCTAAACTATTTTTTAATCAAAAAAACCTTAAACTATATTATTTGAGACAATCACACCCTTCTCTTAATTTTTTTTTAAAAATTATAATTCAATTATTTTATGAGCTTTAAAAATAGCTTATATAATTTAATATATAACATATTATATGTATGTACTTATATTATGCCTGCTTGTTTCATTTAAGTAAAATTTTAGGTCTAATAAAATTGTAATAATTTTTAAATAAACTAAAAAATATGTGCAATTTTTTTTCGAAATTATTGATTTAAATGTGCATAATATTATTCTATTCATTATTTTTATTTTTTTATTTGGAAGAGTGTTATTACAGATGATTGTCTAAGATTTTTTAAACATACAATTGTAGACCATTATGCATTATACAATATTTTTTTTTATAAAAAATAAAATATAAATGTTGAATTAACACAATAAATGATTGGAGGTACATTATATTTAAAAATGTGTATCAATAATAATACTGAAAATTATTTTTATAATTCTAATTTAAATATAAAATACTACTTATTCTTTTATAGGATAAGTATGCAATTTATCTTTAATCACGCCCCATACACAAATTTCACTCTAGTTAAATATAATTAAAGTTGGAATTAAATATTTTATTAGAAGTAGTCAACTTATTTAAGGAATATAAGTTAACTAGATAATCCACTCGCGCATTACGCGAGCTAAAAGAAATTTCTTATATTAGTTTAAAATATATTATTAATTTATCTTAATACTAATTTTAAATAATTATAAGTTCTCAATATAAATATGTAAATAAAGAAGAGGTAGAAGCATGGTGACCACGAAATTTAGCTTACTATTCGGACGTACAAAATGAAAGAATTTAAAAAAATATTATCAACCCATGTATTTTAATTATGTTCATTAGCTAAAGCAGCTTGTGCAATACATAGGAATACAGAGTCAACATTGTAATCTTCTTAATAATTTTCGTAATGTAGTATTACACTTTAAATTAATTGATTTTTTTTAATGTACATAAACTAACTAAGTACTTTAGATTTATACATTTTAACTAATATAAGGTGGATTTTTATTTATTTTTTTGTTAAGAAATCAAATCTAAAAATAATGATTAATATGTAACAGGGCATTAACTTTATGGAATATATAAAGTGGATTGACACTTTAAAACAAAATGCTTTATTTTCAAAAGTTTTGTTAAGGTATTAGAATATTAATTTGTATAAATAGAATTCGAAAAAATATGATCATATATATATATTTAAGCAGACTACGATAGGTTTAATTACATGGCATTACAACACTACAGTAAACATAAAATTACCTACGAAAATTGTCAATATAGCTACGAAATTTCAAAAAAAAAAAATCGTTGTGGAGATTACCTACGAATTGCCTACAAAAATTTCTAATTGTATTGACATTTTTCTTCTCTACCTAAAAAAAAACTGCCTACGGAAATTCCGTAGGCAAATTGTGATGTAGGTAAATTTTTGTAGTCAAAATGACTTGTAGGTAATTATACATAGAGATTTTATTTTGTAGGCAAATTAATTCCGTAGGTAAAGTTGTTTCTAGGTTGATAAATGAAGATGTTTTCATAATTAGAAAATTTCGTAGGCAATTCTTACTGTTGTAATTGAGTGCGTAAATTAAATAGACAGCGTTTGTTTACCCAGTTCGTCCGGAAGGACTACGTCTGGGGGCGATCCAAGCCAGGAGTTCCACTAGTATTGTTGTGTATCAGAGTACATAATTCATGAATACAATGGGATATATATAATACTAAAAACCTTAGTCTAATGGATCAAGCCCAATATGATTCTTGGTCCTCAAGTAATGTCCACACCAAATCTCCTAGATTTGGAATATCAAATCTTCCAGATTTACAACACTCCCCCCTGGACATTACGACATAAATGTCTTGTCATAAAAACTCCACGTGCTAAGGATCGGCCATAATAATGAGTGGAAGGAATGTCATCGATCTTCTAGATCTAAATCTTCCAGATTCATTTCGAGGTTACCGCTCCCCCTGAAGACAACAACACTTTAAGTCTTTGCATCCCAATACCACGAACGTACTTTTCAAAAGTAGACGTAGGTAAGGATTTAGTAAACAAATCTGCAAGATTGTTACTAGATTGCACCTTTTGAATGGTAATCACGCCACTCTTCTGGAGTTCGTATGGGTAGAAAAACTTAGGTGAAATATGTTTCGTCAGGTTTCCCTTGACGTACCCATTACTCATTTGTGTGATGCAAGCAGCGTTGTCTTCAAATATAACGGTGGGAGATGTATCGCCCTTGGCGATACCACACGAGTCACCAATGTGTTTTACCAAGGACCTTAACCAAACACATTCTCGTGCGGCTTCAAATAAAGCTATGATCTCTGAGTGGTTTGAAGACGTGGTAACCATTGATTGTTTAACCGATCTCCACGAGATTGCGGTTCCACCACAGAGAAAAACATAACCAGTCTGGGATACGGCGTTGTGGGGATCAGACAAATAGCCGGCATCCGCATAACCTACCAAGGTTTAGTCTTGGTTCTTACGATAAAACAGTCCAAGATCTTGGGATCCTTGGAGGTATCGTAGAACGTGCTTAACACCATTCCAATGTCTCCTCGTAGGAGAAGCGCTATATCTCGCAAGCAAGTTAACTGCAAATGCAATGTCCGACCGGGTGCAATTTGCAAGATAGAGCAAAGTTCCAACAGCGCTAAGATAAGGAACTTCTGGTCCCAGAATTTCTTCTGAATCTTCTCTTGGCCTAAATGGGTCCTTATCCACTTCGAGGGATCAGACTACCATCGGGGTGCTAAGTGGATGAGATTTATCCATGTGAAATCTATCCAATACCTTCTTCACGTAGGTCGACTGATGAACAAGGACTCCTTCTGGGAGGTGCTCGATCTGCAAGCCGAGGCAGTACTTGGTTTTACCCAAGGACTTCATTTCGAATTCAGCTCTCAAGATTGAACTGGCTTCTTCAATCTCTTTGCATGTTCCGATTATGTTCAGGTCATCAACATATACGGATATGATGCAAAAACCGTCTTGCAATTTCTTCGAGAATACGCATGGGAAAGCTTTATCGAACGTGTATCCCTTCTTCTGAAGGAATTCACTAAGTCGGTTGTACCACATAAGGCCTGATTGCTTCAGGCCATACAACGACTTACGCAGTTGTATGCTATACATACTGCGATTTTCTCCATCCCTTAACTGAGGAATGTTAAATCCATCTGGAATTTTCATATAAATATCGGCATCGAGTGATCCGTATAAGTATGCGGTTACTACGTCCATTAATCTCATTTGGAGATTCAACTTAACTGCCAAAGATATCAAATAACGGAACGTTATTGAGTCCATGATGGGAGAATAGGTTTGATCGAAATCAATCCCGGGTCTCTGCGAAAACCCTTGCGCTACCAGCCTCGCTTTGTACCTCTCCATAGTATTGTTCTCATTTCGTTTTCGTACAAATACCCATTTATATCCTACAGGGATAGCGCGCGCGGGTGTACGAACGATTGAGCCAAATACTTGTCTTTTGTTAAGCGAGGCGAGCTCCGCATCAATTGCCTCTTTCCATTTAACCCAATCGTGGCGCTTCCGGCACTCTGCGATTGTTTTGGGTTCAGGATCTAGATCATTAATAATGGAAAGAGCTATTGACGCTGCAAATGTGTCGTCGACGACAATAATTTTTCTATTATATGTTTCTCCCGTATCTGTGAAGTTCACAGAGACTTCGACGTTTACGTCAACCAGACCTTCCTCATTTCCCATTGTGTCTGGGTCTGGTCGTTCCACGGTCCTAGTGCATGTAATATTTTGTGCACGTGCTTCATCACTAGGACTCTCGTCTCCTTGAGACTTGGGATTATCTAGACGAATCTCTTCCAGAGATTTTCCATTCGACTGACCAGATTTGCTAGCCTTTCGTTTAGGTGTGTTACTATTTCTTGAGGGTCCCTTACGCTTTTGGCGTGTGGGGGCATGAGTACTCGTTTTGCTTGGGACCTCAACCCTTTGGGGAGCATTTACTGCAGGTATATGCGATCTAGTCACACCTCTATGGTCAGTGAACGCGTCTGGCAGGTTATTTGCTAAGTTCTGCAGGTTAATGATCTTCTGAACTTCTAGTTTAGATTGGTTAGTGCGCGGATCTAGATACTGAAGATTACTTATGTTCCACATAAGTTCCCGGCATTCATTCAATTTTGAATTCGGATCTCCCCCTAATGCCGGGAAGTAATCTTCATCGAACATGCAATCAGCGAACCGGGCCGTTAATTGATCCCCAGACAAAGGGTCGAGGTATTTCACGATGGATGGAGAGTCGTATCCAACGTAAATACCGAGTTTTCTTTGTGGGCCCATAGAGGTTCGCTTGGGATCGTAATCGGTACGTATACCGCACATCCGAAAATACGCAGATGGGAAATTCCAGGTTCTTTCCCACGCACTAACTGAAGGGGGGAATGATCATGGTATGCAGTTGGTCGGATTTGGATTAGTTGTGATGCATGAAGGACTGCATGCCCCCAGCATGAGGTGGGTAGTTTAGAGTTCATGAGCAATGGTCTCGCGATAAATTTGATATGTTTTATTAGCGCCTCAGCAAGACCATTTTGGGTATGGACGTAGGGGACCGAATGCTCCACTTTAATTCCCAAGGCCATACAGTAATCTGTAAAGGCCTTCGAGCTAAACTCGGCTGCGTTATCCATGCGAATCGATTTATTTGGATAATCCGGGAATTGAGCTCTAAGCTCGATAGTCTTCGCAATGAGCTTCGCAAAAGCTTGATTGCGGGTGGACAGCAAACATGCAAATGTCCACCTAGTGGAGGCATCAATAAGGACCATGAAATAACGAAATGGTCCTGATGCTGGGTGAATCGGTCCACAAATGTCTCCTTGAATTCGCTCTAGGAAAACCGGAGACTCTAGTCCAACCTTAGTGCGCGACGGGCACACTATCAACTTACCCTTTGAACATGCATCACATAAATATTCATCGACGGGAGGGATTCTATTATTTGTAATATTATGACCAGTTGAATTAGATAGAATCCTACGTATCATTGTTTGTCCCGGATGACCTAACCGCTGATGCCATAATTTAAAAGAATTTGGGTCATGGAATTTCATACTCATCGCTAGATGGGAACTAGACGGCCGGATGTAGGTATAGTACAAACCGGAGGAGAAGGATGGAAGCTTTTCTATAACTTGTTTACGGCTACCTCGAGTATAAGTCATCAAAAGGTATTCGTTATCGCTTTCAGTTTCAGTTTCAATATGATATCCGTTATTTCTAATGTCTCTAAAACTGAGTAGGGTACGCTTAGATTGCGGAAACAATAAAGCATTTTCAATTATTAATTCGGTACCCATGGGGAGGACAATGGAAGCTCTTCCAGAGCCCACTATCAATGTACTGTCATTCGCAATTGTACTTATACTCCCCTTACGATTAATCAAGTTATGGAAATACTTCCTATCCTTTAGGATCGTATGTGTGGTGGCGCTATCTACCAGACATAAATCACTATGGGCGTCCATCATGCAAGAGGAAATGGTCCAAACCTAATAGCTGATTTGTTTACAAGCCATAAATCAAAACAACAATATCCGAATAAACTCATGGACAGTTGTTACGGTAAACACATCAAAGCTAATTCATTCATAAGTAAAATATCCGAAAGAAAGGATCCAAAACATAATAGGTAATTGTTTTATTTAGAAAACAAACTACTAGGAATAATCAAATACGCGAATCTACTTGTTTATCCTAACATTCGAGCTACGGGCCCAAGAGGTCATCGTTGTCTAGGTCAAAATCTGTTTCGGGCAGGTTGTCATCCATAGGTTCATCAATTGGAGCCTTCCCCTTGTCGTCCTTTTGCATCATTAAATAAGCCTCGACCAGGTGTTTGGGAGTACGACACGTGCGCGACCAATGGCCTTTGCATCCGCATCTGAAGCAGGACTGCTCAATCATTCTTTGAGAGCTGGGTTTTTCAGGGGCGTTAAACCGGGTCTTGTGACCACCGAGTGAACTACGGCCTTGATCGTTAGTTTGGGATTTCTTACTCGCTCTCCCCCTTCCACGATTGCGACGACCAAATGAGGGTTTATGCCTGTATCGCTGCAGGCGTACAGGGTCGCTAGCGTGAAACATTGATACCGAATCCTGGATCAGGTTGGTCACAACACGCTGCAATGCAGAGCTGTACTTCGTTATGGACTTCAGGTCCTCATAACGGACGTTCAACCATTCATGTTGTGATGGGGGTAGGAGTGAAAAATCATATTGTTGGAAACGTTCCTTCAGGGTTTTCCACAATATCTCGGGGTCCTTTTCTGTGACATATTGGGATTTTAGACCTTCATTCATGTGGTTCCTCAGAAAAATTAATACCTTCGTCTTCTGGGCGTCAGTAGATTTTGAACCTTCCATGATGGTTTCGCTTAACCCATTTGATGCTAGATAATACTCTATATCTAGCACTCATGTCGGGTAATTGCTACCGTCGAGAGCAAGCTCATCGAACTCTTTCATAGTGATATCAGACATTATTCACTACAAGAGAAGCGACATGGTGAGAGGGGATGAACTAGACGCATAGACAATGAGGGAAAAACAAGGATTCATTTAATTATTCAAAGGCACATAGATGCACATACTGGGCACCGTCTACCCAAGGCATAAATTCACGGTCCGACAAATACCGGGCGCCGCCTACCCGGGCATAAAAAGCGGACTATAAACTATGTGCACAGTGTTAATGCACGAAGGATAATCAAATCACTCAAGAATGCAATAACAATAAATAACGATAATCTCATGAAAATAATTTGCAGAAAATATACGGTTTAATGGACAGAGGAAATAATCATTAGAATAATTATTTCATGTACATTAACGCAATTTAACGAAATATTTTCAGGATAATAAAGCGAAACATGGATTTTATGATATCAAGAACGCAAACGAATCGGGTTAAAGAATTATGAAAAATCCGAAGAAAAGTGTCGCGTGCGTCGCGTACGGCGGACGGGTGCGACGCTCGTAGGTCGACCTCGTGCGTGCGGCAACGGACATAGGCGTGCGCGGTGGGAGGGCGCGAGCGCACGAGCGATGGGCACGGGCGTGCGCAGCTGGCGGCGCGAGCGTGCGACGTTGGGGCGCGACGGGCGCGAGTGCACGCGGCACCGGGCGAGACGGGCGCGGATGCACGCGGCATCGGGCGCGACGGGCGCGGATGCGTGCGGCATCGGGCGCGACGGGCGGTGCGGATGCGCGCGGGCCTACGCGGCGCTGGGCGCGACGGGCGCGAGTGCCCGCGGCTCCGGGCGAGACGGGCGCGGATGCACGCGGCATCGGGCGCGACGGGCGGCGCGGATGCGCGCGGGCCTGCGCGGCGCTGGGCGCGAACGCGCGCGGGGGGGCGTGCGGCGCTGGTTGCGAGCGGTGCGCGCTGCGGGCGGCACTCGGCGCTGGTGCGCGCTGCGGGCGGCACTCGGCGCTGGCGCTTGGTGCGTGCCACGGGCGGCACAGGCTCGGGTCGGCGGCAACAAGCGGCGCTACGGGCGCTCGGCTGATTTTGGACGACGGTCGTTCGACTACGGGCGACGGCCGTTGTTCATAGATTCAATTCACAAAATAACTTTCACGTAATTTAATTTCACACAGGGAATTTTAGGAACGAAATCAATTATCCAAGTACACAATAAAACATGTGATTCATATAAAATAAATTAAAGGCGTACCGTTTAGTCTCGGTTAGAGGCTCGTGCTGATAACGTGTTGTAATCGAGTGCGTAAATTAAATAGACATCGTTTGTTTACCCAGTTCGTCCGGAAGGACTACGTCTGGGGGCGATCCAAGCCAGGAGTTCCACTAGTATTGTTGTGTATCATAGTACATAATTCATGAATACAATGGGATATATATAATATTAAAAACCCTAGTCTAATGGATCAGGCCCAATATGATTCTTGGTCCTCAAGTAATGTCCACACCAAATCTCCTAGATTTGGAATATCAAATCTTCCAGATTTACAACACTCCCCCTTGGACATTACAACATAAATGTCTTGTCATAAAAACTCCAGTGCTAAGAATCGGCCACAATAATAAGTGGGAGGAATGTCATTGATCTTCTAGATCTAAATCTTCCAGATTCATTTCGAGGTTACCGCTCCCCCTGAAGACAACAACACTTTAAGTCTTTGCATCCCAATACCACGAACGTACTTTTCAAAAGTAGACGTAGATGAGGATTTAGTAAACAAATCTGCAAGATTGTTACTAGATTGCACCTTTTGAATGGTCATCACGCCACTCTTCTGGAGTTCGTATGGGTAGAAAAACTTAGGTGAAATATGTTTCGTCAGGTTTCCCTTGACGTACCCATTACTCATTTAAAATTTATATAAATGTATACAAAGTCGATAATCTGCTAAAATCTGAATGCTTTAAAATTAAGCACATTGGAAATTTTTTTTTTTTAAAATATGTTAATTAATATCAATTTGCGGTTAGTAACAATACAATTGAAACCTTAAAAATATAAATTTTCAATAATTCGGGGTCATCAATAAACTATCAATAATAAATGTATAATACACCTTTTTTTTGGGTTGGGGTGGGGGGGGGGGGGGGGAATTTGGAACCGCTAATCAATTTATCAAGATTATAACCGTCCACTAAAGTTACAGTAACTTTGTCTATAAATCAGTAATTATGATGATTCTTTTTTTTTTTAATTGTGGATCATTGGAACCCAAATAATAAGGGAAAGATTACCATATACATTGATTATACGACTAATTAAAGGGGGATTGAATTTAAATCCACTTTATGGAAAAAGAAAACAAGGATGCAACTGTGTATGTATTTGGCATTAATCTTATTTTGTGATGATATGATTGGAAGCTTGCTTTACGAGTGCCCCCTTATCTGGCTAGTTAAACTCATTTAATACAATATTTCTAAAACACATATTAAGGTATCGATTGACACTCATTTTTATTGAGATACAAAATTAAAGTCAATTCTAACATAAAATGTAAATATAAATAAATCAAATTTATAAATATAATCAATATGAAACATTAACAAACAAAATTTGATTGGAAAAACCAAGGGAGAAATTTAAGAAAAAAGATAAAATGGATGTACATAATTTTACCATAAAATATAACACACTAAATGAAAGACAAAGATTTGAATGTAAATATTATCGTCAAAATTTTAAAATAAGAAATAAAGTCAAAATTACCATAAATTTTGTGTTCAATTTCAGGAACAAATATTATGGTTTGGGAACAAAAATAACTTTTATACAAAAAATACAAAATAAAAGTCAATTTTATCATAAACTTTCAAAATATATAAATCAAAGTTATAACTATAGTAAATATGATACATCAAGAAAAATAAAATGATACATCAAGAAACATATTTAATTGGAGAAAACTAATGACAAAAATTAAGGAAAAAGAACAAACGAAAGCACATTTTTCACCATAAAATACAGTGCACTAAATGAAGAACAAATACAATATTGTAAAATATTATCGTCAAAATTTTTAAATAATAAACACAAAATTTTCATCAAACTGTATGCAAAATTTCAAGAACAAATAATAAAGTCTCGATTTGACAATTACTTTTGATTGAAATATAAAATTAAAGTCAAACTTATCATACAATTTTAAATTAAGTAAATTAAAATTATAACTATAATAAATTTGATACATTAATTTGGAAATTTAATTTCATAAAATCAAAAACATTAATTAAGGAAAAAGATTAAGAGATATTTTAAAAAGATTGTCAATTAGTAATAATATGAGTTTAAGATAAATGATTGTGATAATAAATTTATAGATGAGAATTTATTATTTAATTAATATGAATGAGGACCTTGTAATACCGTGGAATATATCTACTATACTGCTAATTATGAAGGAGAATAATTAAGATTTACAATATTCAGATTAATTCAATTATAAATATATATATATATATATATATCAATTATTTATATTAAATAATTGCAATACGGTAAAATAGAGATTCAACAAATTTAAAGTTTATAAGATTTTCAGAATTTTATATAAATTTAAACGGACCAAAGGAATTAATCACTCAAATACAAGAACACGAATTTTAACCACGTATCTTGGTATAAAATTAATTCATGAAATTTTAAATTTATAAAAATTTAATACTTCTCTACTTAAATTTATTAATTGATTACACAATGATTTACTGAAATAATAACAAACTACATAAATTTGTACATGATGGTCTAATTAAATCGATAGATAAATCAACAGTATACAAAACATTCGCTGGAAAACTCTACGATCATAAAAAAAGCAGACGATCTTGAACACACAGAAACCCTATAAGTCCCAACCAAAAGGTCCTGCACAAAAAAAAAAAAAAAAAACACTGCAAAAGAAAAAAAGAAAATGAACAAAGAAAAAAAGAGCGATTAGTACAATCATAAGAACAAAATGAAAAGGAGAACGATTGGTACATTCATAAAAAGACAATTGTTGATGATAGCTTACATAATCTTATTCCAAATTGAGGACGCTAGAAAAGAAGACAAACGAACGTGATGTGATAATTGCCAATGAACGTGATAAGAAAAAAACATGATGAGAGAATGATCAATGAACATGATGAGAAATGACCAAATGTATAGAAAATTTGTAAGAAAATCAACGACCAAGATGAAAAGTTCACAATATAATGGTCAAGATCGAAAACGTAATCTTGACTCAATGAGAGACCAAGGTTTTTGAAATAGAAAAAATATGGGGGACTTACAGTGGGGTGTATTTCCTAAGACAAAATTGCAAATTGGTATAGTACATTTTTTCAATTGCATAGAGGTTAAATTTTATGTGTTAAATTACATCTTTAACCTCACTTTCCCTGCAACCCATCCATCAACTCCTCTTTAGACACTATTCATTGTTTAGACACTATTCATCTTACTTTTCATCATTTTATGATTTGATATCTACTATCCCACTTTTCTCTTCCAGCTTTTTTAAATTTATTAAGTTTTATGTTCAATTTTTTAATAAAAAAATACATAAATTTTTTTATTTGCATTTCGTTATTTAATAATTATTCTCGCAAATGTATAGTACAAAAGATAATAACATAGTACAAATTTGAACAATAGTATAAATTTTTAATTTGTGTAAATGAATTATTTGTACCACAATGTAAGATATAATACTATAGTACAAATATAAAATTTGTAGTACAATAGTGTGAGCATTAGTACAAATGAGTTGTTTGTACTATGGATTAAACATATATCATAATATACATTTTACATCTAAACAATTCTTCTCTCCTCTTCCTATTCTCTTCTTCTCCTCCTTCTCCCCTTCTTTATCCTCCACTTCTTATTTGCAGAGTCCTTTACTTGAAATATAATTTACCTATCATAAAATAAACATACAATCCTTAAAACTACAAAATAATTTAAGACGTCCCAATTATGTTTATAAGTAGCCATTAAAGCTTTATTGACAATAATGATCCCAACTGAAGTGACAACATTCAACATCCATGCAGCTGCATCTCCTGTGGCCTTCTTCTCAACTTTGCTTGATGGTGCCATTTTTGTTCAACTGTCCAATGGGTGAAAATATTACCCAGCTAGAACATACGGCTATAATCACATCCACGCATCCAATTCAAAAAAATTCACTCTCAAGCTTCCTGCAAAAAAAAAAAAAAAAACACTTGCTATATTAATGATTACAACAATGCAATCTCATAAAAGCATTCCTAAATAACAAGCTCTCATACAAACACTTTTATCAGTTTAGCAATTTAGATCAGAATCTCTCTGCCACAAAAACTAAAACCCCAAAAAAAAGTTGCTATATTCATCAGATTAAATTATCCAACTCAAAATCCACCAATTGTAGTGTTGTATCTAATTTATCAGATCTAGAAATTCAGAAACCCCCAAATTTGGCAAGATCGCATTCAATTCCCAACCCGAGAGTCAGTTACTCGCCGAGTGGAGTACTAATCAAATACCAAAACTGCTCAATACCAAATCTCATATCACAATACTTTGATTGGGCCTCAACTATCAACATTAAGGTGAAATAAACAACACGAATGTAAAAAATAATCCCAAATCAAGAATTTTGTTGTTGGCTTTAGAAATCTTGGAAACAAAATATACTCGAATTAGACAAAGTTTTAGTAAATTTGTACCCTACCCAAACTTAACCCCTGAAACAGAGAAGCCATCATCCTCAATGAAAATGTTGAACAATCAGAAATTACCTTCGAGAGTTCATCAATGGTGGAGACACGTGGATCTCTGCTTCAACAGAGTCATACTCTCCGCGCTCTTCACGCTGCTCTAGACCCTAAATCTCTAATTCTCTTCTTGGATTTCAATAAACCACAACTTCTACAACTCACGACCGACTGATCTTCTCAACTCCTTTTATAGATCTAGGGTGTCGATCTGAACGAGTAAATGGCAAGTAGCCTGATTTTGGTGGCCGAAACTGATGACAGCGGTAACCCTAACTGGCCGGAGCGTAGTGGCGGTGGAATCTTGGTTGAGGCGCAATGGCGGTGCGTGACGTCGCTGAGCGGAGCGCCATGGCGGTGGACGGAGGGAAATCGTTGAAGCTTCAAGGCAGAGGGAAGGTGCGTTTGGAAATGAGAGAAAAAATAATTTGGAGAAAGAATTTTGGAGAGGAGTGTCTCTGAATATGTGGAATAGGGTGAGAGAGAGATAGGGGATGGGGCCGATATGGGTGGGGGTGGGGGCTGATCAAAATTCAAAAAGTTAACCCCAATGCAATTTTAAAAAGGTGGTTAACCACAATGTAATTTTGATTCAAAACACTACACACTACTATAATTTTCTCAAAAAATATAGGAGTGTCACATAGGCTTAAGATGCTTCCCCTATATAAAGTTATTGATTGATTGATGTTGATATGTGTAAATTAAAATTCTTGTAAATTAATAAAAGGGTATGCTTGTTTAAGAAAAAAAAAGTTTAATGGCCTATATAAAAACAAAAAAATAGTATAGTTGAGAGTCCTGGTTACCATTTCCCTTATTTGTATTATATATATAGTATATCAAACAAGATATTGCTCCGAAAATAAAATTGACATGCAGTTCCATATATTTATGATTCTCAGAGTTAAATTTAGTATTTAAAGATTTGTATGGTTCTCAAAAGTAGGAGGTTGTTCACAATTATAATATCGAAGGAGTAGGTTTTATACGAAAACGCTTCATAATAAGCTTAACATGAAATAATTTTAGAGTATCATTAATCTAATTAGGAGTATCATTAAATCTGTCAGGGGTATCATTAGTTTGAGTTCATGAAAATTTAAAACAATTTTCTTGAATTCAGACTAATGATACCCCTGATGAGATTAACGATACTCCCGATGAGATTAATGATACTTTAAAATTGTTTCATAATAAGTTTATCATGAACTATTTTCATATAATACTTTGCCATATCGAAGCCCAAATATCTGTACTTTATAAATCTTCCTGCATGCAGAATGTTATGTTCAAAAACTCAATTAAAAAATATATACGTAATACACAAAACATGTTTATTAATTATATTATACACAAAAAATTACTTCAAAGTTCAAACACAACATATATTCGAATATAATATTGATTTTTCTAAATGTTGATTATTTAATATTACAGCCAAAAAAGTATGTGACTATAGAAGTCTGCATAGATCACAGTCTCACGATTAATATAATTATTTAATCTTGGAATGATGTCTATCATGCATGGTGACTATCATGCATGCATGCAACTGTAGCTCTTGCAACCAGCTCGCATCTCAGCATCTCATGTCATGCCATGCTCCATTTTTATGCCATACAAATTCTCCATCTCCATGTTAATGATGACATTCACTTGCCGCGACGGTTATAACCAAATTCGGTTATAACCGTCTCACCTTCACGCGTGGATAAAGAAGTACAAGAAACACGGTTGCAACTACTTATGGTTGTATAACTTGAATAGCAAGTTTTAGTAGATTCTAGAATAAGTTCCATCCATGTATAAATAAAGAGAACTAATCCCATATGGAAGCGAGCTTTCATATATGCAAACACTCTAGTGTATTCTGTAGAAGAAGATGATTTCTTTTTCGTTTACATACTTGAGCATGATCTATACTTTTAATTCATTGCACATTGTATGATCTCACAGAAGAATGAAGGAAAAAAGGCTATAGCACATTGTAGCACTGAGAGTAATTCATTGCCAATCAATGTTCAGACTAAAGGAACTGTTCAGACTACAGGAGCTGACACTGCAGCTATTGTACAACAAGAACTTGCAAAATACCTGAGCATAACACAAGAAGATAATCATACTCAAGCACATTTTGTTGAGTATGCAGGTACATCCATAACTGATCTCTCTGGATCTACTATTGCTGATAAAATGGAAAAAGGAACCTGGATTTTTGATACAGGTGCTAGTAGGCATATGAGTTTTGACCTAACTCTCTTTCATAAACCCCTAATATCCCTTGAAACACCTATAACCATATTCTTACCAGATGGAAGCAAACAACTGGTTACTAAGACTGGAACCATACAAGTTACTAGCTCTCTAACCTTGATTGATGTGTTATATGTTCCTTCCTTCAGATACAATCTACTTTCTGTACCCTACATTCTTGCCAAAACTGACCTAAAATGTACTTTCACTGCTTCATCTTGTTGCCTACAGGACCCCAAGAGTAATGCTATTCTGGCAGCTGGGAGAATGAATGGGAGACTGTACATCTTGCATCCTTATAATTCTTCCTCTTTACCTTATAGTTTAAACTTTGTTGCTTCTGTATCCATTGATGTTTGGCACAAGAGATTAGGTCATGCTTCTCTTGATGTAATCAGACATATTGATTCCATACCATTGAATAAAAATGACAGCACTTCTCCATGTTCTGTGTGTCATGAGGCAAGACAAACAAGATTGTATTTTCCTTCTCATATCATCCAAACAAAATCCATCTTTGATCTGATTCATGCAGATATATGGGGTCCATATAATCATCCATCCCTAACAAATACACCATACTTTCTTACCCTAGTTGATGATTTCTCTAGGGCCACTTGGGTATTTCTTCTAACCCACAAAAGCAAAGCTATACCAGTCCTGAAAGATTTCCTCAACATGATTCCAACACAGTACAAAGTGAATCCAAAATCACTACAAACAGACAATGGATCTGAATTTATGAGTAATGAGTGTCAAAGTTTACTGCACTCTCTTGGTATGTTACATCAAAAATCCAGTGTTTATACCCCACAGCAAAATGGGGTAGTTGAAAGAAAGCATAGACAATTGCTCAACATTGCTCGAGCACTAATGTTTGAATCCAAACTTCCATTAAACTTCTGGCCTTATTCTGTTCTACATGCAGCCTACATCATAAATAAACTACCAACACCAGTATTGAACTGGTCCACTCCTTTCACCATCCTACATAACAAACCATCTGCATATGAGAATCTAAAGACTTTTGGTTGTCTTGCCTTTGCCACAGACACACTCCCTACAAAATCCAAATTTGATCCAAGAGCTGTCAAGTATGTCTTCCTTGGTTATGAATCTGGTCATAAGGGTTATAAACTCTATAATCTGACAGACCATTCCATCTTTGTCTCAAGAGATGTACAATTCTTTGAAAACATCTTTCCCTTTTCAGTACAGCATAATACCCCTCTTGATCACTCTACCCAGGATCCAGATTCACCTATTTCAGCACCAACTACTTCTCAACCATCTCATATTACAGTTCTTCCCAATGATGATCAACATCAAGCTCCTGTCAAAACAACTAGAACAAGAACTATTACACCTCCTTCTTGGCTTCATGATTTTGTTTCTGTGTGTACAGTTTCTCCTCCTTCACCAGCTACCAGGGAGCAAAATTCAGGTATTTCTGCTTCCATCTCTCCTTCTCCCCCTGATGACTTACATTTGATCTCTTGTTCATCTTTCTCATCTGATTACATGTGCTTTCTAGCTAATGTTCATCAATCTAAGGAACCTAATACTTATTATCAAGCCTTAGGACATCCAGAATGGGAGAAAGCTATGCTTGATGAACTGCATGCTCTTGAACAGAATGACACTTGGGATCTGGTGGATTGTCCCAAACATAAAACTCCCATTGGATGTAAATGGGTGTATAAGTTGAAACTGAAGCCTGATGGTTCTGTGGATAGGTACAAGGCAAGATTGGTAGCTAAAGGCTATCATCAAGTCTATGGCATTGATTATGAGGATAGTTTTTCTCCTGTTGCTAAAGTTGTTACTATCAGATTTATGATTGCTCTTGCCACAGGAAGAGGTTGGCCTTTATGTCAATTAGACATCAACAATGCTTTCTTACATGGATTTCTTAATGATGAGGTGTATATGGATCTTCCTTTGGGCTATTCCAAGGGACTTCCTGGACAGGTTTGCAGACTTAAGAAGAGTTTGTATGGGCTTAAGCAAGCATCAAGGGAATGGAATACAGAATTTTGCAAGACTTTACTTACCCATGGCTTCACTCAATCTGCTCATGATCACTGCCTTTTTCTCCTTCACAAGGACTCCTTCTTTATGGCCCTCTTGGTTTATGTGGATGATGTCCTTATTACTAGTTCTTCATTACCTCAGATTGATCTTCTTAAAGCTCATCTCCATTCAGTGTTCACTATCAAGGACTTAGGCTTTGCCAAATATTTTCTAGGTGTTGAGATTGCCCGGGGGGTTGATGGTACTTTCTTTTCTCAACACAAATACATACAAGACCTCATTTCGGATACAGGATTAGACAGTTGTACTTCCTCTCATCTTCCTTTTCAACCTGGTCTGCATCTCTCATCCTCACAAGGAGACCTTCTTGATGAACCAGAGAGATACACGAGGCTCATTGGCAGACTTTTATACTTAAACTTCACAAGACCGGATATTACTTATTCAGTCCAACAACTAAGTCAGTTTGTAAGTGCTCCAAGGACAGTACACTGGGATGCAGCCCTTCAGGTTGTCAGATACCTTCATGGCTCTTTGGACTTAAAAGCTCTTTTACTCTTCCAACTCTCCTCTTATAGTCCATGCATATAGTGATGCGAATTGGGGCTGTTGTTTGGACACAAGGAAGTCTCTCACTGGTTATTGTATTTACCTTGGTTCATCCTTAATCTCATGGAGGACAAAGAAGCAAAACACTGTGTTAATGTCTTCAGCCGAAGCTGAGTACAGAGCCTTGGCAACCACTGTCTTAGAGCTTCAATGGATATCCTTTCTAGCAAAGGACTTTCACCTAGATGTCTCTCTTCCATTACAACTCTGGTGTGACAACAAAGCTGCTGCTCACATAGTGGAAACTCCCGTTTTTCACGAAAGGACAAAACACATAGACATTGACTGTCATATAGTAAGAAATCTGTATAAACAAGGTCTTATCCGTCTTCACCATATTTCTTCTTCCTTGCAGATGGCGGATGTGTTCACCAAGGCACTTCATGGTCCAGCTTTCTCACGCTTCCGTTGCAAGATGAAGCTCCTTTCTCTACCCCATGCTTCATCTTGAGGAGGGGATCTTGGAATGATGTCTATCATGTTGGAGTTATACGTGAAAGTATGCTTTTACTTTGTATAACTCGTGTATCAAACACTCGTTTTATGAGAATAATTCTTTTATCGAATTTGCTTTAGTTATGATTGAATGTTGAATTTCTATTGCAAACCGTTCAATATATAGTACGTGTTACATTGTAGTTAATGTGGTGATACCCGATCACGGAAGACGACATTAACAGTTTACTTGTAACTAAACGTACATTTTCACGGCCTAGGTGGAATTGAACAATCCATCGTGAAAGGTCGATGTGTAAGGCTCAGATTGGTCTGTCTTGACCAAGAGATTGCACTAGCACATTTAGTATGTGTTGAAGAGGTCCTACAGCGAGGAGAAATTCTTCTGTTCTGAAAGGTGAAGAATTAGACCTCAGTGGTTGTTGATTTCTTAATCTCTGTCACTTAAATAGGACCGTGTGTGCTTAGTAGTTACTGCTTTGATTCATGTTGGGTGAGAATCATTGTGACTTCGAACTTTGTGTCTTGGGCAGTAATATTAATCATACGACGGTTGCTAAGATTTAATACGGAGAAACGTGTGCGAGTACGGCTCGTGTGATTAGTCCCCTTGGTGGGCTCAGAAGTTTTATTGTACCAAATCTTGCAAGTGAAGAATTAGTTTCTTCGGTACGAATAATAATGTTGAGCTGTCTTTACTCCAAGGTGAAATATATTAATTAATTTAGAGCTATTCAGAAGCTCAATTAATTAATGGACTTGATGATCTTAAACGCGGGAAATAATAACCGGGAGCCCATATTATCGTAATATGGATTAAAATGGATAGTGCAATATTAATTTATTAGTGGTAATAATTAATATTAATGGGCTGAATTATATTGGGGCTCAATATTGAAATTCAGAAGTCCATTAGGAGGTCCAATCTTAATTCTCCTTAAGGCCCCTCAAGTAGCCCAATTAAGTAGCCCAAATAATGATAAGGTGATTAAAATAAAAAGAAAATAATATGCTGATTTTTTCCTTTAATTTTCGAAAAATACATGATAAGGAGGAAAAAGATTTTGTTGATTTTCTTGGAAAGATATTATGCAAGATATGTATTCTAAGAATACAAGAATATCTCATATATTCAAGAAGATCCAAATCTTGGATTTTCTCCATGTAAATTTCGAAAGTTTCATATTTATTTAAGAGAGTGAGATTTTTGTGGAATATTTTATTATGGAGAAAAGAATATATGAGATATATTCAAGATTTCTTAGAGATTAAGAAAAGATTTTCTCCATGCCCATAAAATCTCTACGAATTTCGGTCACCCCCCTTTATAAATAGGAGATGATTATTTCATCTCAACGTACATAATTCCATGTGTTGGAAAAATCAAGAAGCATAGATATTTTTCTTTTTCCTTAGTTATTAAATTGCTTGAAAGCGTCTCCCACCGGCGATCAAGTGAGGTGAAAAGGGAAATACTTGAGAAGGCTTTGGGTTGATAGAACGTGATTTCAAGTGTCCCGTATATCCAAAGGCCATTACTACGAGAGGTACGTTAATCGCATATTTACTTGTTTAATTCCGCCTAGTTAAATATGTGAAATTAATTTAGCATGCATGATGATAATTAGTTGTTGGAATTATTATTTGAATTAATTAGGATTAATTCATGATAGTAATAATTGTATTTAAATTCGTATTTAAAATTCATCCCGAATAGATTCCGGGCACCCCTATATTTTTCCAACAACTGGTATCAAAGCCACGGTTTCGGGCTCTGAATTTTAAATTGGAATTTAAATTGTTGAACATTAAAATTGAAATTGGATAGTAGAATTGTTAGATCTTTTTTGCAGGTATCCAATTGTCATGGTTTTTAATGTTGTTAATTTCATGCGTGTGAATTAATTTGGTTTTTAATTCGATTCGTTCGAATTCGTTTTTCTCGTGAGAAAATCCACGAGTAGATTAGTTGTTTTTATTTTGATTCGATCATTGTAATAGACTAGTCTAGATCTAGTATTTATTTTTTTTGTAAAAATAAATTGTAACCGGATCGTGACGAAGAACGAAGAATTAAAAACGGTGTACCCGGACGACGCATACATGCGTGGCGCGTGTATGGAGGTAAAATCATGCAAGGGGTGAAGAAAACGAGGACGAACGGCGAAAAAATGGCGCACGGGGGTGCACGGCGCACACCGTGCGCAACGGGCGCACGGCGCCGCGCGCACGGCGCGCGCGCGCCTCGGCGCGCCTCCGTGCAGCGCCTCGGGCGCGCCTCGGGTGCGCCTCGGGGCTGCGCTTCGGCGCGCCTCGGGCGCTTTTCCAGCGCTTCTCGGGCCAGGAAGCGCGCGGGCTCACTTCGTGGGCCGACGCGCGCTGTATCTCAGGCCGTGGAATTTTTTCGGTTCGTGTTTTTTTCCGTGTGATTTTAAACGTCGTCCCGAACCCCAAACGATGTTGTTTTGAAGAAGTGTTGCTGTTCGAGTGGGAGCACGTCGAGACGAACGTCGGAAAGCAACAAGGACGATTTTTCGCATCAAGACGTGAAGAAATTAAACCGTGACAATTGGAATTGAGTGCTCCAATGTGTTTAATTTTGTTTTGATGGATGTTTTATTTCGTGCACTTATTATTATTTGTTAATATGTGTTTGCATGAATTTAATTGTCCAAGAAAAACCTTACTTTCGAAAATTACTAAGTATGTTTTTATAATCGCAATTTTATTCCGGATATTAAAATTGGATTATTTTGGCCTCCATAATTTATTTATTTGTGAAGTTCTTTTGGAATACATTTCCCCCTCGGATCGGCCAAAAGAACGGATTTCACATGAATAAATTCCGAAATGATGATTGTGGATTATTACTAGTGGCGGTATTGACCCTCACCACGAGTGGCTTGCTCAAAGCGAAATAATAATTTTGTATTTAATTATGGTTATTACTTAGGCATAGGAAATTGATATTAACTTACTCCCCTCGGAGTCCCTGTCAATTTCTATGTGGTCAAAGTGGGAGCCAACTATTAATTTTGAATTAAGGATTTGTAACTTTTAAGTTTGTAATCCGCTTGAATGTATTTAAATGTATAGACCACCCCTCGTGGCGCATTTAAATTGTTTCGAGATGTTGGCTGATGCATGATTATATTGTTTTAAGGTTTCAATATAATTGATGTGATCGAATTATGTGATAATTTCATATTTTTCTAGATATTGATATGAATGTATGTTTTATTCTCATTTCATCATGTCGTAACCTTTTAATCCACTGTTTAATATACTTAAAGTTAATAAACTTTTTGGAGAGAATTATATCGATTGGAATTTTTTTTTAAAATTTGTCCTTACTGCACGAAAACACAATTGGGTTATTTATGTTAATATACCCGGCAAGCCTAATGATAAGTCAAGCAATGGGAAGAGACAGTTTATGATCGGAAGCGTGACAATGAATGAAGTGCATCATCTTGACATTTCTGTCTGAGGATTTGAGGCGCGTTCATGAAGACATTGTATCCGCTGTTGAAATCATGGAACGCCTTGAAGAGATGTTTTCACATCAGAATCCCATGACTAATCAGTTCACCAAACATGACTCGGTCAAGTTGGAAATGGTGGAAGGAACGCTCGTGACGGAGCACGTTCTCGAGATAATGGCATACCTTAACAAGTTGGAAGTACTTGGTGCGGATTTTGATTGATTTCATATACCATTCCCTACCGAGAAGCTTTGAGTAGTTTCATCTGAACTGTCAGATGAATGAACGGACAAGTCGTTTGCCCGAGCTCTTGCAAGCTTTAGTTTCGGTGGAGGTGATAATGGAGCACCAGTCTAGTGCTATGGTGGCTAATGGTTCGTCTACCTTTTTTGGTCCCAAGGGAGGGAAAAGAGGAAGAGAACCAAAGGCCGGATCCAAGCAAATCCAATTGTTGCGAAAGGCAAATGCAAAGGCAAGCATCGAAGGGGAAGTGTTTTAGTTGCGGTGAGAGAGGACAATGGAGGTCTGCCTGTTCCAAGCCTAAGAGGCTAGGAAAGTTAGGTAATTCACACACCTTAGTCGTCGAAACTTGTGAAGTGGCGTATGCTGTCTATTCGTGGATAGTGGATACGAGAGCTACTGATCACATTTGTTTCATAGGTTTAAGCTAACCCGACGACCTAACGGAAGTGAGATCCCCATCACATCGGGCAATGCTACGAGAGTGGCAGCTGAAGCAGTGGGAGAAGTGCGCCTATCTTGTGAAGATAGAGTTATGGTCTTGAGAGACATTCCCCATGTTCCTAGTTTAGAAAGAACTCAACCTTCAGTTTCTAAACTGTTTGAATAGATACTCAGTTTCTTTTAATGAGGATGTTATTATTGCTTGAAATGATGAGTTTATCCGTTCCGGAACTTTAATGGATGATCTTTATACCACTACTTGGGCACACCACTCACAAAATTGAATCTAATAACACATCGATTATTTCGAGTAATAAAAGAAAGCGTTCTTCGGAGATGAATGAAACACTTCTATGGCATCTTAGACTAGGTCATATTAATCTAAAGTGGATAGAGAGATTGGTGAAAGACGGATCCTTGGAATCATTCCAAGTCGAACCGTTTCCAACTTGTGAATCCTGTTTAGAGGGTAAAATGACCAAGAGGGCATTTGGAGCCAAGGGGAATAGAACTACGGAAGTGTTAGAACTCGTTCATACCGATATGTGTGGTTCAATGACGATCATAGCAAGAGGAGGTATGAGTAATTTGATGATTACTCAAGATACGGATACATCTACCTTATGATGCATAGGGAAAGAAGTATCAAGTCTCTACGATTTGTTCGTGGAGGCGAATACCTTAGCAATGAATTCTTGAACTACCTATCGGAAGAAGGGATTGTATCCCTGTTGACCACATCGGGAACCCCTCAATAGAACGGTGTGGCGGAACGAAGGAGCCAGACTCTTTTAGAAATAGTCAGACCCATGATGAGTTATTAGGATTTACCCAAGTCGTTTTGGGGTAATGCCTTGGAAACAACGACTTACATTCTAAACTTGGTGCCATCCAAATCGGTTCCTAAAACCCCAATGGAATTGTGGACCGGGCGCAAGCCCAGTCTAAGACACTTGCGGATTTGGGGTTGTCCGGCATACGTGCTAGACAAGGAAACCGGTAAGTTGGATCCACGTTCAGAATTAAGGTTGTTTATAGGATATCCCATGGGAACGAAAGGGTATATGTTCTATAGTCTCAAGGATTAAAAGACCGTGATTAGTTCGCACTTTAAATTCTTGAAGGAAGACTATATGAACAAAAGAAAGCCCAGAAGTGAGATTACCTTAGACGAGTTAAGAGGGCAAACTCCTATACCAAGTATACAAGATGATATACCACATGTCATACCTTCACAACCGGAACCCCGTCGTAGTGGGAGGATTGCAAGGCAACCCGAGAGATTCATGGGAATTGGAGAATCTTCAGATTTGATTCCCAGCGATGAATCAGACCCATGAACGTACGACGAGGCAATCCAAGACAAAGACGCGGAAGTGTGGCAAACCGCAATGGAAATCGAGGTGGGTTCGATGGATTATAATCAAGTGTGGGAGTTGGTTGATCCACCTAATGGGGTAGAGCCCATTGGATGCAAGTGGGTGTACAAGAGGAAAAGAGGACCGGACGGAAGGGTAGAGACCTTCAAAGCAAGGCTTGTGGCCTGTGGCCTGTAGCTATGCTTAAGTCCATCCGTATTCTCTTGTCGATCGTTGCGCACTTAGATTACGAGATCTGGTAAATGGATGTCAAGACAGCTTTCCTTAACGGAAGTCTTGATGGGATCTATATGCAACAGCCCAAAGGTTTCGTTGAAAAAGGCCAAGAGCACCTCGTATGCAAGCTTAAGAGATCCATTTATGGACTTAAGCAAGCATCGCGTACTTGGAACTAGTGTTTGATCAATTAATTAAGTCTTATGGGTTTGTGATCAAAACAAGTTCGAAAGTTGTGTGTACAAAAGATGTGACGGAACTGCGGTGGTATTCTTAGTATTATACGTAGACGATATTCTGCTCATTGGAAACAATGTAAAGGTATTGTCAGACGTAAGGGTATGACTGTCAAATCAGTTTGATATGAAGGACTTAGGGAAAAGCCGGTCACATCCTTGGATCAAGTTCACTCGAGATCGCAAGAGGAAGATGTTGGGCTTATCGCAAGTTTCATACAAAGCCACTGTTTTGAAGCATATCAGCGTGCAAGATTCCAAGAAAGGTTTTGTACCTTGTAGGCACGGAATCCATCTATCCAAAGAAATATGCCCTAAGACGCAAGTGGAGATAGATGACATGAAAGACGTTCCGGACGTAGGAAGTCTTATGTATGCAACGTTGTGTACGAGACCGGATATCTGCTTTGCCGTGGGCATGATGGCAAGATATCAAAGTAACCCCGGGAAAGCACATTAGATTGCAATTAAATGCGTTCTTTAGTTTCTGAAAAGAACTTGGTATGGAATGCTGATTTAACAATCAGACAATCTAATTCCCATGGGATACACGGACTCAAATTTCCAATCAGACATAGACTCCAAAATACCTACCTCGAGTAGTGTGTTTTGCATGGGAGAAGGAGCCATGACATGGAGAAGCGATTTGCAGAAATGCATCGCAGATTCGACCATGGAAGCCGAATAAGTAGTTGCTTGTGAAGTAGCGAAAGAAGCGGTTTGGCTCAAGTACTTCTTAGTGGACTTGGACGTTGTTCCGAATTTGCCCGACAAGATAACTGTCTTTTGTGACAATGTCGGAGCAGTTGCAGATTCAAGGGAACCGAGAGCCCACAAGGCCAGCAAACACATTGAAAGAAAACACCATCTTATGCGAGAAATCGTTAAGAGAGGAGATAAAGAGGTGGCAAAGATAAACGTCGGAGGACAACCTAGTATATCCATTCACAAAGGGTCTGCCTCTGAGTACATTCGAGAGACATGTGGATGGAATGGGAGTCTAGACTATTGCCAATCTGCATTAAGTATAAGTGGGAGGAATTATTAGGTTAGTGTAGGTTGACATTAGATGTCACGGAGAGCTACTACACTAAGACATGCGTGATGTATACTAAAAGCAGACTTTAAGTATAAGTGGGAGATTGTTGGAGTTATACGTGAAAGTATGCTTTTACTTTGTATAACTCGTGTATCAAACACTCGTTTTATGAGAATAATTCTTTTATCGCATTTGCTTTAGTTATGATTGAATGTTGAATTTCTATTGCAAACCGTTCAATATATAGTACGTGTTACATTGTAGTTAATGTGGTGATACCCGATCACGGAAGACGACATTAACAGTTTACTTGTAACTAAACGTACATTTTCACGGCCTAGGTGGAATTGAACAATCCATCGTGAAAGGTCGATGTGTAAGGCTCAGATTGGTCTGTCTTGACCAAGAGATTGCACTAGCACATTTAGTATGTGTTGAAGAGGTCCTACAGCGAGGAGAAATTCTTCTGTTCTGAAAGGTGAAGAATTAGACCTCAGTGGTTGTTGATTTCTTAATCTCCGTCACTTAAATAGGACCGTGTGTGCTTAGTAGTTACTGCTTTGATTCATGTTGGGTGAGAATCATTGTGACTTCGAACTTTGTGTCTTGGGCAGTAATATTAATCATACGACGGTTGCTAAGATTTAATACGGAGAAACGCGTGCGAGTACGGCTCGTGTGATTAGTCCCCTTGGTGGGCTCAGAAGTTTTATTGTACCAAATCTTGCAAGTGAAGAATTAGTTTCTTCGGTACGAATAATAATGTTGAGCTGTCTTTACTCCAAGGTGAAATATATTAATTAATTTAGAGCTATTCAGAAGCTCAATTAATTAATGGACTTGATGATCTTAAACGCGGGAAATAATAACCGGGAGCCCATATTATCGTAATATGGATTAAGATGGATAGTGCAATATTAATTTATTAGTGGTAATAATTAATATTAATGGGCTGAATTATATTGTGGCTCAATATTGAAATTCAGAAGTCCATTAGGAGGTCCAATCTTAATTCTCCTTAAGGCCCCTCAAGTAGCCCAATTAAGTAGCCCAAATAATGATAAGGTGATTAAAATAAAAAGAAAATAATATGCTGATTTTTTCCTTTAATTTTCGAAAAATACATGATAAGGAGGAAAAAGATTTTGTTGATTTTCTTGGAAAGATATTATGCAAGATATGTATTCTAAGAATACAAGAATATCTCATATATTCAAGAAGATCCAAATCTTGGATTTTCTCCATGTAAATTTCGAAAGTTTCATATTTATTTAAGGGAGTGAGATTTTTGTGGAATATTTTATTATGGAGAAAAGAATATATGAGATATATTCAAGATTTCTTAGAGATTAAGAAAAGATTTTCTCCATGCCCATAAAATCTCTACGAATTTCGGTCACCCCCCTTTATAAATAGGAGATGATTATTTCATCTCAACGTACATAATTCCATGTGTTGGAAAAATCAAGAAGCATAGATATTTTTCTTTTTCCTTAGTTATTAAATTGCTTGAAGCGTCTCCCACCGGCGATCAAGTGAGGTGAAAAGGGAAATACTTGAGAAGGCTTTGGGTTGATAGAACGTGATTTCAAGTGTCCCGTATATCCAAAGGCCATTACTACGAGAGGTACGTTAATCGCATATTTACTTGTTTAATTCCGCCTAGTTAAATATGTGAAATTAATTTAGCATGCATGATGATAATTAGTTGTTGAAATTATTATTTGAATTAATTAGGATTAATTCATGATAGTAATAATTGTATTTAAATTCGTATTTAAAATTCATCCCGAATAGATTTCGGACACCCCTATATTTTCCCAACATATCATGCATGGTGACTATCATGCATGCATGCAACTGTAGCTCATGCAACCAGCTCGCATCTCAGCATCTCATGCCATGCCATGCTCCATTCTTATGCCATACAAATTCTCCATCTCCATGCTAATGATGACATTTACTTGCCGCGACGGTTATAACCAAATTCGGTTATAACCGTCTCACCTTCACGCGTGGATAAAGAAGTACAAGAAACACGTTTGCAACTACTTATGGTTGTATAACTTGAATAGCAAGTTTTAGTAGATTCTAGAATAAGTTCCATCCATGTATAAATAAAGAGAACTAATCCCATAGGGAAGCGAGCTTTCATATATGCAAACACTCTAGTGTATTCTGTAGAAGAAGATGATTTCTTTTTCGTTTACATACTTGAGCATGATCTATACTTTTAACATTTAAAAAATAGGAGTATTATTCTAAATTATAAACAATTGTATTTAATGACATACGTTCCTTTATGGCCTTTACACCCATATAAGTAACAATTTGCTGTAATAATATTTTTAAAAAGTTTGTCAATAAGTAATTCTTTTTAACATTATATCATCGGCATGATGATCATGATTCACAATATATCATCCTATCTCATTTCAAATTCAAATGTAAGCTATCTCTGCTTGCATTTTTTTACCCGAGTTTATTTATTTTTAATAAATAGCAAACAATTCAATAGAAAAATGTCCTATCCTAAATTTAATCATAAATAAATAGTGTTGATATCATTTATCAAATAAAATTAACAGATTGATGTGATCATAAACATAACCCGTTTAATAACTATCAAACATGAACGAATAAATGAGCAAGAACGATGAGACAAAAACCCTTTATTTTAGTCTCTATATTGTTGTAAGATAATAATGAATGGGGAACCTTATACAAAGTGGGTAATGATCATCTATTTGTAAAGGACCACCCTTAATGACCCAAAAACTAATAAAATGATTTTAACTCTTTATTTTAGGATTTTATTACAACCGTTGATCTAATAATTGGTGCTAGATCTTGGTCATGGCTATTAGTCAAGAACTTAATCGATAAGGAGAAAAGAGTTTTGAGGTGGATCAAAGATCTGAAAGATGATTGCTTGTAATAGTTTTGCTAGAGTGTAATCTCGCATAGTCAGGGGATTGTTGCTATTTGTTCTTCAGTTTCGTTGTTAATCTTTGTACGGGTTGAGTACCCCTTGAACTCATTCTCGTTCCCAACTTTTTTTTTTTTTTACCTTAAAATAAAAAAATTGGTGCTAAATCTACTTTACATTATATGCTCTTGTCTGGATCCGTAAAAATTATAATACTTTGATGTTCAGTGTTCCAAATCTTTGATTTTGTAATGCCTGTATATTTTTAAGGATATAATCTTCTATTGGGTGAAGTCGTATCGAATTCAAGTGGACCTCGTTGATGCGTCGACTTCTATTAACGATAATTCTTACTACAACAAATATAAATAAGATAATTGATAATAAAACTTAAATAAAAATAATAGTATAATACTCCATCCGTCTCATACTTATTTGCTATATTGCCAAAAAAATTTATCTCATATTTATTTGCTACATTCAATTTTTGTAAAAAAAAAAAAAAAAAAAACAATTATATTTTTTAATATTATATTTTACCTACACTACTAATTAAAAATATATATTTTATAACTTTAAAAACTAATAAATACTCTTTTTCTAAAATTTGTATAAACAGTAATGTAATGATTAGGCTAAACAGAGAAAAGGGAGAGGTCTTGGTGACAGCGGGTCACGCGGCCGGCCCGACAACCTCTGTAGCGGCGTGGCTGCAATTGTCGGCTGACGCCCCCCTCATCATTTATTTGTTACCCCAATGTCCCCACCCCCAATACCTCCTTTTCTATTTTCTACGTTTTGGACATTAGTTTAGCTTATGCTCTTCCACCCATAAAAAAAAAAAAAAATTTATTTTGCAATTATTAAAAAAAAAAAATATATATATATATATATATATATAATATATTAAAAGTAAAAATATTATGTCAAATTAAACACAAAATAAATAATTTTAAAAATATTATGTATATATTTTTTTAAAAATATACATAAAATTTATTATTTATGTTGCATGAAACAAGACTATTTTTTATGGACGAATAAATAAAATATCCATAACCACTTTTGGTGGACGGAGGAAGTAAATTCTTTAAAACAACTCTTAATTTATTTACTAGCTTATAAAGTGTTTGATAAAATAAAATGTTTAATAAATTATAAGATTAAAATATAAGCTTTTTAAAACTTATGAGCATTAAAAAAAAGTTGGAATTACATTTTTATAAGTTTTTAAAAAAATTTATAAGATGTTTTAAATAAATTAAGTGAAACTGGCTCAAGCTTTATCGTCCATTCTGCGAACCGATTGTATTTTTAATAATATAAGTTTACATTTGTGTGAAGTATAATTCATGTGTATTTTATTTTTTATTATTAGGATTTTTTTTTATAAAAGCAGTTTAAATATTAAAAATGTACCTGAATCTCATGATACACTAGATTTGTTTTTTCTAGGTTTGGATCTCCCCATTAATGCATATTTATAACGAACGTTTCAATTTTGTTAAGAGTTTGATTCAATCAAGTTCAATAGATATATAAACATTTATATTAAGAGTAGGTTTCGTTGATTTTTTTTTTTAGTCCAGGTACTTACAATATCCCTACAATTCTTTTTGATGTATTTTAAATTGCTTTTATCTATTACAATTTTATATTTTAATGACAAATTATAGGGTGAAAATATTCGTATATGAATCATTAAAGGTTATTATTTGTTTTCATTAAATAATATTGACTGTTTTTATTGAAGTATATTAGTTGTGTTTACTGAAGAGATTTAGTTCATATTTAATAAACAACTAATACTTTTAAATGAAACCCTTCAATGAAAACAACTAATACTCTTTAGTAAAATATATATATATATATATATATATATATATATATATATATATATATATATATATATATATATATATATATATTTCAACGATTCATGTATGAACCAATTTTACTCTATACGTACTCTATGTTTATTCATATGTGAGTATATAGTTTTTGTAAAATTACCTCATTAATATTTGTTAGATAAAAATTGATCATTAGTCACTAACTTTGAAAATGGAGTGTTTCTTTATTGGCATGAAATTCATCCATTTGAATATTTTACTCAAATAAATAGAGTCAATTTAAATTTAATTATAATTCAAATTTCTTCATCCAAACACAGCTAAGTAATTGTTATAATATTTTCTCAACTATGATTTCTCTCCCCACTCATACATGTTGGTTTCTGCAATACAAATGAAGCAAATCTTTCCCTCTTCATGCATCCAAAAATCCTCAAACCGAAGTAGACGATCCAACAAAGTATTACTCTCCACTACATGAAACATTGGACATAAAATTAAAAATTATATATATATAATAGTTGTACATACAATCAAATTGAAATGTACAATATAGTGGAGAGTTATTGCCCGTCCTAAGGTGTAATTAGTGTGAAGTAATAATCCAACATAGTATTAATCTCCACTACATAAAAACATTATATATACAATTAAAAGTTATATATAATAGTTATATATATAGTCATTAAAATGTACAATATAATGAAGAGTTATTGTCCGTCCTAAACTTTAAAGAAACTTTACAAGACAAATTTTGACCGTGTGCGATGATTGTATATTTTTTTCAGAATAAGTACTGTTTTATTATTTATTAAAAGTTAGCGAATTGCAAATAAACTAAAGTATTATCAATTTTTGAAAAAAAGAAAACAAAGCATTTTCTAATTAAAGAAACAAATATTTTAACTGAAAAAATATATTTTGAGAAATTCTGCATTGTTACACTCATCAAAAAAAAAAAAAGGCGTACTCAATTAAAAACAACACAAAATCAAACACTTGTTTACTATTTACATAACCTAAACAAAACAACAGTTAGGCTATATTCCTTTCCCATTGTGGAATTTAGTTTGTATTTTAAAATTAGGTTTTTAAAATTTTAGTTCTACCGCTCTATAAATAACTTATACAACATTCTTTTACTTTTACATAATAAAATTAAAATCTATCCTACTAAAAACAAAAAAAAAGAACATAGATTTTAAAAATCTCATGAATATTATCAACTGACTTTTAAAAAATCGATTTTTTAAAATCACTTAAAAACCCAAAAAAAAAAAAAGAAACATAGCCTTAAAGATCACACAATCTAGAGTGAACCAGTTCTATGTTACATATATTTATTGATATATCATACTCCCTCCGTCCCACCATTATTTGCACACTTTCCTTTTTCGTCCTTCCAAAATTATTTGCACACTCTAAAAAAGAAAACATTGATTTGCGTGCACACTCACAATAATATACACATATTTACCCATATGTCACTACTTTACTCAAAAATTAACTTTTTCTTAATAAGTGTATCCATTTTTGTGTGAAAAAATGATGGGACGGAGGGAGTAACATTTAGTAATATAAAATCCTATAGTTCAATGAATGCATGTAATAACAACATTAATTGCATGTGATAGTATTAATTTTATACAATGAACAAACTACAACATAAATTACATGTGATAGTATTAATTTTATACCATGAACAAACTTCACAGAAATCCTGCCGAATACTCGAATTGCTTATTTCAATTAGGGTTCGATTACTCATTACTCAATATTCTTTTGATCAAACATCGTCCTTCGTCTTTTCGATCTTTCTCCACCAATATAGCTGGACCGCAAAATCAACGAGTTCAACGCATCTCTCAACAACAAAGCAGATTCATCGATCCGATCTTTATCACCCGCCAAAACGATGACGTTTCGAGTCCTTCCACCCAGTGTCACAATTTCGGTCCTCAAAGGACTCAAAGGCAATGGCTTAAGTATTTCGATCAAGTTCGGAAAGAGATCGACTCGATCTTCGCAGCAAAGGGACGCCTTAATGAGAGATTTTCCATCGACAGAATCGTTGTTTTGCGAAATAGCGATTTCATCGGACTCAGTTGGGAACGAAGTCGGATGGTACTGCATGATTTCTGTTGTTTGTTGTTTTAGCTCCCTCACACGTTGGACCACCTTTGCTAGCAATGAAGCTTTATCTATCTGCTATTCATGAAAATTCAATATTGATGAAATTGTATGAAACAAATTAATTAGAAATAAACATGTGATCTGTTTTATTTCACTTGAACGAATTGCAAAATGTTTGTACATAATTAGAACATGAATAGTTATCAATTTTTTTTTTTTTTACAGAAAAGTAAAGTCAGTCAATAAAAGAGAGTTCTAGAGATTAAGAATTAATTATTGACCTGAAGAGAAACCTTAAATAATTAAATTAAAACTGAGAGTAAAACTAATTAAGACTGGTATACGATCACACAAAAGGAAAATTGCAGTATGCCTCTATATAACACAACTTTTATTGATCTAGATATGAACTAATTAATTTTCAAAAAGTATACTAAATAATCCATATTGATCATTATCTATTGTGTGTGAAAAATTGTCAAATTGGCATGAAACAGCTTTTACCGATCAATGTGTAATTAAGCTACCATTTATTAATTCATCATACCAGAAAAACCCTCACTGAAATTAAAAACATCCCATCTTATCAACAATTATTTTCCACAATTTCTCTCACAAAAAAATATATATATATATGTATGAAAATAATTCATGATAAACTTATCATGAAACTATTTTTAAGTTGAAGTATTAAAAATTCCATCATGGTAAAAAAAAAAAAAAAAAACATTGGAATTAGTGGTATCAAATTGAATTGTTGATATTTTTTTATCCAAACTTTTTATATTCCTGATATAATTTTTAATACTTTTAATTTAATATTTGGTATTTTAAAAACAAGTACTCCTGCTTACCATGAAAATTTTCATATAAAAAAAGTATATATATATGCATCATAAATATAAAAGAAGAAAACAAATTAAACTCACTTTAGAATTGCAGAGAAGAAGCGCTCTAAGTCTATCAAGATGTCCATTAATTCTCTCTCTACGTTTTCTTTCAGCTTCTTTATGGTTTTCAGAACATCGAGACTCCGGTTTCTCATTTTCCATTGGATAAAAAGAGGAACTGCAGAGGCTTTCCATCGCCGGAAAACCGAAACTCAACTCATTTCCGGCCAAAAGCTGATCGAGAGATGAAAATTCCGGCAATTTTTTCGGCTGCATGACGCTATCGGATCAAAGGAGCGGATGATGGGTTAGGGTTTGTTTGGGTGGGTGGTAGGACATTTTCTGGAAGATATTAATTCTTTTCTAGAATAATATAATGATTAGTCTTTTGAAGTATGGTCAAATTAAAAGCCACGCGTGTTTGCTTTATCCTGTTTTTTTTCTTGTAAAGAGGAGTTTGGTTTTGTTTATTTTCTTTGTGCTTGTATATAATTACCAAAATAGGCCATTCAAGAGGGGTGGGGAATATTGTTTTTAAGTATTTTCATGGTGCATGATTCAATATTCAATAGGGTTGCGGTTAATGCAAAGGAAGATGACAAAGTATAGAGTGAAACTAGTTTATACATAAATTCGTAAAAGGTATTAGTTATTTTTACTGAAGAGTATTAATTGTTTTTATTGAAGAGTATTACTGATTCACACTAAAAAGTCTTAGTTGTTCGGTAAAAATGAACTAAGACTCTTCAGTGTAAACCAGTAATACTCTTCAGTAAAAACAATTAATACTCTTAAGTGAAAACAACTAATACCCTTCAGTGATTTATATATAAACCAATTTCACTCTATACATACTCAAGGAAGATATATAGATTAAAATTTATTAATACTTAATTTTGATACTCTCTCAAAAAAGAAAAAGAAACATATATAAATATATGAACTAACTTAGCTAGTTTATAAATCTACATCATGGGTGCTCTCGTGAGGTGTGTTTATTATTTAACAACCTTTTCTAGGAATAATGTTACTATCATATAGCCTATGTTCTTTTGGATTTAAAAAATGGGATTTGAATTTTGTATTATAAAATTCATTCTAATTTGAGTTTAAAATTGAATTTTAAAATTCTAATCCTACAACTCCTATAAATAATTTATAAGGCACTCTTTTACTTTTACATCATAAAGTTAAAACTCAAAACTAAAAAATAATAAAGACACTACTACACATTTGGACTTTGAGAGCTATACTTGGAGAGCTTTTATAAAAATCGCTCTCCAAAACAAAGCTAGGAGAGTGGTTTTACATAATTATATTAAAAAAAAAAAAAAAAACTAAGACAGCGGTTATTAACCGCTGTCCAAGGGTTAGTCTAAGAGAGCGGTTTAAAACCGCTGTGTAAGAGGTGGGATGCAAGAGAGCGGTTTATAACCGCTATGTAAGTGCTGACTTAGAGAGCGGTTTTGAACCGCTGTCCAAGTGGAACTTGGATAGCGGTTTTTAACCGCTGTCTTAGCCTTTGACCACTACTTAACCCTCTTTGACCACGAAAATCCCTAATTCAGACGCGATTTTCTTCCTCCAAACACCAGACGACGCGGTTCTTCCCCCCACCGCCGCCGTCGAAGCTTCCTCCCCCACTGCCACCACCGTAGCCTTCCTCCCCTGCTGCCGTGACGCCGCCCAGCCTCTCTTCCACTCAGTCTGTCGCCAGCTGCCGCCAAGCCCTCCCTCGACGCGACGAGCCACCGCCGCCCTCCACCGCCGCCTCTCCACCGCCTCCAGGTATGTATATAATATGTATTTTAAATGTATAAAAATGTATATATATATATATATATATATGAATATGTATGAATTGAACTTCAAATAAATAAAAATATAATGTATGAATATGTATATATATATATATATATATATATATATATATATATATATATATATATATATATATATATATGAACATGTATAAATATGTATATATATATATGTATGTTATTGGTGAAACATATTATTGGTTAATTGAAGGCTTTTGGATTAATTTTAGATGAAATTGTTGCAGGTTAGGTTTAATATGTTAAAATTATTTTAAATGAAATTGTTAGAATTTTAGATGAAATTGTTAGAATTTGTTAGAATTTTAGATGGACATATTATAATTTTTTAGAATTTTAGATGTATGTTAATTAGTATTAAAATGTTAGACTTTATTTCAAGAGGTATAGATGAGAAATATTGAAGGCTTTAGGAATAATTGTAGATGAAATTGTTAGAATGCAGGTTAGGATTAATATGTTAGAATTTTAGATGAAATTGTTTTAGTGTGCATGTTAATTAGTATTAAAATGTTAGAATTTGTTTCAAGAGGTTTATAGATTGGGAAATATTGAAGGCTTTAGGAATAATTTTAGATGAAATTGTTAGAATGCATGTTAGGATTCATATGTTTGAATTTTAGATGAAATTGTTTTAGGGTGCATGTTAATTAGTATTAAAATGTTAGAATTAAGGTAAATTACTTTAGAAAATTTTCAAATCAATAGAAAATAATTATAGTTGTAGTACGTGATTGTAATTTGTTAATCAATAGGTTCCGAGACAGAAAGATGGCAATCACTGTGGACATTTTGTGTGTTGCTACATTGAAGATATTATCTTGACTTCTCAAACGACCATTCCTGATGATGTAAGTCGATTTATCGATTTATTTCAAATATTATTGATTGAATAAAGACTTCTTATTATTTAATTAAATTTTCAATGTAAATTGCAGTTTGTGCATAGGCCTCGGATCCCTTTTTACAACCACTCTAGAATGGAGAAATGGAAAATGGATTGGATTGGGTATCTTTACCATCGATTCTTGTAAACATTATTATAACTTTTGGTAGCATGTAACTTATATATTAATTTGTGATGAATATTTCATGTTATTGGATATTATATTATATTTATTTGATGTTACGAATAAATATTAGTATATGTGTTTTGGTAATTTTGAATATATTATCAGGTTTATTAAAATATATATATATATATATATATATATATATATATATATATATATATATATATATATATATATATATATATATATATATATATATATATATAACTGAAAAGTGGTTAATAACTAAAAAAAAAAAAAAGCTCTTGGAGAGCGGTTAATAACCGCTGTCTAAGAGTGGGGCTTGGATAGCGGTTTATAACCGCTGTCTAAGTGTTGCACTTGGAAAGCGATTAAAAACCGCTGTCTTAGTTGTTTCTCTTGGACAGCGGTTCAAAACCGCTGTCTTAGTTCCTACTTTGCACAGCGTTTACTAAACCGCTCTCTTAGACTTAGATAGCTGTTTCTTAGAGAGCATTTTTAACCGCTTTCTAAGTTTAAATATAACAGCTCTCTTAGACCACTTTTGTACTAGTGAGATTTTAAAATTCAATAGATTTCAAAAAGCCACTGATATTTAAAAATCGATTTTTAAAAGTCACTTAAAACTCAGAAAAAGAACATTTTCTTAAACTAGTTTTATAGTATAATTATGACACATTTTTTTCAAGAAAAAAGAAAGAAATATATATGTGTAGTTAAATAAAATAATGATATATTAATATTTTATTAAATTTTGTGATTATAATTCATTTTTTTCTTTGTAAGTGTAAAAATAGTCGTGGAATGAGAAAAGTACTTCATTGAAACATGCTCGATTTTTTTCACGATAAAAATAAAATATTATTAAAAAGATCAGGGTATAAGAAGTACCCTAATCCAAACGTTCACAAGTTACCTGAGTTACATTAGACTCAAGATCTAGCTATCTTGGTCATGTAGCAAACCACTCACAACATGAGAATAATCCCCTATTCTATTCGCGATAACCAATGTCACAAACTATTTTTAAATTCATCCATAATTCTACTCGCATCAAATTCGACTCCATTGAATATAATATATTTTCTTTATTTCCAAAGGCACCAAATAAAACCAAAGGCTAATTGCAATTAGTTTGCCTCTCTTTTCTTTGAAGATGTCATGTGATGACTAAGGTAGTGGGTAAGTTGGATCAATTCGATGACATTAAGCAGCGTGGGATTTTCAAATATATATGGGGAAAAGCTACGACTAGTACTATATATATTTTTTTTTTTTGGTACAATAAGTACTCTAAACTATTGTGTAAGGTGCAACCAGAATCTTAAAAAAAAATTGTTCAAATAGATCCTTAAACTATAATTCTATTTTGGACAAACACACTCTTTCTCTTCAAATTACTTATTAAAAATATTAATTCAATTACTTTATTAGCTTTAAAAATAATTTATATGATTTAATATATAGAATATTATATATGTATGCTTAGATTATGTTTGTTTGCTTCATTTGAGTAAAAAATTTAGGCCCTACTTACTAATAAAATTGTAATAATTTTGAAATAAATTGAAAAATATGTGCAAAAATTTCAACATTTTTTATTTTAATGTCATAATATTACTCTATTCACACTACAAGAAAATCGATCTTTAATAACAGAAATTCCGTCACTCTTGTTTTTCAGGCTAAAAGTTTAAGTTTTTAGTGACAGGATCATAGTCTTTAGTGACAGACCCTGTCATTAAAGATCAGTTTTCTGTCACTAAAAACTTTTAACTAGAGAAGCAATAGTGACATGATTTTGTCATTAAAGGTTAATTTTCTTGTATTGTCATTTTCTTCATTCTTTATATTTTGATGAGTTATTACAGACGAATGTGTAAGAAAATTTAAACATACAATTGTAGTTCATTATGTATTATAACAAGTGCATTGTAATATCTTTCAACACAATATAATAAATGTTAAATTAACACAATAAATTATTAGAGGGTACATTATATATTTAAAAATATGTATTTTTTTTTTTTTATCGGTAAATGTTAGTTGTTAGTAGTTAGATTAGTTCACCAAGTCTCCATACACTCCCAGAAATCTCCAAGCCTACCTTATAACTCCCATAATTCTATCCCAAAGGGAATCGAACCCGAGTCACTCACTAGAGTGAGGAACCCGGTGGCCAGGTGGGCTAAGCCACCTGGTTAAAAAAAAAATGTATTAATAATAGAATTAAAAATTATTTAAATTCTAATTTAGAATTAATGTACAACTTGTATTTTTTTATACAATTTATTCTTTAATCCCGCATTATAAGTGAGTTTTTCACTTCTTAACTATAATTAAAGTTGTGGTTAAATTTTTTTTTAATCGATTTATTTAGGGAATATAAGTTAATATGAATAAAATAAATATAAATTCTCCTAAATTTTATTACTTTTTTTTTAATATAAGAGTGTGCTTGTCCCAAAAATATAGTTTAATGGTCTATTTGAGGAATATATATATATATATATATATATATATATATAATTAAGGGCCTACTTGAAATAGTAGAGTCCTAAATGTATCTAGAGTAGTTCAGGATTCTAGTTGTTGACTTGGCCGTGAAAATTTAAATAGTTAATTAGATACATATCTCATAATATACCTACATTACCATTACTTCTAATATTACTTTAAGAAAAAAAATTGATCAATTAAAATTGTATTCATAAACCAAGGGTATAAAGGATGCTCCAATAAAGAATTAATAAACTTTTTGAGATAGTATGTCAATGTACAGAAGAACAAGTGCCTAGTTTACAATCAGATAACCTAGTCATACAAAATTTTAATACACCCACAAAATTTTATCCACTTCCCCCACCTTTTACATCTCTGGACTTTTGAAGTCTCACTTTTTTCATACAACCAGGCAACATCGACACAAAATTTTGGTGCTAAAACTAACACAACAATTCAACAATATTTATTTGAAAAACAACTCATATTTCGGCAAAAGTTTATCAAAAATGACTAGAAATAAAAAAACAATCTTTTCGAAACCCTAACTATATTTGAAAAGTTTTACCGAAATTCTAACCATATTTCAATAAACCAGGTTCAAAAATCAGTGTCGGGAATTATTTTTTAAAAATGTGGGAATAACAATAACACATTATCATCAAACTTATAAGCTAAAATTACAAAAATCTTTTTACATAATACTCAAAACACACACAAATAACAACATTCAATGAAAAAACAAGGCTTAATTGCAATTTAAATCACGACCTTTTTCAATTTTGCATTTTAAGTTAAACTTTTGGTTCTTATTAAAAAAAAGCTTCAACTTAACTTTTTTTGGCAATTAAGACATACGTGTAGATTTGTCTCTGCCCGTTGATGAGGCGACGTCTACGTGAAAACCGCCTAAAATAACTTAAATTAGGTGGAAAATAACTTTAAAATTTAATTGCATGTTAAATCACGATCTTTTTTGAAATTGTATTTTAAGCTAAACTTTTGGATCATGTTAAACAAAGCTCAAATTTAACTAATATTTGGCAATTAAGACTTACAGACAGATTTACAGAGGTCCGTCGTTGACATGACATCTACGTGACAATATGGCAAAACACTTTAAATATGTGTCATAAATTAAAATTAAATTTTTGAATTAATGAGAACATAAATAAATTAATCCAAACTGAAAGAAAAGAAGTAAAGAAAAGATGAAATTAAGATATAAAATACTTGCATTAAAAAGAACATAAGTAAATCTAAATAAGATAGACATAGCCATTTTATCATAAAATAATTTTAATAATCCATTTTAAGATTACATTTGGACGTGGGGTTTTGAAAAATTATTTGAAATTTTATAATTTTTTTCATGTATTTAAATTTTTTTGCCACAATATTTAAGTTTTTTTTTTGGTTGCCACGTAGACGCTGCATCAACGACGACCCTCTACAAATCTACTCGTAAGTCTTAATTGCTAAAAAAAGAAGAAGTTAAATTGAAACTTTTTTAACAAGATCCAAAAGTTTAGCTTAAAATTCAATTTTGGAAAATGTCGTGATTTAAATTGCAACCAAGCCTTAAAAATTTTTGCCATCTAATTTAAGTTTTTTGGGCGGTTGCCACGTAGACGCCACATTAGCAACAGACAGAGACAAATCTTTCCATAAGTCTTAATTGCCAAAAAAAAGTTAAGTTGAAGCTTTTTTTAACAAGATCCAAAAGTTTAGCTTAAAATGCAATTTTCGAAAAAGTTCCGATTTAAATCGCAATTAAGCCAATAAACAAAGTTAATACTTCATTAAACGAATATTTAAACAAAAACACTTACACCAAATAGCTCATGACTTCTGCGTGACTATTTTTATTACAAAATAGACGAACTAAGGTTGCATCAATGTCGTAAGGATGATAAAAGGGTGGACAAATGATTTTCAACAATGCGCCAGACTCCTGCGTGCCGTATCTTCTCTTCTTGCCTATGATGTGCCTTTTCAGTTTCTAGTGGGTGTATAAAATATTCAAAATTTTATATTTTGGATAATAAGGATATAACAGTTATTTGATAAATGTATTATAATAATCCAAAAATATGGTGGGGGTATCTAATAAATGACACAGGTTATTTGCACTAACCTCACTGTTAAATTTACAGTAATTGGTGTTCGTAATTTTTTTTCAATTTTTTGGAAAAAAAATCGAACTTAGTGAAATTGAAAAAAAAAAACTGGAAAAATTTTCGAAAAAAAAAAGAGTGTGGGTAGTGTAATTTACAAAAGGGCTTGTGCAAGTAACTATGGCCTTTATTATAGAGGTATATAGTCGGCCCTTTACTGTATTTGGATCAGCCCAATTCACAGAGGCCAGAGAGTGGGCCGGGCCCCAAAATTAATTTAAAGGCTCTGCGCAGAGCTGATATGGATAACTGCGCCTCTGCTATATAAAGGCTAGATAAATTAATCAGGGCCAAAACCCTACTTTCGCATAGAGGCTGAGAGTTTCGGCGCCTTCGTTGAAGATGAAGGTAAATCATGGAATTTTTGAACATTTGATTTAGAGTATTTTTGTTGTTTTTCGATTTTTGTAGTTCAATTTTTTTCCCCTCTCCCCTCTCCTTTCTACATATATTTGAAAGGAATTTTTGAACTGTTTGTGTAAAATGGTATTTGATTTAGGGTCTTTTTGTTGTTGTTCAATTTTTGTAGTTCAACATTGCGAATCCGACCACTGGCTGCCAGAAGAAGCTCGAGATTGATGATGACCAGAAACTGTACGTCTTCATTTTATGAGATTTTTTCCAGTGTTTGTTTTTTAGGTCTCAAGGTCAATTAATTCTGAAATTTCTACCTTCGGCTCAAAGTTGTTTTTAAGATTTCTCATATTTTGTTGATATGAAAACTGTATTGCGTTTTCTTAAGAATGTGTACAGATGTGGTCTTTTTGTTCTTAGGTCTGAATGCAGGTTATGATCAGTAAATTTAGTGACCTTAGCAGTATATTTCATGAGATTGTTTTCTAGTTTTTGTTTAGGTGTTGGGTCAATTAATTCTAAAATTTCTGCATCAGATTCAAGTCATTTTTAGATTTCTTATATTTTGCCTCTTAAGAATGTGGACACATGGGTTCTTTGTTGTCTCCATTTTCAATTTTGGTTTTATCCACTGTGTAAAATTATATTGATAATTGATTCAAATGCTTAGTTTTCATGTGATGGTGAAACTATTTTAGAGCCCATAATGATGTGCTATATTGTGTTTGCATTCATTTTTGGATTAGAATTGGAATCTGAAGTCAAGTTCAGTAAATTTAGTGACTTCAGCAATATATTTAATGCGATTTTCTTCCCAGTTCGTGTTCTTAGGTCTTGGGTCAATTAATTCTGAATTTTTTACATCACACCCAGTCATTTTTTAAATCTCTTAGGTTGATATTAAAACTGTATTGATATCTTTTTGTTCTTGCCTTTTTCCATCTTGGATTTATCCACACAAAGTAAAATGATTATTGATTGAAATGTTTAATTTTCTTGTGATGTGTAACTGTTTCAATAGACCGTAATGATTCATTTTTTATTAGAATTGCAATCTGAAGTTGTGATCAGTAAATTTAGTGACTTTAGCATATGTAATGTGATTTTCTTTCCAGTTCTCGTTCTTACGTCTTTGGTCTATTAATTCTGAAATTTCTATATCAAACCCAAGTCTATTAATTCTGAAATTTCTATATCAAACCCAAGTCATTTTATATTTCTTTTCGTCTCTTAGATTAGCTTGATATGAAAACTGTATTGTGTCCATTTAAGAATATTTTCAGATGTGTTCTTTTGTTGTTTGCCAATTTCCATCTTGGTTTTATCCTCTGGGAACCTGTCGAAAACGACAAGGAAATTTGATCTTTGATTTTAATGCTACATTCCATTGTTGCACTGATGCAAAGGCTTCTGTAGTTTTAGGACTTGAATTTTTCTGTCAGGTACTTGGGGTGGTCTATTTTGTAGAAAAATAAGTGGATACAATTATATTATGCATTATTGTTTGGGTGTATAGATTTAATTGAATCAGTTTGAAATGGTGTTGGCCAGCCCAGGCTTTAGTATTTATTCAAGCATGTTTTCTTCTCTGTTGTCTTTTAATCATCCAATATTAGTCTTCTTCTCTGTTGTCTTTTAATCATCTAATATTAGTCCATGTAAATGATGCTGGAACTTTAATAATCTTACATCTTGACTCTTTACAGACGGATATTTTATGACAAGAGGATCTCTCAGGAAGTCATTGGAGATCCATTGGGTGATGTATGCCTTCTATCCACAGAATCTTTATTCATCTACCCCTTATTGGATATCCATTGGGTGATGTATGACATATTCAATTGATAATTTCAGGAGTTCAAGGGCTACGTTTTCAAGATTATGGGAGGCTGTGATAAGCAAGGGTTCCCAATGAAGCAGGGTGTGCTGACACCTGGTCGTGTGAGACTCCTGATGCACAGAGGTCTGTATCGTACATTTTTTCTTTCTACTTGCTGTAGTGTCTACTCTTTGTTTATAAGAATTCTGTGTTCGTTAAAATAGGTGTTCCATGCTTCCGTGGTCATGGTAGGAGGAACGGTGAGCGCCGAAGGAAGTCTGTCCGTGGTTGCATCGTTAGTCAAGATCTCTCTGTTTTGAACTTGGTGATCGTTAAGAAGGGCGAGAACGATCTTCCCGGGCTAACTGATGTTGAGAAGCCAAGGATGAGAGGTCCAAAGAGGGCCTCCAAGATTCGCAAACTTTTCAACCTCTCCAAGGATGATGATGTGAGGAAGTATGTCAACACATACCGCCGAACATTCACCACCAAAAACGGTGAGCACTTGTTGATATCAGCTTTATTAGCTTCTATATTTAAGAGCTAGAAATCTTGATGTTTACTTATCTTGAGCAACAGGCAAGAAAGTGAGCAAAGCACCTAAGATTCAGAGGCTCGTGACCCCGTTGACTCTGCAGAGGAAGAGGGCTAGAATTTCGGACAAGAAGAAGAGAATTGCCAAGGCCAAGTCGGAAGCTGCTGAGTACCAGAAGCTCCTTGCGTCTCGGTTGAAGGAACAGAGGGAAAAGAGAAGCGAGAGTTTGGCCAAGAAGAGGTCGAGACTTTCTGCTGTAGTGTCCAAACAATCTGCTGCTTAGGTGTGCCTATATGCTGCAAATCATGTTACTGGGTTAAACATGTTACCGTTCTAAGTTGAGATAATTTTGACAATTGTTAAGTGTTGGAACCCCCGTATTTTACCCTCATCAACCTCCATTCTATTTTGTTTCCAGAGAGATTTTAATACGATAGTACTTGTTTTTTCTTTTGTCTTTTTATTATCTTTCTGTTTTATTCAATTGTGTGTGTGGGTACTTGTGAAATGGAGGGTCTAGATCATAATTAGATCATAATTGGACCATGCATTTACTGCAGAGGATCCATCCTCAGTTTGGAACTAGTATTCTCACAGTGTTAGCTTGTTCTGATAAAATATTATGGTCTATTCAATTTGAGTTGTTTGCTTATTACAGGCTAGTTAATGTTTCCTTTTGTAAGTAGTTAATAGTGTTCACTAATTTTAAGACGGTTTCATAGTGAATATTGTTGAAGAAGTTGGTTTTAAAACCTATTAAACCTCTTTCATTTAATGAGTGTGCAACACTCATCATTGACCAATTAAATGATGCTCAAAGTTAAATATTTGGAAAATTGAAACGGCACATATATAGTGTTTGGGTGATGCTAAATGGGCAGACTCAGTCCAGGGCAGAACCCAAAAAATAATAATTAAATGTTAATTATATTAGATAATTGCTATTAGTTTTAGGCGCCTAGTTTCCCTCCATCTACTAACTTTCCTCCCTATTTTTCCTCCATCCACTAACTTCCCTCCCTATTTTCTCTCCATCCATTCCCTCCACTCCATATGCATACTCCGTTAAAGACATAATATAATTAATGACAGAATTACTCTTCCATTATTATGTAGGACTTGGTCAACAATTTTTTCTTAATCGGATTTAAAATGGATTAGGATTGAATATCAAACTTTAATTTCGAACTATTTTTTAATCAACTTTTGCTATTCTATTCCAAATTTTATTTTAAATAAAATTCAATTATATTATAAATTATATTAACTTTTCCTACTTTATTGGTACAAATTCTATTAAAAACTTTATTCCAATTAAAAGATACAAATTCTATTAAAAACTTCAGCGGTAAGTTTGAACTGTTCAAGGGGAATTTTCTTGTATTATACATAAAATTATTAACCAAAATATTAAAACTAAAATTTTTATTCAAATTTAATATATATACATAAATATCGGCAATGAGTGAAATTTTATTCAAATTTAATATATAATCAACTTTTATTGAAATATTAATAAAATAAATTTTAATCAACTTTTGCTTATTGGTACGTTAGATAGTTCAATAATGATATTATCAAGTGTGTATAATATATATTCAAGTGTGTATAATATATATTCAAATTTAATATATAATCAAATTTAATATTTCTTTTCAAAATCCAATTGTATATAATATATATTCAAGTAAAACTAAAATTTTATTCAAATTTGATATATATACATAAATATCGGCAATGAGTGAAATTTTATTCAAATTTTATATATAATCAACTTTTGTTTCTCCTAAAATGATCTTTGACATTCTCAAAATATAATTAATGACAGAATTACTCTTCCATTATCAAACGGCTATTTTTCAAAAAAGAAAAAGAAAAATCAGCAAATTAACGTTTAGTCTCATTATTCAAGCATCTATTTTCATCAAATTAGCAAATTTTAGTCTCATTATTCAAAAAAAAAAAAAAATCATCCCAATAATGTTTTGCTTCGAAAGCCGCCTACCTCCAGAAAATAAAATTCATACTTAAAAAAAAATTGAATATAGTCTGTCTCCAAAAAAATTCTTCTTGCACTTCAAAAAATTCATACGTTGATTTCATACTTAAAAAAAAATTCTCATCAACATTTTTTTGTTCGAAAGCAGACTCAAAAAATCTTCTCCTTACACTTCAATCCGGATAAAACATGAGCACCAATTATGTTAACCACGATAATATAAATGTCAATTCATATCCCGATCTCATTCATGAAATATTCAGCAGTGATGATGACGACGAGGAAAAATATTGAATATGAAAATTCTAAAATACGGAAAAAAAATTGAATGTTAATTTTGAATCTAAAAAAACGTAAAAAGTCTAATCTAATATTATAATGAAATTGAATTTGATTTTTTTTTAAAGGAATGAATTTGAATTTTTCAGAAATAAAATATATTAATAATAATTTTATTACTTAATAGTAATACTAGCAAACTAGAATAATAATACTAGCAATACATTGAAAAACTATTAGTAATAGATAGAAAAACTCTTAGTAATACTTATAAACACTATTAGTAATACATTGAAAAACTATTAGTAATACATTGAAAAACTATTAGTAATTCATTGAAAAACTATTAGTAATATATTGAAAAACTATTAGTAGTACATTGAAAAACTCTTAGTAATACATATAAACACTATTAGTAATACATTGAAAAACTATTAGTAATACATTAAAAAACTCTTGGTAATACTTATAAATACTATTAGTAATACATTGAAAAATTATTAATAATACATTGAAAAACTCTTAGTAATACATTGAAAATTATTAGTAATACATTGAAAAACTCTTATAAACATTAAACCCCTAACCCTAAACCCTAAACCCTAACACTAAACCCCTAACCCTAAACCCTAACACTAAACCCTCAACCCTAAACCCTAACACTAAACCCCTAACCCTAAGCCCTAACACTATTAGTAATACATTGAAAACTATAAGTAATACATTGTAAAACTATTAATAATACTTACATACACTATTAGTAATACATTGAAAAACTATTAGTAATACATAGAAAAACTCTTAGTAATACTTATAGACACTATTAGTAATACATTGAAAAACTATTAATAATAGATTGAAAAACTCTTGGTAATACTTATAAACACTATTAGTAATACATTGAAAAACTCTTAGTAATACTTATAAACACTATTGGTAATACATTGAAAAACTACTAGTAATACATTAAAAAACCCTTAGTAATACTTATAAACACTATTAGTAATACACTGAAAAACTATTAGTAATACATTGAAAAACTCTTAGAAATACTTATAAATACTATTAGTAATACATTGAAAAACTATTAGTAATACATTGAAAAACTCTTACTAATACATTGAAAACTATTAGTATACATTGAAAAACTCTTATAAACCCTAAATCCTAACACTAAACCCCTAACCCTAAACCCTAAACCCTAACACTAAACCCCTAACCCTAAAACCTAAACCCTAACACTATTAGTAATACATTGAAAATTATAAGTAATATATTGTAAAACTATTAGTAATACTTACAGACACTATCAGTAATACATTGAAAAACTATTAGTAAACTTATAGACACTATTAGTAATACATTGAAAAACTATTAATACTAGATTGAAAAACTCTTAGTAATACTTATAAACACTATTAGTAATACATTGAAAAACTCTTAGTAATACTTATAAACACTATTAGTAATACATTGGATAACTATTAGTAATACATTGAAAAACTCTTATAAACCCTAAATCCTAACCCTAAACCCTAACACTATTTGTAATACATTGAAAACTCTTATAAACCCTAAACCCTAACACTAAACCCTAAATCTCTAACAATATTAGTAATACATTGAAAACTCTTAGTAATACTTATAGACACTATTAGTAGTACATTGAAAAACTATTAGTAATACATTGAAAAACTCTTAGTATTTTTTCTTAGATGAAAAACTATTTAGAAAATTATTAGTAATACATTGAAATATTATTAGTAATACATTGAAAAACTATTAGTAATACATTGAAAAACTCTTATAAAAATTATTTGACATAAAAATACTTGATTGCAATATGGTAATTAAAGATGAAAAATGTTAAATTAATTTCGAAATACTTCATTCAAAATCCCAATAAGTACAAATATTTATTTATTTACTCAATGTACAAATATTTTTTTATGGTTTGGAATTAAAATTAAATTTCAAAATTAAATTAATCTACTCAATGTACAAATATTTATTTAGATCTTAATCTACTCAATATCCCAATAAGTTCAAACGGTTTGAATTAAAATTAATATTTTTTAGGTTTGGGGTGCAAGCATATATCAAACAAATAATTTAAAGAGAATAACACATAAAGTAGAGGGGGAAGTTGGACAGATACGTGGAATTCAAATTAGAGGGGGAAGATGGACACATGATAGTGGGAAGTTAAACAAATAAAATCTTTTTTGAATTTAATTCAATCTAATTTTCAATGTCATTTCTCCCACTTATCCAAAAAAAGAATTATCATTTCAATTTTGTAAGGCATTCAGTTAAAAATTAAATTTAAATTTAAATGTTCCCCTCACACCTACTTTTGAATCCCATATTCAGCATTTTTTTTAATTAAATTCAATTATTTAATAATTTCTTCACATTCCTTCCATCTCTTTGTCTTCGACGTTTGGTTATTCAAAACTCACTTTGCACGCTTGAAAATTTTATTTATGAAAACCTCCAATGATGGCAATTATTATTGAATAATTTTAGTTCGGTTTCTAATAATTTGAGATTTTGATATTGGTTCTTAATGCTAATTTTTTGACGAATTTTTACATTTTAATTTTATGGTACTTGCAGTAGATGTTGGTGGTGGGGATGAAATGGACGGCTGAAATGATTAAAAATGGGGGAGTGTGAGATGCATGACATATAGTGTAGGACGGTTAAAATGAAAAAAATGGATAGATAAATATGGCCACATTAAGGGTTTAGTGGGGTTGTATATATGTGTGTGATTTATTATGTAGGACTTAGTCAATTTTTAAAATTGTACAACAACTTTAATTTTTTTTAAATCAAGTTTAAAACGGATTAAGATTGAATATCAAACTTTAATTCCAGACTCATTTTTTAATCAACTTCTGCTATTCTATTCCAAATTTTATTTTAAATGAAATTCAATTATATTAATAAATTATATTAACTTTTGCTACTTTATTGGTACAGTTAGTATATAAATATTATTGAAATTTTAATTGGTACAGTTAGTATATTAACTTTATTGGTACGGTTAGTATATAAATTTTATTGAAATATTAATAAATAAATTTTAATTAAATTTTGCTTATTGGTACGATTAGTATAGTTCAATACCGAAATTTTTCTCTTTTATATTTTATATTGTTGTATTACTTGTCAAATATAAATTTTACAAAAAATAATAAAAGATACAAATTTTAATATTATTGTTATTTACTTCTTTGAATATTAATGATTTCTACGAATTATAATATTAAAAGATACAAATTCTAATAAAAACTTGTGTAGATGCCAACACGAGCACCTTTGAATACAACATAAAAATTTCTTGCGGCCTTGATGCATTGTTTTTTCAAAAAAAATTAAAACGAAATTTTTATGGAAAAGAAGATAGATTTGAGTAATGCTTGTTAATGAATAATAGATTTGACATCTCCACTATCTTGGAAGTTACAAAGTAATTAACTAGAGAGAGAAGATAGAAGACATTTTCAAATTTCAAATTTGAAAATAGAGAGAGAAGACAGAATTTGGGTTTCAGTTTTTTCAAGGCTAAATTAATTTCAAACTATCATGTGCATTGCCATTAATACCCCTATCTACATATAGATTACCACTAATACCTCATTTTGCCCTGAGCTGATTCTGCCTATGTAGCATTACCGATAGTCTTTATTCAATTAGATAAAACTTAAGTTATATTGTGTCATGAGGTGCATTATGCACATGTAAGCAAGATAATAGTTTTAAGTAAGGTTAAAGAATTTAAAGATAAAAAAGTGAAATCCAAGAATTTAATGACAACTTTAAGGTTTATTGACTTTTGTGAGAGAGAGTTATTTCTTTTTTTGGGTGTGAATAAAATTTTGGGGCGTCCATTTAAAACAAGTGTGAACAAAATCTTGGGACGGAGTAGGGGTGGGCATCGGGTCGGGTTTTGCGGGTTCGAATTTTTCGGTTCGGGTACCTGAAATTTCGGGTTGGAAATTACATTATCCGAACCCGACCCAAATTTTTTGGGTTACCCGAAATTCGTGTTACCCGATTTTTCGGGTACCCAATGCGGGTAACCCGAATTTTTTTGTTCTTTTTTCCTGTTTAAACGTTCAAACATAATATACTACCTCACAAAGTCATTTCATTCATCAAACATAACAAATGATCCTATTTCACCAAACATTAACATAAACAACTTTAAAAAGTTACTAAATAGGTTTTCAATACCAATTTACCAAAGTCAAGCAAATACAACTAAAATAGTGAATATTTCATACTTAATACAAATAGTCTATTAAAGCATCAACTCCAACTAAAATTGTAGCAAACTTCTTTCCTCCACTCATCGAGGCATCAAGGCATGAATGAACGAGCAAACATAACAACACTTGAACTCATCCTCCACTCATCAAATATTGAAATTGCAACCATGAAACACCAGTACTTGATAATTGATAATTAGAATATTTGATAAGATTTACTTTTAAATTATTATTTAGTATATAAATTGACCGATTCAAATTTCTATAAATATATAAATTAACATTTGATCTCATTATAATATATAAATTGCATGTTTTTCGAAATTATTATAATTAACATAAATAAATATATTAAATTATATGTGTAATTTCGGGTAACCAGATCGGATTTTTTGGGTAGACATTTAATACCCAAACCCAAATCCGATTATATATATCGGGTTCGGATAACCCGAAATTCGGGTTTTATAATTAAAAAATCCGAACCGATCGTTTTTTTTTTTTCGGATTCGGATCGGGTACCCGAAACCTGAAACCGAATGCCCACCCCTAGGACGGAGGGAGGATAATTTTTGAGTTAAAACGTCTTACTTAAAATGTACTTATTACCTTTTTGCTTAAAAAAGGTATAACCTTTTACTCTGTTTTATGGAATGTAATAATTACAAATTTTTATACTACCTCCGTCCCGCTATTATGTTCTCGTTTGACTTTTAATGTGAGGCTCGATTTGTTGTATTTAAATTGATAAAATATTTTTTTAAAAAATGACATATTATTCATTTTAAGTCAATGAAACAAATCGAATATGTTTTTCTATGTAATCATTAGTGGAATGAGAAGTAATTTAAATAAGTTTGAAGGGAAGTAAATAGTGCAATGGGAACATAATAGCGGGACGGAGGGAGTACTATATATAACCATGAAAATTTAAATATGCACAAATACTTTATTGGCTGGCCCAGGATAACGAGAGGCCCAGATCGTTACCTCTTTCGAAGGCCCAGATCACGTAAAAGTGTATATGGTTTAAAATGCACTAATCATTTTTTATTTTTTATTTTTTATTTTTTAACACAGGTCGAAGACAATATGTACGGTTAGTAATTATATGTACAGCATGAACAAAACTGAGTTACTGCATGATCAAATCTTTGGGGTGTTTCAGAAATCATTCAATGTGGACCATCATATCCGTTTCGATTCTACAAAATTCCAATCACATTTATTTATTGTTTTTAAATTATTAAATAAACTTCGTCTTTGTATTTGTTCAGACGAAGATACTAATTCAATATTGTGAGAATTGCAAGTGTTCAATATTGTGAAAATAGCAAGTTCCATACTATTATTTTTTTAATCGGTATCCAGTTTAAAGAACGACTAATTTGAGAACACTATACTATCTTATATACTTTCTTATCACGATAAAGTTTGCAGGGAATCTTTAGCACAATTAAAAAAAAATGTAATGAAAGAGTGTTGTCATGAGTTGGAGATTTTACACAAGAAAAGATTGAGAAAAATATTTCCGTGGTTGTAAGCTTTTGTCGGATAAACTAAAAAAGAAAGTATGAAAACTTTCTACGGATGGAAAAAGTACTAATTATGGTGGAAATTTTTCAATGTTATGAGATTGAGAAAGAGTACAGGATAATTATGATGGTTAATGAAAACAAAAGATGGTTAATGATACTATTTTTCCTCCTAAATAAGATAATCATTACATAATTTGATTAACTTTTTCACTCCTATATTCTTTCCTCCTCAACCATTCCCGTCCACCGCATACAACCACCTTAATTTGTTTTTTTTTTTTTAAATTAGAGTACAATACTAATAAGGTAACTACCATTAAGACAAGTCTTTTTCCAACATCTCCGGAGACATAGGGTGAAAATACATTTTTATTCCGACTATTGAATTTGAAATAAGTGCCATCTAGAATGTACGATATAATGTATATAAAGTATTAAAAGGGTTTGTAATTAAAAAAAAAAAAAAACTATGAAGTTGCAACTTAAGATATTGTATGAAGATTTAAGAACAAGAAGTTAAAAAAAAAAAAAAATAGAAGAAAACTAATGTAATCAAGCAGAACTATAGCATATTTTATTAATTTTTTTAATTATAAATAAATTCCTGAAGCGCATTGTTAAAGAGATGATTAAAATAAGCACGCCGCATTAATCACAACAATTAGCCAACATATCACATCAAAGATGATTTAATTTCTTATTAATGCTACGTCGAATCCATGAAAAACATGCATTGAAAGAAAGACAAAGCTAGCACTTGATTAGTAAGCAATTAATTAGCTCCAACAAAAAAAGTGTTTAATTTGTCTGCTTTGATAGAGATTGGTGTCGATTAATTCCACTTAAAAGCACTTTTTGCTTTGATTATAAGCTGCGCGTATAAGTCGCGGCGATGAAAGCTTTATTACCTGAAAACGGGTTTTGGCCTTTAGTATGCTGAAAAGATGGAAATTTTTGTTTGCCCTGTCTCCATCATCTAATTAATTAATTAATTATTACAGGATTATGGAAATCTTGATCTGATTATATTAATTCATATATTAATCTTGTTAGGGAGCATAGCCACCATTTGCTTATCTCTATTATCACTTTCACATTATATTGAATTGAGTTTTTTTTCCGGAATAGTTTACGAAATTTTCGACAATTTATTTTATGTAGTAGAGATTGCTTACGATTTACCTATAAAATTTTCGAATCATGTAAGCATCTTCATTTTTAAACTTAAAAATAATTTATCTATAAAATAAAATTCTTAAGTAATTAATTAACTAAAAGTCATTTGTCTACAACAAAAAAAAAAAATCTATAAAAAATTCGTAGACAAATTTTTTGTAGGGGGGGAAAAAAGTTGTCTATATAAAATAAAAATTATTGTAGGTAATTTATAGGCATTCTCCACTATAAAACTTTTTGTAGCCATATTAACAAATTTCGTTGACTAATTTTTTATAATACTGATTTATTTGTGGCCTCGTTATGTAGAACTAGAAGTTTGGTGTCATTATGTTCTTTTTGGGTTTTAAAAACCTGGATTTGCATTTCGCAATTGAAAACTCATTCTAGTTTGAGTTTTAAAATTAAGTTTTTGAAATCCTAACCTTACAACCCTATAAATAATCTATATAACACTATTTTATTTTTTACATAATAAAGTTAAAATCTATCCTATTCGAAACCCAAAAAGAACACAGATTTTAAAAACCACATAAATTACTAAAATTGTTGATTTTCAAAAACCAATTTTTAAAAACCACTTAAAACCCAAAAAAACAAAGCCTTAATAAAAAAATGTGAAATGAGGGAAAGAAAGAAGTCAACTTAGTTAAGTACAATGGAAATGTTTTTATGTTTCCAAAATTTAAAATAAAGAAGTTTATGATCCATTACATAGGAATTAGCGACTTAGGTTTAGCTATTGTAAAATACACTTTATTGGTGACGTAAAATCCGTTTTAAGGGGTGGTCCTGGTGTACATCCACTTATTTAATACACCTAGGGCACTTGGTTAGTCATTCTTCAATGGTAATGAGAATGAAAATTTATTTCCATCTTTGCCCTTATAAGAAAAATGATATGTTAGGGGAAGAAGTGTTTCAACGGTGACACCATTGCTAGTGCTATGCCCCAATTTTGGAATAGAAGTTGACAACAAATGGTTGTTGGTGGAGGAATGGGGGAGTGATTGAGGAGGATGATTGTAGGAAGAGAATAGGGTAATCAAAATGGAGTAGTGATTACCTTATTTAGGAGGAGATGTAGTGATTTTGTTCTCATGAACCATGCTAATTATACTAATTTTCAATCTCATTCTCATTACCATTGAAGAGTTATTAACCAAGCGCCCCCCCTATATGTTTATCCTATTGTAAAGATTTGTCTTTATTCCATGAGTTACACATTGAATCGAAATTTTTCATTAATATGTAATTGTTGGTCTGCAAATTAAATAAGAATTTTATGAGGAGTGGAGAAAGTTTAATATTGGAGACGAATCTCCTAAATATGAGTCATACTTTTTCTTTAAACTTAATTGAGTAGGGAATAATGAATTATACTCTCTCCGTTTCTCAGTAAACTTCCCACTTTCTTTTTCGGGCCGTCCCCCAATAAACTTTTCATTCCATAAATGGCAAAAATAACAATTTATTATATATAACATTTAACATTCAAATTCACACAATATTACCAAAGTGTCACTCATTCAATTCACTTTTCAACACTATTCATTACTTTATCACAAAAGTCAACATATGACTCATCATATATTAATAAACAAATACACTTTCTTAAACCATTCAACAAAAAAAAGTGGGAAGAAAGCTCGGAGACGGAGGGAGTATAATATAATAAATGTAATTCGTCTCATACAACTTTTTATCAAAGAACGTAATAAGTATAATCCTTAAAATTATGATATTTGGTAAAAAATAAAATAAGATTAGTTATATTAAAAAATGTGTGGGAAAAAATAAAGAATCACTCTCCTATAAAATTTGTTCATAGAATAAAAGTAATAACATTCATTGATATCATCACTCTTTTATAATAATACTCATAGCATTATTTAAGAAATGAATATTATGATAATGATATAAAAATTTCATATAAGACTTTGTGAAAAATTAATTAAAACAATTATTAAGGGTCAAAGTCGTTTCTCCTGAAATGGAAGGAATGGTTCGTCTGTAGTATTAAGATTTAGAGCCCGTTTGACCAAGTTTATTTGAAATATCTTATAAGCTCTAACATCTTATAAGTTGTTTTAAAAATTTATAAAATATAATTTTAAGTAGCTTATAAGTTGTTAAACTGTTTGACAATTACATTTTATAAGATCGCCGAGAATTTATAATATATAATATTTTAAATTTTAATATAAAATATTTTTTAAATTTTTTTATATTGATGTAGAGGTGTGTGGAGGCGGGAAGGGGTGAAGTGGTACTAGGGTAGTTGGGGGTGGAGGTGGTTAGAAAAATAAGTTAATCTCAACTTATATATTTACCGCTTATAAATTGTTAAAAGTTTATTTATGAGTAGGTCTTGTATGAGACCGTCTCATAACATGAGACAATAAGAGTGAGTGTAACTAGGACATTGACTTATTAACACTTTGGTAGGAATACGTCGTCTCATAAAAGTTACATACCCTTAGCCCACCCGAAGCCTCACGGTCTATTGCTTCTAGGCTCACTCTAAAAGATCACATTTGAGCTTGTAAACCCAATGCCACCCCCCTTTTTAAGTAATGTACGATTTTGGTCGTTCATATCAACCCCTCATTTTCCACTCCACATTCATAGTCTCAATGAGACTCCAAACTCTTTGAGCCTACTTAGATGACTTTATTTAGAAGAAAAGACAATCCAATCCATCAATGCAAATTGTTCCTTGTAAATTTCCTACTCCAATTTTTTTTTTTTTTCTCACCCAAAAAAATCCTCATAATAATGGAGTTTATGCTTGCACTTCTAAAAAAGACAACGTATAGAGTGAAACTGGTTTATACATAAATCACTGAAGGGTATTAATTATTTTCATTGAAGAATATTAGTTGTATTTACTGAAGAGTATTACTGATTTACACTAAAAAGTCTTAGTTATTCTGTGAAAATGAACTAAGACTCTTCAGTGTAAACCTGTAATACTTTTCAGTAAAAAAAACTAATACTCTTTAGTGAAAACAACTAATACCCTTCAGTGATTCATATATAAACCAATTTCACTCTATACATACTCAATAAAAAAAAGTAGCATTTTCATGTTTACTCAGTGTGAAATTTCGATTGTCCTTCTCAACTTGTTAAGACTCCCAGATGGACTCATCACTGCGTTAGTATGATACTCCATTATTCATTTTGGACCAAACTCGTACGAAATCTGTTTGGAGCTTTTCTCAAAGAATTGTATACCAATTGATATATTTATTTATTCATTCTTATAAATAAAATTTCATAATTCTTCATATTATATTATTTTGATGCGGGACATTGTTTGAATCTCAAAACAACCAACAAATAATGTGCACTAACATAATTAAAATATACAAATAAGAAGATCTGAACTTATGAATTATAATCGTTGAATTTGAAACTCAACTACTACGAGTATTTGAATTTAACGATCATCAAAATTAACACAACTATTATCCGTTAAAGAATAATCCGAGTTTAGTTATTTTAATATGATCATAAACAATTTTGAACGTGTTTCATTGTTTCATAAAACAAAAATCAACTTAAACTCGAATTAAGCCTGATCAAAATTCTCTTACGATACCTACTCATTTTTAGTTTGGTTAGAACTCAATTATATTTGAAGTTTGAACAGTTATAAACTCTCAATAATGACATTTTATAATATGGAGAGTCAAAACAATAGAATACTATTATATCTGTCTCACTCAAGTATGCATTTACACCACAATCCTATGAAATCGTCCTATAATCCTGAATGTGGCTACCCCTAGTTCATAAATTCCTATTTACATGCTTAAAGTAGATAAAAGTAAAATTAAGGGTAGGTTTTGAGCGAGACCTTCTAAATGTGTGATAGGGTATTAAGTTGGACATATGTATTAATACAATGAAAATAATACTCTTTCCGTCTACAAAAAAATGGTTCTGGTTGTATTATCTGTCTTTCCACAAAATAAAATTATATTTTTTTAAAAATAAATAATAAACCTCTTTTACATTCTTCAACAAATACACATAACATATTTAAAATAATTTATTTTGTATTTGATTTAACATAATATTTTTACATTTTACAAATTATATCTACTTAATTTCTTAATAATAGTAAAAAAAACAACAAGTTTATTTTTATGGATGGATGAGTGTATTAATTTATACTACCTCCGTGCCAAGTCTTTTTTCATACTATTTTTTTCTCGTGTTTTAGCAAGGGAGTTGTTTATTAATATTTAAAATGATAAAATAAATTTGAAAAAATGGTATGATAGGTTTATCCCTCCTCTAGTATAAAACGACTTAAAAATTATTTTATTATTTCAAATACTAATTAAAAATTCGCTCGTTAAAATTCGTGAAAATTGTATATGTGAAATAAAAATCGGTACAGAGGAAGTATTACTTTGTGAACCATCTCAACTAGTCTCACGAAATATTTGCCAAGTAAAATTATGCTAATATACCGTAAAAAAGTGTAGTAAAACGAGTAGTTACCATACAAAGTTTCCTAATTTCCTAAAGCCTGATGCCTAAATGGGGGTACATACTATGAGATCAGACAGATGAAATTACAGCTGGGCCAAACACTGCCTCCTCATGGGATGCCAGCATGGCAATTAATGAGCCGACAAGGCCTACACCTAGCCATAGCTACCCCCCTTACCACCCCCCTAGGAGAGAGGGGGGCTCACTATTCATAGAATTTGTCTTCCTGTTGTTTTACTGTCACCCACCTAAATATTTCGCTGTCAAAACTCTGTACACACTTACACCAATTAGTGCGTGTTTTCATTATTTACTGTACTACTCAGACAACAAATATTACACCCACAAGCAACACCAATCTCTGAAACCAAAATAATACTCTGTCTCCCCCTGTTAAAAGTTAATGAATTATTCCATTTAATACAGTTTTTCTTTTTTATCATTTTACTTAATTTAATTGTATAACTATAAATACATATTAATCTACCACAAATTCTAGCATGCACTCAAATAGATACTATACATTTAGTTTTTAAACTCAATTTTAACTTTAATTTTGATTTTTTTCAAAACACACACGTATACATTGAAATGTGTACTTTTTTCAGCTGGAGCATTTCAAATTATTTCTTGAGTATTGTTAATTAATTCTAAAGTTATTAATAATTACCTCATGAGGTATTGATGATTTCTATTTGAATTTTTTTCTGGACCACTTTTAATCTACATTATTAGAAATAGATAGAGAGAACCTACACAACAAATTAGGACGGACACCGGTTACTGTAGAAAAAAAAAAGGATAATATTACTAGACTCAAATAAATTCTATCTTTTGAGTTAGTAGATAGAAACAAAACAAACAAACAAAGCATATTGTGTCCTTCATGCGACTAAACATAGGAGTGGTCAATCTTCCCAATATTGCCGTTCGATTAAATTCACAATCCTAAACTCTATTCATCCATGAAAAATACTCTCATGGTCTTTTACCTCTACAAAAAATAAAATAAAAGATGGCCTATAAAATTTGTATGATTATGAAATTTCCAACAATAAATACTGTAATCGGAACTTTCAATAATTTTATTTACAAATTTCTCTAAATATATAGAAATTTTCATTACCTACTTACAAATAATTTGTATACAAATATTTATCAACATGGCTATAAAATTCTTATAGGCATATTGTTTGTAAATGATTCATTATCTAGAAATTTTATTTTATATTCAAATTATTTGTAAATTGAGGAACGAAAATGTACACATGCTTATAAAAATTTTATAGACAAATCTTAAACAATTTCCACTAAAAAATTGTTGAGAAATTTCGTAGGTAATATTTTGTTTTCTAGCAATGTGCACCAATATTAAACAAAAAAAGACGTGTAAATAGTATAAGAGATATTGTAGTCTAATAAAAAACAAAATAAAGGGTTTTAAAAATATTATGTAAGGAGCTTCGTAACAAAGTGTGTAAATAAATATATGTTGGAAGTGTACAAATAAAGATAGTATTTGCATCTTAGGAAAGTGTGGCCATTTTTTTATGGACATATAAATATAAGTAATGTGAATATTTTCTATTCTTTAATTAACTAATATGTTGAAGGCATTTTTTTCTTTCTTTTACTTCTAACTCAAATCTCACTATACATTTTTTTTTTACAGGGAAGTTAATTAATTTTTGATTTCTCATAGATGGTACTACTCTATAAGAGGAAAGAGATGTATATGGGCAAATTAAACAATGTAAGTTTAATAAAAAAATATTAACAAAGATATAGTAGTATTTTACATAGTACAACTATTCATAATATTTCCCTCAGATGCTAAATGAGTATTGAGAGTATTTAGTACTCCCTCCATTTCAAAATAAATGTCTTTTTAGGTTTCTTCACACATATTAAAACACCTAATATTTATCATAATTACCCCTATACAAATATTACTTTTTAAAAAAAGAATTGATTTCATTGGTTCAAATCAACATATATGTTACTTTATATGCCTTGGAAAGTGTTTCAATTTCAAATGCTAAAAAGACATTTATTTTGCAAAAGATGAAAAATACTAAAAAGACATTTATATTGAAATGGAGGAAGTAGCAACAATTTACACACCGTTCATTATTATTCACAGTATTTCGAAGCGGAGTGTCATATTTTCATTATCACTCTGGCTATTCAATGATCCATGATAATTCGAAATTAGCTTTATACATTCGTTCCAAGTGAAAAAATACTTTAAATTATTACTAAAGTTTCATTTAGAACAAGTCTGTTCAAATTAATTATATCACTGTATAGCATAGAGATTCTTGTTAGGTAAATCTTTTTGACTCCAACAACAAATTGAAAGAAACGGAACAAAAAGTAGTGGGATCTCCACGCTAGAAACAAGCTCCACTTTTCCTTCATCAAAAGAACAAAAGTAATAAGAGAGAGATGAAAATAGTTCAGACAAGAAGGGACATGGGACAAAATCAAATTCTACTACAACTACCACTACGTACTAGTTGTCTAATAATTTTCGTTTTCATTTTCCTTTTTCTTCAAATTAGGGATTGCCCTTTTTCTTCCCCACTAGGAAATTTCTGATAATCCTTCTATCTTCTCTGTTAGAAGCAAAAAAAGTTACCATGGCAAAAAAGCGTTAGTCTCTGTTCATTAGTGGTTTTTACTGTTGCACCTTTACTTTTTACTGTGCTTCATCTTCAGAGTCCCAGCAGGATGTAGTAAACCAATGTAATAGGTAGAGCTATTAGCATCCCGAAAATAACCCTGAAACAACCAAATTTTACCACGGTAAATTAAAAGAGCTGGTAAAATTAAATAAAACAGCGTAAACTATTTCTAAGTACTAACCCAGTGCTAAGTATATCAGGATGAACATTGTATTCCTTTGCAAACACAAAAGGAACAATTCCTTGCGGAAGAGCAGCCTGAAAAATCAATCTCGTTTCATTACAAAAATATTTTTGAAAAATGTAATTTATACGTGCCCGTATTATAATGTACGTACCTGAACAATTGCAATACGAAGTAGATCACCACGAAGCCCAACTGCGAACGAGGCGGCAGCCATGACTGCGGGCCCAGTGAGGAATCGAACAGCCATGGAAAACGTGGCGACGGACTTCCCACACGCGATCAATCGCGGTTGCAGCGCCATAAACAGCCCTAAATAAAATCCCCATTACTAAATTAGTCCCAATTACAAAACTTAAACGTCAAAAATCACTATCAAGTTCGTTTTTTTTCCTTACCAAGGCTAAACATGGCCATCCCAAGCCCAGCGTCGGACAAGATCGCAATCGATTTAGCAATGATCGCAGGCATCTCCACGTGCCACCTACATGAATCAAATTAAAATTTTAATTTTAAAACAAATGGTCATATGTGTACAATATTTAAAGCACATTGTACAATCAGATACAAGAACGTACCTGAACGAGACCAATGACCATGTGAGACCGATAAGGCTGGAATAAGTGTTGGGATTACGGATCAACTTTCTCCACACCATGATAAGAATCAGCCTAGTCATCACGCTGGTCGGAGGCATCGCAGTCGGCTTTATATCGGTGTTTGTTTTCGGGTGAAGCTCTGCCGTTGAGCTCGAGCCAAGCTTCGAAAGAACAGGGCCATCGCGCTCCGTGCCGTTTTGGCCCTGTTTGTTACCGAAACTGAACTCATCTCGACCAAAATCATCGTAGTCTGCAGATTAATTACATCGAGTTTTTATCGAAAATAATAAAAATGTACGGTAGACGACAAATGGACCAAGATTTCAGGGGTGAACAAAATTTCCATCAAAGGAGGACGATTATTAACAATAAGACAAGACAAAAGAATGCCCACTTCAATTATTATCAGCTAATTAAAGAACTCTTCCTAAATGACAAATGCAGTTACATCAGAAATTCCAAGGAACAAGTAACGAAAACACATGCAATCATTGATTTTCTCAACAAGTCAATAAATTAACAAAAACCAATTCCAACAAACATAATCCATCAATAAATCAACAAAACTAATTCCAAAAATAAATTACGAAAATACAAAATTCAAAATTATCATACCTTTGGGGTGAGCTCCAATAGTGAGGTCATTCCCGTACTCCCCTCCTCTGAAAACATGAATACCCCCTTCAGAAACCGGAGAAGCACTCGAGCTCCAAACAAACATGTGCAGATCCTTTCCCCCTTCCGCCCCGTTCGCCTTCTTCTTCGCCGCCGGCCCCGAAACCGGCGAGAAAATCCCCGCACTCGCCGGCGCAGGGTACCCCCTCCCCTGATTCCCATACCCGCCGGCCTCCTCATCGGCCCCGTAATTCGACTGCCGTGGACTCACATTACTCCCTTTCACCCCATTCACCATAGAGTAAAAATCCGTATGATTAAAACTCGAACCCCTGGGAGTCGGATTCCGCGACGATTGAAGCGAATAAATCTCGGCATTCGTCAAATTCGACGGCCGCGGCGTCATCGAATTCGGCCCGTGGGACCTTCTCGAAAAAATCTCCGATCTCGAGCTCGTGGATTTCCGTACAGTCACGTGCAATTTGCCGTCGTCCCCAACTTCGGCTTCCGTTTGTAACGGCTCCTTTCCGTCTAACGACAAAATATCCGAATCGATCCGGAACGAGATAATCGACCCGGCCGTATCCGGAAACTGCTCCGCGATCAGCATTCGGGCGCCGCGGTACTCGAAGAGAAAGAGCATGAGAGTGTACCAGATTATGCACTGGAGGACGACGATTTGGACCATTAGCGTGCCGGAGTGTTCGCCGTACATGCCTTTGAGCAAGGGGATGCCCATGACGAGGGTATTGGGGAGAGTGGAGAGAGAGAAGAGGGTTATGGACCACTCGAGGCAGCCGCGTGCGGCGGCGCGTGACCAGACGGCGAGGAGGGAGAGGACGATGAGCTTCTGGAGGGTATCGGCGGCGATGAAGCGGTAGTTCATGGCGAAGGGGTTGTTGGTGGAGATGAAGTGGAAGGAGAGGAGAGGGACGGCGAAGAGGGCGACGAATCTGTTGATGCCGGAGCATTGGTCCGGGGTGAAGATCTTCCACCATTTGACGGAGCCGTAGGCGAGGATCATGGCCACGTAGAGGGGGACGACGGCGGTCAGGACGTGGTAGAGATCGACGGCGGTGATCATTTTTTGGTTATTTTTTAATTTGTTGTGAGGGGTTCGGGGAATTATAATGGGGGGAGTGGGATGGCAGGGGATGATGATGGAAAAGGGTAGAGAGCAGATTTTGGGTTGGGGGGCTGATGTGAAATAATTTAAGGAAAATAAATGGCAGACAAGGAAATAAAAGCAGAGGGCTTTTGAGAAGCTTTTTTATAGTCTTTTGATGGGAAAGAGAAGAAAAGGCCGCCTCACTCACTCAGACATTTATGCATGCAGCAGTACTGTGTGCATCATTTTTTTTGTTTATTTTATTAGACTCTTTTTTGTTAATTATAAAATGTAAAAAGGTGAATTCCTCTAGAAGGTTTTCACCCGAGGGTAATTTAAGTTTATTAAAGGTTTTTTTTTTTTATTGTAAACAATTATTGTAGAACATACAAATCAGACAAGTGTGTAAACATTGTGGGATGAAGTAGTATAAACCTCATTTCCAATTTGAGTCCGATAACTAAATAAAATAAGTTAAAAATATCAAACTATCTGAACTTAGTCCGTGTTTAGTTAAATTAAAATTCATTCAAGTTCAACCAATTAAATTATCATATGAATACCAAAATTTGGTAACAAGTCAAACAAACTTGAAGTATGCTCAGGCTCGACTCATGTCAACTAATTTACAACACTAAATGTAAAGGAAGACATATATTTGAGAAAGGATTATCTCAATAATATTTTATTGTTAGTGCATAGGTTTGATTTTCAAATAATAATAGTAAAAATTGATTGTTGGGTGATAAATAGTGGATTAATTGAAGAAAATCAATTTTATTAGTAAATTGTGATTTGAATCCATGACCTCGATCATAAATAATAAAAAATTATTAGAAATAGATATATAGATAATCAAAATGGAATAATAATTAGTTTTTTTTTAAGTTTTTTTTTATTTAAATTACACTCCTAGAAAAAAAGAGAGAGAAAATCGTAGTGTAAAATCATGCAAGCTGCCGCAGCAAAGAAATGCTTCATGTAACAAGACGAGGGTAACAATATTATAATAATGATAGAAAGACTGCAATTTACTTTCTGGCGTATAATATTAGTTTTGGAGTAAATAAATACGTATACTATACCACTATCATTTTCCCAGGGGAAAAAAAATATTATCCACCAATCACTATCATGCCAAATGCATAATGAGGTTTAAAATGGATGGGAATCATGTCCAAAAGATGATGAATATTTGTAAAGTGAGCACATTCGAAATATATAAATATTAGAAGCGAATATATATCATTTTATCACAAGATATTTTCTTTAATTTTATTTCCTTATGTGTTCTTAAACATCGATACATCCTGCGTATGTATAATAGATAGGCCTCTTACAGATTAATTACACCGTCTAATTTAAAACGGTGTTAATTACACTGTTAATTAAGTTAATACATTTATATTGACTAATTGATACTATTAAAAAACACAAAATGCAACCAAGTTTCATGATAAAATTTGTTTACAATATAATTTACCTATATCATATCACTACAAAAAATGTGTGATTTGAAGAGGGTATTTAAAGAGGGAAAAATAACCCTCGTATTTGAAGAGGGATTACACGAGGGAAAACACTAAACTAGGGTTTAGACGAGGGATTTTTTTCTGTCGATAAAAACGAGGGATTTCACGAGGGATTTTGGATCCCACGACAATTTCATGAGGGTACAGACGAGGGAATGCACCAAAAGAAGGTTCGCGAGGGAATATATCCCTCGTCCAGCACCGGTTGTCAGTTCACGAGGGAATATATCCCTCGTCCAGTCCCAGTTGTCAGTTCACGAGGGATTCTAACCCTCGTCCAGTCCCGCTGCCATTTTACGAGGGTTTAAAACCCTCTTTAATTTGAATAATGTCAGTTGTGTCAGTTCACGAGGGATTATAAACCCTGGTCCTCTAATTCGTGTCAGTGCACGAGGGATGCTATAAACCCTCGTCCGCGTTTTCATGACTTGCAATTATGACCGACCCGGGAATTACATTGGAGAGAGGCCTTATTGAAATCTGAGGTTATATACGTAATTTAATTAATTGGACGCACACATAGACACACATACATATACATAATGATGTATAGTTTTTGTACTTGTTCCTGATTATATCTAAGTAAAAAGTGAGATCGATGATCATATTATATTCTTATCTCACATTTTCATAATTTTTGGATTCTGATCCATTTCTTTTACTGATGTTTAATTGTATATTTTACAGATTTAGAATTTGAACAAAAAATATTAATTACTATAATATAATGTATAATTAAAATTCCAAGGGACGAAATTATATAGATTAATAATTCAATAAAAAAATTTATTCTTACATACATAATAAAAATCTTAAAAAATTATTCAATATGGTTAACGGAATTTTTGACCTAACTTGCCAAGATTTTCAATTCTTGAAAATTCTCCCCCTTTGAACTTTATATTCAAGTAGTTGGACGACAGACTAGACATGTAATTAATTTCATATATTTTGAAGTAAATTTTATTTTAAAAATATTACATTTATCTTTTAATATAAATATGTATTTTTAATAATTTAAGTTAAATAAAAATACTTGAAGGGTCATTAAAAAAAATTATTATCTATTGTGGGCAGAACGTCTGAATTCAAGCCAAACTCAATGCAATCATGTATATGTGCCGGTCTAATATTACTGATCATGAATTAACAAAAACTTAAACCTGATAATAAAGAGGTGCATATTCTGGTTACCCTCCGAAGGGTAATTATTCTGGAAATGAAAGAGGTGGTGATGATGATGAGAGATAGATGTCATAAATATTTGATCGTGTTTTGGAACTATATATATTGGTTTAAGATTTTACTGTTTATCTAGATTTAATTGTCTGGATATTTGAGCATGTGTGAATATTTTAATTTATATGTCTGGATATAATTCGAACTATATATGTCGGTTTGTTATTATTATTATTATTGATTTTAGTGAAAAACAATTTCAAAAATATTTATTTTAAAATTTTATTGATTTAAAAAAAAAAAAAAGCAAACTCTATATGTGTATATTAGTAAATAGTGAAAATAAATATATGTGTATTAGTGTATTAGTGTACACATAATAGTAAATAGTGAAAATAAATTTAAAAAGTACTTTTTTATTTTATTTTATTGATTTTTAAATAAAATAACGATCAATATATATGTATATGTGTACACACATTAGTAAATAGTAAAAATAAATTAAAAAAATATTTATTTTTAAAAATAAAAACAATCAATATATGTGTAATAGTGAAAAATAATTAAAAGATACTTATTTTAAAGTTATATTGATTTATAATAATATATACAAGTGATAGTTTAATTTTATATGTAATAATAATTTTCATATAAAGTATAACAAACAATTAATATTAAGTAGTATTATGTTTAAAATATACAACAGAAAATATATTAAACATATATATTACACCCTAAAACATAACAAGTAAATAGCCTTGCCCAAGCGGCACGGCAAAACACGCAAGGCCTCCGCATACATGGAGGTCGCGTGTTCGAAACTTGAGGGGGGCGAATTTCGCTCAATTTGAGCTTGGAGTGAGGTGGGTGGGTGCTAGCCTAGCAGATCCGCGGGGGAGGGGTTGTGCTTGAGGTCGTGGGTTCGAAACCCATGAATTACGTTTTTTTTTCGGGAATTACTGGGCGAGGGAGTACACGAGGGAATTTCCCTCGCCACGTCAGCCGAGGGAAAATTCCCTCGCCCAATGACCACCAGTCATGTCAGGTATGAAGAGGGAACTTTTCCCTCGTGAACAGTTCCCGAGGGAAATGAAGAGGGATTTTTCCCTCGTGCTCTTTTCCCGAGGGAATAATCCCTCGCCCTCCACGAGGGCTTAGCCGAGGGATTTTTGTCGAGGGAAATATTCCCTCGCCTGGTCCCACACGAAATCCCTCTTTAAAACCCTCTCCATTTTTCGAGGGATTTTTTTTCCGTCGTGTACAGATTGGCGAGTAGCATTTTGGAGAGGGAATAAATCCCTCTTCAATACCCTCTCTATCTTCGATTCCCTCTTTAAAACCCTCTCCAAAACCCTCTTTAAATCAACTTATTTTTGTGGTGTATATACATTTGATGAAGTATAATTTACCTAGATTATCATGTTATATAAGATTATGGCAAAATATAAAGTAAAAATGATACAATGAATAAACCATTGAAATGTATTAATTATTTTCACAAAACAAAATAACTAAAAACAAAATAACTCATGACTTGTGCGAGCTTGATATCATGAAAAAATTATATTTTATTTAAAAGTTTGAATGTGTATATAATTATTTATTACTTCGAAGGATATGGAGCTTGATCATAACATGTTGTCTCGTGATGGATTTAAGGACTACGAAGACCAATTTTTAGTATAAATAACATCTGACACGTAGTTATTCTTCACAGATTCGATCAACAAGTCTATATTGTTTTTATTTTTTTAATTTCTTCTTCATAGTTACAAATTAATCCACAATAAAAATATCAGACTCGTTCACTATCCTGGGAAAATTAAATAGAAGAGTAAGTTTTATGTTATTGGATTTTTTTTTTTCAATTCTTTCTCTAGCTTTTCTAGATTACCTCTGTTACAGAGATTAATATAATGACTTAATTTTATAATCGCCTATAAATTTAAATTTTTATATGAGATCAAAATATTTTAACATTATCATAGTATTGGAACACACTAATATTTTAAGTTTAAATTAAATAAAAAATAATTCCAGTTATAGGCCTCCTCACAAGGGGAAATGGTAGAAAATGCAATCCTCGAATGAAGGAGAGGGTAAGAGAAAATAATTTCACACGTCTATAAATTCGAATTTATTGATGAAATGAAATTATTGGAGGCTATATATAATGTGTTGTTCAGTTCAGATTTTACTATTTATGTACATAAATTATTTTTTCTATTAAAAGTGGTATATAACACTAAAATTGGATCATCCCTCATTCTCCATGATATATATGATCTTTTGTCTTTACATTTTGATTAGTGGTGTTCGGATACCATTTCCTATTTATGTACATAAATTATTTTTTCTATTAAAAGTGGTGTCTATAAAACTAAAATTGGATCATCTCTCATTCTCCACGAAAGGGATGTGCCAAATAGCATCAGGGAGAAAATGATAGGAGCCTAAAACAAAGCAAGAAGAATGATAAAAATAAAAATAAAAATAAAAGAGGGAGCTCCAATACAAAGATTCTCTTCCTCTTTCTGTAAAATAAATTATAGTGTTGTTTATTTTCATCATTTTAGGTTGTCTTTATGACTCATCAAGAATGCATTGCAAAATTAAAAATATAAATATAAAAAATTGCCACTCTTTTTTCTACTGTCTGGACAAAAGATTTTTCCGTGGGCCCCATTTTAATAATTTGTCACTTTCTCTTTCCTTAATTCATGTGAGATAGTGATATTTGGCACAAAGTTGCCTTTTCTTTTCCATTTGTCAGCTGCAAAAAGTATTGGGGCATGGCATGAGATGAGAATGTGCTGGGATCGTTCATTTATATTTTCTACCAATTTTCTATAAGTACGTTTTATTTCACTTGCAAACTTTAGTGCAAAATCATATAATTAAATAAAATTTAAGTGTACTTCTACTTATGATCCAGGTAACACTCAAAAGCTAAATTAATAGCAATTTTATTATATCTAAATTGAGCAACTTATCGAATTAAAAAATACCCACGGTGTTTGCAATTGCATTTACTGATCATCAATAAATAGCAAGAGGGAAAAATTAAATTTGTGTAGTTTTTTTTTTTTTTTTTTTGAAAGGTAATCAATTACACTAGTTTCCTAACATAATCAATTACAATAGTTCCTTCGACCACCGGGTACATGGCAACATCTTTTCATCTCGCTGTAGACCGGAACCGCAATCACCACAAGAGGGGGACCACCCGAACCCGCAACTCCGAACTACAACCGCACTGCAGCCGGAACCGCAATTCATCTCGCTGTAGACCGGAACCGCAATCACCACAAGAGGGGGACCACCCGAACCCGCAACTCCGAACTACAACCGCACTGCAGCCGGAACCGCAACCACCACAAGAGGGGAACACCACCCCACCACAATAGGAGAACAACCACCCCACCACAAGAGGGAAATAAATTCCCTCTCCGTGTCTCGAACCCAAGACCTCTGGGTCTTAGGTAGTGGCCTCAACCACTTGAGCTACCAACACTTGACTGTGTAGTTTAATCTATAATAGTTATTAACTTCATAAGATATTAGTACAAGGAATAAATACCATTATAAATAAGGATAAATAATCTACACGTGAAAGGACATAACTAGGACTTGGACTAGCTAGGGACGACTTAATCATATTACTTTCCAATTATATTCAATTTTGGTTAATTTTAGGAGTCATGTAGAGCATGTGAGTTCCCCTAATTTGTATTCTTTGTTAAAAAAATTTTTTTAACCAGCAAATAAAAGATTTTTATTATAAAAATTGGAGAACAAGGGGTACTTCAACCCTTACAATAAGTTCATGAATACAAATTCCAAAATACTCCCTCCTATTCATAAAATATAGTCTTAATTGTCTTATTTGACTGTCCAAGAAAAATAGTCTTGTTGCCTAAAATGTAAATAATAAACTTTATCTACACTTTTCAACATACACACGTAACATTTTTAAAATAATTTATTTTGTACTTGATGTGACACAATATTTTTATTTTTTACATATTATATCAACTCTCTTAATAACCGTGCATAAATCAACATGACTATATTTCATGGAGGGAGGGAGTAGGTACCTAAAGTACATATAAGCTGGAGGATCAAAATTAAAGTTCATCTTAATGGGCTGTGCTCTAAATTCCAAATTCCTCATTTATTTTGGGACTTAAATGTTACTCCCTCCGTCCCAACTCTATCTTCACACTTTCTATTTTGGTTTGTCTCAACTCTATCTTCACACCCTTAAAAAGGAAACAAAACTCAATATAAATATTCATATTTAACTACTTTATACACTAAAAAGCAAAAGCATCCACTCCTATTGGTTTAACACTCAACAAAGTAGATTTTTCTTAATACCCGTGCCAAACCAATATATGAAGATAGTCTTGGGACGGAGGGAGTAAATTTTTAAATCTTTATCTCCATCTAATATAAACCGGAACTGTTCATATGTTCACCGGTGAGCACAAAATTATATGTTCAACGCGAATGTGATAATGACACATAAACACACTTGAATAATTAATTAAAATAATAGTAGACCCAGTGACGGACGCGTGATTTTTGTTCAGTGGGGCCCAACTAATTTATTAATACATAATCATATTATAAAAAAAAAAATTCTAACAAAGTCAATATACTATATAATCAATGAAAAATATTCAAAATAAATCATTCAAATACTTATCTATTCCTTTTAAATATTTATTTTAATTAAATATATGTGAAATTACTAAAATACCCCTTAATTTTTTTTGAAAATTGAGAGGGCCCCAGTGCCCCCCTTGGCCCATAAGTAGGTCCGTCTCTGAGTAGACCCATTGTTTATGTGTCATTATCATACTCATGGTGGAAATATAAATTTGTGTCAGCGAATACATGATTAATTTTATAATAAAAACATCATAAAAAATTAAAAAGTTTAGGCTACATCATCATAATATTATTAGTATAATATGCTAAATGGCTAACTAATATTCTTTCACCTGGCGAATATTTATTTCCTATAATATTTCGCAAATAATAAAACTTACTTAATCATTATATCAAGTGTTACATTATGCATACAAAGTGTAATCGTAAGTACAATAGTAATATTTTTATATGCACTGTAGTGACATTTATATGCAAATTAGTTATATTAATTAAACAAGAAAAAAGTATTTTATCATGCAAATTAAAGTTCACAATTTGTTTTATTCATAATTACATAAGGGCAACCAAACACAACATCTAACATGCACATTATCATATAACCAACATACGCTTTAATTACTATATTTTAGAACTTACAAAACCCTAAATTTTCAACGCTCAAATTAATTAATTTCCTCGAGCCCCAGTTAAACTAACATATCCTAAAATAGGTTAAAGAAAATGTTGAATGTAACGTAATTTAGCTACAATTATAGGTAGTCAATAGTCATAGGGCATGTTTAAAGTATAAATAAAAATAGACAAATCATAATAGCAGCACAACAGTCAATACAAGCACAGATGGAATTTTAATGAACAAGCCTTGAGAATGTTTTGGTGTTCGCCAATGTATGGCCCGCTTTTCAAATCAAAGCTAGAGATAATAGTTTGATATAAACATTTAAAACAAATACTCCTATGAATTAATATAATTTACAATAAATGAATAAACATAGACAAACAAAATATTCTCCAATATGGTGATGCCACTTATTTACCAAAATTATCTTTTCTTGTTGGAACAAATATTTTATCACCACTCAAATCAAATTTGAAAGATAAGTCAAAAAATAAATGTCGCAGAGTTATGCAAAATAATGTCAGAAGTTCTCCAAGAATATTAAGGGATGTTTGGTTAAAAAAAAATCAGTGAGAAAGCATAATGGGAATGAGAATGAGCCAAGTATTGTGATAATTAATGAGAACAAATGTAAGAGAATAAATTCCCACTCATCATATTTAGATGAGATTGTAATTAAGATTTAAAATAAATTAATTACCATCCCAATGAGATTATCTATAATCTTTTATAATTGATATTTTTCTTCAGTCATCTATTATTTTTCAATTTATAATCATTTTTTATTCTCATTTTTCTAAAATTAGCACGGGACATTAATAATATAATAATTATTTTCGTTGTAATTTACTATCCTAAAATTGTTATTATCATTTGCATTTAAAAAAATGGGAGAAAAAACACCTTTAGAAAACCAGGTTAACGTAAACCATGGAGAATGGAAAGATATTTGAGTATAGTCCAAAATTGCACATATAAGAGAGTTGTAAAAGAACTGTCTAAACACGTCGTAACCCTGTCAAAGTCTTGACCATCAAACTCACATCAACGGTAGGAATCGAATCACTATTTAAACAAATACTCCCTCCATCTCACATCTACTTTCACATATAAAGGTTGCACAATTTAACAAAAAAAAAAAATAGAGTATGTAATTCTGAAGTTAAATAAAATAATGAAGAAAGAATTATTTTCTTTTGTTGGATGACATCGTAATTGTGAGGGAGTGCTTGGTTTGTTGAAAGGAATCGGAATGACAATGTATTTAATAGTAGTGAGGAATGACAATGGATATACTAGTTATTCTTGAGTTGTTTGGTTTATATATAAGTATGACTATCATTACTATATATGGTGATTGATATAATGAAAACCATTGATAATAAAAATTATTATTAACTGTATTTTTTATGTTAAAAATTTTATTATATACTAATAATGCTTAAAATTATTATAAATAATAATAACAAATAATTTAGAAGACAAAAAAAATTATATATGAAATTTTAGGGAAAGGTGAGTAATGGATCTATAACTTTCATTCTTTGGTTTCAAGATATCATATTACTATTTGAGGTATGATTATTCTCAACCGCACACCACACTTTCATTTCATTACTATTCCTCAATCTCAAAGGTGTCAACCAATCATTCCCTGAGATATCTGAATACGACAAATGTCAAAGTAATCGCGATGCAAAAAAAGTGATGAAGATGGACGATAACCTTAATAGGCCATTTCTTTTATCTTTTCTGAGGAAAAACAAACCATTCATTAGACGGTAAACAAAAGCCGATGTTGGAATTGACAGGTGAATAATAAGAAAATAATATTCCATTTTCTTTGGTCCTTAATGAGATTATTGAACATATAAAAGTGAGAGAAAATAAAAAAATATCTTGGATCAAAGAAACAGATTTGATTGGGTATAGGACAATTCTTTCTGTTAATGTGCTATCAATTTTATGCTAAAGCAACTGAAAAAGGCTAAAAATCAAAGAAATAAAAACAAAGATAAAAAGAAAGAAGTGAGAGTGACAATGCAAGTCGAGAAAAATGAAAAAGGAAGCAGGGAAGAGGAATAAAATCCCAAAATGCTGGAATAATTAGGGCAAAGAGGGGCAAGAGGAATCTAAGTCAAATAGCAACGTGTCACAAGCCCATGTCATCATTGGATATAACATGCAATGTACACTTTCCATTGCGTGCAGTACTACTATACTAGATCAATTTTAAGTGAATCTCTTGTGCACTATTTATCTCGGTAACTCAAGTATATTTTTTCAATATTACTGGGTGTTTTTATTAAGTGCAAATAAAAGTAATTGTATTGTTTAATAAAAACAACCAATGATGTTTAAAAATACATATGAAATGTTCGATACATTTAATGCATATAGTATTAATTTAATGAGTATATTCCTATATACATGCACACTCTATGTGATTATATATCCGTGAGTCTTATGCATTTATTTGTGTAATAAACATAGATTAAGAGTGGAATATGAAAGAGACAATTTGATACTAGGACTAGTTAAAATTAAAGGTGTAAATATAACTAGATAGAACATTACTGAATTAAGAAATGCAACTCATTATTCATTGCTAAAGATGAGAGGGGATGTATACAATGTACAAGGGTTCATTTGTTCAAAAGAATTTATAACTTAAGCTATTTTCATTCAAATAGCTAGCAGGAACACCATACTTTTAGAAGTACTATAAACTCAAATATTTTTGGAAGACATATAAATTCTATCTATTGACTCATTCTATAAAATTAATATATTAGTATTTAGGCAAAAATTTGTGTGAGACGGTCTCACAGTGAGACGCTTTATAATTTAGCATAAATTAATTTTCATTTCTTTCAAAATGTTAATCCGTCATATCCAATTTATACTTCGTCTCACCATGAGACGGTCTCATACAAAATTATATTGGATTTTATGCCCATTTGTTGCACACCATACCAGGCATTGGTCCCAACAAAAGACCAACTTTAATGGGCTAAGACGGCCCATATTAGCCCATAAGACAGGCAGGCTGTAGGCCCACTACTCTTGGTTTGCAAACTCAAAACCTTCCCAGGTAGTATACGTCTATCAGTTCGTACTTCTTACGTCTAACTCTAAGATCCAAAAAACCGTAAGCCAATTTCAATATCTGCGATAAAAATATCCTTAGAAGTTGAATATATAGTATAATATTTCAAAATATGTATCGATAATAAAATTGAAAATTGTTTTTAAATGACAAATATACAACTTATATTTAATCTGGCGTTAGATACAAGTTTTGCACTAGTTAACTATAATCAAGATTGAGATTAATTTTTTTATTATGATTAGTCAACTTATTTAAGGAATATAAGTTAATATGAATAAATTAAAATGAAAATCCTTTTTAACTCTATTACTTTTTAATAGTAGGTGTGTGATTAGGCGTGAAATTGTTATGTTTTGGTGTCCGGTTTGCCCATGTTTTGAGTGTTTTCGATGAGTGTTTGGAGTCAAATGAGTATCATTTTTATAAAATTATTAATTTGTATCTTTGGATTTCATAGATGGATAGAGGGCGAAAAGAGGAGTTCGTAGGACTTTGAATCGGCCAAAACGGACTCCCGGTTGAGGAGATATGAAGATTTTACGAACAAGTGTACTGCTGCTGAAAAGTGCTCGACCAGCTCGAGCGCTAGCGCTCGACCCCCTGCACCATTCGACCTATTGAGCTCGAACGGCCCTGCTCGAGCTGGTGGTGCTCGAGCACTATCCTATTTTTGCCTCCGGGTGTGTTTTTTCGGCCCATGAGTTCCCGATTAGGCCCGTTGCATATATATATTCGTTCCAAACTCGTTTTTTAGGGAATCACATGCCAATTCATACCACATCACTTTTAGAGTTAGTTTTTGGAGAGAGAAAGAGGAGAAGAGACGAGCAAACTTTAGTTTTACGTATTCGAGGTTTTACTTACGAATTCATAGTTCGGATTTTGATTTTTAGTTTCTTTCTTTTAGACCTTTGTTCTTGAATACATTGAGACTTAATTTTATTAATTTAATTTGAGTTCTTAGCATCTATTTCTTTAAACCCTAGCTAATGTTTGATAATTTATTCATTAAAATCATTATGTTCATGTTCGTTACTTCTTCAATTGTTCTTGTTTCCGTAAAATCCATGTCTAGCTAAAACCCTTGCATGTTTGGGGTAGGATGAACTCGTAGAAGTAGGATGTGGGTACGTAATTAGAATTATTCGTGACGTTTAGTTTTAATTCTCTTAATTAATGAATTCTTAAAATCAATCTTAACTTTACCTTTGAATTTAGTTCGAAAAGTGTTCGAGAAAGGACGACCTTATCACTATTTAACAACGAGTAGACTCAATGAGAGGGTTTAGAAAGGGTTAATTAATCTACCGGTTTATCTAGGGAGGACGACCGCATCACCTTGGTTAAATTAGGGTCTCGTTAATTAAGCACAATCTATTAACTTGTTAGTGGATTAGTGAAGTCGATTGTTAGGATAAAGTATTAGGGTTTTAATTCTTGAGCTTTCATCTTGCAATCTTTTACTTAGGTTATTTCTTGCGCGTCACGGTTATCTTGATTATGTACTTGCTCTGTTAGTATACATAGGAAATCCTATCCTGAGCATCACCATCTCATATTTGAAAACACACATTTACGTTCTTAGTTTAATTTTTCTTTTTGCATTCATAGAGTAATTTAGCTTAGATTATATTTTCTTTTTAAAAAAACCCAAATCATACACTCATTTTAATTACGACGCGTAGATCATCAGGGATCTATTCGCATACTCCCTTCTCTTGGATTCGATAATACTTGGTCGCTATACTTGCTTATACTACAGTGAACCCGTACGCTTGCGGGGAAACTACTAGTAGAAAGCTAGTATTTTCGCTTCAAGTCAATGGCGCCGTTGCCGGGGATGGCGTTGTATATCTTTTGAATAGGACTTGTAGATAGCTTAGTAGTTAGTAGTGAGTGCTTTACTTTTCTGTTTTGTTCGTACGTGTTCGGCAGTTGCGTTTTTATTCTTTTGTTAGTGTTTCAGGTTTATGAAAACACGCTCGCAAGGTGATACGAGCGAAGAGAGACTACAGCTAGATCCTGAGGCAACAACAAGAAGAAACCAAGCCTTTCTAAGAAGGATGAATGCTGCCGGAGGAGAGAACGTAAACATTGACATCGGTAATGAGTCGAATGATGCTGCAAATGAGTTTAATCAGACAGTGGACCGGGTTGACGGCACTGGGGGAAATACCAGTCAGAACCAAGTTCCGTTAAGGGAAAGCCAGAGCCTGACTTGAAGCGACTACACTAGCTTCTACTAGTAGCTACCCCGCAAGAGAACGGGTTCACTGTAGTATGGGCAAGTATAGGGACCAAGTATTATCGAACCCAAGGGATGGTATATATGCGAATAGATCCCTGAAGATCTACGCGTCGTAGTTAATATGAGTGAAATGTTTTTTTGGTTTTTTGAAAAGAGAAAATTAAACTAAACTAAATTATCCTATGAATGCAAAAGGAAAATTAAACTAAGTATCTAAGGTGTATATGCAAGTATGAGATGGTGATGCTTAGGATAGGAATCCCTACGTATACTAACGGAGCAGGTACATAATCAAAGTAATCGTGACAAACAAGAATTAACCTAAGTAAAAGATCGTAGAATGAAAGCTCAAGATTTCTCACCCTAATACTTTATCCTAGCAATCGACTTCACTAATCCACTAACAAGTTAATAGATAGCGCTTAATTAATGAGACCCTAATTTAACTAAGGTGATGCGGTCGTCCTCCTTCGCTAAACCGGTAGATGAATTAACCTTTCCTAAACCCTCTCGTTAAGACTACTAATTGTTATTGAGTGATGCGGTCGTCCTCTCTCTAACACTTTCGTACGAAATTCAAAGGTAGAGTTAAGATTAATTATATGAATTCATTAATTAAGAGAATTAAAACTAACGTCACCAATTACCTTAATTACGTACCCACATCCTACTTCTACGAGTTCATCCTAACCTAAGCATGCAAGGGTTTTAGCCGGACATGGTTTTAACAAAACTAAAAGCAATTAAAGAAACAACGAACATAAACATATTGAATTGAACGAAGAAAATAAGAAACATGAACTAGGGTTTTAAAAGAAAATAAATACGAAGAACTGAAATTGAATTGATAAAAACGAAATTTAAACGTGTTCAAAGTAACGAACTAATGAAAAGAAACTAAGAATTGAAAAGAAACTAGAATTCGTATGAAAAACCTCAACAAAACGTAAAATAAAGCTTGCTCGTTCTTCTCCTCTTCAAAAAACTAAGTCTAAAGTATTTCTAAAAGTTGGGGATCCTTCAAAACGTGTTTGGACGAGATATATATAGGCACGGGTCGAAACGGGAGTTAATGGGCCGAAAATACGAATCCGGAGGCAAAAGTATATGGGCGCTCGAGCAAAACGCTCGAGCGGTCCCGCTCGAGCAGTGTAGCTCGAATGATGCATTCGCTCGAGCGGTCGCGCTCGAGCTGCTCGAGCGCTGAAATGACTCTGTATGTTTTGGGCGCTCGAGCGATTCGCTCGAGCGGTGGCGCTCGAGCTGCTCGAGCTCAAGAATTGTTTTGTACGTTTGCGCGCTCGAGTAAGGCGCTCGAGCGGTGGCGCTCGAGTAAGGCGCTCGAGTGATCTCTAATCCTTCCAAATGATACTTTTCCTCGTCCGCACTAATACCAATCGTATTTCTTCAATATCTTCTCATCCGGGCATCCGTTTGAGTCGATTCAAAGTCCTACGAACTCCGTTTTTCGTCCTCTATTCACCTATGAGCATCAAAGAGACAAATTTATCAATGTATAGAAATAACGCTCAATTGACTCTAAATACTCTATAAACTCGACCAAAACTAGGGCGTTTCTAGCTACGAATCATGACAATTTCACGCCTAATCAACCCCCCCAAACTTACCATATTGCTTGTCCCCAAGCAATGAAATAATAAGTCAAGTGAAATTGTTAGGAATGAGTAGGAAAAATCAATCATGCAAGCTAATGAATTCAAGCTTCAAAAGTCAATCACCCGTATACTCACTCAATTCCTTTTATCGTATTCATGCAACAATAATGAGAAACACCAAGATCAAGCATGGATGTGCACTCAACGATGTGTTTAACTCCCTCACAAGTGTATAACAATGATAAAGGGACTCACTCAATCAATCAATCACACAAATTGGCAGCCATAGGCTTGTAAATGCTCTCAACTTCGACCATACTCTAGAAATCAATGCCGAATCAAAAAGGACTTTCAAAAGGTTGTAATGTAGGCTCTTTGGACAGGTGGGATAACAATATGGTAAAGTGACTCAAGTGAATGGAGAATAGAAATTCAAAACTTCGGTACTTCGAGATTAAGAACGAACTACTTCAAACGTATTCAATCACTACACTTTCGCTTTCAATTCTCTCAACACTTCAATTTTTTATCTTTCTCACTCCTTCACTTTTTCAATCACTTCATCATTTTTTTTTCTTTTTCGCACAAACACATGAGCTCATTTTTTTTCTTTTGCTCATTCTCAATTTTCTTTCTCTTTTTCCCACATCTCAAAACTTCATCACACCTTTTTCTCATATTCACTCAACAAACAACCTTTTCCTTTTTCAACTCAATTCACTCCCTTCATATTCACACTTTCCTATTCTCCACTCAAATTGGGACAAAAAGGCTTAGGAATTGGAATAGTGTTCATATGTGCTAGCAAATAAAATAGGCTTTAGGCTCAACGGGGCTAACAAGGGATCAATGTCATTGGTAAGGAAAATTTTGGCTAAGTGACTTATTCAAATAAAAAATGGCCTAAGATCCTATTCGGCATATCAAACTAGACACAATCTAGAAGCAAGAGCACATGCAAGTTCTAAGGTGACGATCCACTCACAAACGAAGAGATTAATTCATGCATTTAAATCTCGTAAAGCTCAACTCTCACGGCTTTCACATCCATGCTAGTCCTAGTGCATTCTCACTCTCATCACACAAGTACTCAAAAGAAAAAAAAAAAATTCACAAGCATACAAGTTCTTTCTCAAATCAGCTCAAATTCAAACACTCACACAAGAAAACTCCTAACTCATCCTCACAATTCACCCTACTCATCAAATCATACTCAAAGATAGCAATCAACAAGCAGAAGGTGATTGATAGGCATAAAATATTGAGTAACAAAACAAATTAATAATAGCCCAAGGAGCATCTCAAGGCACCAAATAACTAACTCAACTCAAAGATAAGGGGTGCTCCGGTGCTATGTAACAAGAAAACATATAAAACTCCACCCCCCCCAAACTTCGACCTTGCTAGAGGTCTAAGTTTGGGGTTGTGGGTTACCTCAACCGAACAATTCAGTTTCTCTCAATAGCTTTGCACACTCCCTTGTCTCAAGTTGGTTCCTTCAATCTAAATAACTCCATGATACCTTGACTCCTTTAGAGACAAGCCTACAAAATAAAACTCTCAAGTACGAGGTTAAACATACGACTCAACAACATCCTAGTAACATAAAAGGAAAATAACTAAAAACACTCAAAAGCAAATAAAAATGGGTTGCCTCCCATTCAGCGCTATTTTTAAGGTCCTCATGCCGGACCAAGCTCAAAGGAGCTTATGGGACAACATACTCAAATTTACCTCCCTTACTCTCATAAGAGTGGTGTTTGAACTTCTTTCCTTGATGCCCCACCATCATGAGCCCCTTTGCTCTCTTCTTATCCCCAAGTGTTATGGGTCTCAACTCCTTCTTGCCTCTATCTGGAGGAGTCTTACTCAACAACTTCTTGAATTTGGACTTCTTCTTCTTAACTCCTCCTTTCCCTTCTAACTGGACCACGTCCACTTTCTTCACCTCTTCATCCTTCAACTTCTTCACTTCATCCCTATCAAAATAATCAAGAACATAATGTTCATGGGTTAAATTATCAATTGAAGGACTAACAAAATCATGAATATCAGAAGGATTAGGGATAGAATGTGTGTCTTCAACACGAGGATCAATGGCATCCATGCAATACAAGCTCTCATCCTCCTTCGGGTGCTTCATGGCTTCATATAGGGAGATCTTCACTTCTTGATCATCAACCTTCAACGTGATCTTCCCGTTTGCCACGTCTAGCACCATCCCCGCCGTAGCTAAGAACGGTCTTCCCAAGATTAGGGGCACGTGCTCATCTTCCTCCATCTCTAGCACTACAAAGTCGGCTGGAAAGATGTGATCTCCAACTCTCACGAGGACGTCTTCAACAACACCTTGAGGTCGAGTAATAGACCGGTCGGCTAGTTGAAGCGTCATCATTGTGGGTTGAAGTTCACCACCTTCCAACTTCTTGAAAAGCGACAAGGGCATGAGATTGATGCTCGCCCCGAGGTCGCACAACGCTCCCTTCTTGATCCCGTTCCCAATGTCACATAAGATCGTGAAGCTCCCGGGATCCTTCAGCTTTGGTGGAAGCGCCTTGTGCACTAATGCACTCACCTCGTGGTTCAGCTGCACCAACTTCGGCTCATCCACTCGCCGCCTTTTCGCGATCAAGTCCTTCAGAAACTTCGCATAATGCGGCATCTGTTCCAAAGCATCATAAAAAGGAATATTAATATGCAATTGTTTAAAAACATCAAGGAACTTAGCAAATTTTTCATCAAGCTTCTTTTTCATGAAGCGCTGTGGATATGGGACTGGTATCACCGATTTGGGTACCCCCCACTCATCTCTTTCTGTTTCTTTCACTTTCTCTCTTGCTTCCTTTGCCTTCTTCCACTTAGGAACTCTCTCTATCTCCTCAAAGTCTTTCCCCTTCTGGGACTCATCCATATCTTCATGCTTCTCAATTCCTTCACTTTCAATCCCCTTCTCAACTTGGGGCGTCTCAGAATCAGCAGGCATCTGAGGACCTTCATAGTTGGTTCCACTTCTAAGCTGGATCGCCTTGCAGTGCTCTTTCGGGTTCCCTTCCGGCATTCTATTCACGGACTTTGCAATCTGGCTCATCTGGAGCTCTAAAGAAGTGAACCTTCGATTGTTCTCTTGTTGAGTTCTAGTCCACTCAACGTTCATCTTCTGGAACTCTTGATCACGTTGATCACCCTTCTTGTGCAACTCCTTCACATCGTACTCCAAGGATGACAACCGCTTGCTCCCTTCCTCCACCTTCTGAAGGATCGCTCTCAACATCTCCTCGGTTGATGCACCGCCTTCTCCACCAGGAGGTTTAGACCCCGGATCAACACCTGCAGGAACGGTAACACCAGCTTTTGGGTTAGCATAAGAAAAATTATCATTTTTCCTCCATGTGTTTTGAGGGAGCTGCTGGCCTCCTTGAACTCCTTGTGTGTTCCTCCATTGATTTTGAAGTGGCTGAGGGCCTGGAGGCACAAATGGTTGGCCATAAGAAGGCCTTCCATACTGATTTCCACCTTGGTAGCCATTCTGATTGTAATAAGGACCTCCCATGTAATTGGCTACCTCTTGCTGTCCACTGGGCTGGTCTACTCTCTCATTCTCCACTGCATGCTCTCCACCCAAACTCTTCCCCAACTCAAGGTTGTTGATCTTTTCCATCATGGCCATCAGTAGCCTTCTCGTTCCTTCTCCCTCTTCCACCTGATGCACTCTTTGCAAATCTGCATCCACTCCCCAAGCACCGGCATTCGTGACAATGTTGTCCACGATCTCCCTACACCTCTCTATGCCTTGATTGAGGAATGCTCCGCCCGCACATGCATCTAAATGGGCTTGACCATCCTTGCTGGCACCGCTGTAGAAGAATGCCATAATATCCCCCTCATTGTACCCATGCTGCGGGCACTCAATCAGCATGTTTGAGTATCTCTCCCACGCTTGGCGTAAATCCTCTCCGGACTTCTGGCGAAAGGACGAGATCTCAATTCTAGCCTTGATCGTCCTAGATGGAGGGTAGAATCGCTCGAGGAACAGACGCTCGAGCTCGGCCCTAGTGGTAATACCTCCCCGCGGGAGCGTATTATCGTACCACTCCTTAGCTATTCCCGTCAGTGAGAATGGGAACAGCCTAAGCCTCTTGGCATCTTCAGACATGCCATTATAATTGAATGTTGAGGCTATCATGAGAAAGCTCCTCAAGTGAGTGTGAGGATTCTCCTTCCCTATCACCCCTTTGAACTGATTCTCGGTCAGCAGCTTTAAAATCTCCGGTGATATCGAGAAGTTGTTCGCCTCAACAGGAGGCAAAGCCACTCCATCATAGTACCGCTGTGGCTGCGCTGCAAACCTCCCTCGAATAGCCATCTGATCTGCGTTCTGAGGAACGTGTTGAGGATTAGCAGTTGGTACGGGTACTTGTTGGGGTGGTGGTTGGTAAACAGGTGGTTGATTATAGACTGGGGGTGGAGGATACGGGTATGGTGGGTAAGGATAAGGTGGGTATGGGTAATGTTGGTATACTGGGTTGTGGAAAGGGTTATTCGGGTTTTGTGGGTAAGCAGGATTGTTCAGAGGATTTGGGACTAGGTTCTGAGCTGGATTGTTTACATTTTGTGCACCCGGGTTCTGGCTTTGGCTATCCACGAACTGGTCTTGATTCTGACCACCACTCCCTCCAGAGCCATCAACCCGGTCTACTGCCTGATTGAACTCGTCAGCAGCATTGTCCAACTCATTATTGAGGTCCATTGGTCCCTTCCCTAAGTCGGCAGCGTTCATCCTTCTCAAGAAGGCTCGATTCCTTCTTGCTATTGTCTCAGGATCTGCAGGTAATCTCTCTTCGCTCGTATTCCCTTGTGAGCGTGTTTTCATAAACCTGACACACTAGCAGAAGGATCAAAACGCAACTGCCGAACGAATGAAAATTAAGAATAAAAACAGAAAATAAAATCACTCACTACTAACCACTAAGCTATCTACAAGTCCTATTCAAAAAGCATAAAACGCCTTCCCCGGCAACGGCGCCATTGACTTGAAGCGACTACACTAGCTTCTACTAGTAGCTACCCCGCAAGAGAACGGGTTCACTGTAGTATGGGCAAGTATAGGGACCAAGTATTATCGAACCCAAGGGATGGTATATATGCGAATAGATCCCTGAAGATCTACGCGTCGTAGTTAATATGAGTGAAATGTTTTTTTGGTTTTTTGAAAAGAGAAAATTAAACTAAACTAAATTATCCTATGAATGCAAAAGGAAAATTAAACTAAGTATCTAAGGTGTATATGCAAGTATGAGATGGTGATGCTTAGGATAGGAATCCCTACGTATACTAACGGAGCAGGTACATAATCAAAGTAATCGTGACAAACAAGAATTAACCTAAGTAAAAGATCGTAGAATGAAAGCTCAAGATTTCTCACCCTAATACTTTATCCTAGCAATCGACTTCACTAATCCACTAACAAGTTAATAGATAGCGCTTAATTAATGAGACCCTAATTTAACTAAGGTGATGCGGTCGTCCTCCTTCGCTAAACCGGTAGATGAATTAACCTTTCCTAAACCCTCTCGTTAAGACTACTAATTGTTATTGAGTGATGCGGTCGTCCTCTCTCTAACACTTTCGTACGAAATTCAAAGGTAGAGTTAAGATTAATTATATGAATTCATTAATTAAGAGAATTAAAACTAACGTCACCAATTACCTTAATTACGTACCCACATCCTACTTCTACGAGTTCATCCTAACCTAAGCATGCAAGGGTTTTAGCCGGACATGGTTTTAACAAAACTAAAATCAATTAAAGAAACAACGAACATAAACATATTGAATTGAACGAAGAAAATAAGAAACATGAACTAGGGTTTTAAAAGAAAATAAATACGAAGAACTGAAATTGAATTGATAAAAACGAAATTTAAACGTGTTCAAAGTAACGAACTAATGAAAAGAAACTAAGAATTGAAAAGAAACTAGAATTCGTATGAAAAACCTCAACAAAACGTAAAATAAAGCTTGCTCGTTCTTCTCCTCTTCAAAAAACTAAGTCTAAAGTATTTCTAAAAGTTGGGGATCCTTCAAAACGTGTTTGGACGAGATATATATAGGCACGGGTCGAAACGGGAGTTAATGGGCCGAAAATACGAATCCGGAGGCAAAAGTATATGGGCGCTCGAGCAAAACGCTCGAGCGGTCCCGCTCGAGCAGTGTAGCTCGAATGATGCATTCGCTCGAGCGGTCGCGCTCGAGCTGCTCGAGCGCTGAAATGACTCTGTATGTTTTGGGCGCTCGAGCGATTCGCTCGAGCGGTGGCGCTCGAGCTGCTCGAGCTCAAGAATTGTTCTGTACGTTTGCGCGCTCGAGTAAGGCGCTCGAGTAAGGCGCTCGAGTGATCTCTAATCCTTCCAAATGATACTTTTCCTCGTCCGCACTAATACCAATCGTATTTCTTCAATATCTTCTCATCCGGGCATCCGTTTGAGTCGATTCAAAGTCCTACGAACTCCGTTTTTCGTCCTCTATTCACCTATGAGCATCAAAGAGACAAATTTATCAATGTATAGAAATAACGCTCAATTGACTCTAAATACTCTATAAACTCGACCAAAACTAGGGCGTTTCTAGCTACGAATCATGACAATTTCACGCCTAATCAGAGCCAAAACCCGGGTACACAGAACGTAAACAATCCAGCTCATAACCTTGTCCAACATCCTCAAAACAACCTTGCTTATCCACAGAACAACTTCCTGTTGGAGTTATACCTGAAAGTATGCTTTTACTTTGTATAACTCGTGTATCAAACACTCGTTTTATGAGAATAATTCTTTTATCACATTTGTTTTAGTTATGATTGAATGTTGAATTTCTATTGTAAATCGTTCAATATATAGTACATGTTACATTGTAGTTAATGTGGTGATACCCGATCACGGAAGACAACATTAACAGTTTACTTGTAACTAAACGTACATTTTCACGACCTAGGTGGAATTGAACAATCCGCCGTGAAAGGTCGATGTATAAGGCTCAGATTGGTCTGTCTTGACTAAGAGATTGCACTAGCACATTTAGTATGTGTTGAAGAGGACCTACAGCGAGGATAAATTCTTCTGTTCTGAAAGGTGAAGAATTAGACCTCAGTGGTTGTTGATTTCTTAATCTCCGTCACTTAAATAGGACCGTGTGTGCTTAGTGGCTACTGCTTTGATTCATGTTGGGTGAGAATCATTGTGACTTCGAACTTTGTGTCTTGGGCAGTAATATTAATCATACGACGGTTGCTAAGATTTAATATGGAGAAACGCGTGCGAGTACGGCTCGTGTGATTAGTCCCCTTGGTGGGCTCAGAAGTTTTATTGTACCAAATCTTGCAAGTGAAGAATTAGTTTCTTCGGTACGAATAATAATATTGAGCTGTCTTTACTCCAAGGTGAAATATATTAATTAATTTAGAGCTATTCAGAAGCTTGATTAATTAATGGACTTGATAATCTTAAATGCGGGAAATAATAACCGGGAGCCCATATTATCGTAATATGGATTAAGATGGATAGTGCAATATTAATTTATTAGTGGTAATAATTAATATTAATGGGCTGAATTATATTGGGGCTCAATATTGAAATTCAGAAGTCCATTAGGAGGCCCAATCTTAATTCTCCTTAAAGGCCCCTCAAGTAGCCCATTAAGTAGCCCAATAATGATAAGGTGATTAAAATAAAAAGAAAATATGAATGCTGATTTTTCTAGTATTTTTCGAAAATAAGGAATATAGATTGAGAAAAGATTTTGTTGATTTTCTTGGAAAGATATTATGGAAGATAAGTATTCTTGGAATACAAGATTATCTCATATATTCAAGAAGATCCAAATCTTGGATATTCTCTCTATAATTTTCGATCAATGTGGGTATAAAAATAAGAGTGAGATTTTTGTGGAATATTTTATTATGGAGAAAAGAATATATGAGATATATTCAAGATTTCTTAGACACTAAGAAAATATTTTTTCCAAGCCCATATCTCCTCTAATTTTCGGCCACTCCCCTCTATAAATAGGGGATGATTATTTCATCCCCAAGCACATAATTCCATGTGTTGGAAAAATCAAGAGCATAGATATTTTTCTTTTTCCTTAGTTTATTAAATTACTTGAAAGCATCTCCCACCGGTGATCAAGTAAGGCAAAAGGGAAATACTTGAGAAGGCTTTTGGGTTGATAGAGCGAGATCGTAATTGTCCCGTATATCCAAAGGCCAATTCTACAAGAGGTACGTTAATCGCATATTTACTTGTTTATTCCGCCATAGTTAATATGTGAAATTAATTCAACATGCATGATGAAAATTAGTTGTTGGAATTATTATTTGAATTAATTAGGATTAATTCATGCTAGTAATAATTGTATTTAAATTTCATCCCGAATAGATTCCGGGCACCCCTATTTTCCCAACACTTCCCACAAAACAACTTACCTTACCTTTACCCATACCCACCATATCCATATCCACCATACCCGTATCCTCCACCTCCTGTTTACAACCCACCACCAGTCTATCAACCGCCACCAGCCCAAAAAGTACCCGTACCACCTGCTAATCCGCAGCACGTTCCTCAGAACGCAGATCAGAACATGGCTATTCGAGGAAGGTTTGCAGCGCAGCCGCAACGGTACTATGATGGAGTGGCATTGCCCCCTGTAGAGGCAAACAACTTCTCAATTTCCCCTGGAATTCTAAAGCTGCTTACCGAGAATCAATTCAAGGGGGAGGTTGGGAAGGAGAATCCTCATACTCATCTGAGGAGTTTTCTGATGATCGCATCTACGTTCAATTATAACGACATGTCTGAAGATACCAAGAGGCTCAGACTGTTCCCATTCTCTTTAACGGGAATAGCAAAGGAGTGGTACGATAATACGCTCCCACGGGGAGGTGTAACCACATGGGCCGAGCTCGAGCGTCTGTTCCTCGAGCGATTCTACCCTCCATCTAGAACCATAAGAGCAAGGATAGAGATCTCTTCCTTCCGCCAGAAGCAAGGAGAAGACTTACGTCAAGCGTGGGAGATATACTCTAACATGTTGATTGGGTGCCCGCAGCACGGGTACAATGAGGGAGATATCCTGGCATTCTTCTATAGTGGAGCCAGCAAAGCTGGCCAAGCCCATCTTAACGCGTGTGCTAGTGGAGCATTCCTGAACCAAGGTACAACGAGATGTAGAGAAATCGTTGACAATATTGTCACGAATGCTGGGGCATGGAATGAGGACTCAGAATTTCAGAGAGCTTATCAGATTGAGGAGAGTGAAGGGACGAGGAAGCTGTTGATGGCTATGATGGAGAAGATAAACAACATTGAGATTGGGCAAAGTTTGGTTGGAGAGAATGTAGCAGTGAGTGAGAAAGTGGATCAGCCCACAGTTCAGCAAGAGGTAACCAATTATATGGGAGGACCTTACTACAATCAAGACAGGTATCCACAAGGTGACAATCAATTTGGAAGACCTTCTTATGGCCAACCATTTGTACCTCCAGGTCCACAACCTCCTCAAAATCAATGGAGGAACACACAAGGGTATCAAGGAGGCCAACAGTCTCCTCAGAAGACATGGAGGAAGAATGAGAATTTTTCATATGCTAATCCAAAGGCCGGAATTACAGTTCCTCCAGGTGTTGATCCAGGTTCTAAACCCCCGGGTGGAGAAGGCGGTTCCTCAACTGAGGAAATGTTGAGAGCTATCCTTCAGAAGGTGGAGGAAGGAAGCAAGAGATTGTCCTCATTGGAGTACGGTGTGAAAGAGTTGCATAAGAAAGGTGATCAGCGTGATCAAGAACTCCAGAAGAGAGCTGTAGAGCTGAATCGAATTCAGCAAGAGAACAACAGACGGTTCACTTCATTAGAGTACCAGATGAGCCAGATTGCAAAATCATTGGGAAAAGAGCCGGGTAAATATCCTTCCATGCCGGAGGGAAACCCGAAAGAGCATTGCAAGACGATCCAGCTTAGAAGTGGGACAAACAATGATGGTCCTCAGATGCCTGCTGATTCTGAGACGCCCCAAGGAGAGATTGAGATGGAGGGACAAGAACATAAGAAAGATGGAGGTGAGACAGTTGAGGAAGGCATTGAGAAGATTGAGAGAGTTCCTAAGTGGAAGAAGGCAAAGGAAGCAAGGGAGAAAGTGAAAGAGACCGAGCGTGATGAATGGGATACCCAAATCGGTGATACCAGTCCCGTATCCACAACGCTTCATGAAGAAAAAGCTTTATGAGAAATTCGCTAAATTCCTTGATATTTTTAAGAAATTGCATATTAACATTCCTTTTTATGATGCTTTGGAACAGATGTCGAATTATGCCAAGTTCCTGAAGGACTTGATAGCGAAGAGACGGAGAGTTGATGAGCCCAAGCTGGTGCAGCTGAACCATGAGGTGAGTGCATTAGTGCACAAAGCGCTTCCACCAAAGTTGAAGGAACCCGGGAGTTTCACGATCTTATGTGATATCGGGAATGGAGTCAAGAAGGGAGCATTGTGCGATCTTGGAGCGAGCATCAATCTTATGCCCTTGCCGTTATTCAAGAAGTTGGAAGGTGGAGAACTTCAGCCGACAATGATGACGTTTCAACTAGCCGACCGGTCTATTACTCGACCTCAAGGTGTGGTTGAAGATGTCCTCGTGAAAGTTGGGGATCACATTTTTCCAGCAGACTTTGTAGTACTCGACATGGAGGAAGATGAGCGAGTGCATTTGATCTTGGGAAGACCATTCTTAGCGACGGCCAGAATGGTGTTAGATGTGGCGAATGGGAAGATCACATTGAAAGTTGACGATCAAGAGGTGAAAATTTCCCTATATGAGGCCATGAAGCACCCGAAGGAGAATGAGAGTTGTTATTGCATGGAAGCCATCGATCCTCGTGTTGAAGACACACCCCCTGTCTCTAATCTTTCTCATATTCATGATTTCGTTAGTCCTTCACTTGATGATTTAACCCATGAGCATAATGATCTTGATGGTTTTGATAGGGATAAAGGGAAGAAGTTGAAGGATGAAGAAGTGAAAAATGAGGACGTGGTCCAGTTGGAGAGGAAAGAAGGAGTTAAGAAGAAAAAATCCAAACTCAAGAAATTGCTTAGTAAGACTCCTCCCGATCGAGGTGAGAAGAAGTTGAGATCCCCACTACTTGGGGATGAGAAGGAAGCAAAGGAACTCATGATGGAGGGGCATCAAAGAAAGGAATTCAACCACCATTCTTATGAGAGTAAGAGAGGTAATTTTGAGTATCATGTCCCATAAGCTCTTTTGAGCTCGGTCCAGCATGAAGACCTTAAAAATAGCGTTGAATGGGAGGCAACCCATTTTTATTTGCTTTTGAGTGTTTTATGTTATTTGGGTGTTGTTGAATCGTAAGTTTTAACCTCGTACTTTAGAGTTTATTTTGTAGGCTTGTCTCGAAGGAGTAAAGGTACCATGGAGTTATTCAGATTGAAGGAACCAACTCGAGACCAAGGAGTGTGACACGTTGTTGAGAAACATGAATTATTTGGATGAGGTAACCCACCACCCCAAACTTAGACCTCTTCACAAGGTCGAAATTTGGGGGGTGGAGTTTTTTTTATTTTTTTATGGTGACATTGCATAGGTGCACACTCTCTCTTTGAGTTGAGTTTGGTTATTTGGTATCTTGAGATGTTCCTTGGGCTGTTAGTGTTTTGTTTTGCTACTACATATTTCATGCCTATTAATCATCTTATGCTTGTTGATTGCTATCTTTGAGTGTGAGTATGAGTTGATGAGTTGTGAAGTTGAGTTAGAAATTTTCTTGTGTGAGTATAGGAGTAGAGTTGATTTGAGAGGGAACTAATATACTTACTAATGCCCCTTTTTGAGTACTTGTGTGATGAAAGTGAGAATTCACTAGGACTAGCATGGATGTGAAAGCCGTGAGTTTTGAGCCTTTTGAGATTAAAATACATGAATTGATCTCTTCGTTTGTGGGTGAGTCGTCACCTTAGAGGATGCTAGAACTTGTGTGTGCTCTTGCTTCTTGATTGTGTCTAGTATGATATGCCGAATGTGATCTTAGGCCATCTTTATTTTGAATGAGTCACTTAGCCAAATTTTTTCTTACCATTGATATTTATCCCTTGATAGTCAGTTTGAGCCTTAAGCCTATTTCATTTGCTAGCACATTTAAACACTATTCCAAGTTCCTAAGCCTTTTTGTCCCAATTTGAGTGGAGAATAGGAAAAGTGTGAAGGTTGAGGGGATTGAGTTGAGTTGAGAAAAGGAATTATGATGGTTGAGATGTGATAAAAGAAGGGTGTGATGAAGTTTTGAGTTGTGGGAAAGAACAAAAAGTTGAGAATGAGCAAAAGAAAAAAAATGAGCTCATGTGTTTGTGAGAAAAAAAAAGTTGAGTGATTGAAAAAAAAAGTGAAAAGAGTAGAAAAAGAATTGTTGAGAGTATTGGAATTGAAAGTGTGTTGATTGATAATGCTTGAAGTATTCTATTCCTAATCTCGAAGTACTAAAGTTTGAAATTCTATTCTCCATTCATTTAAGTCACTTACCCCATATTTTTATCCCACCTGTCCAAAGAGCCTACATTACAACCTTGAGAAAAGTCCTTTTTGATTCGGCATTGATTTCTAGAGTATGGTCGGAGTTGAGAGTGCTTACAAGCCTATGGCTGCCGATATGCGTGATTGATTGATTGAGTGAGTCCCTTATTCTTGATATACACTTGTGAGGGAGGGAAACACATCGTTGAGTGCACATCCATGTTTGATCTTGGTGTTTCTTGTTGTTATTGCATGAGTATGATGAAGGGGGGTGAGTTAGTATACGTGTGATCGATCTTTGAAACTTGAGTCCATTTACTTGCATGATTTGATTATTTGATTCATTCCTAACAATTTCACATGACTTATTATTTCGTTGCTTGAGGACAAGCAACATGGTAAGTTTGGGGGGTTGATTAGGCGTGAAATTGTTATGTTTTGGTGCCCGATTTGCCCATGTTTTGAGTGTTTTCGATGAATGTTTGGAGTCAAATGAGTATCATTTTTATAAAATCATTAATTTGTCTCTTTGGATTTCATATATGGATAGAGGGCGAAAATAGGAGTTCGTAGGACTTTGAATCGGATAAAACGGACTCCCGATTGAGGAGATATGAAGATTTTACGAACAAGTGTACTGCTGCTGAAAAGTGCTCGACCAGCTCGAGCGCTAGCGCTCGAGCCCCTGCACCATTCGACCTATTGAGCTCGAACGGCCCTGCTCGAGCTGGTGGTGCTCGAACACTATCCTATTTTTGCCTCCGGATGCATTTTTTCGGCCCATGAGTTCCCGATTAGGCCTGTTGCCTATATATACTCGTTCTAAACTCATGTTTTAGGGAATCACACGTCAATTCATACCACATCACTTTTAGAGTTAGTTTTTGGAGAGAGAAAGAGGAGAAGAGATGAGCAAGCTTTAGTTTTACGTATTCGAGGTTTTACTTACGAATTCATAGTTCGGATTTTGATTTTTAGTTTCTTTCTTTTAGACCTTTGTTCTTGAATACATTGAGACTTAGTTTTATTAATTTAATTTGAGTTCTTAGCATCTATTTCTTTAAACCCTAGTTAATGTTTGATAATTTATTCGTTAAAATCATTATGTTCATGTTCGTTACTTCTTCAATTGTTCTTGTTTCCGTAAAAATCATGTCTAGCTAAAACCCTTGCATGCTTGGGGTAGGATGAACTCGTAGAAGTAGGATGTGGGTACGTAATTAGGGTAATTCGTGACGTTTAATTTTAACTCTCTTAATTAATGAATTCTTAAAATCAATCTTAACTTTATCTTTAAATTTAGTTCGAAAAGTGTTCGAGAGAGGACGACCTTATCACTCTTTAACAACGAGTAGACTTAATGAGAGGGTTTAGAAAGGGTTAATTAATCTACCGGTTTATCTAGGGAGGACGACCGCATCACCTTGATTAAATTAGGGTCTCGTTAATTAAGCACAATCTATTAACTTGTTAGTGGATTAGTGAAGTCGATTGATAGGATAAAGTAGTAGGGTTTTAATTCTTGAGCTTTCATCTTGCAATCTTTTACTTAGGTTATTTCTTGCGCGTCACGGTTATCTTGATTATGTACTTGCTCCGTTAGTATACGTAGGAATTCCTATCCTGAGCATCACCATCTCATATTTGAAAACACACATTTACGTTTTTTGTTTAATTTTCCTTTTTTGCATTCATAGAGTAATTTAGCTTAGATTATATTTTCTTTTTAAAAAAACCCAAAACATACACTCATATTAATTACGACGTGTAGATCTTCAGGGATCTATTCGCATACTCCCTTCCCTTGGGTTCGATAATACTTGGTCGCTATACTTGCTTATACTACAGTGAACCCGTACGCTTGCGTGGAAACTACTAGTAGAAAGCTAGTATTTTCGCTTCAAGTCAGTGTGTTTGTCCTAAAAAATATAGTTTAAGGAATTATTTAAGCATATATATATATATATATATATATATATATATATATATATAGTTTAGGGTTCTGGTTGTACCTAAAGTAATAGTTTAGGGTTCTGATTGTACATTTTTATTATCTCACTTTGTCTACATATACTACAAGAAAACAATACCTACAGAAATTGTTATATGACTACGAAATTTTTAATAAAAAAATTTGTAATAGGAATTGTCCACAAAATTTTCTAATTATATAGCAATTTCCATTCTCTATCGACAAAGAAATTTACCTATGAAATTTTCCTAGACAAATTATTTGTGGGTATAATTGCTTGTATATAATTAATGTCTAAAAATTTCATTTCGTAGACAAATTGTTTGTAGGTATCCTATGGTAGACAATTCCACTACAAATTTTCTTTCTTTTTTTAAAATTACGTAGGCAATTTTCATTCCGTAAGCAACTTTTTTTTTTTTTTTTGGGTGATATAATGTTGGGTCGGTTTTCAAGTCATGCCTTCATTTACCATGTATAGAGTGAAAATGGTTCATACATAAATCTTTGAAGGGTATTAGTTGTTTTCACTAAATAGTATTATTTATTTTTATTGAAGGATATTAATTGATTATACTAAATAATATTAATTGTTTTTATTGAAGAGTATTAGTTGATTTTACTAAATAGTATTAGTTATTTTCATTGAAGGGTATTAGTTGATTTTACTGAAGAATATTAGTTGTTTACTGAAAACAAACTAAAACTCTTCAGTGTAATCACCTAATGCTCTTCATTGAAAATAACTAATAATTTTTAATGAAAATAATTAATACTCTTCAATAATTCATGTATGCACGGGCGAATCCACTGCACAGAATAACCTTATTTGTATATGTGTTCGAAATTTTATTTTATTAAGATAAACCCAGTGCAATTTATATATATTTAACCAAAGCCCACCCATCAAATTCCCTCTCTTTGATTTTGTTTTAGCAAAAGCACTACAAAGCCCATCCCCAAATTATAAAAACTCTTCCCCAATATACTAATAACTGGAATTACATACGTATTCGGCTTCACAGTCCAACCCCTTTTTTTGTTTTTATCTTTTTAAAGATTAAAATATCATAATCCACAAAATAAAAAGAATTTGCATCTACTGGAGCATCTTTCTTGAATTTTTAGATGTATTTTTTCAAAATTTCTCATCCCAACATTTAAGATTGGTATAAATTTTCTATATTATAATTAAATTATCAATCTTTGGTTTTCAATTGTTTGCATATGTATCTTATATTTATAAAGATTCATAATTATCAAATTTTTTCTAACTTTTTATAATTAGATATAGACATACGCTACATAAAAATAAAAAATTGTTTACGAAATTTTACAACAAAATTTTTACATAGTAGGATTGTTTACGAATGCCTACAAAATTTTCTAGTCATGTAGGCATCTTTATTCCCCAACCTACGAAATCAATTTGCCTACGGAATTATATTCCAAGTTATTAATTGCATACAAGCAAATTGTCTATATAAAAAAATTTACTCACAAACTATTTTCCTACGGAAATTCCATAGGAAATTTTTTGTAGGTAAATAATTAAAATGTCTATATAAATAGAATATTTTGTAGTCAATACCCACTACATATTTTTTTGTTGAAAATTTTATAGTCATATTGACAATTTGCATAAACAATTTTTATATATTTTTTAGTGTTAGTTATCAATAACTTTTTAATTGTTTGTGAATGGTATCTTATGTGAAAAATCATCGTTCACATACAAATGTTAAATCATTTTCTAATGTAAAGGGTATCACTTTAAAAAAAAATTGCCTTAAAATAATATTATATATATAATTTTTTAAAGTGAAATAATTGTTTAATTTAATACGTATCATTTTTAAAAAATTTACCTTAAAATGATGCACTTTAATTTAATTTAATTTTTTAAAATTGTACAATTTATCTTAAAAGTGATAACATCTCAATTAAAAAGTGATAACTTTATCATGTTGATACGATTTCACGCAAGACTTGCTCATATTTTCGTATGGTGAATATTTAATTTTCAGTCCACCCCACTATTAAATCCTGATTCAACCCAACATATATGAACCAATTTCACTCACCTCTATTTATTTACTCACTAGCTCATATTAATTTTTTTACTTAATTAATTTTGACCGTTTCATTAAGGTCAAATGGGCCTCAAATTGTTTTGCTGAAATGAGCCGCAATCAATTACTAAATGGGTACAGATATTTACACCCCAAAATTTAGTACTTCACCCCCTCAATTCTTGTTCGGGAGTGTTTTTAGAATATTTGTCATTTGTTTGAGATTTATTTTAGAACATTATTCAGATTTAAACATTTTTGTGTGGTAAACTGAAAATTTGGGTGGTGAACTAAACCGAGCGATGAACAATTAAATTTTGGGGGTGAAAAGATCCGTTGCCTCACTAAATAGGCTTCCTCTTGGACCGAACATGAGCTTCCCCATGGGCTTAATTTTTTCTTCGTGGACTGGAGTATTAAGTTCGAGTTTTGCATTAAAATATCACATTTTCCAAAAAAAAAAAAAACCAACAAAATGACTTTTCCCCATATAAAGTTTAGTTAGTCAAAATTAAACAATAAAAACATGAAATCATATTAAAATTGAGCTTTAAATAAGCACAAAATCATGTCATTACTAAATAATTCACACCCTGTTTTAAATTATATATATGTTTACATTATTGATTTTGTTCAATAAAATATGTCACAATATTTTTATTTTGTTCTAGGTACATTATTGTGTTAAATATTGAATTTTCATCCTAACCCCAAATGAAAGAAAAAAGAATCCATGATTATCCTATCATGTTTCACAAGAAAGTCTCTTTTTTTAATATATTATTTTGTGTGAGAGTGAAATGAATATCACCATTAAATGAGGTGATTAGAATGAATCACTAATAAATAAGAGATTACAACAAAGAGATCTCCTTGATACAAGAGAGAAGATCACGAAGATTACAACAGAATATCTTGACTAAGTAAAGCTATACAATTCCTAAAATATATGTATTCAAGTATCATATCCCTTATTATCTCTATTACCCCCTTCAAGCGTTGCGTGGGGTGCAAGCCGACGCAAAGCTTGGACCGAAGAAATTCAAATGCAGGACGATGGAGGCCTTTGGTGAAGATATCGGCTAGCTGAAGATGGGATGGAACAAAACTAGTCGAAATCCTGCCTGAAGACACCAATTCACGAACAAAATGATAATCCAGATCGATATGTTTAGCACGTTTATGAGCCACTAGATTTTGGCTCAAGAAAATAGCACTTTTGTTGTCACACAGGAGTTGAGGACGATCCTTGGGAAGAGCTTTTAGTTCACGCAGAAGGTTCGTGAGCCATACTAATTCATCAGCAGCATTAGCCATGGTTCTATACTCAGATTCACAACTCGAACGGGCAACTGTAGGTTGTTTCTTCGCACTCCAAGAAACCAGATTACCCCCAAGAAAAATTGAATATCCATACGTGGACCTTCGCGTCTCAACACAACGTGCCCAATCAGAATCAGAGTAGCCTATGATTGAAGACTCCGGATGACGAGAAAAAGAGAGGCCAAAATGCACCGTGCCCTTCACATACCTCAAGATACGCTTAACAACCAAGAAATGGTCATCCGTTGGAGAGTGAAGAAATTGGGAGACAAGATTGACTGCAAACGAAAGATCTGGGCGAGTGATAGTTAAGTACTGAAGAGCACCAACCAAAGAACGATACAAGGTAGGATCACGGAAGGGGGATCCTTCACTAACCAGCGAATCACCCGCCGCCAAGGGTGTACTAATCGACTTCGAGTCTAGTAATTTGGCTCGTTCCAAAATGTCATGAGCATACTTCGCTTGCCTAATGAAAAGACCAGTTGGTGTGTAGGATACCTCCAACCCCAAAAAATAATTCAGACGACCCAAGTCCTTGAGAGCAAATTCTCGATGCATCCGATCAATAAAACGCCGAAGAACTATCTCATCATTGCCTGTGACGATGATATCATCGACATAAAGCAATAGGTAGAGAACCGAAGTGCCATGATGGAACATGAACAAAGACGATTCTGAACGACTTTGACAAAAACCAAGGCCAAGAAAAGTGCTAAATCGCTGAAACCAGGCCAACGGAGCTTGACGCAAGCCATATAGAGCCTTTTCAAATAACATACGTGATCCAGAAATCGAGGATCCACAAATCCAGGAGGTTGAGCCATGAAAACCGGTTTGTCGAGAACACCATTGAGGAAGGCATTCTTTACGTCAAGTTGATGAAGAGACCAATTTCGCTGTACCGATAACGCCAGGATGACACAGACTGTAGATGCCTTAACAACGGGACTGAAGCTATGGTGAAAATCAGTTCCGGGAATTTGTGTAAGTCCCTGAGCAACGAGACGAGCCTTATACCTTTCAATGGACCCATCTGCATGGAATTTGGTTCGAAAAACCCATTTCGACCCAACAATATTCTTGCCCGGAGGAGGAGGAGGAACCAATTCCCACATCCCATTAGCTCGCAAAACGTCTATCTCATCTTGCATGGCGGCCAACCATTTAGGGGACTTAGCCGCAGATTTAAAGCCACGAGGCTCAGAGGCAGCGATCAAAGCGGAAAGAAGTGCTGTTGAAGCTAAATCAACAGGATACCGAGGCTTGAAAACCCCAGCACGATCACGAGTAACCATGGGGTGTATAGGGACTGCAGGAGCCTGTATCGGAGCATCAGGAGGAACTTATTGATCGTGCAAGACAGGAGGCTCGACATCGTGCATGGCAAGCGACTCAACATCGAGCACGACAGGTGGCTCGACATCGTGCATGGCTGGTTGATCGGCTTTGGGTACAGCAGGTGGGTTGGCGTCATGCACAGCTGGTGGCTCGGCGAAAGGGGCTGCAGGCGTGGGCAGAGAGCCTTCATCAACTAAGGAAACCATTCGACGAACAGACGAGGGCTGCTGCTCGAGAAGACGTGAAGTGTCGGGCACTTTTTGAGGTGGCATGGGAGCACATGTAGATGAGCCTGCTCCATCTAGAAAAGTGGAAATGTCTAACTCAGCAGCTGGAGAAGATGATGTCATCCCAAAAAAAGGAAACTCCAGTTCATTAAATTGGGCATGGCGCGTAGTGAATACACGGGAGGAGACGAGATCCAAACAACGAAATCCCTTATACGAACTACTGTAGCCCAAGAAAATACACACACGACTTCGAGGTTCTAGCTTATTTGTTGCATAATCGCGGAGATACGGAAATACTCTGCAACCAAAAGGTTTGAAGTTGGCATAGTTAGGAGCATAGCCAAATAAAATCTCAAATGGTGACTTGTTAGCAAGAACCGAGGAAAGGAGACGATTAATCACGAATACGGCAGTGGCAAAAGCATCAAACCAAAGGGAAGCCGGGGCAAAAGAGTGAAAAAGCATGGATAACCCAGTCTCTGAAATGTGACGGTGTTTGCGCTCAGCATGCCCATTTTGCTGAGGTGTGTATGGACATGAAATACGATGATGAATGCCATTCAAAGACATAAACTCCTTAACCCGTGAATTTACAAACTCTGTTCCCCCATCGCTTTGAAAAAACTTTGACAGTAGTAGAGAATTGATTGCACACAAATTTGTGAAAGCGAACTAACACATCAAAAAATTCGGACTTTGCTCGTAACAGAAATAACCACGTAAATCTAGAGAAATCATCGACAAATGCAGCATAAAAATGAAAAACCATCCGAAGTAACAACCGGAGCGGGACCCCATAAATCACAATGAATTAAATCCAAAACAGAGGAAACACGTTTCTCATTTAAATCAAATGACAAACGTTTTCTCTTGGCCAACTGACAAGGAGCACAAATACTAGGGTCTGGCAACAACGAAGTAACACCTAAATGCCCTAATTTATTAAGCAAACTGATAACAGAAAAAGGGACATGCCCCAATCGTAAATGCCATAAATGGAAACTGGCCTTCAAAACCTTATTCCGGAGAGTCGCAACCAAAGCTGGAATTCCCCGATCAAGAACGTACAACCCCTTGTCACATCTTCCTTGAGCCAGCATTGTCCTTATGGCCCGGTTCTGAATAGTAAAGCATGAATCAGAAAAAACGACATCAACCGGATAGTCAGAAGTCAATTTGCTAATGGATAATAAATTTTTGGTAATGTGAGGCACAACCAATACGTCAAGTAAATTAACATTATCATTCAACCTGCCAGTACCAATATGAGTAATACGTAAAGAGTCACCATTACCAACGACAACAGAACCGTTACTATTATAAGGCTCAAATTTTTCAAGAGCAGACGTCTGAGAGGTCATGTGGGCAGAAGCGCCAGAGTCGAGATACCAATCCGATGTAGGCTCGGAAACAGTGCACTGGGAGGTGAAAGCCTGCGCCAATTGAGCAGTGGGGTTGGCTCGAGTGTTGAGAAATTGCGGGCACTTATCATTGTAATGATCACCCCGATAAATTTGACAGCGAGAAGAACGACGACCCCCACGACCACCATTAAATTGTCCGCTGGTCCGATTTCCAGAGTGAGAAGAACGTTGCTGCTGAGTATTGAGAGTATTATGTATATATGTATTTCTTATTTCTTATTAGTTGTATATTGTCCCACATTGGTTAGACTAGAATTATTCTCCTATTTGTACTTGTATTTAAGTTCATTAATACTCAGTCAATAAATATCTTTGATTTAATCTCTTTATGGTAACCAGAGCATAATTGGCAAAAAGCCACAATTTATGATCCTCTATCTTTTTGGTCAAATATATTTTGACCCAATCAAAGATCCTATTTACTAATCTATTTTTTTTTCAATCTCGGCAAATATTTTCCAATCCCAGCAGATTTCTGCTCACAGCCCATATCCACACCGCAATATCCGCTTTCATATACCACCACCGCCCGCAATTACCGATCGTATAATTTGCCGCTGTGCTCCATATCCCACCGCCTCACGCAACCATAGTGCAGTCCCTTGGCCTCTCGCCGCTGCACATATACTCCTTTCCGCTCTTCACACGTCGGCTGATCGTGTCTTCCTCTGAGCCACAGACTGTAATCAACGCCGGTACACCCGGCACACTCATCAACCGCCCAGGCGATGGCCAACCACTCATCGCCTTCAACACCACTTCACAAGCCCCTCTTAAACTGGATCCGGACAATTACCTTTCATGGAGTTTCCAACTCAAAACTCTCTTCACAGGTTACAATCTTTTCCGTTACGTTGACGGTACTTATCCCTCACCCCCATCTATGCTCACAGTTGATGGCAAATCTATAGCCAACCCTCTCCATATTCATTGGGTACGTCAAGATCAACTGATCTTGAGTGTTATTATTGGGTCGATCACGCCGGGAATCATCCCACTCATTGCTGCTGCATCCACCTCTCAGGCAGCATGGAATATTCTTCTTAATACCTACGGTAGATCGTCTCGTGGTCGTATTCTTGCTCTCAAGAACAAAATTTTAAATCCAATCAAGGGTGCTCGCTCCATTACGGCATACATGCTTGAAATTAAGGGGGTGGTTGATGAACTTTCCCTCATTGGTGTTCAGACGGATTCGGAAGACCTTGTTCTCAAAATACTCAATGGTCTTGATGATTCATATAAGGAATTGGCTAATGCAATTCAGGCGAGGGAAAATCCTATTGGCTTTGATGAACTACATGAAAAACTTCTCAGTTTGGAGGCTCAGCAGGCTGCTCGTTCAAACGCTTCTCCTTCCATTCCGGCGACTGCTTTTGCTGCCTCCACTACCAACCGTCGGTCGTCATCAAATACGGGCCGACCGCCAAACCAAACAGTTCCTCGCCACCCCAATCAACAGTCCCACTTTTATCACCCATCAAATCCGTCTACCCATGGTGGTTCTCGGTTTACGTCGACTGGATATCAAGGCAAGTGTCAATACTGTGGCATTCATGGCCACTCTGCTCGTCGTTGCCCTGATATTCAAGCTCACATCCCACCATCTCCGTCCACTCGACAGTCTACTTCGGCTTACTCTTCGCCGTCTGCTCATACGGCTGCCTCTAGTCCATCCACAACGGGTTGGATTCTAGACTCTGGTGCTTCCCATCATATATCCACAGACTTGGCAAATCTCTCCTTGCATGCACCTTACAATGGCACTGATGGTGTAATTGTTGGTGATGGTAACAATTTATCAATTACACATATTGGCAGTTTAAAATTTTCAGGCTTGGATTCACTTATTTTCTCGGATGTTTTATGTGTTCCGTCCATGTCGAAGAATCTGTTATCTGTTTCTATGTTGTGCATACAAAATAATGTTGTGGTTGTGTTCTCTTGTGCTGACTTTCAGGTGAAGGACTGTCGTACGGGGAAAGTTCTCATTCGGGGACCACGCGTTAATGGGCTCTATATTTGGCCAGTGGATGTTCAGGTCTCTCCTATACACTCAGCCTTCACCTCGGTTAACACATCCACATCCATATGGCATGCTAGACTTGGTCACCCTTCTACCAAGATCCTTGATTTTGCTCTATCTAGTCACAAATTAGTCTTTCGTAAGCAAACTGATTTTAGTTGTGAGTCTTGTAAGTGCACTAAGAGTCACAAACTCCCTTTTCGTGAATCTTCCTTAACTTCAGTTATGCCACTGCAATTGATATTTACTAATGTTTGGACGTCACCTGTTTTATCATATGATGGTTTTAAATACTATGTTGTGTTTGTTGATCATTATACCAAATATATGTGGTTATATCCTCTTAAGCGTAAGTCTGATGTTTTGCCTACTTTTATTGCCTTTAAAGCATTAGTCGAAAACTTTCTTAAGACTAAAATCACTACCCTTTATTCTGATAATGGTGGTGAATTTTTGGCTCTTCGTTCTTTTTTAACTACCCATGGTATAACTCATCTTACCACACCACCACATACACCTGAGCACAATGGTGCTTCTGAGCACCGCCATCGTCACATAGTTGACACCGGCTTAGCTCTTCTACATAAAGCTTCGATGCCCTCCATATACTGGCCTTACGCCGTCACAACAGCCACATACCTTATTAATCGTCTTCCTAAAGTTGACCTAAACATGGTCTCGTCTTACGAAAAGCTCTTTCAGCTTCCACCCAATCTCTCCAAGCTTCGAGTATTTGGTTGTCAATGTTTTCCCTGGTTACGACCTTACTCGTCTCATAAGCTTGATTCTCGGTCTCGTCCATGCACCTTTGTCGGCTACTCCCTAACTCAGAGTGCTTACCTATGCCTTGATCATATTTCCAACAAAGTTTACATATCTCGTCATGTTGAATTTGTTAAAGATGTGTTTCCATTCCAAACACCCACAATACCAATTCATGTCCGTCCAGTATCAGATTCTTATTCTATGCCCATTCCCTGTCCTCCATCAGTTCCTTTAGGTCCTCTCGTGCTACAGAATCCTCCACCACCACCACCTGATCCTCCATCCCCTGCGCCATTGCCTACGCTCTCCTCCCCTCGACGGTCTTCTTCACCACCTGCTCCACCGTCTGATCCACCTTGACATCAGATGGTCACTCGTTCACGCAATAACATTATTAAGCCTAATCCACGGTATTGTCTTACTTCCAACCTCTCACTTGAAATAGAACCTACATCTGTTTCACAGGCTCTTTCTGATTCGCGATGGCGGGAAGCCATGTCTGTCGAGTTCACTGCCTTAATGAACAATGGCACCTGGGATCTTGTTCCTCCTTCTGATTCTCAAAATATTGTTGGGTGCAAATGGGTCTTTCGTATCAAACGAAAACCAGATGTTTCTGTGGATAGGTTCAAAGCTCGTCTCGTTGCTAAAGGCTTTCATCAACGACCGGGAGTTGATTTCTTTGAGACCTTTAGTCCTGTTGTCAAACCAGCTACGATTCGGCTCGTTCTTAGTCTTGCCGTATCTCGAAACTGGCCTCTTCGACAGTTTGATGTGAACAATGCCTTCCTCCATAGCACCTTAACTGATGATGTTTACATGTCTCAACCACCCGGGTTTTCTGATTCAAATCATCCATCATTCGTCTGCAAGTTACACAAGTCCATTTATGGTTTGAAACAGGCTCCACGTACTTGGTATAATGCTCTTCGCTCATTTCTTCTCACTGTAGGATTTACCTGCACCAAATCTGATGAGTCCTTATTTGTCTACAACTGTAACGGGATCACTGCCTATTTTTTGGTCTACGTTGATGACCTAATCCTTACCGGTAATAGTGATCAGTTTATGTCTCGATTTGTTGCTGACCTTGCAAAACAATTCTCTGTCAAGGACCTCGGTTCCCTATCTTACTTCCTTGGGGTTGAGGTGCTTCGAACTCCCACCGCATGCTTCCTCTCGCAACGCAAATACATAACAGATCTTCTTGGTAAACATAACATGCTTGAGGCCAAACCAGTTCAAACCCCGCTAGCACCAGGTGCTAAGTTCAGTCTTCATGATGGAAGTCCTCCTTCCAATGCCTCTCTCCATCGGCAGGTTCTTGGCAGTCTTCAATATCTGCTCCTAACGCGTCCTGATATTGCTTTTGCCGTTAACAAGCTTTCTCAGTTTATGCATGCTCCAACTGAGACACATTGGGGGGCTGTCAAGCGTTTACTTCGCTACTTGAATGGCTCACAACACTTTGCGCTGCATCTTCGTCGTGCCTCTCCATTATCCCTCCACTGCTTCACAGATGCTGACTGGGCTGGTGATTGTGATGATAGCACTTCCACTAGTGCTTTCATCATCTTTCTTGGCTCCAATCCCATATCTTGGAGCTCTCGCAAGCAACGTGGTGTTGCTCGCTCTTCCACTGAAGCCGAATACAGAGCCATTGCCGCCGCTGCTGCTGAACTTCAATGAACTCGTTCTATTCTCTCTGAACTATTTGTTGATCTTCCAGCTATCCCTCCTGCTCTATATTGTGATAACATTGGCGCTACATATCTTTGCTCCAACCCGGTGTTCCATTCCCGTATGAAGCATATCTCCATTGATTATCATTTTGTTCGAGATTTGGTCAAATCATCTCACCTACGTGTCACACATGTGTCTTCTGCTGATCAACTTGCTGATGCTCTCACCAAACCCTTATCTCGTCATCGCCTTTCACTTCTCATGGACAAGATTGGTGTCGTTAACCGACCACCATCTTGAGGGGGTGTATTGAGAGTATTATGTATATATGTATTTCTTATTTCTTATTAGTTGTATATTGTCCCACATTGGTTAGACTAGAATTATTCTCCTATTTGTACTTGTATTTAAGTTCATTAATACTCAGTCAATAAATATCTTTGATTTAATCAGCACCCCGAGATGGCGAGGGTGAAGGCTGACCACGAGAAGACTGATTGTGACCGCTAGCAACAAAGACTGCTGGTTCAGTGGTAGAGGAGGACTACATAGCCGTTAGCATAGCATCAAATTGGATAGCTTGATGCAAGATAGTACGGAAAATCAGGAACAGGCGTGATGGCAAGGCGAGTATCCGCGAAACCCACAAATTGAAGCCCTAAACCACGAAGAAACCAGTGGCTTTTATCCGTTTCGTCCAGAGGTCGACCAATCGCAGCGAGTTGATCGCAAAACGCCTTGAATTGATGGCCATATTCTTCCACCGTAAGGGAGCCGCGACGGAGAGACAGAAGTTGTTCACGCAATTGATTAGCGCGCGAAGAAGAGGAGTTCGCAAAAGCGCTTTCGAGCGCGAGCCAAGTGGCGCGAGAGGACGTGCAATCGACGACTTCGGCCATGGCTTCGACAGTGAGAGTGGAGAACAAGACACTAAGTAATTTCTGATCCTTTTTGCGCCAAGCAGTATAATCGGGATTAGGAGAAACAGTGCCATCCTCAACGGTAACAGTGGGAGGGGTGGAACGGAGGATCCATCAATGAACTCTAGGATATTGAATCCTTCAATAACCGGCATAGCCTGCTGTTTCCACGCAAGATAGTTAGAAGAGATGAGATGAATAGGAATCATGACACTCATCGTAGCAATTGGGATGGGATCAGAAGATGCGGCGGCCATTGGAGAGAAGAGAGAAGTGACCAAAAAAAATTATGAGGGAGAGGGAAGCTAGGGTTTAGGATCGGTAAGACTTGATACCGTGTGAGAGTGAAATGAATATCACCATTAAATCAGGTGATTAGAATGAATCACTAATAAATAAGGGATTACAACAAAGAGATCTCCTTGATACAAGGGAGAAGATCACGAAGATTACAACAGAATATCTTGACTAAGTAAAGCTATACAATTCCTAAAATATATGTATTCAAGTATCATATCCCTAATTATCTCTATTATTTTGCTTTTATAATTTGATGTTCAACATTTCTAGTCTTGGTGTCGTAATAAAATAAGTTGTTCACAATTTGAAACTGGTACCAATAAGGCAATAATAATAGAAGGGGTACCTCTTATATAGAACGATCCTGTAAAAGGGAGCTCCTCACCTGGCCATCGAGTTTCTTACTCTAGTGAGTGACTCGGGTTCGATTTCCTCTGGAAACAAATTATGGAAATTATAAGGTGGATTTAGAGATTTTTCTTGGAGTATTTGGAGACTTGGTGAACTAATCTAACTACCAACAACTAATATTTACCTATAAAAAAAAAAAAAAAAAAAAAAACAAGGGAGCTCCTCACACGGACCCCCCTCCCCAATAAATGCCACTGCCAACCCATTTATGGGCCAAATTGCAATAATACCCTTCCTAGTTCCAATAAAAAATGATTCCCACTTTCTGAAATTTCCAGTGTTAACAAATTCTGGATAAAGGGTACCACTGTCAATTCGCCCGTCAAAGTTGCTCTGTCCTGTGATTCAGTATTTGGGTATTTTCACGAGCCTTTCCTTAGTTTGTTTGCTTGTTTTGATTTTTATGCATTTCATTTCATACATAAAGCGTTGAAATAGCCATCGCATACATTGAACGTTGGAATAGCCATTCATTTCACACATACAACCATCCATTCATACTCCCTCCGTCCCCAAACACTTTTCACAGTTACTCTATCTTCGTGATTTAGCGAGCGAATTATTTATTAGTATTTGAAGTAATAAAATAATTTTTAAGGTAGGGTATGATAAATCTACATTTTCTCTATTGTAAAATAATTTTAAAATAATTTTACCATTTCAAATACTTATAAAAAACCCGTTCGTGAAAACACGAGAGAAATAATAACTATGCAAAATGTTGTGGGACGGAGGAAGTATATATTAAGAACTTGGAACAAATCTTTCTTTTTCCTTATAAAAAAATAGAAGAAGTGGTGAAAGAATTTCGCCTCATCTATAAGTTCGAACTTGTCGAAAAGCTGTAGAATTAATTAATTAAATTAATTCCCTAATACTCCCCCTCACTCATAGGCGGGACTTTCAACTTTCCCTCTTTGGGGAGGCACAATGAGTGAACAATTTAATATGTGTGTAGTAGCTCTCCGGGGGAATCGAACCAATAATTTTTGTTCGGGCGTGAGCCTTTTTGACTCTGATACTATGAAATGATTCTGCTTCATTTAAAAGTCTGAATTTATAGAGAGTTGTAGAATTAATTCATTTAATTATTTCCCTAACAAGTGGTATTTGAATTTAATATCTTTAGTGTTTGCAAATTTTATAAATATACAAAGAAATGCGTATGAGGCATGTGTGTATATCAATATTGATAATAAATCCAAAATTAAAATCAGCTAAATTATTGACATGCCTTGTCAAATTCAAACTTATTGTCTTCAATTTGATATATAATTATTGATTTGAGAAGTTAAACTTGGCATGAGATATCATCCGTTTAGCTCAACAAGAAATTCATCATTAGTTCATTACTCAAATTATATTTTTAAATATTAAAAATACTAGTATAAGTTTATGAACATGATAAATTATTCGAGTTTAAATTACAAATCGTACCATAACTTTCTAACAAAATAGATTTGGTCCCAAAATTAATTTTTTATCAGATTTAGTCCCAATTTCTCTGACGGGGTCCAATTTTGGTCCCAATTCTCACTTTGAAGTCCGAATTTAGTGATTTCCGGCAAGGGTGTTGATGTGGCGTTTATGTCTATTATTTATATTTGGTTTTTTTTCTTTTCTTTTACAATTTTATTACACATAATATATATTTAAAAATTCTAAAAGAAAATAAAAAATAAAAATATAATTAGCACATATGGATGCCACATCAATACCCTTGCCATAAATTCTCAATTTCGGACTTCAAAACGACGTCGTATTGACTTTTCCGGCCGATTTGAGATCAAAATGGGACTTTGTTAGAGAATTTGAGACTAAATCTAATAAAAAGTTAATTTTAGGACTAAATTTATTTTGTCAAAAAGTTATGGGACGATTTGTAATTTAAACTCTAAATTATTCTATATGTGTATTTAAATAAATTGTATTACATGTCAAAATAAATGTTAGCGTGTGTAATTGGTGCACAACTAATATTCTCCGTCCACAACAAAAAGTCATCTTTTCCTGCACGTGGTTAATGCGATACGTTGAAGGGTATTACAGGATATTGTTAGATCCGATTTTTTTTAATAAAATAATTATTTATGGAAAACACATGCTAATGCTAAATGGAGGATTATTTTTTTGTGGAGAGATAGTATATTTTTTTAGTAAAAAACAACTAATACTGACCAAATTATATTGTTCACTAATAACAACCAACTCTAACCAACTTATATTTTTCAAAGATAACAATTAATACTGTTCAGTAATCAACAAATATTGGCCAATGAAAACAACTTATACTATTAAGTGAAATTAATTAATACTGTTCAAAAATACACACCAACTGCACAAATGTATACGAGAATTTGCCTAAATTGCTAAGTATATTTTCAAGCCAATATATCAAATCAATGAAATCATACTTCGTCCGTTCTTCTTTAAGTTTAACATTTTATCAAAATGAATGTACCTCTAAGTTTAACACTTTCTGTTTTTGGAAATGCATCTTTCATAATAAACTATATTCGTTATTCTTCCTCTCTATTTTTTTTACCCTCTCTACCTTTTATTTATTACTTACATTTTCATCAACAACTTTAAAAAAAAAATTATTTATTAAAATGTGTGTCTTTCCTCAGTTGTTAGACAAGGAAGTACATATAATTAAAACTTAAAATATTATTCTATTTTTTTTTTCTCAAAACATTTAAATATATACTCAATACAAGGGCATAATCGTCCATCACCAAAACTTGGGCGTAACAAACTTGTGTTTGGACTCTGTGCCACAGACAGTATATAAATGCTCATGAATTCAAACCAAACCATTCACGCTTCTCTCGCCCTTTCATATTGTCAAACAGGGAAAGAGAGAATTAAGATGACCACAAATCAAGCGGCTAACGCCTTGGAGCCGTGGCTCGAGCTGAAAGGCAAGGTCGTGATGGTGACCGGCGCCTCATCCGGCTTGGGCCGAGATTTCTGCCTCGACTTGGCTCAAGCCGGCTGCAGAATCGTAGCCGCCGCTCGCCGAATCGACCGGTTAAAATCGCTCTGCGATGAAATTAACGACCGGGTCGGGTCGGAGAGGGTACTGGATCCGGGCACGGATCAACCGAGAGCCGTGGCGGTTGAGCTCGATGTCGGCGCGAGTGGGCCCAGCATTGAGGCATCGGTGGATAAAGCTTGGGACGCGTTTGGGAGAATCGACGCTCTGATTAATAATGCCGGTACAAGAGGTACGCCAAATTAGTTTTTATTTTTTGCTTTTTATTTCGGGAATCAAAATTGGATACAAAGGAAATTGTTATGTTTATATTTTAAGAGTTCGGTAGAATTGTTCGTCGATAAAATTTCAGAACTATTATTATTACTAGATGAGTGCCCGCGTATTACGCGGGATTTTTGTAAAAATACATTATATATATTAAAATACATTTGTTCGCCATAAAATAATATAATTATACTTCCTCTGTCCCAAAGAAATTTGCACATTTTTCTTATTTGAATGTCTCACGCCAATTTGCATACTACCTAAAAAGGAAATATTGATTTGCGTGCACACTCACACAAATATACACATATTTACTCATATGTCACTACTTTATCACTTTTATTAATCTACGTGCAAGCCCAGGGGTGCAAATTCCCCTGGGATGGAGGGAGTATTATATAATAAATATATTCAAATAATATGTATTTATACAATATGGGAAAACTTTTAATTCACAATTTTTAGACTCAATCTCAAATTAATTACAATTTTTAATATTCTTATAAAAAATCATGTAACTTTTTGTTTTAATTTAGTATACATTTTTAAATTTATGACATAATTTTCTCAATTATGGCATTCCGAAGATAATTTTCTTAATGTAGGGAGATTTTTAATTCAAGCACTAAATACACTCTTATGCATCAATTTATTTCTTATTCTAAAAGTGCAAGTCGAATATCAGATTAAACAACTAAAGATGTAGTGAATTTTCATAAAATTATTGAAAGTTGTGATTAAATTGAGATCGCGATATATATTTAATCCTAAAGTTATTAATATTTTTTTATTTTAAAATTTTCTTTTCCAAATATGTTAAATCTATAAGTTATTTAAATAATATATTATACAATGTAAATGTGCAGTTCATTTCATGTATAAAATATGTAATTAATATATATATATATATATATATATATATCATTTAAATTATATAATAAATAAATTATCAACCATTTTCAAAATAAAAAATAAATATAACATTATAAATCATTTGTAGGTTTTAATACAACTTTCGATTTTAAAAAATATAAAAATTATGTTAAATAAAATTTATATTCAAAATATAAAGATTTATTAATGTGTGCAAGGCTTAAATCATGTGATTGCATTTCAACACAAACATAGTGTCACATATTAAATAAAATTAAGTTAAAAAAAATGATGTATCAAGTTTGATTTAAGATTAAAAAGGATTAATAAATATAATTTTGGTTTACTGTATTTTCTAGATAAAAAGAATTTATCAATTAAATTTTAAATTTAAGATAATTAGATTTTTAAAATAATTAATATTTAATTGAAATCAAAATTATATAATATACTTAATTATATTTTTTATTTTTTCACAAATTAAGGTTTTATAAAAATAAAATCCTCAAATATAGTGAAATAATAAAAGTAACTCAATTAAAAATTAAAATTCACATAATTAGAATTTTTTAAATTTATTTAATCAATTCAATAATAGTATGTAGAATCAAATATACTTAAGTTACCTAGTTGAATTACTAACACATTGAGATTTTTTAATATAATTAAATAAAATATAAATTGGTATAATTATATAAAATTTATAATATACTTTAGTAAACTCAAGTTATATACAATAGTATTCAAAGTTTGAACTTGTTCGTTACATGGTTTAATTGGTAAATTTCATGAATGAATATTGCTTATGAGGTATAGGGTTCAAATCCTTTTGAGTACAATATTTTTTGTTAGACTCATAAGACTACATTGATGACACATTTAATTTATAAAATTGGCAAACTTACACATGGAAAATGATGTGTAAATTATTTTTCTCTAAAATATTATCAAAATGACACATAAGCAAACTCAATGAGAGAATGACACATGGACAATTAGAACTCCCTTTTAGTAATATAAAGGATATTTATCAGTTAATACTATTAATGATTATTATTCTATGTGTGAAAGGGGAATATTAGTTAATCTAGTTGTTAATAAAAATACTATTAGGAACATTCTGGGGGAGTTCGATGTGAATTAAATGTGGTTTCCTCATAATTGAATTATTCCATCAATGCGAGGTGCTTGCTTTTAAACTGAGTGTTGGGAATTAAGCCCAATGGGTTGACCCACTAGCATCTTTATGTTGGATCTGAATTCTACAGACAACTTGATAGAATGGAAATTTAGTGCTCAACTCAATTATTTTATTTAAATATCTAGAGTAATTGGAATGTGAAGGAGAGTCAATACAATTATGGTGATAATGAATTTTTTTCCATAAGGTAATTATCATCTATTTTGATTAATATTTTTCTCTTTTAGTATCTTCAATCATTTCCCCCCACCACTAACAACAATTTTCTTTAAGGTCTCATTTTCCCCAATATTAGACCACAATATTGATAATGTAACTACATGTACATAATTCTTTTCTCTTCTGGGAAATATATGGAACATATTTTTTTTTCTCATTTCTATTAAACAACTTCAAACAAGCGTTGCTTTAATCTTCTGTGCATCAGATGAATTATGCAATTCAAGTGTATTTTTATATAGAATTAGTTGTTTACACTGAATAATGTCAATTGATTTCATATGTAACTATTCAGTGTAAAACAACTGCATTTGTTCACTGTAAACAACTGAAAAGCGCATTTGAATTGCATAGTGCGCTTTGTGTGCAATAGGCCTAATTGTCGCTTGGGACGTTTTTAAATGTCTAATTGTTAATGACTTGCTTACAATAGGCAGTGTGCATTCTCCGTTGGACTTGAAGGAAGAAGAATGGGACGACATCATTCGTACAAATTTGAAAGGAACATGGATGGTGTCGAGATACGTTTGTAAGCGAATGCGCGATGCAAAACACGGTGGGTCCGTCGTCAATATCTCCTCGATTGCAGGTCTTGATCGGGGCCATCTGCCCGGAGCTCTCGTTTACGCTGCTTCAAAAACCGCGGTGAACACCATAACCAAGGTAATTTTATAAAGAGCAACTATTAACACTCAATGAATTGCTTTATATACTATGTGTACCATATGTTTAGCTATTTATACTTTCAAATACAACTATAAAGTGAGTATATGGTCAACTTTTTTAATGCTTCACAAGATATATTGCCTGTATGGAATATACATCATATTGAGAGTTCTTTTTGGTTAAGATAGCAATTTTGGTACAAATTGCCTAAATAAATTTGACAAAAATCTCATATTTTTGCTTTATAAAATGTTTACTTTTTAAGGTAATTTTGTTCCAGTTAAGAGATGCACCTACTATTAGATTAAACTTGTGGGTGCACACTTGCTTTATAGTTTCTCTTTTTTGTGAAATTTTTTCCGTAGTGCTTTCAAGATTTAATGAATTTGTTATTTGATTCTAAGTATAATTCATATGAACAGTGTGAGTATCTAATCTTTAGTTCATCTCTTCACAATTATATACAGATAATGGCCCTGGAATTAGGGGCGTACAATATAAGAGTGAACTCTATATCTCCGGGACTTTTTAAGTCCGAGATAACGGAAACTCTCATCGAGAAAGACTGGCTCAAGACGGTGGCTACAAAAACGGTTCCTTTAAGAACCTTCGGGGAATCGAATCCAGCATTGACATCAGTCGTGCGCTATTTGATCCATGACTTGTCTAAGTACGTATCGGGCAATCTTTTTATCGTCGAGGCAGGGGCTACCTTGCCTGGTTTTCCGATTTATTCCTCTCTTTAGATGCCAAATTCGATATCTAACGGTTGTATAGAGGACTAGAGAATACATATATCTTTGTTGTTTACCTGGAAATTGAATGTGGATTACTATAGTTACATCTTGAATCTTTAGAGAGATCAATTTAATTGGAAATATGATTTTATGGTTGAATAATTGTGATGGAGGATCTTATCTTGTTCGGAAAAAATCTTGTGTTTAACTGTCTATTGTTTGACGGTTTATGAAACAAAACGGAATACAAGACAGAAACATAAACGCAAAAGGTGTTACCGAACTCCCACCCCTGTTTAAGGAAGTTCAAGACATCTCAACACCACTTGTCGTATTTTTTTTTTTTTTAAATTCAATTTGAACTTTTCTTTTTTTAATTAATTAATTTTGATTATCTAGCAGGGTAGGGTCTTTTTCTTTTTAACGAGTCTTTGCAGATGATAAACCTATCTTTTGTTGATGATAGAGCCAAGGCTATATGTACCGTTCTATCTCATGTTAATATATTTTACCTAGAAAAAGTTAGGAAAAAAAAATTCAAATTTTTTTCGAAAATACAAAACAAAAAATAATAAATATATAAATTTTTGGAATTTTTTTTCTGAAAATTGTTACTCCCTCGATTACCCTATTTTCCATAAAATGAAGATATTTTTTCCCCTTACCCAAAATAACAAAAAATAAACACTACTCTTTTTAACTTATCATTTAAAAACACCATTTATTTACACTCAAACCATCTCCAGCAGTGCTGGAGAATGATGTAGTGCTCCAAAAAAATGCCTCCAATAGCTACTCTATTTGTTGCGCCATTGTAGTGTTAGCACTAAATTTTGGGTTGGGGACTCCACACGTGGACGCCACATTTTATATTTTTTTTTTAAATGAAATTTAACTTTTATATTTGTTAGTATAAATAAAAAATTTCAATAGTTTTGTAGTTATGTGTAGTCTAAATAATTCAATTTTTTTTATTTAATATCAAAATTAAATAATTTTTTCAATCTCAACTAAAATAAATTTACACTATAGTTAATTCAAAATAATTTAGAGTAATTTAAAATAACATGCTTTGAATTAATATACTACACATAAATTGAAATAATGTAAAAATAAAAATACATAATAAAACGATACAAACATTACAATATGAGCACGATTATATGAAAGTACTTCAAATGGATAATTGATCATTTGTGGGAAGAATATTCCAATAATGAATAATTAGTGTGTATCGCTTTGCAATTTTTTTTTTTCAAGTTAATTTTAAGTTTCGTATGCAATTTAATTTTCGTTGTAATATTATGATAATAAACATTATTTTTTGTTAAATTTATCTTAAAAAAAATATTAAATGAATTTAAATATAGATTATTATTACTGTTGGTGATCAAATTTAATCGTGAGGATTAGTGACTATTTAGTTCGGTTTAAGATCATCAATCAATAACGTGTGATTGGTTACCACCGTAAATGGTAAATCGAGGGTTCGGGTTATGAAATCGTAAATACGAAAGTCGAAGTCGCATTAATTTCGTATGTGTGCACGTTTAAGTGTGTTTGTGTGTGCTTTGGGAATATTTGTGAATTTGAACTTGTATTTCTTAGCTGGAGAACAACTATTTATAGAGACTAGCAAGCGGGAGGTGTCCAAGACTCTTGGTCTCCCTAGCTTGCATGCTAGACAAGTGTCCTTTGACCTTGTTTGACCTTATCTAAGCTGAATCTTAGTTACAAAGTCTTATTTGGTCTTATCTCGGACTCATTATTGTTCGTCCAGGTCGGATTAATCGATCCAGAATGGTTTTTCCATAAAAGTTGTTCGCCTTTTGAGGTTATGGCTCAGAAGTTGTTCGCCCTTGTATCTTGTTAAGATAGGCTTAGGAATCTCGGTCCTTTGTTCGTCAACATACAACTCTTAGACTGGTAGATGCAACATCCTTTGATAATGTTGTTCGTCATTAGCGGTTTGATGGAGGGTCCATATCTGGTCTCGGGTCTCTGGACCTGTTCGCCAGTATGTTGTTCGTCGATGGAGTTGTTCGCCATTTCGTACACCTCCTGGATTGATTTATGCACTCCAACTTGATTTTCTTTGTTAGTCATCTTTGATTTGGAGTTGATTCTTCGTAATCTTTATTAAGGCCTTAATCTTTGTTCGCCCAACATTGATTGATGTTCGCCTATCAACAATTACATAAATAAAATTTAATTCATTAATAAGGAATATTAGTGAAATATTCTGTTTTAGAGTTAAAAATAGCGCAAGCTACTGAGAATTTATTGCTGACACTATACTAGAGTAGTACAAAATTGACGGTAGAATAGTGCAGTTGCTGGAGATGGCCTCCTGCCACTACTTTATCAACGCTATACTCATAAATACTACTCCCTCCATCCCATGATTATTTGAACACTACCGTTTTTTTTTCGTGTTTTAGCCAGCGAGTTGTTTATTATTATTTGAAATGATAAAGTAAATTTTAAGGTAGGTTATGATAGATCTATCTCTCCTCTATTATAATGTGACTTAAAAATTACTTTATCATTTTAAATACTAATAAAAAACGCGCTCACTAAAACAAGAGAAAACAGTAACTGTGCGGATAATGGTGGGACGGAGGGAGTAATAAACAATTCTATTATTAAAATTCGTGTAATTTACTTTGGGTCAATTTTAAATCGAAAGTATATTTTTCGAAAAAAAATTCCAAATTATTTTTTTGGATAAAATGTATTAACAAAACATGAGCCTATATTTAGGGTTCTACTATATACCCCTCCATATTTATTAGATACCCCCACTCTATTTTTTATTTATTATAATATATTATATAAATGGTTTTTATATCCTTACAATAAAAAAAAATAGATACACCCACTAGAATACCAAAAGACACAAGATAGTACACAAACACAAGAAAAGAATCGGTGAAGATACGGGAAGAGAAGAGAAAATTCATCTTGTTCACCATTTTATCATCTTTACAATGGTGATATAACCTTAGTTTCTTGTTCCATTACAATGGTGAAGCAAGCATGTGCAGGTAATTAAGTAAAACAACACGCAACCAGGATTACTTTGTCGCGGACACCATCAAATCACATCAACCTAAGCCTCACAATTTGACCAATATTTGAGTAAAACATACAACAGAGATTCAATTCTTCAAGGGCAATTGCTATATTTTTCTGGAAAAAAATCCTGATTCTAATTTTTCGAACCTGGTTTTTTGAAAAATGGTTAAGATTTCGGCAAAAACTTATCGAACTATGGTTAGGATTTTGACAAAATCTTGTCGAAATATAGATTTTCGAAAATATTTTGCCGAAATATTTGTCATTTTTTGACAAGTCTTTTTTGAAACCCTAACTTTTTTTCGAAAAACCAGGTTCAAAAATTTTAAACCATTTTTTTGAAATCATTGTTTGCGAAATCTCGTCGTTGTCGGTGTTTTACCGCCGTGAGTTGTCTTGCTTTTAATTCCTCTACGATCTTGCCTTTCGCTACCTCTTCTTTCTTGAATAACTTGACATTTCTCCCTTTCCACAGCAGCCAAATTATGCACTCCCAAATACACAATGCCACGACTTTACCCTTCTTACCTCGTAAAAAATTACTAAAAGAAAGTAAATTTTCCACGGGGGAAGATGGTAAAGCCGTCTCTACTCCCAACCACTTGCAGCAATCCATCCAGACAGAATAAGAGAAAGAGCATTAAAAAAAGACATGCCTTACTGTTTCGTCATTCTCACCACATAAGACACAACTCAAATCATCATTGTTAGTTAGTACGTTTCTCCTTAGCAAATTCATCCTTGTCGGGATTCTTTCTCTAATCACCCTCCAAGCGTGAATCATAATCTTCGATGGAACGATCTTGTTCCACACCTTCGCACATCCTTCTTCAATCGATGTATTTGCTTCCACATACACTTCCGCCATAGCAAGCCTCTCGTATGCTGTCTTTGTTGAGAATTGACCATCTGGGGCGAACCTCCATCTCCAAGTATCCTGTACTCCTTACTTCAATGCATACCTGTCCACAATAGTGATTAGCTCATTAAGTAAGTTACTTTCTCTCTCTAGGAGGTTATGCCTCCACCCCCACTCCCACCTCCACTCATCACCATTCCAAACCCCCATTTTCTGTATTGTGCAGCCTTTCTTTGTGCAAAGGTTGTACAATCTAGAAAATTTACTTTTTAAGGTGCCCTCCCCTGCCCATCCCTCTTCCCAAAACTGAACACTCGCCCCATCTCCTAACACTCTCTCCATCCCCTCCGCCACCCAACCCTCTTCCAAACCTCCAATAGCCCTTAAAACTTCACTCCACCACCAACTCACCTTCCTACTCCCTCTTAACCCATTCCTTGACCCGTCCCACTCCCAAGCCTTACCAAATTTAGATCCAATAACTCTAGCCCAAAGACTCCCTCTATTCTTCTTATATCTCCACAACCATTTCTCCAAGAGCACTCTATTAAAACAATCCAAATCCCGAACCCCCAGCCCCCCTTTTTCCTTTGATTTGCAAATTGATTTCCAATCAACCCAACGTATTTTCCTGTTATTCTTATCTCTTCCCCACAAAAAGGTTCTTTGTAGCATGGTTATTTCACTCAAAAAAATTTTAGGAGCACGGTAGATGGACAAAAAGTACACCAGGTAGAGAAGAAAGTACAACATTAATCAACATAACTCTCCCCCCAATCGAAATATCGAGATTTTCCCACCTTTTCAATTTGTTCCGGATTTTCTACACCATTGTCGACCACTCTGAGACCTTCTTGAGCGCTGAACCAACTTTGACGCCTAAGTAAGGAAAAGGAATCTTCCCCACTTTGCATCCTAACACACCAGCCCACTCCTCCAATTAATTATGTCATTCACACAATTAATTATGCCATTCACATATATTTTTTGTTAATTCTGGGCTCGTAATTATCTTGAATTTGTTGATTAGATTTATTGTCATTTTTGACATGAGATTGCGATGAATTTGTGGGTTGATGATTATGTTTATTGTTTAATTTAATTGTGAATTTTATTTTATAATATACATGTGTTTATATTTTAAAATATGTTGCATATTTTTCTTTGGATAAAGAATGGGGCGGGCGGGCGGGCATGGGGCACAAAATGCCGCCCCGCAGTGGGGCGGGGGGAGGGGGGAGGGAGTCGAATGGGGATAGGCGCGGGGCGGGTCTGGGCACTTAAGTACCCGCCCCGCCCCATTGCCATCCCTACCAACGCCTCAATCTTCCCAACAGTCCAACTTATCTCTCCTCTCATGAAATTATATCCCGCCCACAACAAATACTAATTCAATTTCAATCCGCCGATGTCCGCCACCCACCCCGACTGCACCGGCCACCCAGCGCCCCACGACATCGCGCCTCAGAGCAGGTTTGTTGTAGTTTTATTTTTCCCTCATCACTTTTTTTTTGCAATGTGAAGATTTTAAGGAATAAAATCCCCTGCAATTTCCTCGATTTTTTTTTGACGAACTTCTGGTGTTTTCGAAAAATTTAACCGGAATTTATGATGTTCGAAAAATTATTCCAAAATTTAGCCACTTTATCGAATTTTTTTTTTTCTGATAATTGAACATTTTTCAAAAAAAAAAATAATCAAAATTTGGTCGGACATTTCTTTTAAGGGAGGATCACTTTAAGATACAATATAAAAATAAAAATATCTAAAAACTCTCACCAAAATTTTCAATTAGCATACAATGCAAAATAACTAATAATTTTACCAAAATGCCCATTTCTAAATTTTCAACAACAAAAAAAAGTCAACACCTCCCCTTAAACAAAAAACGTGAATGACGCATCAAATTGGGAAATGGAGTAATTGAAGATTCAATTTTGCAAAATTCATTGCATTGACCCACACATCAAATCATCTTCATCTTGTGAAACAAACAAACAATTGTTTAAACAAGATCACCGCTTCGATAATTCTCAACGTCAAACCAAAAAAAAAATTGTGTGAAGGACGAAAGTTCACCAAACTCAGGTAAAATTTGTCAACCCTTTGCACACTCTGCTTTCAATCGAATGTGTGAGTGTAAAAATCTTCAGATTTTATGAAAAATATTTCGAAGAATTCAATTTTTAATCAAGTATAGATAATCACACAAAAACTCTACTTAAGTTGTTTTAAAAAGAATTAGAAAGAAAATTGTGTTGGATACATGCTCAAATCTAGCCAGTAATTAATTTCCCCACATTGATTGTTGCTTCAATCTGTCAGACCTATATTCTAATTTTTTCCGTACACCATGACAGAATTCCCCTCAAGGTCTGAGACTAAATACATAAACATTGTGTAAGAGTGCAATGAAAATTTCACACGTGTAACACTTATTAGTCTCAAAGACCCTACTAAGACTACAAACTTTCAACTTAACACAATTTACATAAGTAATACATTTACAATATGCAAACTGAATATGCTTGAATATAGGGGGTTTTATTTTTTAAATGGTATTCTGCAATTAAAATAACACACGCGTACATTTTTAACGTGCATAATAATGCATGTACAATATTTTAGTAATTGAAAAAATAGAATTTTACAAGTGCAATCTTCGTTAGTATAAAATTGCACATTTGAAAAAGAATTCCAATTGATACAAAATACATCACTAATACAATGTACACTTGGACAAATGAAGGACTTGTGAATAATGCACATGTCAAAATTTTTTTTTTTAAAAAGAGTGTAAATTGTAATGTGCAAATTTATTGAAAAAGATATTGCACATATACATGTCATTCTTTAAAAAAAAAAACAATGCACATGATCAAAGATTAAATATTCATGCAAACATAGTATACAAAATGTACATATATATATAAAAAATATTACACATTACAAAACTGCACATGTGCACAATTACAAAATGCACCTAACATTGAATATGTTCAACAACATTCACTAAAAAATGATACATATGTTGATGGTATTTACCCCGGAATTACAATTATGTCCAATTTTGAAAATTTCAGCACATGTTCAATATAACTTTATTAAAAAAATGCACATGTGATAACAAGATGCTCATATAACTTATAAATCTCATAACCACAAAACTACACAATTGCAACCTCAAACAAATAGATAAACAAGCACAAAAACTACACATTACATCCACAACAAATACAAAACAAAACACAACCTAATATTTAATGATAATCATAAACAAAATAAGTCAATGAATAAGTTGAATCTCTTATTGAATAAAATTCCCAACAAAACATGATCTTTCAAAGGCCCCAACAAAACACAAGAGTCTATAATAGTAGTTTATAAAAAAAAAAAGAACAAAAAAAAAAAGTAATATTGGAACCCAATTAGTAACCGAAAAGAAAAATTGGAACCCAACAATTGTATGCGTACACAATTTGAGCTTTCCTAACTTTACACTAACTTTCCTACATTAACTCCACGTGAAAATAATTAATACGAAGCTCCACCCACTAAAAATGCCCTCTAATAATTATGGGATCAGTTACAAAACTGTTACTAAAATAAATTATACCAAAAGGTCAAACAAGTAAAACCGCCACTCAAATTGAAGCAAAAGGTAATAAAAAAAATTGGTAGTATCTTAAACTAAGAACACTTAAAAAATCGTATCAACAAATAATTACTCCTTCTTTTAATTTTGGTGAGAGTATTTTTTCGATTTTCTCTTCGAAAATTTGGTTCTTTTTACCCCACGAATTTTATTTCTTAATGTTGCATTTGATTCCATTGTTTTCCAATGTTTCCGAATGTTGCATCTATTGGTTCATAAATGTATTATTTTTTTTACTTTTTATTTTGTAATTAATAGCAGGGGTGGTTGTGGCCAATATGTAGGGGGAGGATGGGTAGAATCAGGGTTTTAAGTGTACTGTAGTCTTTTAAATATGTCTTTTTTTTTCTTTTTCTTTTTTTTTTTCAAATTTTGGTGGGTGGACTGCCTATAGAAGTGGACGCATATAATCTGGACCGAATTGTATAGAACATGACATCAACTAAGCAGCGGTCCGGCCCAGCCAAGTTTCGGCGTAGCTATCCAGAGTCATAGACGGCCCAGGCCCATAGCTCAAACTCATCTCCCAATATCCCACATCGGTACTTCACAATTATGTCTTTGGTTTATGTTTCCATGGCTTCCAGAGTAATTCGTCCCTTCGGGGACATCCGATAAAATTGGAACGATACAGAGAAGATTAGCATGGCCCCTGCGCAAGGATGACACGCATAAATCGAGAAATGGTCCAAATTTTTTTTTGGAAAAAAAGCTCCACCTCCTGCCCTGAGTTTTGTTTTTCGAGGTAAACAATTTTTGCTTCCGCTATATTCTTTCGTGATTCTGTGGATTTTTATTGCGTAATTTTGGATTGCTTTATTTTGAGACTGTTTGGGAACTTTTTCTTGCTGGATTCATGATTTGGGGTAATTTTTGCTGCCTTTCAGTGGTTCGTCGCTTGTTATAGCTTGAGTACGTTTCGGTGTTTCGGAGCCGTCAGTGATTCGTAGCTTTTATTAATTTGGAGTTTCGGTTCTTCAACAAATTCATGTTGTTGCCGGAGTGTATAAACAAAGTCTCGAGGTTGAGGTGTATTCAGATCAGAAACTATTATTCATGCTTTCCCCTTTGGGAGGAAATGGAGGGTAAATTTTTCAGCAATGGAGGAGATGAACACAGTTTCTCCAAACATGCTATGTAAGTTAATGTATTATTCGTGTTAGTGGACATAGGATTTTTTTATAGAATTTTAGGGTTATCTTGATGATGCAATTACTATGATTTTGATGAAGTTAGGGTTCTTTTCTTTTTTTGGTGCTGCAAATTACTTTTGTGGAGTTAGATTGCATGTTCGCTTGTTTATACTTGACTTATTACTTGTGATAACACTTTGACTCGTTCTTATTTGCTGATACCTGTTAATCATGTTGTAAGAGCACAAAAATTATCTTTGTTTTTTGTAACTGAGAAATGTTTCCTTATGTAGCAAGGGCAATGCAAAAGAAACATCTCAATCAAACTATAAAACATTGAGCTCGTCATTCAATTTTCTCTACAACCGAGAACCTGAATTCGTTGGACTTAGCACTTCCCGAACACTAAATCGTCACTACAGCTCCCAGAATCATACAACGGATGTAAAACACAAGGTATCCTGCTGCTTATGATATGGATGGATAACATTTGGCTTGTGGGGATAAAGTGTTCATCATAAAAGGAAATAATTTAGCCTAGACTTTGGATAGGGCTATCTCAACTTATGGCTGGAATCTGTATCTTGTCTGAGCATATATAGCTGTCAATGTATCATGCGTATCTCCAGAAAAAACGTTCTTGGTATTGTGTTCTGTTACTTACAGGAAACAATAAGGTTATTAAACAAGTTGTCAACACAATTATGATCCATGTAGGTGACCCTGGGGTAAAGGTTTTGATGTTGTTGTTGTAAGGTGTCAACACTAATGTCCTAGACCATCTTCGTGTGTATGCAGTTCAAACATTAAAATGAATTGATCATGCAAAAAAGCATAGTTGTTAAAGGCGCGCCTTATGCGCGCCTAAGGCGCGCCTTAGGCACTAGGCGCACTAGAGCGCCTCACGCCTTAAAATCCGGGCACATATATATGTTAAATTTTTTTTTGCTTAAAAACGTGTTTTAGCTTTAACACTTTTTTTAAATAGCAGTTTTAAGGACCTAGGGTTTACAAACAATTAAAAAAAAAACCCAAAACCCTGCCTTTCTCTTTCCCTCCTCCCAAGTCCCGCCTACTGCCGCTGCTTTCGCACCCTTCACTTCGAAGTTTATGTCCATAATTTGTGTCAATTACTCTTTTATGTGCTTATGAACTTCAATCTAATATTTATTTGCATGCAAATATGTTTAAATTAAGCTTATATACCATATTTTCTATGTTTTTGCGCAATGGTCGAAAGGCGCGCGCCTTAGGCGCTAGGCGCGCCTTATCGCCTTAACAACTATGCAAAAAAGTTCTTTTTTTTATGTTTTCTTCAAACAATTTTGGCATCATAAATAGTGATTTTCATTGTGCAGTTGTTGGGTTCACTTCCTAAATTCGTGAAGATAGTGGAAGTTGGTCCTAGAGATGGACTGCAAAATGAGAAAGAGATTGTACCAACGGCTGTGAAGGTGGAACTAATAAAGATGCTAGTTTCTTCTGGACTCCCTGTTGTTGAGGCTACTAGTTTTGTCTCCCCAAAATGGGTACCTCAGGTAAATTGGGATAATTATACTATCCTCAAGATACTAGTTTCTTCTGGACTCCCAAATGACACTCAGGGGATCTGATATTTCGTTTGGTATGAATTGCTTAATGTACTTATTGTGTTGCTGGAGTAGTTTAAAATATTAGGTTATTTAAGTTTCATGGATCTTGGAGTATTATTTTCAGTTAGTGTATAATAATATAATAAAGTATAACTACAGCTAGCTGATGCGAAGGATGTAATGTCAGCCATTCAGGGCTGACATTACATAACACACATATTGCATATTGAACAAATTGTTTGAAATGACACTCAGGGGATCTGATATTTCGTTTGGTATGAATTGCTTAATGTACTTATTGTGTTGCTGGAGTAGTTTAAAATATTAGGTTATTTAAGTTTCATGGATCTTGGAGTATTATTTTCAGTTAGTGTATAATAATATAATAAAGTATAACTACAGCTAGCTGATGCGAAGGATGTAATGTCAGCCATTCAGGGCATTGAGCATTCTAGACTTCCAGTTTTGACTCCAAATCTCAAAGTAAGATGCTGTCCCTATCGATATTAACATCCAACATCCAACATCCAACATCCACTGTATTTATGTAATTCTTTGTTATCATTGATGACTGTTTTCCAGGGTTTTGAGGCTGCTGTGGCGGCTGGAGCAAAGGAAGTAGCTGTCTTTGCTGCAGCTTCTGAGTCCTTTTCCCGGTCAAATATAAATTGCAGTATTGAAGATAGTCTTGCTCGGCACCGTGAGGTTGCCCTTGCTGCTAAAAGCCACTCAATTCCTGTTCGTGGGTATGCCATGGTGCCTTGCTGTATTTCTTTCTATTTGCATTTTAACTTGCAAAATCAACTTCTGATTAATAAGAAGATCTTTCTCTGCTAACAATGTAAGACCTCTGAATTTCCTGAATTATCATTTCCTTTTTGATAGCTGGAAAATTGAATATGGGGCTACAAATCTTTTATATTTGGTGCTTTATGGTCGCAGAATCTTGCAAGTGAAATGAAACAACATGCTTGTATTAGTGTTTTTAGATGTTTTGATTATTATTTTTCTCAACATCTGCATTCTAGCCTTCACTATGTATTTAGGAGAAAAATTTCTGGTTATTATCTTTTTTATGGGACATAGTTTATGAATTTATTTTCTAGAAGTGCTGAAACATGAAGTGACCTTTTTAGACATTCTTCAAGAATTTCCCCAAATTTTAGGTGTAATACTTGGCTGTTTGTCAGACCTTATAGCATGCGAGAAAAGTAGCATATGCCTGAGTTAGTAGGCTCATTTATAAGTAAACTTAATATTTGTAAATGACCATTCAAGATGATATGTTTACCATCTAAACAAGATAGCTGCCATTTGTAAGAAGTCTGTTCATTAGGATCTTACAAATGTTCAATTACACCCTGCTCTCCTTGACATTTCCCTCCTTATCAGGCCCTGCGCGCCCAATCCACCATACACACAGATGAATATAATAATTTAATGCATAATATTAGAGTAAAATGTCACAAACAGATTACATAAGAAAGTATGCTAGCTGACTAGATAAGTGTTTAAGGTGGCAGAGTTCACTAGGTGGTTTTCTGTCAGTTACCATCAATGTCAATAAACTGTAGTAAAATTGAATTTGGAAATTATTGAATCCACTTTTAGTTCGTTTGCATATCCTCATTTAATTTGTAGTTCTTTTAAGTTCTTGGAACAAGTAAAGTTGGTTTCCTATCTTTGAAACTTTGGTGCTTAATGTTGTCAGATACATATCATGTGTTGTGGGTTGTCCAGTGGAAGGAGCTGTACCTCCATCAAAAGTAGCATATGTTGCTGAAGAACTTTTAAATATGGGTTGTGCTGAAATATCCCTTGGTGATACAATTGGGGTCGGCACTCCTGGTATTGCTTCTTCATAGAGTCCAACTGCTTATAGACAAAGCATACACCTGTCATTCATTCAACAGCTTATGTACTGGTTGATAAAACATGATTTTAGCATAAAATAATTGTGCAAAAGAAAAACAACCTTATTTCTAACATCAATGTGCATAATTGGACCTATAGGAAGAGCATGTCGCATGTTTTCTACAAGTTCATCTATTGTTATCTACTTATCTTCACTGGCAGCTTTAACTTTAATATTTTCTACGCATGTGAATGTCTTTGAGTTCCTGTGTCTCCTGTCCATTTGTAGGTACTGTTATTCCAATGCTTGAAGCTGTTCTTGATGTTGTTCCTATAGAGAAACTTGCAGTGCATTTTCACGACACTTATGGGCAAGCCCTTTCAAACATTCTATTATCACTCCAAGTGAGTTGTCTTCCATAGCTGGGTGTTTTCGTCTTAAGAATTATTTGTTTCTATTTCCACTATGACCCCTTAATTCTCTTAAGGGGTTTGCCTTTAGTTGGGATTCAGTTGATTACATTCTTCTGCTGATTTCCTGTTTTTCTTTTCCCCTGATTTCAATGAGCGAAGGTGATCAAATGCTTTTAGGTTTTTTATTTTTGTGCTTGAATAATTAATAGAAATATATGTCTTATAATGGCCCCAAGATATCTGGGAAATCTATGTCTTATAATGGCCCAAAGATATCTGGGAAGGTGATGATTCAGTATCATGTCTATAGCTCAGAGTTCATCTGTTGTCACTTATACATGAATATACGGTAGTTGCAATGTTACTTCTGCATTTTTAATAATGAATTCAACTGAAAACATGGCAACATGATTATTCTGGATACATGACATAATCAGTATTCTGTTTGGTTTGCATCATTAGATATTTTGGGTGGGCCGTGGGCAGGGTTTTGCTGATTAAAATGAACTTGACAGATAATGGTTCATCCCTTCACTGACCTTCAGACTTCAGAGATGGGGTCTTGCACAAAGCTCTTATGTCTAAAAAATAAGGTTAATGATATTTGAAAGCATGGGTCCTTTCAGCTATTTTGGATTTTGTGGAGGGGAAGAAGTTGCGTGCTGCTAAAATTCATGAGGGTCTTTTTTTTAATAATTCAAATTTCATATATGTAATATCTGGAATACTTTCCTGAAACAAAAAACACTTTTCTAATGATTTAATTAATTTTTTAAAAATATTTGGTAATTGCTTTTCCTTTTCCCAACACAATAAGGCATATGTTCAAGTGTATATGAGATTGGGAATCGGCTAAAATGCAGTCTTCCAGATGGCTATATTGGTGTCAAGCTATGATGCTTGGACTCAAGTGTTCGACACGGGTGCATATCTAAAAGTCCAACTCTCAAGTTTCCTAAGTTTTGGATACGTGGACACGGCAAAAAAAGATCCAAAATTAGGATACGGGAGTGGGGATATGCCAACATACATATACATTTGAAAAGTTATAGTATATATTATTTATATTTAAATCAAAATATATCTTTCCAACGAACCACACCCACACCCACACCCACACCCACACCCATGTCGGACCCTCAGGATACCAGTATACCAGTTTTTAAGAGTTCAAGCAACACATGACACCAATGATTTGAAATATGTTTGAAACATTTTATCTCAAGACCTTCACAGGATTTTTTAATTACAAGGTGTTGATTTTGTTTTATATCACATTTATTCATTTTTTTTTTTCATTTCTTACAGATGGGCATCAGTATAGTAGACTCCTCTATATCCGGCCTTGGTGGCTGTCCCTATGCCAAAGGTGCTTCCGGGAATGTAGCTACTGAGGATGTTGTTTATATGCTTAATGGTCTGGGAGTAAAAACAAACGTGGATCTTGGAAAACTTATATTGGCCGGAGATTATATTTGTAAGCATTTGGGCCGATCTTCTGGTTCTAAAGCTGCAATTGCCTTGAGTAAAGTCTTGGCCAATGCATCTAAGCTTTAACGTCTCGCTGATATACGACGAAAATTGAATTATCTGAAGGTATTAATGTCTCATCTTCTACCCTATCTCATATTTGTTTTTATGTTCTCTCCCCCCCTCCCTCTCTCGTGGTAGTTTGAAGGAGTTGCATGTGCTTGTATGCCGATGTACAAGATATTTTTCTCCCTGCATGGTACCAAAGCCTTAAATTTCAGAAAATTGAAGAAAAAATCAGCCTATATAGTTTTAAAGTAGTTTTCTTCTCAATGCAATTTTCTATTTTTATTACCCAATATTCGTGATTCAATTTGTACTAGATTCTCTCAATTGCAATTTATGACCTCTAACATCTCTCTTCTTCCCTCCATAATACTTCTGAGCATCCTGTACAAGGTACTTCAGTGCTGTTTTAACTTGAGTTCAGTGAAGTTTCAATTCTTTCCTTTGGATTTTACACCGTCTCCCAGAAACTTGGCTGTTTCATTTGTATGCTTTTCTGCTGATGATTGTCCTTCATTAACCACTTTGATTCTGATCCATATTCAACCATTGACAGGTTCAAAGCATCTTCTCGTGACTCGATGAAGCCGATGGCTTGTGGCACATGCTCGTTGTTGCATATGGTAAAATGGCAATTTCTCGGGCGAATGAAATATTGATAGGATGAAATACAATGTATGTGTATATATTGTCTGGTAATTCAACTGCCGATTCATGAGTTATCTAATCTGAAAAGGGATTTATTTGAGCTATCAAATCTCTTAGTATTAGATTTGTTTTGGCTTGTATTTATATTAGGGGCCCTGTTGTTCAGGAGGCCTTTAAGTGTTGTAGTGTCGTTTATCAGAGTCAGTTTGTTGATATACGTACCACCTACATAGCTCCACTGTTGTGTGACAAACAGGCATTTATGTTTCTCTTTTACCCAGTGGTCCTTTTACTGATTCTTCCACCTCATAACTCATCCACTCTCAATAAATAAATATAGAAATGAAAAAAATAATAAAAAGGAAATGCAATCTTTGTGGTATTTCCCTCTACCTATTGAGATGCTAGTTTGGAAGTTTATAGTTTGAGTAGCGAAGTTTAATCACTTAAATTTGTTTATGGTGCTTACTTAGTGAATAAATATAAATTACTACATACATTAAAATATTCAACAATTCATTGTAGGAAAAAGAAATGCTTACATTCTTTTGGGTATAATATATTGAAAATGATCATATATTCATCGGTGGCACTAATGTTTATGTCCATCACGAATGTGATAATGATACATACACGCTTAAGTATTTAATTAAAATAGTAGTGAGTCCTTTTCTTATGTGCCATTATTATATTCGCAGTGAGTATATAAGTTTGTGTCTAACGATGGACACATGATATATAATATATTTACTAATTTTATTTACTGAAATTATGTTAATGGAATTTCTTGTAAAAATTATGAAGTATATATTTGCATGCTAGGTTGGAGCTTAGGAACAAATTGGAAAACGATACAATGAATTAGTTTCACCGTAAAATTAGTTTATAGTATTAGTTGTTTTATTATAAAGAATTAATTTGGTAATACTTTTTAGTTAAAATTAAAAATAATTAAGTTATCCCACAATTAAGTTTTCACTCCCTCTCTTTTCTTTTTTAGCTATCCCACAATTAAGTTTTCACTCCCATAAATAACAAAAAAACAACAATTTATATATTACTCTATCCATCGCATATCAATTTGCATTCTAAGGGGTTACACATTATTTTTAGGAAAATTGTATTTTAAAAAACAGTAGTGACATATAGGTATACATATATATGTTTGTAAATGTGTACGTAAATTAATGTTTTCTTTTTTATTGTTTGTAAGTTGATGTGGAGTGGAGGTAGTAATAAACAAATACTTTTCTAAACAACTACCTTTTAACTTTCACAACTATCCACTAATTTTTATAAAAGTTAACATATTGATTCATAATAATATATTAACAAATAAATACTTTGATTAAACAGAACAACAAAAAGAAAGGAGAAGTTTACTTAGAGACGGAGGGAGTATCATCTCAAAATGCATTTGAATTTGTTGATAAAAATTGAGTTCACAGTATACTCAAACAAATATACTTGTGTTCTAGAACTTTAACATCTCAAATATTTATTTTCATGTCGAGTATTAAATAATTTATGGGAGCTTTGATTCCTTATCCACCCTAGTCATAGCCAATCTTTGAATTTTCAAAAATGAGGATGCAGATTCGGACCTTTCGATGCTTCTTGTGTCCATACGAAACTAAATTGCAAAATGTACCTCTTTTGAATTGACCATACAAAAGAAAACTTTAGGGCTTTGTCTATCATATTCAAGCAGATAACAATGATATGATGGGAATCATTAAAATATTTAATGTTCAAGGAAAAAAAAAAAACCCCTCAAAATTTAAGAGTAAAAGATAGACTCAATGGTTAATAGTTTAATGTAAAAATTAAAATTTACTGCACGGATAATTTAATCTAGGTTGCACATTCAAAATTTCTTAATGTATGTCCTAACAGGAAATCAATCTCATTTCTTTGCCTTAAAAATAAAGGCATGTATAGTTCCATTGCTATAAATCATGCTTCAACGCCCTATGTATGAGGGAGGATTTTCAAAAAGGTAAAAGAAACAAAAGTAATGAAAGAAAGGTCAATATCACATATAGTATTACTATAGAGTGACATATGTGTAATCTGTTATTATATTTTTTTATGATTAAGAATTTATGGTCGTATCGAAGATACATATTTAATAAATACTAACCAAAATAATTTTTACACTAAAATATTGAGAGGGTAAGTCTTTTGTTAATGTGTGTTTTTTTTTTTTTTGAAAGGGTCTTTTGTTAATGTTAAATCAAAAGCTCAGTAAGTTTCTTTTTTTTATTACAATTGCGAGAATTTGAGTGCATGTAATAATTAGAAGCCAAAAAGGGCTGGCCAACAATTATTTGATCATCTCATAGGATAAATCAATTTTAAACATATTTTTAATTTTATAAGACCAAGGTTACGCTTGTTTCAAACCTTTTAATGATTATATGAGATTATATGTGCTCCAATGTTGGAAAAAATGAGATAAATGGTGGTGGTGGCGTTGGAGTTATAGGTGGAAGTATGTTTTTACTTTGTATAACTCATGTATTAAACACTTATTTATGAGAATAAATCTTTTATCACATTTGCTTTAAATATAATTGAATGTTGAATATTTATTGCAACCAGTTCATTATAAGTGGTACATGTTACATTGTAGTTAATGTGGTGATACTCGATCACGGAAGATCACATTAATGGTTTCCTTGTAACTAAACGTACAAATTCACGACCTAGGTGGAATTGAACAATCCGCCGTGAAAGGTCGATGTGTACATCTCAGATTGACTTGTCTTGACCAAGTGATTGCACTAGCACATTTAGTATGTGTTGAAGAGGATCTACAGCGAGGATAAGTTCTTCTGTTCTGAAATGTGAAGAATTAGACCTCATTGGTTATTGATTTCTTAATCTCCGTCACTTAAATAGGACCGTGTGTGCTTAATGGTTACTGCTTTGATCCATGTTGGGTGCGAATCATCGTGACTTCAAACCTTGTGCTTTGGGTAGTAATATTAATCTTATGACAGTTGCTAAGATTTAATACGGAGAAACGCGTGCGAGTACGGCTCGCGTGATTTGTCCCCTTGGTGGGCTCAGAAGTTTTATCGTACCAAATCTTGCAAGTGAAGAATTAGTTTCTTCGGTACGGATAATAATGTTGAGCTGTCTTTACTCCAAGGTGAAATATATTAATTAATTTAGAGCTATTCAGAAGCTTAATTAATTAATGGACTTGATAATCTTAAGCGCGAGAAATAATAACCGGGAGCCCATATTATCGTAATATGGATTAAGATGGATAGTACAATATAAATTTATTAGTGGTACTAATTAATATTAATGGGCAGAATTATATTGGGACCCAATATTGAAATTCAGAAGTCCATTGAAGGTCCAATCTTAATTCTCCTTAAGGCCCCTCAAGTAGCCCATTAAGTAGCCCAATAATGATAGAGTGATTAAAATAAAAGAAAATATTATTGCTGATTTTTCTATGCAATTTTCGAAAATAGCTTATTTAGGAGAGAAAAGATTTTGTTGATTTTATTCGAAAGATATTATGAAAGATAAGTATTCTTGGAATACAAGATTATCTCATATATTCAAGAAGATCCAAATCTTGGATTCTTTTCTTATAATTTTCGAAAATCACAAGTATTATAAGGAGGGTGAGATTTTTGTGGAATATTTTATTACGGAGAAAAGAATATATGAGATATATTCAAGATTTCTTAGAGACTAAGAAAAGATTTTTTCCAAGCCCATTCCACATGAAAATTTCGGCCACCCCACTTATAAATAGGGGGTGATTATTTCTTCCCCAAGTACATAATTCCATGTGTTGGAAAAATCAAGAGCAAACATATTTATCTTTTTCCTTAGTTATTTAATTGCTTGAAAGCACTTCCCACTGGTGATCAAGCGAGGGGAAAAGGAAATACTTGAGAAGGTCTTTTGGTTGGTAGCACATCCCGTGATAATCAAATGCCATATCTACAAGAGGTACGTAGTCACATAATCTCTTAGTTTTTCCGCCATAGATTTTATGTGAATTAATTCAACTTGCATGATGATAAAAATTGTTGTTGGAATTATTATTTGAATTAATTATGATTAATTCATGCTAGTTATAATTGAATTTAAATTCGTATTTAATTATCATCCCGAATAGTTCCCGAGCACCCCTATTTTCCCAACAACTAGTATCAGAGCCACGGTTTCGGGCTCTGATCTTTAAATTGGAATTTAGATTGTTTGATATTAAATTAAAATTGGATAGTAGAATTGCTAGATCTTTTTTTCAGGTATCCAATTGTCATGATTTTAATGTTTATTTATTTTTTCATGCGTGTGAATTGATTATTTTTAATTCGATTCGTTCGAATTCATGTTTCTCGTGAGAAAATCCACGAGTAGATTAGTTGGTTTTATTTTGATTTGATCATTGTAATATACTAGTCTAGATCTAGTATTTATTTTTTGTAAATAAATTGTAACCGGATCAAGACGAAGACGGAAACGAAGAATTAAAGATGACGTACCCGGACGACGCATGCATGCGTGGCGCATGCTTGGACATAGAATCATGCACGGGGTGGAAAACGAGGACGAACGGTGAAATCTGAAGCACGTCGTACGCAAGGTGCACGTCGCCGTGCACGACGGGTGCCCGACGATGCACGGGCGTGCGTGCGAGTCTCGGCGCTCGGCGCTTCGGCAGCCGTGGCCGAGAGGCGCGCGGCCCACCTCCGTAGGCCGATGAGCCCCGTATCTCGGGCCGTGGAATTTTTTTTCGTTCTTGTTTTTTTTGTGTGATTCCAAACATCGTCCCGAACCCCAAACAAAGTTGTTTTTGATGAAGTGTTGCTGTTCGAGTGGGAGCGTGTCGAGACGAACGATGAAAAGCAACAAGGACGATTTCTCGCATAAAGATGTGAAGAAATTAAACCGTGACAATTGGATTTGAGTGCTCCAATGTGTTTAATTTTGTTTTGATGGATGTTTTATTTCGTGCACTTATTATTATTTGTTAATAAGTGTTTGCATGATTTTAATTGTCCAAGAAAAACCTTACTTTTGAAAATTACTAAGTATGTTTCTTTAATCGCAATTTTATTCCGGATATTAAAATTGTATTAATTTGACCTCCATAATTTATTTATTTGTGAAGTCTTTTTGGAATACATTTCCCCCTCGGATCGGCCAAAAGGACGGATTTCACATGAATAAATTCTGAAAGGATGATTGTGGATTATTACTAGTGGCGGTATTGACCCTCACCACGAGTGGCTTGCTCAAAGCGAAATAATAATCCTGTATTTAATTATGGTTATTACTTAGGCATAAGAAATTGATATTAACTTACTCCCCTCAGAGTCCATGTCAATTTTTATGTGGTCAAAGTGAGAGCCAACTATTAATTTTGAATTAAGGATTTGTAACTTTCAAGTTTGTGATCCGCTTGAATGTGTTTAAATGTATAGACCACCCTTCGTGGCGCATTTAAATTGTTTCGAGATGTTGACTGATGCATGATTATATTGTTTTAAGGTTTCAATATAATTGATGTGATCGAATTATGTGATAATTTCATATTTTTCTAGATATTGATATGAATGTATGTTTTATTCTCAGTTCATCATGTCGCAACCTTTTAATCCACTGTTTAGTATACTTAAAGATAACAAACTTGTCGGTGAGAACTACAATGAATGTAAACGTAACATAAAAATGGTCCTACCCGCACAAGAACACTATTGGATATTTAACGTTGATGTACCCAAGAAACCTAATGATAAGTCAAGTAATGGGAAAAAAGTGGTATTCGATAATTGGAAGCACTCCAATGAGCACATGAAGCGTATCATCTTGACATTTATGTCTGAAGATTTGAAACACATTCATGAAGGCATTGAAGCCGTTGTTGAAATCATGGATAGCCTTGAAGAGATGTTTCATCATCAGAACCCCATGGCGAATCTGTTCACCATTCGTGAGAAGCTCACGAAGGAAATAGTGAAGGGAACACCCGTAAGGGATCATGTTCTCAAATTTAGGCGTGAGTTTGAAAAACTTGAGTTTCTTGGTGCCGGACAAAGTGAAGAAAGTCAAATTGATTCCATACTCCTAAAACTATCGAGCAGTTTTGATGGGTTCTTTTGGGAATACGTGTTATCGGAACACAAATTCACTTTGGATACCTTGCTCAAAACTTTGGTATCGGTAGAGTCGCACTTAGGGAGTAAGGATGAAGTTTTGGTGATCAAGAGCTTTTTCTCAAAATATAGGCCAATGGAAGGTAAGATAGAGAAGAAGGAGATTGATCAGAACCAAACCAATCGGCTCACTCTTGATGACAAAGAAAGAGCAATCAAACCGTACGGTGTGAAGATATCCGGTAAGAGTAAGTGCTTCAATTGCTGTGAGAAAGGACATTAGAGGTCAACCTGTTCTAAGCCTAAGAAGGCGGTAAAGAAAGGTAAGTCTCATGCTTTAGTCGTTGAAACTTATGTTGCGGCGTATGCTACCCATGTTTGGGTAGTGGATACCGGGGCAACTGATCATATTTATTTCACTCTTCAGGGGTTCCAGCTAACCCGACAACTTAGCAAGAATGAGATCCTCATCACTTTGGGCGATGCTACGAGAGTGGCAGCCGAAGCAGTGGGAGTCGTGCACCTGCCTTTTGAAGATAGAGTTTTAATTTTAAGAGATGTTTTATATGTTCCGAACTTTAGAAAGAATTTAATTTCGGTTTCTAAGTTGTTTTTTGATGGATATTCAGTTACTTTTAATAAAGTTATTACTGTTTCTTTTAAGAATGATATTATCTTTCATGATACGTTGGTAAACAATCCTTATACGATTAAGTGTGAACACCACTCAAATAATGAATCTAATAACACGTCGATCATTTCGAGTAATAAAAGAAAGCGTTCTTCGGAGATGAACGAAACACTTCTATGGCATCTCAGACTAGGTCATATTAATCTAAAGCGGATAGAAAGATGGATCCTTGGAATTATTCCAACTCGAACCGTTTCCAACTTGTGAATCCTGTTTAGAGGTTAAAATGACCAAGAGGGCATTTGGAGCCAAGGGGAATAGAGCCACGGAAGTGCTAGAGCTCGTTCATACCGATGTGTGTGGTCCAATGACGATCAAAGTAAAAATGGGATATAAGTATTTTGTCACCTTCATTGACGATTACTCGAGATATGGGTACATTTACCTTATGAGGCATAAGTCTGAAACTTTTGATAAGTTCAAGGAGTTTAAGGCCGAAGCCGAGAAACATAGGGAAAAGAGTATCAAGTTTCTACGATCAGATCGTGGAGGCGAATACCTCAGCGATGAATTCTTGAACTACTTGTTGGACGAAGCGATCATATCCCAGTTAACCGCACCGGGAACCCCTCAACAGAACGGTGTGGCGGAACGAAGAAACTGGACTCTTTTAGAGATGGTCAGATCCATGATGAGTTATTCGGATTTACCCAAATCGTTTTGGGGTAACACCTTGGAAACAGCGGCTTACATTCTAAACTTGGTGTCATCCAAATCGGTTCCTAAAATCCCAATGGAATTGTGGACCGGGCGCAAGCCCAGTCTAAGACACTTGTGGATTTGGGGTTGTTCAACATATGTGCTAGACAAGGAAGCCGATAAATTGGATCCACGTTCGGAATTAAGGTTGTTTATAGGATATCCTGCGGGAAGGAAAGGGTGTATGTTCTATAGTCCCAAGGATCAAAAGACCGTGATTAGTACACACTTTAAATTCTTGGAGGAAGACTATATGAACAATCGGAAGCCTAAAAGTGAAATTACCTTAGAAGAATTGAGAGGGCAAACCTCAATACCAAGTATACAAGATGATATACCACACGCCACACCTTCACAACCGGAACCCCGTCGCAGTGGGAGGATTGCTAGGCAACCCGAGAGATTCATGGGAATAGGAGAATCTTCGAATTTGATTCCCAGTGATGAATCAGACCCATGGACATATGACGAGGCAATCCAAGACAAAGACGCGGAGTCATGGCAAACGACAATGGAAGTCGAGATGGGTTCGATAGATCATAATCAAGTGTGCGAGTTGGTCGAACCACCCAATGGGGTAGAACCCATTGGACGCAAGTGGGTGTACAAGAGGAAAAGAGGACCGGACGGAAGGGTTGAGACTTTCAAAGCAAGGCTAGTGGCCAAAGGGTATACTAAAAAAATGGATCGATTATGAGGAGACCTTTTCGCCTGTAGCCATGCTTAAGTCCATCCGTATTCTCTTGTCGATCGCTGCGCACCTAGATTACGAGATCTGGCAAATGGATGTCAAGACAACTTTCCTTAACGGAAGTCTTGACGGGTTAGATATCTATATGCAACAGCCTAAAGGTTTCATTGAAAAAGGTCAAGAGCACCTCGTATGCAAGCTTAAGAGATCCATTTATGGACTTAAGCAAGCATCACGTACTTGGAACCAGTGTTTTGATCAAGTGATTAAGTCTTATGGGTTTGATCAAAATAAGTTCGAAAGTTGTGTGTATAAAAAGTGTGACAGAACTGCGGTGGTATTCTTAGTATCATACGTAGACGATAATCTGCTCATTGGAAACAATGTAAAGGTATTGTCAGACGTAAATGTATGGCTGTCAAAATAATTTGATATGAATGACTTAGGGAAAGCCGGTCACATCCTTGGGATCAAGATCACTCACGATCGCAAGAAGAGGATGTTGGGCTTATCGCAAGCTTCATACATTGACATTGTTTTGAAGCATTTCAGCATGCAAGATTCCAAGAAAGGTTTTGTACCTTTTAGGCACGAAATCATCTATCTAAAGAAATGAGCCCTAAGACGCAAGCGGAGATAGATGACATGAAAGGTATTCCGTACGCTTAGGCCGTAGGAAGCCTTATGTATGCAATGCTGTGTACGATACCGGATATCTGCTTTGCCATAGGCATGGTGACACGATATCAAAGTAATCCCGAGAAAGACCACTGGACTGCCGTAAAGTGCATCTTGAGATTTCTGAAAAGAACTCGTGAGAGGATGCTGATTTACCAGTCGGATAGTCTAATCCCCGTAGGATACACGGATTCGGATTTCCAATCAGACATAGACTCAAGAAAGTCAACCTCGGGTAGTGTGTTTTGTATGGGAGGAGGAGCCATTTCATGGAGAAGCGTTAAGCATAAATGCATCACCGATTCGACCATGGAAGTCGAATATGTAGCTGCTTGTGAAGCAGCGAAAGAGGCAGTTTGGTTCAAGAACTTCTTTGTGGACTTGGATGTTGTTCCGAATTTGCCCGATATGATCACTGTCTATTGTGACAATACCGGAGCAGTTGTAGATTCAAAGGAACTAAGAGCCCACAAGGCCAGCAAACACATAGAAAGAAAATACCATCTTATACGAGAAATTGTTAAGAGAGGAGATATAGAGGTGGCAAAGATAGCGTCGGGAGACAACCTAGCGGATCCATTCACAAAGGGTCTGCCTTAGAGTACATTCGAGAGACATGTGGATGGAATGGGAGTCAAGACTATTGCCAATCTGCTTTAAGTATAAGTGGGAGGAATTATTAGGTTAGTGTAGGTTGACATGAGATGTCACGTAGAGCTACTACATCAGACATGCATGATGTATACTAAAAAGCAGACTTTAAGTATAAGTGGGAGATTGTTGGAGTTATACGTGAAAGTATGCTTTTACTTTGTATAACTCATGTATTAAACACTTATTTATGAGAATAAATCTTTTATCGCATTTGCTTTAGATATAATTGAATGTTGAATATTTATTGCAACCAGTTCATTATAAGTGGTACATGTTACATTGTAGTTAATATGGTGATACCCGTTCAAAGAAGATCACATTAATGGTTTTCTTGTAAATAAACGTACAAATTCACGACATAGGTGGAATTGAACAATCAGCCGTGAAAGGTCGATGTGTACATCTCAGATTGGCTTGTCTTGACCAAGAGATTGCACTAGCATATTTAGTATGTGTTGAAAAGGACCTACAACGAGGATAAATTCTTCTGTTCTGAAATGTGAAGAATTAGACCTCAGTGGTTATTGATTTCTTAATCTCCGTCACTTAAATAGGACCGTGTGTGCTTAATGGTTACTGCTTTGATTCATGTTGGGTGCGAATCATCGTGACTTCAAACCTTGTGCTTTGGGCAGTAATATTAATCTTACGACGGTTGCTAAGATTTAATACGGAGAAACGCATGCGAGTACGGCTCGCGTGATTTGTCCCCTTGGTGGGCTCAGAAGTTTTATCGTACCAAATCTTACAAGTGAAGAATTAGTTTCTTCGGTACGGATAATAATGTTGAGCTGTCTTTACTCCAAGGTGAAATATATTAATTAATTTAGAGCTATTCAGAAGCTTAATTAATTAATGGACTTGATAATCTTAAACGCGAAAAATAATAACCGGGAGCCCATATAAACGTAATATGGATTAAGGTGGATAGTTCAATATTAATTTATTAGTGGTACTAATTAATATTAATGGACTGAATTATATTAGGGCTCAATATTGAAATTCATTAGTCCATTGGAGGTCCAATCTTAATTCTCCTTAAGGCCTCTCAAGTAGCCCATTAAGTAGCCCAATAATGATAAGGTTGTTGACAGACGAACAAACATCAATTATGGGCGAACAAAGATTAAGGCCTTAACTAGGATTTTGAAGAATCAACCCTAAATCAAAGATGATCAACAAAGAAAATCATAAGGGAGTGCACAAATCAATCCAGGAGGTGTACGAATTGACGAACAACTCCATCGACGAACAACATATGGGCGAACAGATTTTAAGACCCGAGACTAGATGAACTTTCCACCAGACCATTGGCGACGAACAACATTGATCATAGGTGTATCTGCCGGCCTAAGAAGTGTATGAGGACGAACAAGGAACCAAGATTCCAAAGCTCATCCCAACCCGCATTCCAGGCGAACAACTTCCAAGCCCCATCCACAAGAGGCAAACAAGTTTTATGAAGAAACCGTTTTGGATCAACTAGGCCGAACTGAACAAACAATAATGAGTCCGAGATAAGACCAAAGAAGGTTTTGTAACTAAGATTTAGCTTAGATAAGGTCAAACAAGGCCAAATGACACTTGTCTAGCATGCAAGCTAGGGAGACCAAGAGTCTTGGACACCTCCTGCTTGCTAGTCTCTATAAATAGTTGTTCTCCAGCTTAGAAATACAAGTTCAAATTCACAAATAATTTTCAAAACACACATAAACACACCTAAACAAACACATACACAAAATAAGTATGATTTTGACTTTTATATTTACGATTTCACGACCCAAATCTTCGATTTACCATTTACGGTGGTAATCAATCACACGTAATTAATTGGTGGTCTTAAACCGAACTAAAACAGTCACTAATTCTTCCGATAAAATTTGATCACCAACAATTTTGGCGCTAGAAGGAGGGTCCGAACCTTCGATTAAGAGTGATTAGTCAAGAACTTCAAGTGTGACAACTTGAAGATTTGAAGAAATCCTCAAGAAATCTTTGAAGATTCAAAGCAAAGGTGTTCTTGGTGTTCTTCAATATAAAATTTGAAGATAATTTAATTTAAAATGCCTCAATCCAAGGAAACACAAGGTTCACGCTTGTCAAGGAGAACATCTCCTACTCTGGCTTCGTCAGCAGGCCACCAAGATCGTGAACCTAGACATGCGAACAGATTAAGGCTTACAGCTTTAGACCATAACCTTCCACCAGAGCTGGAGGCCCTGGCGAGCAATCCTAACGAACTGGCAAAGACTATTGCTGCTCTCCAAACTATATAGAGATAACAAGAACAAAATAGACCATCACAAGCAAGGTCCAGGGCTAAAACCCATGGAAGTTGTTAGAGCCAGGTCTGTTAGGGACGAGCAATGTGAGGTGGACAGTGCCCAAGTCAGGCGGGATAAGGGCAAGGCCAAGATGGTCGAACCAAGAGAGGGCCAGGCTGAGTCAGCACATGGGCGAGCAACAATGTCCAGCCATGGAACAACCCGTTCCAGTGCCCAGGATAGACTTGACCAACCTCAGCCTCAAGAGAAAGTTTCTCGCCAGGGAGCAGAGCATGGGCGAGCAACTTTTGAACAACCTCGCCCATCAGTCCATGAAAGACTCTCCCAGTCTGCCTTCAGGCGCCTAGGGCCAAATGCGGCGAGCAACCCTAGAAAGCAGCTCCAGGACATGCCCGCTCCGAGTGAGGGACTGCGACGAGCAGAAAGGTTTGCGCCTTTGCTCGCCGAACAGCCTCCAAGACAGGGGGCATCTTTGGATGAGTTGTCAAGCCTAAGAAAGGCTGTGGAGAGCATGCAGGGGCAATTGGACCAACAGAGAGGAGTGTGGACGACCAGCTTGCCATCTTCTCCATTATCATCTATTATTCTGAAAGCCCCGATTCAGAAAAAGATCCAATTCCCGGCAAGTATACAGTATGATGGCATTGCTGATCCCCGGGTTTATTTGACGAAGTATTCAGATTACATGGTCTCGGTGGGAGCCAGTGATGCCACCCAATGCCGAAACTTCCCGTTGACTTTGGGGAACCGGGTGCACAAGTGGTTTTCAGCAATGCCACCAGCATCTATCCACTCGTTCATCCAACTAAGTCGAGAGTTCCTCTCCCATATCTCCACGGCGAGATCATATTTGTCCCAAAAATACCAGTTGTCGGACCTAAAGCAAAATAACAACGAGTCAGATCGCACATTTATGGAAAGGTTCGACAAGGTGCTGTTGGAAGGGGAGCCCGTCAGCGAAGATACAAAAATCGTCGCTATTATGGTCGGGTTGAAGAAAGGGTCAAAGTTATGGAAAGAGGTACGTCTAAAGTGCCCGAGGAGCTATGCCGAATTCAGGAATCAAACCAGCATATTCGTTTCCATGCATGAGGCCTTGCAATCAAACTTGGGAAAAAATAAAGCTGATCCCAAGGAGAACAACAAGAAACTTGGCGGAACAGGCTACCGAGTCCCGAAGAACATGAAGGCATTCAATGAAGGGACTGAGCTTAAAGAAAAGTTGAACCAGGTGCTAACAGTGTCAGTCGATATTGTATATAAAAATGTGAAAGAGAAGGAGTTGCTCTCCCCTCCACGGAAAATCCGTCAGGATACCGGCAAACTCAACCCTAACAAGTATTGTGCCTACCATCAAAGTGTGGGGCACTTTACTAGTGAATGTAGAGATTTTCTCAAACAACTATGACGGTTCTACGAAGAGGGGAAGCTCTCCGATTTTGTTAAAAGACAACCTGAAAAGAGAGCTCGGGAGAACAACTCCGAAGATGAGGATGATCAATCTCAGAAAAATAATAAACCCGGGCGACCAGTTCCGGCCGTTGCTGCTCGTCCACTTGAGGACTTATACATGATGGAACCCGCGGGACCAGCGGGAGGATGTTCTGATGGACGACCGTCACTCTCCAACCGAAAAAGAAAAGCCGAATTGCGGGCGATCGACCAGGTACAAGGAATGGGGGTTAAGCCATCCATCATGCAAACAACAGAACTGACCTTTACTGAAAAGGATTTGGAGGGAATCTTGACCCCCCACAATGATTCGCTCGTGATCTGTGCTAAGATCATGGAGACCAGAGTGAACAGATTGTTGGTGGACACCGGGGCCTACACCAACATTCTTTTTAAAAAGACGCTCGACCAACTTGGAGATTACTCGGGCTACATGTGAGATTCAAATCATAGAATCTTAGGCTTCGGAAATACTGTAATAGTCCCGTTAGGAAGATTAGGTTGTCCGTTCAGCTTGTAACGGTCGAGGAACCCGAGAAAAATATAACAAGAATGGTTGATTTCTTGGTCGTCGATCAGGAATCAACCTACAACAGGTTTCTTGGTCGACCTTTTCTAAATGAATTCAAAGCTGCATGTTCAACTTACCATTATTGCCTAAAGTTTCCAACAGCAAGTAGAGCAGGCACAATAAAGGGAGATTAAAGAAAGGCTCGGGAATGCCTCCTGCAATTACAGGCAAAATATGCATTGGTATCCATGATGGAAGCTACTACTAGTTATCCTGTTGATGAACCATCAATACTGGAGAACATGATGGATATGGAAGATGACCATAGGGATACAGACGAACAAAACTCTGACGAGCAAGTGTTGGACGAGTAACTTATCACCACCCGAGGGGAACTTCAGTCTGACGAACAACAAAGGGATGGTGACGAGCAACACTCACCAGATGACTTAGAGGGCCAGGTGTTGACTAACAACAATGAGTTAGGGCCAACAGATGATCTAGATCCCCGCCTGGGAGCAGAGCCCATGAACATCGAAAATGATTTCAACCCTGAGGGACCAATACTTGATCCTCGTTGGAAAGGATAAAAACGACGAGCAACTCCAGTTGAAGAACTGGAGGCGTTCAAAGTTAATCCTGAAAACGAAGATCTCAAATTATACATAGAATCTGAGCTCCTTGAGCCTTACAGATCCCAAGTGAAAGAATTCCTCAGCAAGAATCTAGATGTTTTCGCTTGGTCTCATGCAGACATGGTGGGAATAGATCCAAAACATGCTTTCCATAAGCTCAACATCAATCAAGCAAAAAGGCTTGTCCATCAAAAACGAAGAAAGTATGGCCCAGACAAGTATCAAACTTTGAACGAAGAGGTGAAGAAGTTGTTAGACAACGATCTAATCCGACAAGCACTCTGTCCACAGTGGGTAGCAAACTCAGTCCTTGTGAGGAAACCAAACGGGACCTGGAGGCTATGCATAGATTTTACGGATCTGAATGCAGCATGCCCAAAGGATAACTTTCCTCTCCCCCACATTGATCAATTGGTGGACAGTACTGCAGGTCACGAGATGCTAACGTTCATGGATGCCTTTGCCGGGTACCATCAAATCCCCATGCATCCAGACGATCAAGAAACAACAGTATTTTACACGAATAAAAACTTGTTGTGTTGGAAGAGAATACCATTTGGCCTCATCAACACCGGGGCAACGTATCAGAGGCTGGTGAACAAGATGTTCGACGAACAAATCGAAGACAGGTAGAAGTCTATGTAGATGATATCATAGTCAAAAGCCCCCGAAAAGAGGATCATCTCTAGTATTTGACCCAGGTGTTTGATATTCTTCGACATTACAACATGAAATTGAACCCGAAGAAGAGCAGCTTTGGGGTCCATTCCGGAAAATTCCTGGGCCATCTTGTTAGTCAACGAGGGATTGAAGCTAATCCCACAAAAGTCAAAGCTATCGTGGATATGCAACCACCACGTTCAATAAAAGAAGTGCAAAGGCTTACAGGATGCCTAGCAGCATTTAATCGATTCATATCCAGATCGGGGGACAAATGCCGTCAATTCTTCGAAGCAATAAAAAAAGGACAGTTCACATGGACTAACAACTGTCAAAAGGCATTCCACCAACTTAAGGACTACCTGGGAGATGTTAAAATTCTATCAAAACCCGTCCCAGGAGAAAATCTATACTTGTACCTAGCAGCGTCAGAAGTGGCAATCAGCTCCGTTCTGGTGCGTGAAGACGGCAAATTCCATCAGCCCATTTACTACGTCAGCCAAGCTTTGCACGAAGCGTAGATCAAATACTCCCCAACCGAAAAGCTAGCATACGCACTTGTCATGAGTGTGAGGAAGTTACGACCATACTTTTTTTATCATCAAGTTGAAGTACTAACAACTTTTCCACTCAGACAAATTCTCCATCCCCCCGACACAGCTGGTCGTCTACTAAAATGGTCACTAGAGATTAGTCAATTCGGGTTGACCTATGCTCCTCGAACAACGATCAAAGGGCAAGCTTTAGCCAACTTTATAGTCGAACTAACTTTCCCACCAGATCCGACGAGAGGACTTGATCACCCCTGGCATCTTTATGTCGATGGATCTTCAACCAACGTAGCCTCGGGGGCAGGAGTGGTTCTGATCAGTCCTGACAGACAAGTTTTCACCTCGGCAATCAAATTTGGTTTCATGGCAACCAACAATGAAGCTGAATATGAAGCTTTCATTGCTGGTCTTCACTTATCCCTTGTCGTGGGTGTTAGACGACTGGAAATATTCGGCGACTCACAACTGATTGTGAACCAGGTCCGAGGGGAATACGAGGCTAAAGACGGTCATATGATCGAGTATCAGCGAATTTTTGCTCACCTGATGTCCTTGCTAGATCAAGTCTTCATTGAACAAATTCCAAGGACAAGCAAAAACACTCAAGCAGATGCATTGGCCCGACTAGCAACAAGTGAAGGGCCAGCCGAGTTGGCCGACATTATAATCACAAAAATGAACAACCCATCAACAACAAGTTATAATGTCAACCAACTCGACGAACAAACGAATGAAGAAGAAGACTGGAGAACAAGTATAGTCAAATACTTGAAAAGTGGGAAAAAACCAAACAACACTTTTGAAGCTGCCAAACTAACAAAGCAAGCCGTCAGATACACTCTGGTAGGCGAGCAACTTTACAAGAGGGGAATATCAATCCCACTTCTCAAATATTTGCCTAGGGGGCAAGGACGAGCAATACTCGAAGAAATACATACTGGAGTATGTGGAAATCACACTGGGGGGCAGACCTTGGCGTATAAAACTATAAGACAAGGCTATTATTGGCCGACTTTACATCAGGACGCAATCAAGAAAGCAAAAACTTGTCATCAATGTCAAATTTTTGCCCCAAACATTCATACTCCGGCCCAACAGCTCGTAGCTGTTTACAGCCCATGGCCATTTGCAAGATGAGGGATGGACATTATTGGTCCTTTCCCTGCAGGAGTTGGGAAATATTCGATTTGCCGTCGTGGTTGTCGACTATTATACAAAATGGGCAGAAGCGGAGGCCATGGTAAAGATTACACAACAGAAAATGGTTAACTTCATTTGGAAGAACATTGTCTGTCGTTTTGGGGTTTCACAAACCATTGTGACAGATAATGGTCCGCAGTTTGATGGGAAAAAGTTGAGAGATTTCTGTACGAAGTGGGGGATCAAAAATATTATTCTACGCCCTATCATCCCCAGTCAAATGGACAAGTCGAAGCCGTGAACAAAATAATCAAGCATACATTAAAAGTACGACTGACAGAGAGCAAAAGTAGTTGGTCTGAAGAACTTCCGGAAGTCTTGTGGGCATACAGAGTTTCTCCCAAGTCAAGCACCGGAGAAACACCTTTTGCAATGGCTTTCGGAACAGAAGCTGTGATACCAATCGAATTAAAGACCAACACAATCAGGACGACCAACTTTGATGAGCAGACGAACAACTCTGCTCTAGCTACTGAAATGGATTTGCTCGAAGAAAAATGATTAAATGCCGAGCTAAAAAATGCTACCTATAAACAGCAAGCAGAACGCTACTACAATTCTCATGTTAAAATCAGGGAATTCAGAGTTGGAGATTTGGTTCTAAGAAAGTAGCTCGCCCAACCTCCAGGTGTATTGGGACCAACTTGGGAGGGCCTGTATCGTATAACGGAAAAATTCGTTAATGGTGTATACGATATCGAAGATATGGAAGGCAAGCCGGCCGAATACTCCTGGAACGCTGTACATCTAAAGAAGTACTATCAATGAGTCGAACACGTTCTTGATTGGGCGAACAAATGTCTTGGGGGGCAAGTGAACCAAGTAAGGCAAACAAAAAAATTGCCTAATTTTTTGAAAATTTTGCTAAGTATAGAATGAAAAGTTGTTCGGCACATTGTATAGTCTAGTGTTGTTTTATCTTTTTTAATTATTAGACAAAGTTGCTCGGCAAAAATACTATAAACGAGCATGTTTTAGTTAGTGTTCAAAGTTGTTCTTCAGGTTGTATATGTTAGTGACGAGCAGTCTTACAACACTTGTAATTTTTCACAATGTAAATATAGTTGTTCGTTGAAAGAAAAGTCCAAAGCTCGAGGTACAAGTCCATCTTTAAGGACCAAAGCCACTTAATGGTTGTTCATTTTTTAAAAATGAACAGAACCTAAGGCTAAACCCTGATTCCATTAAAAGGCAAAGTTCAAATCGAACAAAGCCCAAAATTATGTGTTATAATTGCAAAAGCATTGACAAAAATGTAAAGACAATTAACATATAAAAAGAAAAGGAGCGAACAAAAGAAAGACATTCATTAAATCAAAAAGGCTTTTGAGCCTAAAAAATAGTACAAGAATTCTAGAAGTGTACTACAAAAAGGACGAACAACTATTACAAAATAAAGACTAAAGAGTCTAAGTCCTAAATCTATTGCTGCTCGGCGGGAGAAAGGTCTTGAGTCTGGTCGGCAGGAGGGTCAACAATCATGTCTCTAGCCATATCCTCAGCTGCTTTTTGTTCCCTCTCTCTAGCAGTTTGCTCGTCCGCAGCAGCCGGCTCTTCCTCTTGCTCGCCCTCATCAACTAGAGCTGAAGGACGAGTAATAGTGATACTGGGGTCAAGGCTGTCAATCTTGACCCCCAACTCGGCTATATCTCCCAATTGGATCTCGATGTTTTTCGGCGGGGGATAGTTCTCCAAGAACTCAGTTAAGTCTTTACCCATCTCGTCCACTATATCTTTGTAATCATACGCGTCAGCCATGCGAATGCAGTCGGCATAGGCGCATATATATACCAAGTTTGAGATGGGGGCAGACCGAGTTTGGAGCTCAGCTTCAAGTTGCTCGCGGGTGAAGGTGCTGGCCTCCACCTCCTTGAGACGAGCATTTTCCACTTCGAGCTCGGCAATTTTTTTCTTGGCCGCGGACAACTTTTTCTCTCCCTCGCCGAGCAAGGCATCCTTGCCTTTTAGTTCAGCAGATAAACCTTGATTTTCTTCAAGGTATTTCTTCTCGTTATCGAGGGAGATAGTGAGTTGATTGTTGAGACGAGCAAGCTTGGCCTCGTAGTTGTTGATCAGGCCATATTTCTCTTCTGTGAGCTGCCGAGCAGTGCTTGCGTATCAGCGAACATCTTCTTCTTGCTCGGCCAGCTGGGCCATCTCTTTTTGCGCCATCACGAGGCCATTGGTGTGATGCATCATGGATAGATGGAAGTTGTCCGCCAGTCCTTGCATGAAGATCGTTTTCTCCATGGGGCGTGTCCAGGCCCGGGCGACCAACTCCATCACCCTGCAAATATGATCGCCCGGAATCTCCCTTATATTGACGGGAGTCCGCGAGCAAGCATATTGATGGACGGCACTTGCTCGCCCAGGATGGTCACCAGAACGGTATCTACGAACAAGAAAACAAATGACACTTAGAAAAATGTATAGAAGAAAAATGAATCTTGTTCGGCAGAAGCGAGAATGCAAACTTACTCTTGGAACTTTCGATCATCCCAACCCAGATGGCTAATATCTTCAGGACTGCAAACGGGAGTAGAGTCCTTACCCGCTTTGCCTGCCTTCTCCGCCGGCTCGATGGAGGAAGGGCGAACAACTTCTCCTTCAGTGTGGGGATGAGTATGACTTTTCCCCACTTTTTCCTTTCCTTTGTTCCCGGCAGGAGCAGTTTGTGCTACGAAGGACCCATTCCTTTTTTTCAAGCGCTTTGTTCCTCGGGGGGATGGGGTCGGGGGAGGAGATGATGGGGGATTTGTAGAAGGTGCAGCCGGGCGAGCAACTCGGGCCCCCTCAGCCTTGTTTGTCATCGCCAACACCTTGGAAGACGGATCACATTTCTTTCTCCTTCCCTTTGGAGGCGGCATCTCGTGGACTCTTTGCTCTAAAAGTTCAAAGCAGGGAGGGACGGCAACGGTGACTTGCTCGGCTAAAAAAATGAAAGAATTAGGCGAGCAAGATAGGGAAACAAACGACGAGCAAGGTTTATGTTGAAAGTCAGAAATTTCTATACCTGGAGGCACCTCAGCTAGAGCTTCCAAGTGATGCGGGTATGTGAACAAGCGAACAACTTTTTTGCACTTCACTTTGTTCACGTACTCAATGGTCCTCTCAGCTTTGTCCCGGAGGGCGACCAAACACGAGGTGAAGAGGAATTCAGAGCCAACCTCCTCTTCCTCTGAGTTCCACTTGAGCAAGCGGGGACCTGCGAGCAAACAAAAAAAGTTAAATTAGAACTTTATATAAGCGCGAACAAAGATGACCTTACGTTTGATTTTCCCATAAGTGGTGGGTTCAAATATGCGCCCGACACCGCCATATGGGCCAGAAGATGCTCGTCAGTCACCCCCGATGAAAAAGAAGTGCTCCTTCCAATCCCGAATCTTGTTCGGTACCCCCTCCACCAATTTCAATCCAGTCCGGGCCTTCAAGTAGTAGTACCCTTCCTCGCCCCTCGGACATTTGGTGATGGTCATCAAATAGTTGACCTCTTCGACAGTGATGCGGTCAACGTACCCCTCCAGGACGAACAAGCCCATGATACCGAGCAAGTTCATCCACCCAATAGGAGTTATTTGGGTGATAGCTAAGTTGGTCGCCTCCAGAAAGTGACCAACAACGGGAGGCAGTGGCAACCTTAGCCCCGCGATCAGTGTGTCAATGTTGATCGCCGTGCACCCTGGAGGAGGATGATCAACTCTCTCCTTCTTCTTTGGAGCCCACATGTATATGTCGTAGGGGATTTGGTATGCTTCCCGGATGAGATTGAGTTCATCCTTGCGAATAACATTTCGGATCCTGCTCGCTTGATAGTCAGTCTTCACCAAGTCCAAAACCTGACGCGAGGGGCGAGGAAAGTTGTTCGCATGCTCGGCAGAATATGCTCGCTAATCGAATGGGCGAGCAACGCCCGTAGGAATTTTATTTTCGAGCATTCTTGGTCCTGGAAACCCTATCCCTTCCAAGAATTCGGGGGTTAGCTCATCAAATTCCGGATCTTCCTCAGATTCAGAGTTTGAGAAAGATTGCTCGTCGGAGGTACTGCTCGCAGCCTCCCTAATCTCTTCGCCAGATTGACGAGAACCAGTGTCCTCCGTTGATCAAACCACCGAATCCACGTCGGGGTGCATTTCCGAGGAAACTTCAAATGGTGGTTGTTCGACAAACAACACGATCGGGAAAAGGTTATCCAAAGTCTCCTCCGAGTTTTGGTTGCTCGAGTGGGAGGACATCAATTTAATGGAAGAATTGTTTAAGGTTAGAAGTAAGAGTTTTGGGTCTCCGGTGGCGGTTCTGGGCGGTCGACGGCGGCGCAAATTTCCTCCCCAACGGCGGCGAAGGTACAAATTGAGAAAATGGCGGAAGAAAAGAGTGAAGAATGAAAGAAATGAGAAAATAACTACCTTACTCCAGAATTGGAGGCCAAATGCTGAAGAAACGTCGTTGGAAAAGCTTGGATTCGCCGGAAATGGAGAAAATCGCCGAAGCTACTGTAGCAAGAAATGAAGAAGTGGGAATTTTTTGTTTCACTCTTCTATTTATACCCTAAGGAAAAACGGGGTACAGAGTGCAATTTCCTACAAAATAGGGGCCAATTTGAAGAAAAATGGGGTCTTTTTCGAGCATAAGCAAAAACCGGAGGACTGGCTTGCAAATCTTGAGGCGCGTGGCCTAGGGAATGATCGCTCATGGGCGGCGTGCAATCATACCGCCCACGTCATCCTCGTACATCCCCCAGATTGTGGGAAGGTGAAACGGCGAACCCGGAGTTACTCGCCATATACAATGATGTTCATCCAAATCTTCGCCAGTATAATATCCTAACTGCAGTTGCTCGGCACAAAGTTGCTCGTCTGAAGCAACACCTAGTCAGGATAGGGGGCAATTGTTGACAGGCGAACAAACATCAATTATGGGCGAACAAAGATTAAGGCCTTAACTAGGATTTTGAAGAATTAACCCTAAATCAAAGATGATCAACAAAGAAAATAAAAAAGGGAGTGCACAAATCAATCCAGGAGGTGTACGAATTGACGAACAACTCCATCGATGAACAACATATGGGCGAACAAATTTTAAGACCCGAGACTAGATGAACTTTCCACCAGACCATTGGCGACGAACAACGTTGATCATAGGTGTATCTACCGGCCTAAGAAGTGTATGAGGACGAACAAGGGACCAAGATTCCAAAGCTCATCCCAACCCGCATTCCAGGCGAACAACTTCCAAGCCCCATCCACAAGAGGCGAACAAGTTTTATGAAGAAACCGTTCTAGATCAACTAGGCCGACCTGGACGAACAACAATGAGTCCGAGATAAGACCAAAGAAGACTTTGTAACTAAGATTCATCTTAGATAAGGTCAAACAAGGTCAAAGGACACTTGTCTAGCATGCAAGCTAGGGAGACCAAGAGTCTTGGACACCTCCTGCTTGCTAGTCTCTATAAATAGTTGTTCTCCAACTTAGAAATACAAGTTCAAATTCACAAATAATTCCCAAAATACACATAAACACACCTAAACAAACACATACACGAAATAAGTACGATTTCGACTTTCGTATTTACGATTTCACGACCCAAATCTTCGATTTACCATTTACGGTGGTAATCAATCACACGTAATGGATTCGTGGTCTTAAACCGAACTAAAACAGTCACTAATCCTTCCGATAAAATTTGATCACCAACAAAGGTGATTAAAATAAAAGAAAATATTCTGATTTTTCTATGCAATGTTCGAAAATAGCTTATTTAGAAGAGAAAAGATTTTGTTGATTTTCTTCGAAAGATATTATGGAAGATAAGTATTCTTGGAATACAAGATTATCTCATATATTCAAGAAGATCCAAATCTTGGATTCTTTTCTTATAATTTTCGAAAATCACAAGTATTATAAGGAGGGTGAGATTTTTGTGGAATATTTTATTATGGAGAAAAAAATATGGGATATATTCAAGATTTCTTAGAGACTAAGAAAGGATTTTTTCCAAGCCCATTCCACATGAAAATTTTGGACACCCCACTTATAAATAGGGGGTGATTATTTCATCCCCAAATACATAATTCCATGTGTTGGAAAAATCAAGAGCAAAAATATTTATCTTTTTCCTTAGTTATTTAATTGCTTGAAAGCACTTTCCACCGGTGATCAAGCGAGGCGAAAGAGAAATACTTGAGAAGGTCTTTTGGTTGGTAGCACGTCCCGTGATAATCAAAGGCCATATCTACAAGAGGTACGTAGTCACATAATCTCTTAGTTTTTCCGCCATAAATTTTATGTGAATTAATTCAATTTGCATGATGATAAAAATTGTTGTTGGAATTATTATTTGAATTAATTAGGATTAATTAATGCTAGTAATAATTGAATTTAAATTTGTATTTAATTATCATCCTGAATAGTTCCCGGGCACCCCTATTTTCCCAACAGGTGGAAGGTAATGATTGAGGAGGAGAAACAATTTAGGAGGCGCTTGGTTTAAATTCTTTAATGGCAACGGTAATGAAAATTCATGTTCCATTTATGTCCTCGTAATAAAAATGATATGTTGGGGAGATAATTGTTCAAATAATGGTTGCATTGCTAGTGATATGCCCCAATTTTGGAATTAAAGTGAGCAACAAATGGTTGTTTGATGGAGAAGAGGGGAATAATTGTGGAGAATGATTGTAGGAGGTGAAAAGGGTAATCAAAATGGGGTAGTGATTATCATATTTAGAAGAGGGGGTAATGGTTTTGCTCTCACGAATTATCCGTATTACACTAATTTTGAATCTCATTCTCATTAACATTGATGAGTTGCTAACTAAGCGACTCCTTAATCAAAATGAACAACGAAAACCTTATTTGGAAGGAAAAATTGCCATGTTGATCATTTTTTTTATTCTCATTAACATCATAAGTATTCTATACTCATCTTTATTCACATTCCCATTGAAGAATTTTCAGTCCAACCAAGCTTCCTCGTCTCCCTCCAAGCTTCTTTTGCAACTCAATTGGTACGAATCAACAAATCATATGATTAATCAAGGTTTCCATATTTGTCGAGTCAATCTTTAACCTATTTAAAGACCTTCGTGTTGAGTTTTGGAGCCTGCTCGACTGCTTCACGTCCCAGCTTCGAAAGGCAGAATTTTCGGTTGGATGGGCTTAGGGTTTTGGCCCAGGTTTCCTATATATTCTCATATGACTCATTGTAATTGTATCACCGAAAATAGTATATCTCCTGGCTTGGTAGTGCCCCCAGACGTAGTCTTTACAGACGAACAGGGTAACCAAATCGTTTGTTCTATTTTTCAATTTCTCTATAATTGCAGATAAAAACCTAACAACTGGTATCTAGAGCATCGAGTTGAGAGGATCTGGTGGGAGCAATTATGATGGCTGAAGGGAAATCGCCTGTTGAGAAATTTGATGGAACAGATTTCGGATTCTGGAAGTTGCAGATCGAGGATTACTTGTACGGTAAGGATCTGTATCAACCTTTGGGTGAGAAACCTAAAGACATGAAGGACGATGAGTGGAAGTTGTTGGACAGGAAGGCGATGAGTGTGGTTCGTTTGTCGTTGTCCAGGAACGTCGCCCTACATACGGTGAAGGCAAAAACCACACAGGAGATGTTGGAGATTCTGACTGAGATGTACGAAAAACCATCTGCAGCGAACAAGGTTCATCTGATGCGGAGGTTATTCAACCTAAAGATGGCAGAGGATACTGTGGTAGCCAACCATCTCAACGAGTTCAATATGATAATAGCCCAATTGAGCTCGGTTGAGATTGATTTCGATGATGAGGTACAAGCCCTAATCTTGTTGTCTTCTTTACCAGAAAGTTGGAGTGGGACGGTGACGGCTGTTAGTGCTTCAGCAGGTAAGGTGAAACTTAGGTTTGATGACGTTAGGGATCTGGTCATGAGCGAAGAAATTCGAAGGAAAGAATTGGGTGTGGCCACGGGATCAGCCTTGAGTGCAGGTAACAGAGGCAGATCAGAATCTAAAGTGAAATCGAATCGAGGTAGATCGAAGTCGAGGGGCAAAAATAAGCCCAAGAAGGACAAAAGTCAGATTGAGTGTTACAATTGTCATGAATTTGGTCATTACAAAAACCAGTGCAAGGCACCATCAAAGGCACCAACGAATGCACCAACAAAGGATGATAATTCAGCAAACGCAGCCACTGATGAGGAATCAGATGCATTGATCTTGAGCGTAAGTAGTCCACTGGAATCTTGGGTGTTAGATTCTGGAGCATCGTTTCATTCGTCCAGCAGGGCTGATGTAATGGAACGTTACACTTCTGGGGACTTTGGGAAGGTTTATCTTGCTGATGACGAGCCTCTACAAATCATAGGGAAGGGGGATGTTCGGATCAAGGCACCAAACGGAACTGTTTTGCAGTTACGAGATGTGAGACATATTCCTGGACTAAAAAGGAACTTACTATCAGTAGGGCAGCTTGATGATGAGGGTTACACTGTGAGCTTTGGGTGCAATACGTGGAAGATATCTAAAGGTGCTATGGTAGTGGCTCGTGGAAATAAAGAGGGAACCTTGTATATGACAGGCAACACTCGGCATAGTATCGCTCTTGCAGGTGCAAAGAGCAATGCAAATTTGTGGCATTGTCGTCTTGGCCACATGAGTGAGAAGGGAATGAAAGTAATGTGTTCAAAGGGTAAACTGCCAGACCTCAAGACAGTTGACATGGGTTTATGTGAGAACTGTGTATTCGGAAAACAGAAAAGGGTGAGTTTTTCGAAAGGAGGCAGAACCTTGAAGAAGCAGAAACTGGAATTGGTACACAGCGACTTGTGGGGTCCAGCACCTGTGACATCCCTTGGTGGAGCATCATATTACATGGCTTTCATTGACGACTCTACGAGAAAGGTATGGGTTTATTTTCTGAAAAATAAGTCTGATGCCTTTAATGCTTTCAGAAAATGGAAGGCTCTCGTAGAAACTGAGACAGGTCTCAAAGTGAAGTGTTTGAGATCTGATAATGGTGGAGAGTACGAGCTTCGTGAGTTCAAAGAATTCTGTGAAGAGAATGGAATTCGCATGGAGAAAACTGTGAGAGGAACACCCCAGCAGAATGGTGTTGCAGAACGTATGAACAGAACCTTGTGTGAACGTGCTAGAAGCATGAGATTGAAGTGTGGGCTGCCGAAGATGTTTTGGGCAGAAGCAGTGAACACTGCAGCTTACTTGATAAATAGAGGACCCTCAACCCCCTTGCAGTATGGCATACCAGAGGAGGCCTGGACTGGTAAAGAGGTAAATTTGTCTTTCCTTCGAGTATTTGGATGTGTTTCATATGTTCATATTGATGCTGCTAGTAGAAGTAAATTGGATGCTAAATCTGTTAAATGTACGTTTGTTGGATATGGCGGTGATGAATTTGGTTATCGATTTTGGGATGAGCAGAATCGAAAGATAATTCGTAGTCGAGATGTCGTATTTAATGAGCAGATTTTGTACAAAGACAGGTTGGGTACATCTAAAGCAGTTGGTTCTGAGACACAGGTCATTGAATTAGACATTTCGAACTCAGGTGGGAGCAAGGAGGTTCATGATGATCAGGTGGTTGTTGAGGAAGAACCACGTACACCACCTCCAATAATTCCGCTGCGGAGATCCACTAGAGAACGTCGATCTCCTGATAGGTATACACCTTCTCTTCATTATTTATTGTTGACTGATGGTGGTGAGCCTGAATGTTATGCAGAGGCTACACGTAGTGAGCACGTGAACAAGTGGAAACTTGCAATGGATGATGAGATGAATTCGTTGATGACCAACGAAACGTGGGAACTAGTTGAGCTTCCTAAGGGCAAGAAGGCACTGCAAAATAAGTGGGTTTACAGAATTAAAGAGGAGGCAGATGGAAGCAAGCGTTACAAGGCAAGACTGGTTGTGAAGGGGTTTCAGCAGAAATATGGTATTGATTATACTGATGTTTTTACTCCTGTTGTTAAACTAACTACCATTCGGTTAGTTCTGAGTTTAGTAGCTGCAGAGAACTTGTTGTTAGAGCAGATAGACGTAAAAACAGCCTTTCTTCATGGTGATTTGGAGGATGTCGACATCTACATGAAGCAACCAGAAGGATACTTGTTAAAGGGAAACAATGAGCTTGTTTGCAAATTGAGGAAGAGCTTGTATGGTTTGAAACAAGCTCCATTACAGTGGTACAAGAAGTTTGATGGATTCATGCACAAGATTGAGTTCAATAGGTGTGAAGCTGACCATTGCTGCTACTTCAAGAGGTATGATAATGTCTATATCATTTTGCTATTATATGTTGATGACATGTTGATAGCAGGCTCTAGTGCTCGAGAAGTGAGCAAGTTGAAGAAGCAGTTGTCTGATAGGTTTGCTATGAAGGACCTTGGGGAGGCCAAGCAAATCTTAGGTATGCGAATCGATCGTGATAGGGTGGCAGGAAAGTTGTATCTTTCACAGACTGAATACATAAAGAAGGTCTTGAAGAGATTTAGTATGGAAGATGCGAAGCCAGTTCGTGTCCCGTTGGGAAGTCAGCTTAAGCTATCCAACAAGGACTCACCTAATAGCGAAGAGGAGCGAACCCACATGCAGAAAACTCCATACGCTTTAGCAATTGGCAGTTTGATGTACGCTATGGTGTGTACAAGACCAGACATTGCACATGCGGTGGGAGTAGTTAGCAGGTTTATGGGAAATCCGGGTAAGCAGCATTGGGAGGCAGTAAAATGGATCCTAAAGTACTTGAGAGGTACTACAGAAAGAGCATTGTGTTTTGAAGGCAAAAGTGTTAAATTGGCAGGGTATGCTGATGCAGACTTAGCATCGAGCGATCTTGACAAAAGGAGGAGTACAACCGGGTATGTGTTTACTTTTGGTGGTACAACAATTTCTTGGGCTTCTAAGTTGCAGAAGATCGTAGCTCAGTCCACTGCAGAGGCAGAGTATGTAGCAGTTACTGAGGCTAGTAAAGAGATGGTATGGTTGCAGAATCTCTTGCGTGAATTGGGGAAGGAACAGAAGGATAGTATACTCTATAGTGATAGTCAAAGTGCTATTCACTTAGCAAAGAATCCAGCTTTTCACTCGAAGACGAAGCACATTGAGTTGAGGTATCATTACATCCGTTATCTCATTGAAAATAAGATCTTGCAGCTGATGAAGATTCAAGGAAGTGAGAATCCTGCTGATATGTTGACTAAGGTTGTGACCTTAGAGAAGTTGAAGTTATGCATGACTTCAACTGGCCTTGGAAACTGAGATAAAGGCATGGCACTACTACCAGTGAGAGATAATGATAAGATGGAGGAGACAAGTTACATTTGGAGTCAGTCTCCAGGTGGGAGATTGTTGAGTTATGGAGCCTGCTCGACTGTTTCACGTCCCAACTTCTCGGTTGGATGGGCTTAGGGTTTTGGCCCAGGTTTCCTATATATTCTCATATGACTCATTGTAATTGTATCACCGAAAATAGTATATCTCCTGGCTTGGTAGTGCCCCCAGACGTAGTCTTTAAGACGAACTGGGTAACCAAATCGTTTGTTCCGTTTTTCAATTTCTCTATAATTGCAGATAAAAACCTAACACTTCGTTAGCTATATCTTGGTGCAATTTGAGATTGAGAGACTCTCTCCCTCTCCCTCTCCCTCTGATCATAGCATAAATAAAGTAGAGATGACGATGAGATAAATTTAATTTGGAACTAGTATTGAACTTGATTTGGCTAATAACTTGCCGAATATATTAATATTATTGTATATAAAAATATTTTTATAAATTTATATAATATGTAATTGTGTGTATATAGATTTAATATGTTATTATTAAATATTATTAGATGAATATAAATTGGCTGATTCATGGAGCGGGTTCCCGGTCCACAAGACGTCTTGAGATATGTTATACTCGATCTAGACCCGTCGTGTTGTCATCACTAAATCTCTTGTCTCGTGAGATTTCCATATATAAGAAAATGGAAATCAAATTGTTAAATGTAGATGACACATCGAGTAATAAAGAACAACAATATAAAAACTATAAAATAATTCGTAATTAAAAATTGGTGGTGTAGACACATTCGACATGAAATATGCAAGCACCAATGTCAATATATCATCACATAATATATGCAACCTTCTGTGTTCTTTTTGGGTATTCCTCGTATAAGTTTAATATACATTGACAAAGTCTCATATGCACCAAGTGCACAGTGCACTCACTCAACAGTTGATATTGTATACACTGAAAAGTTAGTCACAATTACACTGAAAAGTTAGTCTCATTTACACTGAAAAGTTTACACTGAGTTACAATTTTCAGTGTAAATGAGACTAACTTTTCAGTGTAATTGTGACTAACTTTTCAGTGTATACAGTATCAACTGTTGAGTGAGTGCATCATACACCAAATGCACAAGAGACTTACTCATATACATTTGCTTTTGACTGATTAAAATAATAATAAAATATGAAACAAATTTTCAAAAGTAATTAAACTTTGTTTAACTCGAAGATGCATATATACTTTGAAAATTTAGGATTAGGTATGACGGCAGCATGAGCTATAGATGATGCACAATCCGTTTCTTTTATAAATCAAATACTATCATTTTGGCCAACCACTTATGACTTGTGAGTTGTGATCACTAAATTTAACAGTGGTCAAATATCGGTGGATACCCCATCCCACACAATAAAATTAATGTCAATTTCAAGATAGAACATATATATATATATATATATATATATATATATATATATATATAATTTTTATATAAAATTTGTTTATGTAAGTTTTATCATAAAACCGTTTCAAAATATCGATAATTTCACCAGAAATATCATTAATTTAGGTTCAATTTTTTTTACAACAATTATAATATAATATCACCGATCCAAATTAATGATACTCCTGGTGAATAAAAAATATATTATATTTATTTTCTGTAGACATTTAATATAAGAGTATTTTTATTTAAAAAATTTCGAGGTATATACAATAAATTATGGGGTTTGTTTAGTTGTGACCCGTGCCCTTCACTAAACTCTATAGGTATATCCTACAAACTAAATAATTAAAAAAACATCAAAATTCACATAAATTAATAACAATTTATGGAATAACATTACTTAGACTAATAATTTAATAATAATCAATTTCCATTTCAATATTGAATAATTTATAAATTAATCAACATTATTAGTTATTGGGAGTATACGGCAAGAAATTAATTTATATAAGAAACAATACAAAATTTGAAATAAACTTTAAAGTTACAAATACCCGTTCATCGATCAAAATGAGTTCCAAGTAGAACTTGTCTCTATTAAAATCATTAAAAAATATTGTCCAACTTTTTCAATCCTAACTTTAACGGTCAATTTTTGGCTCTCACTCTTGATATTAGAAATCAGAGAAAATTGAGGTGTCATACTCTTGAAATCTAAAATGAGATTTAAATTGCAACAATTGAACCATCATAATTATTCAGATAAAAATACATGGTATAATTAAATTTATTATTTGTGCACATGAAGAATATTTAAACTGAACGATGTAGAGCATAAATCAACAATCATTATTAAATTCATATTGATATTGATATTTAAATCTAATCAAATTGTGAGCACTTAAAATGATGAATTTAATTATAAAATAAATATACTAATAACAATAGATATATAACTAACCAACAATTGATTGGAGAAATCTCAGCAAAAGAGTGGAACAAATGAAACTTTGATGTGAAAAAATGAAATACAATATGCTCTTATTTATAATAAAAAAAAAAATGCAATATTATATCTTGTCCATAATAGAATATATCACATAAGAATATTCTTTGGAATATAAACTATATACCTTTTATTTTAGGAAAAAATAATCGAACATTATATTATACTATATATACTAACTCAAACTTAGAAATGATAAATTTAGATTCATTCAATAAGTAGATCATATTTAATTACATTAAGGTTTGGAAAAAATATGATTTATAATAAATTCTAAAAATAACTAAATAAGAAAATGGAAAAAATGTCTATTTGCATTAATTATGCAGATATAAATTAATGGTTTAGATTTAATGATATAGAACGAAGGGTCGAGATTAAAAGTTTAACCAACTTTTAATGAGAGCACATTATTTCAAAATGGAGAGATTTGAAACATGCTACATCAGTTTAAGAAAAAAGTGGTGTTGACACATCATCTTGGAGATGTTTGAGAATATATTATTATAAGAAATAAGATTTTTACTTTCGGTCATTTTGCTGTCAATTTTAGTGTAGACATAGAAAATGACCAAAAACTACACTCAAAGGACCAAAAATTGAAAAAGTAACAATATACATGACGAAAATTGGACACGATAGGACAATCTTTGATATTAACTCTCCCAAATCATTTTGTGTTTATGAATTTTATACAATTGCAATCAAGACTAATGTTTTTTTTCCTCAATGTATGTACACATATATATATGTATGAGACCAATTATATTAGATGTTGACTCGTACACCCGATCGAATAACCTGCAGAATCAAATCTAGCAAGAGAGTTTAATTGGTAAAATTAGATTGTTGTTTGGAACATTGTGGATTTACTATAACTGTAAAAAAAAAAAAAAAAAAAAAGCAAACAAACAGACAACTGGGCTCATCTTCAATCATTTATTCAGACAGTGGGTACAATTAAATGTGTTGTAAGATTGCGTAAAATCAACTCTGCACTATCATATCCTTACAAATATATATATATAAACATTTAAATAAAATTTAAATCTATTTTGAAGGCAAATTTTTTTATTTAGGCCAAATTAGTAAATGGATTGCAAAAATAGGGAGGTTTGAAAATTGTTTACGAAAATAGGGTTGATCGCGCCTGGGAGAGGCGATCAACTGAGTAGATCGCGCTCCCCAGGCGCGATGCATCAAAGACCTCGTTTTCTCCTCTTGATCGCGCCTGAGAGAGGCGATCTAAAGGAGTAGATCGCGCTCCCCAGGCGCGATCAACTCAAAAAAATCCACGTCACTGCAAAAATTTTAAAAATATCAAAATACTTACATTTTTGTGGAGATTGGTTTGTATTTTGGAAAAAAATGGTTATTTTTTCCTTGTATTTGGCTAAAATTCGGACAGAATAAAGAGGGGAGAAGGAATAATAGAATGATGGATGAATTTTGAAAGGAGTACTAAAATTTTCGGTGCAATGAGGGGAGAAATAATAACAAAACTGAAATAGTAGTGAGGGGAGGAAGAAGAAATTTTCGTGTAGCAAAAGAAGAGGAGGAAGAAATTTTCGTGTAGCAGCAGAAAGGTGAGGAGGAAGAAGAAGGAAGCATCTGTTATATGCATATTTGTGATCGAAAAAAGCCAAAATAGAGGTCTCAAACCGCGTGGGAAAGCTAGTTGGCCATGTGCGTGGGCCAGACCTGGTCGAGCCTCGCCCTTGCGGAAGGCGAGCTATGACGTGGATTTTTTTGAGTTGATCGCGCTTGGGGAGCGCGATCTACTCCTTTAGATCGCCTCTCTCAGGCGCGATCAAGAGGAGAAAACAAGGTCTTTGATGCATCGCGCCTGGGGAGCGCGATCTACTCAGTTGATCGCCTCTCCCAGGCGCGATCAACCCTATTTTCGTAAACAATTTTCAAACCTCCCTATTTTTGCAATCAAAATTAATATTTGACCTAAATTAAAAAATTTGCCTATTTTGAAGGGTTAAAAAATTCACACATATTTATTACCCTACTGATTCATTGCCGAAAGGGATAGGGGGAGGTGGGTGGGTCCTAATTAAAAAAAAAAAAGTAATTTATATTTCTTTATATGCATGAGTGCTCTTGTTTCTTAGGGGCAATATGATCTTCGACGCATGCTCAAGTAACACCTACATGTATATGGAGTATCATTTTCATGTATCTATATTTCATACATATTATGCCACATGCACGTGTCACTCACCCGTGTGTATCTAATTAATCACTACTATTTGTATAATTAATCATCAATATACCGTATATACAAAGATATATATTTGCACTTCAAATGACGTGATTAATTTGTTGTTTATCCTAAAGAATAAAGGGACAAAAAAAAAAAAAGAGAAAAAAATGCAAAGAAAAAAATATTGTATCTTCTCTTGATTCTTGAGAAATATTGTATATTCTTGAAAAAATGCCACCTATCAAAATTTGACAAATTTAAATGACATTTTTTCTCGGATTAGGTACCAACTCTTCGAACAAGAATTGATTGATTGATTAATTTGTTATTAGTGAAAATTAAGTATATTATATAAAAATTCTATTATTGAAAATTTATCTTCCTTTCTTGAAATTTTGCACTTCTTTTAGACAGAAAAATAAATTTCGTAATTTAAATCACCCGGTACTGAAATTTTAAACTTGATAATAAAATGAGAGCATCATTTATGCAAGATTCCTTTTATGCATCATAACAAAATTAATTAATGCTATGGCTATGGAGATAAAAAAGAAAAACACCTATTCATTACACCAACAACAAAACATTAATGGCATTGATTATTAAGAATTATGATACATGTGGGGGGAAAATAAACAAAAAAAAAGAAGAAAAGTTTATCATCAGTTTTTCTTAAACCAACCAAAAAAAAAAAAAAATCCTTCTATACTGAAGCACAACAAAAACCCTTAAGCAGATATGAAGATATAATCTCAAGAAAGCTAGAAAAATAATTGGAAAATAAAATCTAGATATAGGTAATTAAATATTCTTGAATGAGAAAATCAAGATTTTTTTTTTCTTTTTTTACAACTACTTATCTGTTGTGTAAAGGATTTGGGCCTGTGTATACTCTTCTCTTCTCAGCTCCAAAAACTTCATTTCCACTTTTACCCTTTTCCGCAGATCCTATGTGCCCATTTTTATGACTCAAGGTAGAAATGGAACCCCTTTTACCGCTGGTAAATCTGCTACTCCCTTCTGCAAAACACGGATTCTCCAACAGTAAAAAAAACAGCACAAGAAGAAGGCACAATTCTCTCCCAATGCCCATATCAAATTTCCTCTTTTGAAAATCACAAATCATGTTAAATGGAAATTGAAGCTTCTTTCTCTCTCTCCTTTTACTTTCTCTCTCCTTGTAAAGTCAAAATGGTGGGGGGAGGGACAAATGTGCATGGAATTTGCAGCCTTCTAATGGTGCAATTTTTTTTTTATCAGAAGAAGTTTTTTCCCTTTTTATGTTGACAACTTTCTCTTCCTGATTTCAGAGCCAAAATTGAGAGAGAGAGAGAGTGAGTGAGAGGGGGGAATGCTGACTTACATGAAAAGCTTTTTTATGAAAATAAAAGAGCCTTTTTAATTTTGGGGTTTATTTTTTGGTTTGAAATTAATTTTACAATGTTGGGGTCATGTGAGAACAATCATTTTCTTGGCTTTTTGTTGATGGGTAAAGTTTTGCTGGTGGAAATGCCTTCCTTATATGTCTACATAAAAAGTTTTGTACCTCACTCACCTTTTCTCTATATATATATTTCAGGGAAGCACCGAAATTTATGTGTGTATATACAAATATTAAATTCTGAATTTGACATAAATTACTTGTAATTTGTAATAGTATAAGTACTTTACGGATTGCAAATAATTTGTACTAGACGAACTCTATATAGATTACAATTTTGGCTCAATATTTATAATTATAAAAAAAAAAAATCAACTCAAATATGTATAGAGTGGAATTGGTTCGTACATGAAGCCTTGAAGAGTATTAGTTGTTTTCGCTGAAGAGGAGTATTAGTTGTTTTCGCTGAAGGGTATTAATTGTTGTCTTAGTTTGTTTTCACTGAACAACTAAAACTCTTCAATGTAAATAAGTAATACTCTTTAGTGAAAACAACTAATATTCCTTAGTTCAATGATTCATATATGAATCAGTTTCACACTATACTTTGTGATTCAACTTATACAACAAATCATAGAAATAATATTATTCAACGCGGTAACAAATAGTTTTCTTTTGTATGAACTAATAATTTTCTTCATAGAAATTTTAGTCATCAAAATTGTACCAATCAAATGATACAATTGGTGAATACAAGTATTTGCCAACTATATTTAATCATCTCGTGTCAAACTATTCAAAATTCAATAATTAATAATAATAAAAAAAATACATGAGCAAGTGAGCGAATAAAATATGTTTAATTTTGATCTCTATAGAGTGTAATATAAAATCTCTCTCACACCCCCAAAAAATCTATATACGAATAAGTAATACTCAAATAACTTTACTTTTTGAAATTGGTGAAATCCACAACTTTGACATTTGTAAAGTTCTTTCCCTTTCTGTTTTGGAATATGGCCAAAATGGAGATAAAATTAAATATTTCAACTGTTGAAGATTATGAAGATATATATTAATAAATGGGATATTGCAAATTAAAGAAATGTTGGTAAACCTGCCAAGTCTTGTGCCTTTATTAGACCAAGGTAGGGTATTAATATGGGTAGCAACTAGCAAGGACATTCTACGTATCTCAAGAATTGAACATGGTAAAGTTCAATTTTTTTTGTCTCTTGAAAATTAAGAGCCATTTAGGTTTATTTTGTGCCCCCCTCTCCATAGTTTTCTTTCAAATTTTAGATCATTAAGTCTTGTCCATTTTTTTTTTTTAGTAAACGGACAAATCTTATTTCATCTTTAAAATGCTTACAAAGGCATGAGTGATACCTTTACATTATGAGTTTTCAAAACACCAGACCACTTTTGCAAAGTAGACAAAGTATGATCAAACTCTCACTACCAATTTAGGATTTTCTGACCAAGTTTGAAAACTATGGTCTATCCACCTCTTCTCCTTTTCCGCGAACCAACTCCAAATCCTTGCTTTTAGCTCATCCACTAGCGCTTCAAGGGAGCATTCCACGTGCTCAAATACTTTCTTATTCCTCCCTTTCCATATCAACCAAATAATGCATTCCCATAAACTAACAGCGACCATTTTTCCCCTCTTCCCCTTAAGAAGTCTACTAAAGTGGAATAGATTTCTTACGGGGTTTGAGGAAAAAACAGTGCTCACTCCCCACCAATTCATAACCGCCATCCATACAGAATAAGAGAAGTTACATTAAAAAAACACGTGCTTTACCGTCTCAGAAGCTCCTCCACAAAAGATGCAACTTTCGTCTTCATTTGGTCCCATAATTCCTTTGTTTTTCAATTTTTCCTTCGTTGGTAACCTCTTCCTGATTACTCGCCAAGCGTGCACACTTATCTTTTGAGGAACGAACTTGTTCCAGAGCATCTCGAACCCCTTCTCTTTCTCCACATCTCTTGGGTCTCCCCGTTCTTCCTCTCGCAGCCACTCGTACACTTCACGAACTTTGTAGATGCCATCTTTTCCTTTCTCCCATTGACTTGAAGCGATTTTACTAACTTCTACTAATCGCTCACCCGCAAGCGAACGAGTTCACTATAGTATTGGCAAGTATAACGACCAAGTATATCGTACCCACGGGATAGTGTATATGCGAATAGATCCCTGAAGATCTACGCGTCGTAGTTAATATGAGTGTTTTGTTTTTGGATTTTTTTAAGAAAGATTAATTAAACTAAAATAAACTAACTAAACTAAAATACTAAAGTAGACGAATTAACTAAGGGTTGGATTCAAATAAGAGATGGTGATGCTTAGGATAGGAATCCCTACGTATACTAACGGAGCAGGTACATAATCAAAATAACTGTGACAAACGAGAATTAACCTAAGTCTAAGAATGCAAGGTGAAAGCTCAAGATTCTAAACCCTAATACTTTACTCTAACACTCGACTTCACAAATCTACTAACAAGTTATTAGATTGTGCTTAATTAATGAGACCCTAATTTAACTAAGGTGATGCAGTCGTCCTCCTTCGCTAAACCGGTATATGAATTAACCTTTCCTAAACCCTCTCGTTAAGTCTACTCATTGTTAAAGAGTGATACGGTCGTCCTCTCTCTAACACCTTTCGAACGAAACTCAAGAGTGAAATCTAGATTAATTTTAAGAATTCATTAATTAAGAGAATTAAAACCTAACGTCACAAGTTATTCTAATTACATACCCACAACCTACTTCTACGAGTTCATCCTACCCTAAGCATGCAAGGGTTTTAGCTAGACATAGTTTGAACGTAAACAATAGAAATTAAACAAGTGACAAACATGAACATGATAACGAAAACGAAGAAAAGAACGAACATAAACTGAGGTTTTAATATGTAAAAGATTAAACTGAAATTAATTAACAAAAACTAGGTCTCAACGTATTTAAGAACAAAAGTTATTAAGAATCGAAGCTAAAACGTGAAATCGTAAAGTAAATTCGTAAGCAAAAACCTCAAAACCGTAAATCTATAGCTCGCTCGTCTCTTCTCTTCCTCCTCACTCTAAAAAACTCTATGAAACGTGATGTCTAAAAGTTGGGGATCCTTCAAAACGTGTTTGGACGAGGTATATATAGGCACGGGTCGAAACGGGAGTTAATGGGCCGAAAATACGCATCCGGAGGCAAAAGTATATGGGCGCTCGAGCAAAACGCTCGAGCGGTCCCGCTCGAGCTGTGTAGCTCGAATGATGCATTCGCTCGAGCGGTCCCGCTCGAGCTGCTCGAGCGCTGAAATGACTCTGTATGTTATGGACGCTCGAGCGATTCGCTCGAGCGGTGGCGCTCGAGCTGCTCGAGCGCAAGAATTGTTCTGTACGTTTGCGCGCTCGAGTAAGGCGCTCGAGCGGTGGCGCTCGAGTAAGGCGCTCGAGTGACTTCAAAGCTTCTCCCAAGTGATACTTTTCCTCGTCCGCACTAATACCGATCGTATTTCTTCAATATCTTCTCATCCGGGCATCCGTTTGAGTCGATTCAAAGTCCTACGAACTCCGTTTTTCGTCCTCTATTCACCTATGAGCATCAAAGAGACAAATTTATCAATGTATAGAAATAACGCTCAATTGACTCTAAATACTCTATAAACTCGACCAAAACTAGGGCGTTTCTAGCTACGAATCATGACAATTTCACGCCTAATCAACCCCCCCAAACTTACCATATTGCTTGTCCCCAAGCAATGAAATAATAAGTCAAGTGAAATTGTTAGGAATGAGTAGGAAAAATCAATCATGCAAGCTAATGAATTCAAGCTTCAAAAGTCAATCACCCGTATACTCACTCAATTCCTTTTATCGTATTCATGCAACAATAATGAGAAACACCAAGATCAAGCATGGATGTGCACTCAACGATGTGTTTAACTCCCTCACAAGTGTATAACAATGATAAAGGGACTCACTCAATCAATCAATCACACAAATTGGCAGCCATAGGCTTGTAAATGCTCTCAACTTCGACCATACTCTAGAAATCAATGCCGAATCAAAAAGGACTTTCAAAAGGTTGTAATGTAGGCTCTTTGGACAGGTGGGATAACAATATGGTAAAGTGACTCAAGTGAATGGAGAATAGAAATTCAAAACTTCGGTACTTCGAGATTAAGAACGATCTACTTCAAACATATTCAATCACTACACTTTCGCTTTCAATTCTCTCAACACTTCAATTTTTTTCTTTCTCACTTTTTCACTTTTTCAAACACTTCATCATTTTTTTTTCTTTTTCGCACAAACACATGAGCTCATTTTTTCCTTTGCTCATTCTCAAATTTTTTTTTTTTTTTGTTCTTTTTCCCACATCTCAAAACTTCATCACACCTTTTTTTCTCATATTCACTCAACAAACAACCTTCTCCTTTTTTCAACTCAATTCACTCCCTTCATATTCACACTTTCCTATTCTCCACTCAAATTGGGACAAAAAGGCTTAGGAATTGGAATAGTGTTCATATGTGCTAGCAAATAAAATAGGTTTTAGGCTCAACGGGGCTAACAAGGGATCAATGTCATTGGTAAGGACAATTTTGGCTAAGTGACTTATTCAAATAAAAAATGGCCTAAGATCCTATTCGGCATATCAAACTAGACACAATCTAGAAGCAAGAGCACATGCAAGTTCTAGCATCCTCTAAGGTGATGATCCACTCACAAACGAAGAGATTAAATCATGCATTTAAATCTCGTAAGGCTCAACTCTCACGGCTTTCACATCCAAGCTAGTCCTAGTGAATTCTCACTCTCATCACACAAGCACTCAAAAGAAAACTCATAAGCATACGGGTTCTCTCCCTAATCGGCTCAAACTCACATACTTACACAAAGGAATTTTCAACTCACTTCCACAACTCAACTCTCCTCACTAAGTCATACTCAAGAATCACTAAATAAGCAGTCTAGAAGAGTTAATAAGCATGAAATCATCAATCAAAGCAAGTCGAAACAAGTCCCTTAACAGTTAAAAGACTTCCAATACAATCCCCAAAACAAACACTCCAAGCAAGCACTACAATTCATACTCAGGAACAGAAATAAATAAGAAAAGAAAAGAAAAAGAAAAGAAAAAGAAAAGGAAAGAAAAAGGAAAAGAAAGTTGGGGGCATCCCAAGTCTTCTCAAGCATCTGGAGGTGGTGGTGGCCGGTAGCTGGGGTGATCGGGTCCTAAGTGGGAGACAAAGAGTGCCTCCATCCAGCGTTTCAAATCTGAAACCTCCGATCGAACTTCTTGAAACTCCCCTCTCATGCTAGAAGCCTCCGTGTACCACTGATTTTGAGTGGTGCGAAGCTCCGTGACATCTGCCCTCAGGCCCTGAATGTCAGTTCGCATTCCGTACCACTCCATCTGGTTTGGGTACCACTGCTCTGGAGTCGGTGCATCAGGCATCCCGAACTCCATCTCTTGAGGTCCCTGACCTCCTTCACTCACATCAGCTTCTTCCTCCTCAGCCATGTTTCCTCCTTCCTCGTACTCAGCTTCTTCCTCCTCTTGTAGCTCAGCTGCTCCACTCGATCCGGCACCACTCGTGCCTTCTCCTCGGCTCCTCTTGACCGGCCTAACGTCCCGGAGTCCTTTGCCATCTATCTCTGATGTGTACTTAGCACCTATAGCGAGGTGCTGCTCTCTGTTCATCCCGACGTTCTCCTTCTTCATCCCCACCAGCGTCACGAGCTTTTTGTTTGGCAACGGGAATAAGCCATCATCATTGTATCGGATGCAGTACTTGCCCAACCAGTGCTCAAACATCCAAGTGTTGTTCATCTGCTCGAATCCCAAATCCATGCCCTTGCAAGGCCCCGAGCACGGCTCAAATCCGAGGTGCTTCATCAACACTGAAATCAGCCCTTCTCCTCGGATCTTCGAGGTTCTCGTTCCAAGCTTGAACGGAGCCTCGAAGTGGTGCTCTAGGAAGTCCCTTCCAAAGTCATGGTCCTTTTTATGCAAAAGGCACCAGATTCTGTAGAGCTACTTGCTCGTCACCGTCCCCGTCTCAGATCGGGCATAGATTGTGTTCCCCAATATCCTCTCCAGATATCTGATCACCGGGTTCCGGATAGCCGACGCCCTCGCATGCTGCCCCTTGTAGTCCCCAACCAAGCCGCCCGTTATTTCCTTCCAAAACGCGTTAGCGTTGTACGCCTTGTTCTCACGGTTGGGACGAGATAGGGCTGGGAGCCCGAATGCGAGGTTGACAACCCCCACCTCGTGGTATTGCCACTCGTTCTGGTACTTGAATTTGAAGGTGTCGGTGCGCGTCTTTTCTACTGTGGCCAGAAATTGCTCCACCAGATCGCCGTTAGTCTCCATGTGCAGCAGCATGTCGAAGAACTCAGCCATGTTGTTCCTGGTGAATATTCTTCGTATTTCCTCTTCAATCCCCAGGTCCTTCATGAAGCTCACTACTGGTCTCCGGGTTTTCTCAACTTTCCCGGTTATGAGGCTCCATCTGTAAGCCACATACTTCCAGTCATCGTGATAATCTAACCCTCCCCATCTCGCGGGCAACAAGTTCTTCTGTCTAAGCTGTTCCGTGAGCACTCTCACTTCTTCGTCGCTCAGGAGTTTGTGTTTAGGAGCCATTGCACCTAATCATGAAATAGCAAGGATTTAAGCAACATTCTTGAAGTTCACAACAGTTCAACATACATTCAAACTCAAGCAATTCCAAGCAATGCATCTCAATTCGATTCAACTCACTATTCATGCTCTTCTCAAGCTCAAAGCAATATTCATTTCAAAGCATTCGATCAAGTTCAAAGCAATTCACACAATTAAACCATGTTTTTCGTTCAAAGTTCTCAAGCCTTCAACACTTAATTCTCCATTTCAACCCAAAATTCCCCACATTTAAGTCTATCATGAAGTAACATTACCCAAGTTAAGTAATTTACATGCTCAAGACTCAACTCATACTCATTCATGCTCAATACCATCTCAATTCACAAAAATTTCTTCTCATTATGCAAAACCCATTTCCTTTTCTCAAATTCCTACTTCTCACTCTAGAAATTCACCTCCTCTACTCATTCAATTCCAAAATTGAAAGTAAAACAAGCAAACCCATAGCAAATTATCAACATTCATCAATCAAGGAATCAAGAATCAACCAGTTTCGCAAAAATCCCCAAAAATTTCGACTAACTCATGAACCCTAGTTCATATGCATCAACTACTGCCTAATTCAACCTTAAACTACGAATTAATCGGCAAGGGATAGAGATTACATACCTTGGTTGAAGATTTAAAGAGGATTGTGAAGAAATTCGAGCAAAAACTTTGAGAACTTGTGCAAATTCGTGAGAAGTCGCTGAAATCGCCCCCAAATCGCCCCAAATAGTGTGTGAAAGTGTGTGTAAATGTGTGGGGGAGATATTTATAGAGGGGGAAGTCCGAAGGGTCAACCCGCGACCCGCTCGAGCGATACGCTCGAGCGGTCGCGCTCGAGCAATTCGCTCGAGCGGGTAAAACACTCTGTAAGATTTGGGTGCTCGAGCAATACGCTCGAGCGATGGCGCTCGAGCTGCTCGAGCACGAGAATGGTTCTGTAAGATTTAGGCGCTCGAGCAATACGCTCGAGCGGTGGCGCTCGAGCTGCTCGAGCGCGAGAAAATTTCAACTTTGTTTTTTTATGTTCAACACTCGAAATTTCCATCCGAACCAAGCTCGACAACTTATCACATTCAACCCAAAACACGAACTAACCTGAGAACTCCTCGATTTAAGCCAGGTCGCTCATTCGACCGAGGAGTTGGGGTCTCTTCCATACGTGCAAATCACCAATCCACTTCAAGTCGAACTTAGCATTCTCACTCACTTCGACTCAACGACCCTCAAGCATTGATGTTTTCGAAAAATTTGACCAATTTTTCATAGAATTTCGTGTACGAACCCGAAGTACGAATACACACCCCCCCAAACTTTGTTCTTGCTATGTGATAACAAAGTTTGAAACGAATGAGTACGTAAGAGTAAGTACACAAAATTCGTATAAACTCGACTTCTACCAATGCAAACTAATGAACGAAAAGAAACATCACCCCCCCAAACTTCGACTTCACAAAGAGGTCGACGTTTGGGGTTCGGTTACCTCTAACTTCAAGAATTGAATGCTTTCCTATTCGAAACGTGCTCAACTTCCTGACTTTCCTCCTTAAGCTCCCTCTCTCAGAATTTCACTCAACGAAGCAAGCCTACATCACAAATCTCAACAAACGAAGTTAACACTTACGATTCCCAAACTACTAAAAATAAACAAAACACTAAAAAGCAAGTAAAAATGGGTTGCCTCCCATTAAGCGCTAGTTTTAAGGTCCTAATGCCGGACCGTGCTCAAAGGAGCTCACGGGACTTGAGAATCTAAAATACCTCCCTTATTCTCATAAGAGAAGTTAAAGAATTTCTTCACTCGATGCCCGTTCACCATGAATTTCTGTCCATCGTCCGTCTCAACGTCAAGGAATCCACTCTTGTGCACTCCCTTCACAATATACGGCCCGTTCCACTTGGACTTAAGCTTTCCACCAAACAGCTTCATCCTCGAATTGAATACGAGGACTTGATCACCCACCTTGAATTCCTTCTTCTTCAATCGTGCATCATGCCACTTCTTCGTCTTCTCTTTGAAAATTCGGGCATTCTCGTAGGCGACGTCTCGAAACTCCTCCAACTCATGAAGTTGGAGTAATCTCCTCTCACCAACCAAGGCACTATCAAAATTAAGCTTTTTGATCGCCCAATATGCCTTGTGCTCCAACTCCACGGGCAAGTGACATGCCTTTCCGAATACCAATTGATATGGAGACATACCAAGAGGAGTTTTGAAAGCTGTCCTATATGCCCAAAGCGCATCATCCAACTTCATCGCCCAATCTTTCCTACTTATGCTCACCGTCTTCTCAAGGATCTCCTTGATTTGCCGGTTAGAAACCTCTGCAAGACCGTTAGATTGAGGATTATAAGCATTAGAGATTCGATGACTTACCTCGTATTTTGACAGCAGCTTTTCCATCCATTTGTTCACGAAATGGCTTCCCCCATCACTTACCAAAGCTCTTGGAACTCCATATCTCGCAAAGATGTTCTTCCTCAAGAACTCGATGACGACACGGGAATCATTCACGCGAGTTGGGACAGCTTCAATCCACTTCGAGACATAATCAACGCATACGAGAATGTACAAGAATCCATTGCTAGGAGGAAATGGACCCATGAAATCAATCCCCCATACGTCGAATATCTCGACTTCCATGAACACGTGCATAGGCATCTCGTCCCTCTTAGTAATGGAGCCGAATCGTTGGCACTTCTCACACCTCTTAACCCATTCCATGCAATCTCTCAATAGAGTTGGCCAATAAAAACCGGATTGAAGGACTTTCCTTCCGGTCTTCTCTCCACCCAAATGTCCTCCACATGGCAAGGCGTGACAATGCCTTATTATATCACTCCACTCCTCCTCTGGCACACACCTTCTCAACACGTGATCGGTCCCTCTTTTGAACAAGTAGGGGTCATCCCAAATGAACTCCCGAACCTTCTTCAGAAATGCCTTCCGATGCACCGAGTCTATCTCAACGGGCAACTCACCACTTGCTAAATAGTTAGCATAATCTGCAAACCAAGGTGCCTTCCCCTCAACTCTATACACAGGGATTTCTCCTAAGCCAAAGAGCTTCTCGTCAGGGAATTCATCGTTCACCTCTCGATCCTCCACGGTGTTCTCCTTTGTGAGCTCCAATCTCGAAAGGTGATCGGCTATCACGTTCTCGCATCCCTTCTTGTCTCGAATCTCTACATCAAACTCCTGGAGCAACAAGATCCAACGAATGAGACGGGGCTTTGCATCCTTCTTGCTCATAAGGTACCGAATCGCTGCGTGGTCCGTATATACAATTGTTTTCGTCCCTACTAAGTAGGGTCGAAATTTATCAAAAGCATACACGACCGCTAACAGCTCCTTTTCGGTCGTAGTGTAATTCACTTGAGCAGAATTCAGCATCTTCGAGGCATAATAAATAGCGTGAAAACGCTTCTCTCGAATTTGCCCCAAAGCAACCCCCATCGCATAATCGCTGGCATCACACATGAGCACGAACGGGCTAGACCAATCCGGTGTAACAAGTATCGGGGCATTCACCAACACTTCTTTCAACCTATTAAAAGCCACTAAACACTCATTAGTAAACTCAAAGGCGACTTCTTTTTCAAGAAGCCGCGAAAGGGGTTTAGCTATTTGTGAAAAGTCTTTTATGAAACGTCTATAAAAACCCGCGTGTCCTAAGAATGACCGAATCCCCTTCTCGGTCGAAGGTGGTGGAAGCTTCTCGATAGCAATCACTTTTGCCTTGTCCACTTGGATACCTTTCGAGGACACATGATGTCCAAGAACAATACCCTCTCTTACCATGAAGTGACACTTCTCCCAATTAAGTACTAAGTCCGTCTCTTCACACCTGCTCAACACAACTTCAAGATTGATTAGACATTTATCAAATGACTCCCCGTAAACGGAGAAGTCGTCCATGAAAACCTCCATAATCTTCTCAATCAAGCCATGAAAAATTGCCATCATACACCTTTGAAAGGTGGCGGGTGCGTTACACAACCCAAACGGCATTCTCCTAAAAGCAAAAGTCCCATAATAGCAGGTGAAGGTGGTTTTCTCTTGATCCTCGGGGGCTATCATGATCTGATTATACCCCGAGTACCCATCTAAGAAACAGTAATACTCAAAACCACCTAATCTATCTATCATTTGATCAAGGAACGGTAAAGGAAAGTGATCCTTACACGTTGCCTTGTTCAACTCTCTATAATCAACACATACACGCCAACCCGTCACTAATCTAGTGGCTACCAATTCGTTAGACTCCGTCTTAATCACTGTGGTACCCCCCTTCTTAGCAACTACGTGTAACGGACTCACCCATGGACTATCAGAAATGGCAAAAATCATGTTGCTATCTAACAACTTCAATACTTCCTTATGTATCACCTCTTGAATAACCGGATTAACTCTACGCTGATTTTGCACTATCGGTTTTCTCCCCTCTTCTAATCTAATCCTATGCATGCAAATCGAGGGGCTAATTCCCTTAATATCCGCGATCGACCATCCTATAGCAGATTTGTGCTTACGAAGCACCACTAAAAGTCTATCAAGCTGATCATCAGATAAAAGGGCAGATACAATTACCGGATATTTGTCGGTCTCATCCAAGTAAGCGTACTTGAGGTGGTCGGGCAGCGGCTTCAACTCCTTCTTCGCCTCCAATGGTGGCGCCTTATCGAACATCTTCTCGAAAGTTGACTCCTCGGTCTCCAAGTCATCATCATCCTCCACTTTCTTCAACTCCAAGAACTTGACGTCTTCATTGTCTTTCAAGCTGTCAAAATAATCAAGATTGTAAGAATCATAAGACATATCGTCAAGAATAGGATAATCAAATTGATGAACATAAAAAGAGCAAGGGTCTAGAAGTGTGTCTTCAACACAAGCATCCGTGATGTCAATGAAGTGGCAACTCTCATCTCCCATGGGGTATTTCATAGCTTCGTAGATAGCTATCTTCACTTCTTGATCATCAACTTTGACCGTGATCTTCCCATTCGCTACATCAAGCACCATCCCGGCAGTAGCTAGAAACGGCCTTCCCAAAATCAGCGGGACATGCTCATCCTTCTCCATCTCGAGTACTACGAAGTCGGCGGGAAAAACGTGGTTCTCCACCGTCACTAGAACATCCTCCACTACTCCTTGAGGTCTAGTAATGGACCTATCAGCAAGCTGGAGTGTCATCATCGTGGGTTGCAGCTCAACTCCCTCCAACTTCTTGAACAATGAAAGGGGCATCAGATTAATGCTCGCCCCGAGATCACACAAGGCTCCTTTCTTGATCCCGTTCCCGATATCGCAAAGAATGATGAAGCTCCCGGGATCCTTCAGCTTAGGCGGAAGCGCCTTGTGCACCATAGTACTCACTTCGTGGTTCAAGTGCACTAGCTCGGGTCCATCTATTCTCCGTCTCTTCGCAATCAAGTCCTTCAGGAACTTGGCGTAGTTCGGCATCTGTTCCAAAGCATCATAAAAAGGGATGTTAATATGTAACTTTTTAAAGACATCAAGGAATTTAGCAAACTTCTCATCAAGCTTCTTTTTCATGAAGCGCTGTGAATATGGGACAGGTATCACCGATTTGGGTACCCCCCCATTCATCTTTCTCAGTTTCTTTCACTTTCTCCCTTGCTTCCTTTGCCTTTTTCCACTTTGGAATTCTCTCTATCTCCTCGATCTCCTCATCAGGCACTTTGCTCTTCTGGGTCTTATCCATATCTTGACTCTTATCATCAATTTTCATCTTAACTCCTTCCTTCTCAACCTCAACTCCATCACTTTGAGACTCTATCCCTTCTGTCTCAACTTCTTCTTTGAGCGTCTCAGAATCAGCAGGCATCTCGGGACCATCATATTTGGTCCCACTTCTCAACTCAATGGCCTTGCAATGTTCCTTTGGGTTATCCTCGGGCATTGATGGATACTTGCCAGGCTCTCTCGGCTGAGACTTTGCGATCTGGCTAATTTGGTACTCGATGGAATTGAATCTTCTGTTGTTCTCTTGCTGAACTCGATTCCACTCGATGTCTCTCTTTTGGAGTTCTTGATCTCGTTGATTGCCTTTCTTATGCAGCTCCTTCACATCGTACTCCAAAGAGGACAATCGCTTGCTACCTTCCTCCACTTTCTGAAGGATCGCTCTCAACATCTCCTCGGTTGATGCACCGCCCTCTCCACCAGGAGGTTTAGACCCCGGATCAACACCTGCAGGCACAGTAATTCCAGCTTTTGGGTTAGCATAAGAAAAATTCTCATTTTTCCTCCAAGTGTTTTGAGGAGGCTGCTGGCCTCCTTGATACCCTTGTGTGTTCCTCCATTGATTTTGAGGCGGCTGTGGGCCTGGAGGTACAAATGGTTGACCGTAAGAAGGTCTTCCATACTGGTTTCCACCTTGTGGATACCCCCCTTGTGGGTAATTAGGCCTTCCCATATAGTTGGCCTCTTCTTGCTGACTCGTGGGTGGGTCCACTTTCTTGCTTGCTACTCCATTCCCTCCAACCAAGTTCTGCCCCATCTCGAGGTTGCTGATCTTCTCCATCATAGCCATCAACAGCTTCCTCGTACCCTCATTCTCTTCCAACTTGCATACCCTCTGAAATTCTGGATCCTCGTTCCATGCACCAGCATTCGTGACAATATTGTCCACGATCTCTCTACACCTCGCTACCCCTTGGTTTAGAAAAGCTCCACTTGCACATGCATCTAGGTGGGCTTGGCCAGCCTTGCTGGCTCCACTGTAGAAGAACGCCATAATATCTCCCTCGTTGTACCCGTGCTGCGGGCACTCGATCAACATATTCGAGTATCTCTCCCACGCCTGGCGTAAATCCTCTCCAGACTTCTGGCGAAAGGAAGAGATCTCAATTCTCGCTTTAATCGTTCTTGATGGAGGGTAGAATCGCTCGAGGAACAGACGCTCGAGCTCGGCCCATGTGTTAACACCTCCCCGTGGGAGCGTGTTATCATACCATTCCTTGGCTATTCCCGTAAGAGAGAATGGGAACAACCTGAGCCATTTGGCATCTTCAGACATGCCATTGTAATTGAAAGTAGATGCAATCATGAGGAAACTCCTCAAGTGAGTGTGAGGGTTCTCCTTCCCAACCTCCCCCTTGAATTGATTCTCAGTAAGCAGCTTGAGAATTCCTGGGGAGATTGAAAAGTTATTGGCCTCAACTGGAGGTAAGGCCACTCCATCGTAGTACCTCTGCGGTTGTGCCGCAAACCTGCCCCGAATTGCCATATTCTGATCTGCGTTCTGGGGTGCAGGCTGAGGAGCGACAGGTGGTGCTGGTATGTTTTGAACTGGAGGTTGTTGGTACACAGGTGGTTGGTTATAGACAGGAGGTGGAGGATACGGGTAAGGCGGATAAGGGTATGGTGGGTATGGGTAATGTTGGTATGCTGGGTTGTGGAAAGGGTTATTCGGGTTTTGTGGGTAAGCAGGATTGTTCAGAGGATTTGGGACTAGGTTCTGAGCTGGATTGTTCACATTTTGTGCACCCGGGTTCTGGCTACTACTATCTACGAACTGGTCTTGATTCTGACCACCACTCCCTCTAGAGCCATCAACCCGGTCTACTGCCTGATTGAAATCGTTGGCAGCATCGTCCAACTCATTATTGAGGTCCATTGGTCCCTTCCCTAAGTCGGCTGCGTTCATTCTTCTCAAGTAAGCTCGATTCCTTCTAGCTATTGTCTCAGGGTCCAACGGTATTCTCTCTTCGCTCGTGTTGCCTTGTGAGCGTGTTCTCATAAACCTGACACACTAGCAGATGGATCAAAACGCAACTGCCGAATAAATAAAAATAACAAAAAGAAATAAAAACAGAAAATAGGCACTCACTACTAACTACTAAGCTATCGACAAGTCCTATTCAAAGAGCATATAACGCCATCCCCGGCAACGGCGCCATTGACTTGAAGCGATTTTACTAACTTCTACTAATCGCTCACCCGCAAGCGAACGAGTTCACTATAGTATTGGCAAGTATAACGACCAAGTATATCGTACCCACGGGATAGTGTATATGCGAATAGATCCCTGAAGATCTACGCGTCGTAGTTAATATGAGTGTTTTGTTTTTGGATTTTTTTAAGAAAGATTAATTAAACTAAAATAAACTAACTAAACTAAAATACTAAAGTAGACGAATTAACTAAGGGTTGGATTCAAATAAGAGATGGTGATGCTTAGGATAGGAATCCCTACGTATACTAACGGAGCAGGTACATAATCAAAATAACTGTGACAAACGAGAATTAACCTAAGTCTAAGAATGCAAGGTGAAAGCTCAAGATTCTAAACCCTAATACTTTACTCTAACACTCGACTTCACAAATCTACTAACAAGTTATTAGATTGTGCTTAATTAATGAGACCCTAATTTAACTAAGGTGATGCGGTCGTCCTCCTTCGCTAAACCGGTATATGAATTAACCTTTCCTAAACCCTCTCGTTAAGTCTACTCGTTGTTAAAGAGTGATACGGTCGTCCTCTCTCTAACACCTTTCGAACGAAACTCAAGAGTGAAATCTAGATTAATTTTAAGAATTCATTAATTAAGAGAATTAAAACCTAACGTCACAAGTTATTCTAATTACATACCCACAACCTACTTCTACGAGTTCATCCTACCCTAAGCATGCAAGGGTTTTAGCTAGACATAGTTTGAACGTAAACAATAGAAATTAAACAAGTGACAAACATGAACATGATAACGAAAACGAAGAAAAGAACGAACATAAACTGAGGTTTTAATATGTAAAAGATTAAACCGAAATTAATTAACAAAAACTAGGTCTCAACGTATTTAAGAACAAAAGTTATTAAGAATCGAAGCTAAAACGTGAAATCGTAAAGTAAATTCGTAAGCAAAAACCTCAAAACCGTAAATCTATAGCTCGCTCGTCTCTTCTCTTCCTCCTCGCTCTAAAAAACTCTATGAAACGTGATGTCTAAAAGTTGGGGATCCTTCAAAACGTGTTTGGACGAGGTATATATAGGCACGGGTCGAAACGGGAGTTAATGGGCCGAAAATACGCATCCGGAGGCAAAAGTATATGGGCGCTCGAGCAAAACGCTCGAGCGGTCCCGCTCGAGCTGTGTAGCTCGAATGATGCATTCGCTCGAGCGGTCCCGCTCGAGCTGCTCGAGCGCTGAAATGACTCTGTATGTTATGGACGCTCGAGCGATTCGCTCGAGCGGTGGCGCTCGAGCTGCTCGAGCGCAAGAATTGTTCTGTACGTTTGCGCGCTCGAGTAAGGCGCTCGAGCGGTGGCGCTCGAGTAAGGCGCTCGAGTGACTTCAAAGCTTCTCCCAAGTGATACTTTTCCTCGTCCGCACTAATACCGATCGTATTTCTTCAATATCTTCTCATCCGGGCATCCGTTTGAGTCGATTCAAAGTCCTACGAACTCCGTTTTTCGTCCTCTATTCACCTATGAGCATCAAAGAGACAAATTTATCAATGTATAGAAATAACGCTCAATTGACTCTAAATACTCTATAAACTCGACCAAAACTAGGGCGTTTCTAGCTACGAATCATGACAATTTCACGCCTAATCACCCATCTCCATTTGTCTTCCATTTTAGCCTTCGCAGTGTACCTGTTAATCACTGACAACAATTCATGAATCATTGATTTTTCTCGATCAAATAGATCACGTCTCCAATGAAAATTCCAATGCCACACCCCTTCTACCCATTCCCCCATCTCACTCACCACACCCCCCTTTAAAGTGCTCAAATAAAACAATCTATTAAATCTGTTTTTAAGACATTCCCCAATTCCAGCCCACTCATCGACCCAAAAACCCGTCCTTCTCCCATTCCCCAAACTTCTCTGAGCTCCCTAAAAAAACCACCCCCCCTTCCTTCTCCAGCTGCCTTCACCACTTCCCTCCACCACCCACTCAACTGTCTCCCTCCGCTCGACCCACTGCCTAAAAAACCCTCTCCCCAAGCTACCCCAAACCGTGACTCGATAACTCTAGCCCAAAGACTATCCCTCTCATTAAGGAACCTCCACACCCATTTACTAAGTAAAACCCTATTAAAGCAATCCAACTCCTTCACCCCCAACCCCTCTTTTGCCTTCGAGTAACAAATATAACCCCACCTAACTGTTGGAGTTATACGTGAAAGTATGCTTTTACTTTGTATAACTCATGTATCAAACACTCGTTTTATGAGAATAATTCTTTTATCGCATTTGCTTTAGTTATGATTGAATGTTGAATTTCTATTGCAAACAGTTCAATATATAGTACATGTTACATTGTAGTTAATGTGGTGATACCCGATCACGGAAGACGACATTAACAGTTTACTTGTAACTAAACGTACATTTTCACGACCTAGGTGGAATTGAACAATCCGCCGTGAAAGGTCGATGTGTAAGGCTCAGATTGGTCTGTCTTGACTAAGAGATTGCACTAGCACATTTAGTATGTGTTGAAGAGGTCCTACAGCGAGGATAAATTCTTCTGTTCTGAAAGGTGAAGAATTAGACCTCAGTGGTTGTTGATTTCTTAATCTCCGTCACTTAAATAGGACCGTGTGTGTTTAATAGTTACTGCTTTGATTCATGTTGGGTGAGAATCATTGTGACTTCGAACTTTGTGTCTTGGGCAGTAATATTAATCATACGACGGTTGCTAAGATTTAATACGGAGAAACGCGTGCGAGTACGGCTCGTGTGATTAGTCCCCTTGGTGGGCTCAGAAGTTTTATTGTACCAAATCTTGCAAGTGAAGAATTATTTTCTTCGGTACGAATAATAATGTTGAGCTGTCTTTACTCCAAGGTGAAAGATGTTAATTAATTTAGAGCTATTCAGAAGCTTAATTAATTAATGGACTTGATAATCTTAAACGCGGGAAATAATAACCGGGAGCCCATATTATTGTAATATGGATTAAGATGGATAGTGCAATATTAATTTATTAGTGGTACTAATTAATATTAATGGGCTGAATTATATTGGGGCTCAATATTGAAATTCAGAAGTCCATTAGGAGGTCCAATCTTAATTCTCCTTAAGGCCCCTCAAGTAGCCCAATTAAGTAGCCCAATAATGATAAGGTGATTAAAATAAAAGAAAATATATTTGCTGATTTTTTCATGATATTTCGAAAAAGATATATTAGGAGAAAGAAAAGATCTTGTTGATTTTCTCGGAAAGATATTATGGAAGATAAGTATTCTTGGAATACAAGATTATCTCATATATTCAAGAAGATCCAAATCTTGGATTCTTTCTTTAATATTTTCGAAAATATGCTTATTAGGAGGAGGTTGAGATTTTTGTGGAATATTTTATTATGGAGAAAAGAATATATGGGATATATTCAAGATTTCTTAGAGGCTAAGAAAAGATTTTCTCCACCTCTAAAATATATGAAAATTTCGAAAATCCCTTGTCCTATAAGTAGGGGATGATTATTTCATCTCCAGTTTACAGTTTCACAGTGTTGAAAAAAAAATCAGCAACAATATTTTTCTTTTTCCTTAGTTATTTAAATTACTTGAAAGCATCTCCCACCGGTGATCAAGTAAGGCGAAAGAGAAATACTTGAGAAGGCTTTTGGGTTGATAAAGCGTGTTCGTGTTTGTCCCGTTTTATTCAAAGGCCAGTTCTACGAGAGGTACGTAAGTCACATAATTTCTTGTTTATTCCGCCATAGATTTTATGTGAATTAATTCAACATGCATGATGATAAAAATTGTTGTTGGAATTATTATTTGAATTAATTAGGATTAATTCATGCTAGTAATAATTGTATTTAAATTTGTATTTAAAATTCATCCCGAATAGATTCCGGGCACCCCTATTTTCCCAACACTAACCCAAGCTAATTTTCTTTAACTCTCACCCCCCCCCCCCCCCCCAAAAGAAATTTCTTTGTAGTTTCACCAACTGTCTCAAAACAAAATTTGGAATCCTAAAAGTGGACAAGTAGTAAATCGAGATAGAATTTAGCACCGCGTTTATCAACACCAATCTTCCTCCAATCGAGAGTTTTAGATTCTCCCACCTCTTCAATCTGCTCTTAATTTTATCAATCACTGGTTTCCATAAAATCCCTTTATTAGACGAGTTTCCAACCGACACTCCAAGATATGTGAATGGGATTTTCCCGTTGTTGCATCCCAGCAAGTTAGCCATGTTAATCAACACCCCCTCTTGAGTGTGCACTCCGAATATCGAACATTTATTCAAATTCACACTCATACCTGAAACCCATTCCCATAGTTTCACAAAGCGTTTAAGAAAAATGGCATTTTCGAGGCATGTTGTTCCAAAAAAGACTGTATCATCGGCAAACTGGAGGTGATCTTTTCCAATATAAAGAGGTTCGTACATCCTTAGCTCCACGGCTCTTTGGAGTAAAAGAGTCATCCCTTCAGCTGCTAGTATGAAGAGAAAGGGCGAGAGAGGGTCTCCCTGCCTCAGGCCTCTTTCCAGCTTAAATTCTCCACTCGGGCTATCATTGACAAGGACCGAAGCACAAGCAGTTGAGATGCATTCCATAATCCACTTGGTCCATTTGGGGTGGAAACCAAAACCCTTCATTGTTCTCTCCAGGTATTTCCACTCAACAGAATCGTACGCCTTTGCAAAATCGATTTTGTAGAAAACACTGCTCCTTTTAGAAGCTTTTGTCTCTTCTATTGCCTCATTCAAAATGATATTAATGTATCAGCTTTGTTTTTCCTCGTGAAATTATCTTTTAAATTGTTCGTATATCATAAAGTATTAGTGTACAAACATATATTTTTAATTATTATGAGATGATTTGCAAAAAAGTGAACGTTATGAGAACGGAATAAATTTAACTAAAAAATATTATAAGAATGAAATAAAAATAATATTTTATCCTTAATTATTTAGAATAATAATGAGGCCAAAAAATCAATGGAGGCCAGCACAAGCTTTTGCTTTATGGCTATGGAAGTTCATCTTGATTCAATTGTAGACAAACTCTTTCCAAAGCATATTAATTAATACTTAATTTTTCCTTGAGTTTTTTCCTCAATTATTCAATATTAGTTTGGTGTCATATCAAGAAGTTCCTCCCTTGTTCTCTAATTAATTAAATTCAACCTCATTATACCAATGTTGAAATTCTTTTTGCTCTTCATTAAAGAGTACAAAAACATCAATTTCAAAATTATTATACTTACTAGACTTATGTATCTATAGTATTATTTTAAATCTAGATTATTTTCTTGGTAACTTCTTTAATTAAATTTTTAACTTTTAGAAGATAATTTTGCATGCATCTGTTATTAGAATATATGAGTAGCCGAGGGATTATTTCGTATGAGACAATCATAATCTCATGCATATATAAAACGAAGCATATATTTACTATTTGTCTTGTACAAGATTAATTTTTTTAATCAAAAGAAGTATATTACCTACAAGATAAAAAAACTATCGAAAATTAAGATCATTCACAGAATTCAGATAGTATTTTCATACATGAGACTACACAATTACTAAATAAAAAAATTTAATATTAATTTTTCCGATTTTAAAAAACAGTTGATGATTGATCAAAGGCAAATGATCATTTCCATACATATGATATGAAGTCTAACCACTGCAATCAACTGGTCAAAAAGAGAATGAACAGAGTTGTGTTAAAACATTAATAATAGCAATAATGATAACAATATTGCCCTGATTTTTTGATCAATGAAGAGAGCCTGCAGCTCCCTACATCAACTTTTTTATTTTATTTTATTTTTAAATTCATTCACTATAGGGCTCTCAATGTGCTCTTTATTTTGATCATTCTTTCACCTCAAGATACACCACGTAGTTTAATACTAGCTAACTTCTTAAAATATATATGAATAAATACACATAAAAGTTCATCTAAAATATTCATTATCACTAGGCCATACTCATACAATCAAAACCGTAAATAAAATGTTATGTAAATGCATCGTATTACATGATTGATAATAATTGAAAAAATTAGGGCTTTGATACAATAATTTTTTTTTTTTTTTTATCTCATTTAAAACTTCAAATTCGTAAAATATGAGGATTGAAGGTTACTAACTTATTACTATATTTTTTAATTATAGGCCTAAATTAAGTATGGCCATATAATGATTCGATAAAAGACTAAGATAACTAAGGGTATAGTGAGGGGCCACCAAGATGGGATGGGAATATCAGAAATATTTATTATGGTGATCACTTTCTTGGTAGAAATGATACTGTCTCTACTTCCTTTCTCATGCTAACAAGTAACAGTGGTCACATTTTTACTATCTTTATTTAATTGAAAAATGTACCAATTCTATATATATATATGTGTTTGATCCCCATACCCATTAATTCTCTGAACTCCGCCAGAAATATTTCATTTAGGACCAGTATGACAGAATTGATCATTCTCCAAGAATTAATTTTATACACGTATCATATATTTAAAGCATATCAAAATGTGAATATATATGATTATTTTCTGAGTTTGTTTTTTCATTTTCAAGTATATAATAATGTGATTGTAATGCATTATATAAATCCATCGCCGTTATTATATAATATGGACGAATTAATGATCGTTCTCATGAAATAGCTAAATAATAAAGACAAATGTGAAATGCATGCACTAGACAAATTTTATATATGCTCGAAAAAAATGTAGACCAAAAGAGTTTTCACGTGTTAGAAAATTTTATTTTTGGTATCAAGTCTACAACGATTTTTACTAAAGTATTGTACACTTACTAATTAATTGTTATAATTAGATGAGCTCTAGTCTCCTTTGATTCAACAAGATTTAGTTGGGACAAGCAAACTTTGGAAGTAATTAGACAGTTGTTAGGCTATAATTAAAGTTAATTTCAAGCTGGTGTCAACTTCTTATTTAGACTTTACCTTCCATTATATACAAACTAATCAAAGCAAAAGCTTAACCTTTGTTATATATGATTAATTGTTGTTAATAAGATTGTTAAGTTCAATGAATCCATACATTGCAGATGTAACAACATATTCTTTCTTGAATTTCAATTAAAAGAGACACAAGACTGTGGTATCCCCATCGACTCAAAGGGTAATCTCTACTTAAAAAAATGACAAAAGTCATTATAGTTTTTTAATTAAAATTTGTGAAAACATCAGTTGCTAACGATATATTTGCTGTCATTAGATATTTTTATCTTGAAATCAATAATGATAGAATCTCTGGTGAACCCGTAACAATTTAACTAGTTTATACGATACTTTTTCTTTTCACTTATGTATGCAAATAAAATATAAAAGAGTGTATTATCGATTCAAAAATCAACTATGTATTGAGGGTAGAAACCCATATAAGCTAGCACAAACTAGAACTTTTTCCTATAGCTATTAGATGAATGGGAAAAACACCATCATTAAAGCAAAGGAAATCATATATTGCTCTACAAGAAAACTATGAGGTTTCTCTTTTATCAATCTCATCTTGTCTTTCCCTTTCTTTCTTCTTTCTTTTCCACACTACTTTTTTTCTTTTAAATGTATAAATTGGTCAAACATATGGTTTTCGCATCATTGGAACATCAACTACTTGGTGGTACATGGAAATTTATATTACATGGTCTTCAACTTCTGAGGAAAGCCACCCTCAGTCCCTTATAATTATTACCAATGAGTAGTTGTAAAACCAATTAATTAGTACTGCAATAAGGGTAATGCATAACATATATTTCTAGTTTTGATATAGAGTTCACTATTAATTTTTTGGCAAAATATTATATGAAATAATTCATCATAAGTTTATCATGAAACTATATTAAAATATCGATAATCTCACCAGAAGTATCATTAATCTGGGTCAGGGTATTATATTGTAATTGTTGTAATTTTTTTTGAACCCAGGTTAATGACACGCCTGATGAAATTATCGATACTCTAATCAAATATTCAATACTTTAAAACAGTTTTAGGATAAATTTATCATGAACCAATTTTATATAAAAGTTACTCTAATTTTTTACATAGTCAAACATTCATCACATACTTGGCTCTATAAAGAAAGACAATTTGTTTTCATTTTCAAAACTAATTATATATAATTGAAATGTCATTATATATATATATATATATATATATATATATATATATATATATATATATATATATATATAATTTAGGGATGAGCACTAGTTTTAGTTTTTATTTTTTATTTTATAATAGATATTCGACTTCTCTTAAACCATAATTGGGGTGTTGTGAGGTGTGAAGTTGGCTCCTGTGTTTTTTAAATGGGTTATACTATATACCCCTCCAACTTTTGTTGATACACCCTTAAATATTTTTAAAAATATATAAAAATTACTAAAGAAACCATAATGCCCTTTACAAAATGGAAAAAAGCTCTATCCTAATCCTATATTTGAGATGGCCAAAGACCACTTACTTCCTCTTCTCACAACCGCTGATAATACGCTGTCAGTGCCGCGCCGCACTGCCACCAAAATATTGATGCTTTCACACACAGTATTTATTTTCAAGTTTAATTATTCCCCTTCCAGATATATTGTATAACCAAAGTAAAATATTTTAGTAACCCTTCTATTGAAAATACCAACAATTACGGTGAGCGGTTGGGACAATTTTAGGTGGGCGATTTCATGTGTGGCGTGGATATGCGGATGGTGCGTGGGCAGCGCTGCTTCTGTAGAGGGAGGGTAATTAAATTGAAGAGTTATGGAAAATGGTACTACTGATAATTTTATTGTAAATGGGGTGAATGTATTAAGGATGGAGGGGTATATAGCCGGACCCTTTTTAAATTTCTAAGGGAACATTGGAATGGGCTGAGGCCCACTTAAGTTGGGCTTTATGTTGACTGTTTACTGGATTTCTATTTCTGGCCCACTCCCAGTGCCGAAAAGGCGAAAATGTCATTTTGGCTGGAAATGACATTCCTGCCATTGTATTGAAATTATATATAGAAATATCCCCTATTATATTAATAGGGAGTTTGTCATGCTTATGTGTCATCTTTAGGTTAAATTCGCCTATGTGTCGTCTTGAAGTTAATTTCACCTATGTGTCAAATGTTTACGTGTCATCTATTTCGTCTATGTGTCATTTATGTGGCCTTATATAATAAGGAATTTAATAATAAAAAAAAATGGGCATGCAAATTAATTTGAAGTTAGTTTCACCTATGTGTCAAATGTTTACGTGTCATCTATTTCGTCTATGTGTCGCTTATGTGGCCTTATATAATAAGGAATTTAATAATAAAAAAAATGGGCATGCAAATGAATTTGAACCCCACACCTCACGAGAAATTGTTATGATGTTTACCAGTTTAGCCATACTACGAATTTTTATAAAGTGTGAATATTTATTGTATATAACTTGAGTGTATAAAAAATTACGTACAAATTTACATTTTATTTAACTACATTTAAGGATATCTTATATATAAAATTTTTAATGTATTATTAATTCAAACAAGTAACTTAAGTATATCTAATTCTACAATATATTTTTACTAAATTGATTAATAAATTAAAAAAAATCTAATTATGTGAAATGTCAAGGTTCAATTAACTTATTTTTATATTCTCAATGTATTTGAGAATATCTTATTTCACAAAAATTATTTGTAAAAAATTAATTAATGGAATTAAGAATATTAAACAATTTTAATTTATTCTATCGATTTATTAATTTTTGTTTATATCTAATTATTTAACGTTTTATCATTTAATTGATAAAAAAAATTTGTCTAGAAAACATAATAAACCAAAATTATAAATATTTGATTCTGTATATCTTAAATCAAATTTGATATGTCAATTTCTATTGGTTTAATTGTGTTTAACATATGATATTATGTTTGTATAATAATGTTGTCTCTAATTAAAAGAAATACAATCACATGGATTTGAATCTTGCACATATATATAAATATTTTTATTTATTTTTAAATAGAAAAATGGTATTATATAAATTTATATTACTATTTTTTTAATTGCTTATTAGTTTATTTAATATTATATGATTTAAATGACATATCTATATATATAGTATTTTTACATGTACAATATATTATATATATAATTTAAAGATTTAACATATTTAAAAAAAATAAATCTTTAAAATATAAATATTAAAAATATAGGGTTAATTCAATATTAATTCACTATCATTAAGCTCAATCTCAATTTAATCAAAATTTTCAATAATATTATAGAAATTCACCAATGTTTAGTTTTTCAATCAGATATATGACTTGCACTTTTAGCAAAAAAATAAAAAAAAAGATGCATGGGTGAGGGTTATTGTTTGGGTTAGAAATCTCTTTGTAACAAAAAGGCGAAGCCCTCGCCCCCAGGGCCCCCACCCCCTGGCCCGACAGGATTGGGTGGAGGAAGTAAATCATGGTGACTCAGCGGCCCATTAGGTGGGAGGACCAGTGCCTGGTGCCTACAAGGAGCTATCCCCCACATTGGAGGGATAAAACTGGGTTAGAAATCTCTATACATCGAAGAAATCGTCTTAGGGAGACAAAGAGAGGTATGTGGTGCATAGTTGAGAAAAATATATCATAATTTAAAAGTGTATACCAATTGAAACAAAAAAGAAGTACGTGAATTATAATAAAAATATTGAAAATTGTATTTAAATTGAGATTGAGCCTAAAGGCCGTGGGTTACTAAAATATTAACCAATATTTTTATGCATACATATTATTTAAATATGTTTATTGTATAATATAATTATATTATTTTACGATGATCAAATTTATTTAAGTGTATATATTGCATATGTAATTAATTTTAATAAAAATTCAACGTACATTATGTGTGTATATTAACCAATTGAAATAATAATGTAACGATGCGTCAATAATGTTGTAAATCTGGGAGATTTGATATTCCAAATCTAGGAGATTTGGTGTGGACATTACTTAAGGACCAAGAATCATATTGGGTCTGATCCATTAGACTAGAGTTTTTACTATTATATATATCCTATTGTATTCATGAATTATGTACTCTGATACACAACAATACTAGTGGAACGCCTGGCTTGGATCGCCCCCAGACGTAGTCCTTCCGGACGAACTGGGTAAACAAACGCTGTCTATTTAATTTACGCACTCAATTACAACACATTATCAGCACGAGTCTCTACCCGCAATTGATTGGTATGTTTTTAAATTACGTACAAGTTATAATAAAATTAATTACCGGATTAATTGAGTACTTGTATGTTAGAGTATTATTTGCTATCATGTGTGATAGAATTCTTATGTTTATATTCGAATCATTATGCATGCCAAAATTCCATATGCATATTCGAATCCTTGGTAATCAATCTGATATACCTTTTGCTATTCATATACTACCTTTTGCTATTCATATACCTGTACTTATTTATGAATTGATTACGAGTATATACGGCTTTGTTAAATTGAATTGATTCCTTTGTGAAAATCGAAGTGAATCATCTATGTTATTCATATTCCGATCGGCAATTTTTGAAACCGCTGGAAGCGGTGCGGCCGAGCAACAGCAACGTTGGCCGCAGCACGGCCGAGCGCCGAACGACGCGGCCCGAAGCCGCCTTCGCGCGCCACCCCCATGGTGCTGCCGCTCCGCCGCGATTTCATGGTCGTCGCCGGGCGATTGAGCCTTTAGCTCCGCCGCGTGCGTACGTCCGTCGCGCCGCCTTCGGCCGCCGACTCGTGCGCCTCGCAGTCGCGCTGCCTTCAGGTCGCCGCCGCGTGCCTTTGATATACTGTGTTCACTCCCGTAGAAGAGAAGAAGAAAGTGACCTGGGCCTTTCCATCTCTTAAATACCATGGGCCCATTTTCATTTAATTATTTGGGCCTCTAATTTATTTATCATGGGCCTTTCCAAATTGGGCTTTTAGCTTTCAAATATCCTGGGCCTTTTAATTTATTCTAAGTCTGGGCCAATTTTCATTAAATTTTTTAATGGACCTTAATTAATTTACCTTGGGTCTCTTTCATTATTTACCTTGGGCCAGTTTGCCTGAAGCAAACATGAAAATTTTATAATTATTCATTTGTATTAAATTTAAATCGTCTCTTGAAATTTACTAACCAATTTCGTGTTGAGCTTTCTTTTGATCTTGATGCCTGTATGATTGCTCCACCCACTTGAGACGTGTTCAAGGCTGTCCTAGGTACGCCCTAAATTAATTTTTATATGAATTACTATGTGTTTCATATGTACCTTTGCTATGAATTTATTTGATTCATGATTGATTGTTGAATTTAATTATTGTGTATTGAATTGACGAGCAACGGCCGACGTCCCGAAGGCGTGCGACCGCCGCCGTCCACCGCGTCGTGCCGCCTGCGCCGCGCACCACTCGCGCCGTGCACCGCCGCCGCCACCCTGTCGCGCCGCGAGCCGCCGTGTCGTCGTGCATGCAGCGTCCGCCGGTCGCGCGCGGGCTGACGCGCCGCCGCGCGTTTGTGACGCTGCCGCCGCGCGTCCTCGTCGCTCGTTCCCCATGCGCGACACTCGCGGTGTTTTTCTCGGATCTTTGTGATTTGCGTTCTTGATATCACAGATCCGTGTTAACTTTTTTTTTCTTAATCCTGAAAATATTTCGTTAAATTGCGTTAATGTACATGAAATAATTATTCTAATGATTATTTCCTCTGTCCATTAAACCGTATATTTTCTGCAAATCATTTTCATGTGATTATCATTATTTATTGTTATTGCATGCTTAAGTGATTTTATTATCCTACGTGCATTAACACTGTGCACATAGTTTATAGTCCGCTCTTCATGCCGGGGTAGGCGGCGCCCGGTACTTGTCGGATCGTAAATTTATGCCTTGGGTAGACGGAGCCCAGTACGTGCATCTATGTGCCTCAGAATAATCAAATAAATCCTTATTCCTCCGTTGTTAATTAGTTTGGTCGCAACTCTTACCATGTCACTTTAAAAATTATAGTGAATAATGTCCAATATTACCATGATAGAATTTGATGAGCTTGCTCTCGATGGTAATAACTACCTGACATGGGCGCTAGATGTTGAGATCCATCTAGCCTTACATGAGTTGAGCGAAACAGTTCTCGAAGGTTCGAAATCCACTAACGCCCTGAAGGCGAAAGCGTTGATTTTTCTCATGAACCACCTGAGTGAGGAATTCATTATTCATATCCTCATTCAGGGACCCCAGAATATTATGGAGCTCCCTGTAGGACCATATACTCCTCCCTCCGGTACAATACGACCTGTGTATGCACCGTATTGTAACCCAGTTGATGCAGAACAATCTGCCAACATTCCACGCTAGCAACCTTATACTCCAGCAGCAGTATAGGGACGATTATATTATTGGTTGCAAATGTGGAAGGGGGAGAGAGAGTAAGATGATCTGGGTTAAAGGCCGAGGTCGTCGTACATCCGGTGGTCACTGAACCTCGAATTTCGCTCTTCAAAATCTGGCAAGGTTAAGCAGTCCTGCTACAGATGCGGATGCTGAGGCCATTGGTCTCGCACGTGTTGCACTCCCAAGCACTTGGTCGAGGCTTATCAAAAGCAGCAGAAGGACCTAGAGTCGAAACTCACCATGCCAGACTGCTTGAAGCGGACTTTGACCAAAACAACGTCGATCCTATGGGCATCAAGCTCAAGGACCTTGGAGATGATGAGTGATTTGTGTATTTGATTGTTTTAATACTTTATTTTTGGATCCTTTCTTTCGAATATTTTTTTATGGATGAATTTATTAGCTTTGATGTGTTTATCATAATAGTTGTACATGCGTTTATTCGGATATTGCTGTTTTTATTTATGGCTAGTAAACATATCAGCTATTAGGTTTGGGTTAATTTCCTCTGGCATGATAGGGTTGAGGTAGTGATTTATGATTGGTATGTTGGGAAAATAGGGGTGCCCGGAATCTATTCGGGATGAAATTTAAATACGAATTTAAATACAATTATTACTAGCATGAATTAATCCTAATTAATTCAAATAATAATTCCAACAACAATTTTTATCATCATGCATGTTAAATTAATTTCACATATTTAACTAGGCGGAATTAAACAAGTAAATATGCGATTAACGTACCTCTCGTAGTATTGGCCTTTGGATATACGGGACACTTGTAATCTCGCTCTATCAACCCAAAGCCTTCTCAAGTATTTCCCTTTTCACCTCACTTGATCGCCGGTGGGAGACGCTTTCAAGCAATTTAATAAACTAAGGAAAAAGAAAAATATCTATGCTTCTTGATTTTTCCAACACATGGAATTATATCCTAGGGGATGAAATAATCATCCCCTATTTATAATAATAGGTGGCCGAAAATTTTCAATATTTTATGGGCAAGAGAAAATCTTTTCTTAGTCTCTAAGAAATCTTGAATATATCCCATATATTCTTTTCTCCATAATAAAATATTCCACAAAAATCTCACCTTATTATTAAACATGTAATTTTCGAAAATATCAAGAGTAGAATCCAAGATTTGGATCTTCTTGAATATATGAGATAATCTTGTATTCCAAGAATACTTATCTTCCATAATATCTTTTCAAGAAAATCAACAAAATCTTTTCTCTCTTAATTTAACTATTTTCGAAAAATACAAAGGAAAATCAGCATTAATATATTTTTTTTATTTTAATCACCTTATCATTATTGGGCTACTTAATGGGCTACTTGAGGGGCCTTAAGGAGAATTAAGATTGGACCTCCTAATGGACTTCTGAATTTCAATATTGAGCCCCAATATAATTCAGCCCATTAATATTAATTATTACCACTAATAAATTAATATTGCACTATCCATCTTAATCCATATTACGATAATATGGGCTCCCGGTTATTTTTTCCCGCGTTTAAGATTATCAAGTCCATTAATTAATTAAGCTTCTGAATAGCTCTAAATTAATTAACATCTTTCACCTTGGAGTAAAGACAGCTCAACATTATTATTCGTACCGAAGAAACTAATTCTTCACTTGCAAGATTTGGTACAATAAAACTTCTGAGCCCACCAAGGGGACTAATCACACGAGCCGTACTCGCACGCGTTTCTCCGTATTAAATCTTAGCAACCGTCGTATGATTAATATTACTGCCCAAGACACAAAGTTCGAAGTCGCAATGATTCTCACCCAACATGAATCAAAGCAGTAACTACTAAGCACACACGGTCCTATTTAAGTGACGGAGATTAAGAAATCAACAACCACTGAGGTCTAATTCTTCACCTTTCAGAACAGAAGAATTTATCCTCGCTGTAGGACCTCTTCAACACATACTAAATGTGCTAGTGCAATCTCTTAGTCAAGACAGACCAATCTGAGCCTTACACATCGACCTTTCACGGCGGATTGTTCAATTCCACCTAGGTCGTGAAAATGTACGTTTAGTTACAAGTAAACTGTTAATGTTGTCTTCCGTGATCGGGTATCACCACATTAACTACAATGTAACATGTACTATATATTGAACGGTTTGCAATAGAAATTCAACATTCAATCATAACTAAAGCAAATGCGATAAAAGAATTATTCTCATAAAACGAGTGTTTGATACACGAGTTATACAAAGTAAAAGCATACTTTCACGTATAACTCCAACAATCTCCCACTTATACTTAAAGTCTGCTTTTAGTATACATCACGCATGTCTTAGTGTAGTAGCTCTACGTGACATCTCATGTCAATCTACACTAACCTAATAATTCCTCCCACTTATACTTAAAGCAGATTGGCAATAGTCTTGACTCCCATTCCATCCACATTTCTCTCGAATGTACTCTGAGGCAGACCCTTTGTGAATGGATGTACTAGGTTGTCCTCCGACATTTATCTTTGCCACCTCTTTATCTCATCTCTTAACGATTTCTCGTATAAGACGGTGTTTTCTTTCAATGTGTTTGCTGGCCTTGTGGGCTCTCGGTTCCCTTGAATTTGCAACTGCTCCGGCATTGTCACAAAAGACAGTTATCTTGTCGGGCAAATTCGGAACAGCGTCCAAGTCCACTAAGAAGTACTTGAGCCAAACCGCTTCTTTCGCTGCTTCACAAGCAGTTACTTATTCGGCTTTCATGGTCGAATCGGCGATGCATTTCTGCAAATCGCTTCTCCATATCATGGCTCCTTCTCCCATGCAAAACACACTACCCGAGGTAGATATTTTGGAGTCTATGTCTGATTTGAAATTTGAGTCCGTGTATCCCATGGGAATTAGATTGTCTGATTATTAAATCAGCATTTCCTACCAAGTTCTTTTCAGAAACTAAATAACGCATTTAATTTCAATCTAATGTGCTTTCCCGGGGTTACTTTGATATCTTGTCATCATGCCCACGGCAAAGCAGATATCCGGTCTCGTACACAACGTTGCATACATAAGACTTCCTACGTCCGAAACGTACGGAACGTCTTTCATGTCATCTATCTCCACTTGCGTCTTAGGGCATATTTCTTTGGATAGATGGATTCCGTGCCTAGAAGGTACAAAACCTTTCTTGGAATCTTGCACGCTGACATGCTTCAAAACAATGGCTTTGTATGAAACTTGCGATAAGCCCAACATCTTTCTCTTGCGATCTCGAGTGAACTTGATCCCATGGATGTGACCGGCTTTTCCCTAAGTCCTTCATATCATACTGATTTGACAGCCATACCCTTACGTCTGACAATACCTTTACATTGTTTCCAATGGGCAGAATATCGTCTACGTATAATACTAAGAATACCACCGCAGTTCCGTCACATCTTTTGTACACACAACTTTCGAACTTGTTTTGATCACAAACCCATAAGACTTAATTAATTGATCAAAACATTGGCTCCAAGTACGCGATGCTTGCTTAAGTCCATAAATGAATCTCTTAAGCTTGCATACGAGGTGCTCTTGGCCTTTTTCAACGAAACCTTTGGGCTGTTGCATATAGATCCCATCAAGACTTCCGTTAAGGAAAGCTGTCTTGACATCCATTTGCCAGATCTCGTAATCTAAGTGCGCAGTGATCGACAAGAGAATACGGATGGACTTAAGCATAGCTACAGGCCACAGGCCACAAGCCTTGCTTTGAAGGTCTCTACCCTTCCGTCCGGTCCTCTTTTCCTCTTGTACACCCACTTGCATCCAATGGGCTCTACCCCATTAGGTGGATCAACCAACTCCCACACTTGATTATAATCCATCGAACCCACCTCGGTTTCCATTGCGGTTTGCCACACTTCCGCGTCTTTGTCTTGGATTGCCTCGTCGTACGTCCATGGGTCTGATTCATTGCCGGGAATCAAATCCGAAGATTCTCCAATTCCGATGAATCTCTCGGGTTGCTTTGCAATCCTCCCACTACGACGGGGTTCCGGTTGTGAAGGTATGACGTGTGGTATATCATCTTGTATACTTGGTATAGGAGTTTGCCCTCTTAACTCGTCTAAGGTAATCTCACTTCTGGGCTTTCTTTTGTTCATATAGTCTTCCTCCAAGAATTTAAAGTGCGAACTAATCACGGTCTTTTAATCCTTGAGACTATAAAACATACACCCTTTCGTTCCCATGGGATATCCTATAAACAACCTTAATTTCGAACATGGATCCAATTTACCGGCTTCCTTGTCTAGCACGTATGCCGGACAACCCCAAATCTGCAAGTGTCTTAGACTGGGCTTGCGCCCCGGTCCACAATTCCATTGGGGTTTTAGGAACCGATTTGGATGGCACCAAGTTTAGAATGTAAGTCATTGTTTCCAAGGTGTTTCCCCAAAACGACTTGGGTAAATCCGAATAACTCATCATGGATCTGACTATTTCTAAAAGAGTCTGGCTCCTTCGTTCCGCCACACCGTTCTATTGAGGGGTTCCCGATGTGGTCAACAGGGATACAATCCCTTCTTCCGATAGGTAGTTCAAGAATTCATTGCTAAGGTATTCGCCTCCACGAACAAATCGTAGAGACTTGATACTTCTTTCCCTATGCATCATAAGGTAGATGTATCCGTATCTTGAGTAATCATCAAATTACTCATACCTCTTCTTGCTATGATCGTCATTGAACCACACATATCGGTATGAACGAGTTCTAACACTTCCGTAGTTCTATTTCCCTTGGCTCCAAATGCCCTCTTGGTCATTTTACCCTCTAAACAGGATTCACAAGTTGAAACGGTTCGACTTGGAATGATTCCAAGGATCCGTCTTTCACCAATCTCTCTATCCACTTTAGATTAATATGACCTAGTCTAAGATGCCATAGAAGTGTTTCGTTCATCTCCGAAGAACGCTTTCTTTTATTACTCGAAATAATCGATGTGTTATTAGATTCAATTTTGTTAGTGGTGTGCCCAAATAATGGTATAAAGATCATCCATTAAAGTTCCGGAACGGATAAACTCATCGTTTCAAGCAATAATAACATCCTTATTAAAAGAAACTGAGTATCTATTTAAACAGTTTAGAAACTGAAGGTAGAGTTCTTTCTAAACTAGGAACATGAGGAACGTCTCTCAAGACCATAACTCTATCTTCACAAGATAGGCACACTTCTCCCACTGCTTCAGCTGCCACTCTCGTAGCATTGCCCGATGTGATGGGGATCTCACTTTCGTTAAGTCGTCGGGTTAGCTTAAACCCATGAAACAAATGTGATCAGTAGCTCTCGTATCCACTATCCACGAATAGACAGCATACGCCACTTCACAAGTTTCGACGACTAAGGTGTGTGAATTACCTAACTTTCCTAGCCTCTTAGGCTTGGAACAGGCAGACCTCCATTGTCCCCTCTCACCGCAACTAAAACACTTCCCCTTCGATGCTAGCCTTTGCATTTGCCTTTTGCAACAATTGGATTTGCTTGGATCCGGCCTTTGGTTCTCTTCCTCTTTTTCCCTCCCTTGGGACCAAAAGAGGTAGACGAACCATTAGCCACCATAGCACTAGACTGGTGCTCCATTATCACCTCCACCGAAACTAAAGCTTGCAAGAGCTCGGGCAAACGACTTATCCGTTCATTCATCTGACAGTTCAGATGAAACTACTCAAAGCTTCTCGGTAGGGAATGGTATATGAAATCAATCAAAATCCGCACCAAGTACTTCCAACTTGTTAAGGTATGCCATTATCTCGAGAACGTGCTCCCTCACGGGCGTTCCTTCCACCATTTCCAACTTGACCGAGTCATGTATGGTGAACTGATTAGTCATGGGATTCTGATGTGAAAACATCTCTTCAAGGTGTTCCATGATTTCAACAGCGGATACAATGTCTTCATGAACGCGCCTCAAATCCTCAGACAGAAATGTCAAGATGATGCACTTCATTCATTGTCACGCTTCCGATCATAAACTGCCTCTTCCCATTGCTTGACTTATCATTAGGCTTGCCGGGTATATTAACATAAATAACCCAATTGTGTTTTCGTGCAGTAAGGACAAAATTTAAAAAAATTTCCAATCGATATAAATCACTCCAAAAAATTTATTAACTTTAAGTATATTAAACAGTGGATTAAAAGGTTGCGACATGATGAAATGAGAATAAAACATACATTCATATCAATATCTAGAAAAATATGAAATTATCGCATAATTCGATCACATCAATTATATTGAAACCTTAAAACAATATAATCATGCATCAGCCAACATCTCGAAACAATTTAAATGCGCCACGAGGGGTGGTCTATACATTTAAACACATTCAAGCGGATTACAAACTTAAAAGTTACAAATCCTTAATTCAAAATTAATAGTTGGCTCCCACTTTGACCACATAGAAACTGACAGGGACTCCGAGGGGAGTAAGTTAATATCAATTTCCTATGCCTAAGTAATAACCATAATTAAATACAGGATTATTATTTCGCTTTGAGCAAGCCACTCGTGGTGAGGGTCAATACCGCCACTAGTAATAATCCACAATCATCCTTTCGGAATTTATTCATGTGAAATCCGTTCTTTGGCCGATCCGAGGGGGAAATGTATTCCAAAAGAACTTCACAAATAAATAAATTATGGAGGCCAAAATAATCCAATTTTAATATCCGGAATAAAATTGCGATTATAAAAACATACTTAGTAATTTTCGAAAGTAAGGTTTTTCTTGGACAATTAAATTCATGCAAACACATATTAACAAATAATAAAAATTGCACGAAATAAAATATCCATCAAAACAAAATTAAACACATTGGAGCACTCAATTCCAATTGTCACGGTTTAATTTCTTCACGTCTTGATGCGAAAAATCGTCCTTGTTGCTTTCCGACGTTCGTCTCGACGTGCTCCCACTCGAACAGCAACACTTCTTCAAAAACAGCATCGTTTGGGGTTCGGGACGACGTTTAAAATCACACGAAAAAAAACACGAACTGAAAAAATTCCACGGCCTGAGATATAGCGCGCGTCGGCCCACGAAGTGGGCCCGCGCGCTTCCCGGCCCGAGAAGCGCTGGAAAACAGCCCGAGGCGCGCCGAAGCGCAGCCCCGAGGCGCACCCGAGGCGCTGCACGGAGGCGCGCCGAGGCGCCGCCCGGGGCGCCCCGAGGCGCTGCAGGCCCTCGCCGAGGCGCGCGCGCGCGGTGCGCGCGGCGCCGTGCACCCCCGTGCACCGTTTTTTCGCCGTTCGTCCTCGTTTTCTTCACCCCTTGCATGATTTTACCTCCATACACGCGCCACACTTGTATGCGTCGTCCGGGTACGCCATTTTTAATTCTTCGTTCTTCGTCACGATCCGGTTACAATTTATTTTTACAAAAAAAAAAAATACTAGATCTAGACTAGTCTATTACAATGATCGAATCAAAATAAAAACAACTAATCTACTCGTGGATTTTCTCACGAGAAAAACGAATTCGAACGAATCGAATTAAAAAACAATTAATTTACACGCATGAAATTAACAACATTAAAACCATGACAATTGGATACCTGCAAAAAAGATCTAACAATTCTACTATCCAATTTCAATTTAATGTTCAACAATTTAAATTCCAATTTAAAATTCAGAGCCCAAAACCGTGGCTCTGATACCAGTTGTTGGGAAAATAGGGGTGCCCGGAATCTATTCGGGATGAAATTTAAATACGAATTTAAATACAATTATTACTAGCATGAATTAATCCTAATTAATTCAAATAATAATTCCAACAACTAATTATCATCATGCATGTTAAATTAATTTCACATATTTAACTAGGCGGAATTAAACAAGTAAATATGCGATTAACGTACCTCTCGTAGTATTGGCCTTTGGATATACGGGACACTTGTAATCTCGCTCTATCAACCCAAAGCCTTCTCAAGTATTTCCCTTTTCACCTCACTTGATCGCCGGTGGGAGACGCTTTCAAGCAATTTAATAAACTAAGGAAAAAAAGAAAAATATCTATGCTTCTTGATTTTTCCAACACATGAAATTATATCCTAGGGGATGAAATAATCATCCCCTATTTATAATAATAGGTGGCCGAAAATTTTCAATATTTTATGGGCAAGAGAAAATCTTTTCTTAGTCTCTAAGAAATCTTGAATATATCCCATATATTCTTTTCTCCATAATAAAATATTCCACAAAAATCTCACCCTATTATTAAACATGTAATTTTCGAAAATATCAAGAGTAGAATCCAAGATTTGGATCTTCTTGAATATATGAGATAATCTTGTATTCCAAGAATACTTATCTTCCATAATATCTTTTCAAAAAAATCAACAAAATCTTTTCTCTCTTAATTTAACTATTTTCGAAAAATACAAAGGAAAATCAGCATTAATATTTTTTTTTTATTTTAATCACCTTATCATTATTGGGCTACTTAATGGGCTACTTGAGGGGCCTTAAGGAGAATTAAGATTGGACCTCCTAATGGACTTCTGAATTTCAATATTGAGCCCCAATATAATTTAGCCCATTAATATTAATTATTACCACTAATAAATTAATATTGCACTATCCATCTTAATCCATATTACGATAATATGGGCTCCCGGTTATTTTTTCCCGCGTTTAAGATTATCAAGTCCATTAATTAATTAAGCTTCTGAATAGCTCTAAATTAATTAACATCTTTCACCTTGGAGTAAAGACAGCTCAACATTATTATTTGTACCGAAGAAACTAATTCTTCACTTGCAAGATTTGGTACAATAAAACTTCTGAGCCCACCAAGGGGACTAATCACACGAGCCGTACTCGCACGCGTTTCTCCGTATTAAATCTTAGCAACCGTCGTATGATTAATATTACTGCCCAAGACACAAAGTTCGAAGTCGCAATGATTCTCACCCAACATGAATCAAAGCAGTAACTACTAAGCACACACGGTCCTATTTAAGTGACGGAGATTAAGAAATCAACAACCACTGAGGTCTAATTCTTCACCTTTCAGAACAGAAGAATTTATCCTCGATGTAGGACCTCTTCAACACATACTAAATGTGCTAGTGCAATCTCTTAGTCAAGACAGACCAATCTGAGCCTTACACATCGACCTTTCACGGCGGATTGTTCAATTCCACCTAGGTCGTGAAAATGTACGTTTAGTTACAAGTAAACTGTTAATGTTTTCTTCCGTGATCGGGTATCACCACATTAACTATAATGTAACATGTACTATATATTGAACGGTTTGCAATAGAAATTCAACATTCAATCATAACTAAAGCAAATGCGATAAAAGAATTATTCTCATAAAACGAGTGTTTGATACACGAGTTATACAAAGTAAAAGCATACTTTCACGTTTAACTCCAACATGGTAGATAGCGCCACCACTAGGGATGTAAACGAGCCGAGCCGAACCGAATACCATCAAGCTCGAGCTCGGCTCGTTTGGGTTTTTATAGGCTCGAGCTCGGCTCGAGCTTTATTAGTTGAGCTCGAGCTCGGCTCGTTTGCAAATTTTTTGGCTCGTGAATAGCTCGAGCTCGGCTCGTGAAATATTCGTTAACCAAGTAAACGAGCTTAGCTCGAGCTCGGCTCGAAAAAAGCTCGTTTTCAAATTAATCAAGCATAATTCGAGCTTGAGTTCGAATAATTCGGCTCGAAAGGCTCGGTTCAAAAAGCTCGGCTCGAAAGGCTCGGCTCGAAAAGATAATTAAAATTTTAAAAAAATATACAAAAATAACACATCTAAACTACGTCTACTTAAAAACATAATAGTCCATACTCCATAATAATAAATTTGTCCCTAATAACACATAATAATACTAATATCATAATAAATTTGTCTCTATATTACATTCTTATGGATATTTTTTTTTAAATATTTATATAAAAAGAAAAAAATTAATTAAACGAGCCTGCTCACGAGCCTATTCGCGAGCTCAGTAAACGAGCCTATTCGCGAGCCTATTCGCGAGCTCAGTAAACGAGCTTGTTCGCGAGCTCAGTAAACGAGCCTATTCGCGAGCTTTCGAGCCGAATACCGTCAGGCTCGAGCTCGGCTCGATAAAATAATCGAGCTCGAAATCGGGCTCGAGCTCGGCTCGTGAAACTTAACAAACGAACTCGAACGAATATTTTTCGAGCCGAGTCCCGAATAGCTTGCGAACGGCTTGGTTTGATTACATCCCTAGCCACCACTCATACAATCTTATAGAAGAACTTTCTTCCTTCTCCCCCCGGATTGTATTATTTCTACATCCGCCGTTAAAATCTCCATCTAGCCATGAGTATGAAATTTTATAACCCGAACTTCTTTAAATTAAGGCATCAGCGGTTAAGTCATCCAGGACAATAAATGATACGTAGGACTCTACCCAATTTGAATAGTAGAATTCTTCCTGTTGATGAATTTATTTGTGATGCATGCTCTAGGGGTAAGTTAATAGTGCGCCAGTCGCGCACTAAGGTTGAACTAGTGTCTCCGGTTTTCCTTGAAGTGAATTCAAGGGGACATTTGCGGACCGATTCACCCAGCATCAGGACCATTTCGTTATTTCATGGTCCCTATTGATGCCTCCACTAGGTGGACATTTGCATTTTACTGTCCACCCGCAATCAAGCTTTTGCGAAGCTCATTGCGAAGACTATCGAGCTTGGAGCTCAATTCCCGGATTATCCAATTAAATCGATTCGCATGGATAATACAACTGAGTTTAGCTCGAAGGCCCTTACAGATTACTGTATGGCCCTGGGAATTTAAGTGGAGCATTCGGTCCCCTACGTCATACCCAAAATGGTCTTGCTGAGGCGCTAATAAAACGTATCAGATTTATCGCGAGACCATTGCTTATGAACTCTAAACTACCCACCTCATGCTGGGGGCATGCAGTCCTACATGCATCCAAATCCGTCCAACTGCATATAATGATCATCCCCCCTACAATTAGTGCGTGGGAAAGAATCTAGCATTTCCCATCTGCGTATTTTCGGATGTGCGGTATACGTACCGATTACGATACCCAAGCGAACCTCTTTGGGCCCACAAAGGAAACTCGGTATTTACATTGGATTTGACTCTCCATCCATCGTGAAATACCTCGAGCCTTTGTCCGGGGATCAATTAACGGCCCGATTCGCTGATTGCACGTTCGATGAAGATTACTTCCCGGCATTAGGGGGAGATCCGAATTCAAAATTGAATGAATGCCGGGAACTTACGTGGAACGTAAGTAATCTTCAGTATCTAGATCTGCGCACTAATCAATGTGAACTAGAAGTTCAGAAGATCATTAACCTGCAGAACTTATCAAATAACCTGCCAGACGCGTTCACTGACCATAGAGGTGTGACTAGATCGCATATACCTGCAGTAAATGCTCCCCAAAGGGTTGAGGTCCCAAGCAAAATGAGTACGCATGCCCGCACACGCCAAAAGCGTAAGGGACCCTCAAGAGATAGTAACACACCTAAACGAAAGGCTAGCAAATCTGGTCAGTCGAATGGAAAATCTCTAGAAGAGATCCGTCTAGATAATCCTAAGTCTCTAGGAGACGAGAGTCCTAGTGATGAAGCACGTGCACATAATATTCTATGCACTAGGACCGTGGAACGACCAGATCCAGATACAATGGGAAATGAGGAAGGTCTGGTTGACGTAAACGTCAAAGTCTCTGTGAATCTCACAGATACGGGAGAAACATGTAATATAAGTATTACTGTCGTCGACGACACATTTGCAGCGACATTTGCTCTTTCCATTAACGATCCGGATCCAGAACCCAAAACTATCGTAGAGTGCCGGAAGCGCTCCGATTGGGTAAAATGGAAAGAGCAATTGAAGCAGAGCTCGCATCGCTTAACAAAAGACAAGTATTTGACTCTTTCGTTCGTACACCCGCGCGCGCTATCCATGTAGGATATAAATGGGTTTTTGTACGAAAATGAAATGAGAACAATACTGTGGAGAGGTTAAAGTGAGGCTGGTAGCACAAGGGTTTTCGCAGAGACCTGAGATTGATTTTAATCAAACCTATTCTCCCGTCATGAACTCAACATCATGGACTCAATAACGTTCCGCTATTTGATATCTTTGGCAGTTAAGTTGAATCTCCAAATGAGATTAATGGACGTAGTAGCCGCGTACTTATACGGATCACTAGATGCCGACATTTATATGAAAATCCCAGATGGATTTAACATCCCACAATTAAGGGATGGTGAAAATCGCAGTATGTATAGCATACAACTGCGTAAGTCGTTGTATGGCCTGAAGCAATCGGGTCTTATATGGTACAACCGACTTAGTGAATTCCTTCAGAAGAAGGGATACACGTTCGATAAAGCTTTCCCATGCGTATTCACGAAGAAATCGCAAGACGGTTTTTGCATCATATCCATATATGTTGATGACCTGAACATAATCGGAACATGCAAAGAGATTGAAGAAGCCAGTTCAATCTTGAGAGTTGAATTCGAAATAAAGTTCTTGGGTAAAACCAAGTACTGCCTCGGCTTGCAGATCGAGCACCTCCCAGAAGGAGTCCTTGTTCATCAGTCGACCTACGTGAAGAAGGTATTGGATAGATTTCACATAGATAAATCTCATCCACTTAGCACCCCGATGGTAGTCCGATCCCTCGAAGTGGATAAGGATCCATTTAGGCCAAGAGAAGATTCAGAAGAAATTCTGGGACCAGAAGTTCCTTATCTTAGCGCTGTTGGAGCTTTGCTCTATCTTGCAAATTGCACCCGGTCGGACATTGCATTTGCAGTTAACGTGCTTGCAAGATATAGCACTTCTCCTACGAGGAGACATTGGAATGGTGTTAAGCACGTTCTACGATACCTCCAAGGATCTCAAGATCTTGGACTGTTTTATCGTAAGAACCAAGACAAAACCTTGGTAGGTTATGCGGATGCCGGCTATTTGTCTGATCCCCACAACGCCGTATCCCAGACTGGTTATGTTTTTCTCTGTGGTGGAACCGCAATCTCGTGGAGATCGGTTAAACAATCCATGGTTACCACGTCTTCAAACCACTCAGAGATCATAGCTTTATTTGAAGCCGCACGAGAATGTGTTTGGTTAAGGTCCTTGGTAAAACACATTGGTGACTCGTGTGGTATCGCCACGGGCGATACAACTCCCACCGTTATATTTGAAGACAACGCTGCTTGCATCGCACAAATGAGTAATGGGTACGTCAAGGGAAACCTGACGAAACATATTTCACCTAAGTTTTCCTACCCATACGAACTCCAGAAGAGTGGCGTGATTACCATTCAAAAGGTGCAATCTAGTAACAATCTTGCAGATTTGTTTACTAAATCATTACCTACGTCTACTTTTGAAAAGTACGTTCGTGGTATTGGGATGTAAAGACTTAAAGTGTTGTTGTCTTCAGGGGGAGCGGTAACCTCGAAATGAATCTGGAAGATTTAGATCTAGAAGATCGATGACATTCCTCCCACCTATTATTATGGCTGATCCTTAGCACGTGGAGTTTTTATGACAAGACATTTATGTCGTAATGTCCAAGGGGGAGTGTTGTAAATCTGGGAGATTTGATATTCCAAATCTAGGAGATTTGGTGTGGACATTACTTAAGGACCAAGAATCATATTGGGCCTGATCCATTAGACTAGGGTTTTTACTATTATATATATCCCATTGTATTCATGAATTATGTACTCTGATACACAACAATACTAGTGGAACTCCTGGCTTGGATCACCCCCAGACGTAGTCCTTCCGGACGAACTGGGTAAACAAACGCTGTCTATTTAATTTACGCACTCAATTACAACAAATAAAATATGAATTTTTAAATTAATTATGCGAACAACCTGCGTAAAATGCGGGACACTAATCTAGTATACATAGGAATATTGGACAATTTTTTTTCTTTTAATTTATCCTATTATATGCAATTTTTTTACATGTAACTCTGAGTTTCAAAACTATGAATTTTAATTACGTTTTGGTCAAATTTTGAGAGAAAAGGATAGTTACTCTCATTTCATAACATATACTTATGTAAACATTAAACCAAGATTTTGGGAAAGAGAAATTTAAATCATTCTAAAATAATTCAGCATAATTATTTTTTTCTGAAATCAATATTTTTTTTGTAAGACTCCAAGAAACAATATTAGGGTCAATCTAGTCATTTCGATAAATCCTGGGTTTATAAGGTATAATCCCTCAAATCAAAAACCCTTCCAGAATCCCAAAACCCTAGCTCCTTCTCTGCAGTTTTCATTCTGCTTAATCGTTCTTCAGTTCAACAAATGGCTAAGCGATTGATTCCACTTCTCAATCGAGTTTTGATCGAGAAGGTCACTCCGCCGTCTAAAACCACGGCAGGAATCCTCCTCCCCGAGAAAACAAGCAAGGTGATTAGCGGATATAGCCGTACTGCCTCTCATTCTCTTAATTTACACTTTCGTTATGTATTTGTTACTTCTTTGGTGCTAATCTAAGAAAATTCTGCAAAATTATTAGTGAATTGATCAATTTTCTTGTGCTTTCTCAATGTGATGTAGTTATTTTTTTTTTCTAGTTACAATTGATTTACTTCTAGCTTGTTGTTAGTTGTTGAATCTTTAGCATAACAAAATTGGTTGTTTTTCTCTTGAGTTCTTTTCATTGTCTATTTGATGTGTTTGATCGTTTTATGGATTAATCTAATAAAATCAGGCAATGAGTATAATTTGTTTGATGGACGAATGTTGCAAAAGCCCAGTTCTCTTTTACCAGTAAAACATCAAAGCACACTCGCCCCTGTGTAAAGTTCGCTGGATGTATGCACTTTAATGTGGAGTTAACTCTTTTAGCTAGTATGCTTTTTGATGTGGATGTTGTGGTTAACCGGAGTTTTCACGGACTAGTGTAAAATTCGAAAGAGTGGTAGACAAGAGATCAAATAAACCTGAATTAAAGACTCTAAATTTCTGAGAAAGGGATCTTCTGGTAATTTTGGGTTTTGACTGTTTATTATCAATAGTTGATTTCCTTTATTGATTCTATCATACATTACTGATAATTGATCTGAGTAGCATGTGTGAAATAGAATTTGAGTAAATTGCTAAAGGATTCTATCTTACTATACTCAAATTTGATTACCTGGCTATGGTTCAGTTGAACTCTGGAAAAGTTGTTGCTGTTGGGCCTGGCTCCCATACCAGAGAAGGGAAGCTTATTCCCGTGAGTGTGAAGGAAGGAGATACTGTTTTGCTGCCTGAATATGGAGGAACTGAAGTTAAGCTTGGTGAAAAACAGTGAGTCTTGTTTCTTGATCTATTTGTTTTCTTCCTCATGTGTTACTCTTTTATATCTTTTTTTTTCCCCTCTTATGTGCTGTACTGCTGTCGCCTTTTTTATCTTGATGAAACAATCAATTTTTACCTTACTCTACATAGAAAAAAGAATAAGTTGCTTGGCCTAGTGACCTGCAGTCTCATGTTAATTGGCACAATAATCTATCTTTTAAAGAATCTTATTTGTGATTGTCGTGACATCTTCCAAGTGAACTGCAGTCTCATGTTAGTGATGCTTGATTTCAAGTCTTCAATAGACTCTAAACAATTTGTCCTGGTTTTGCTTGGTTGAAGTTGGTGTCCCTTTTGTACTTTTGTTTTCAGTTGGCTATAGATTTTGTCAAATTCATATGTTCACATTATGATTGGTCATTTACTCTTTGATCATTTTGTTCTCTGATTAAAGTATTCCCACCCCCACCCAAAAAGGGAAAAAAAGGAAAGAAAAAAAAAACAACCGTGTGGATGTGATATGACCTGTCTTCTTGGTTCTGTGTATTATTGTTCATTAGTTTCACAATTTGTTTAATCCCCAAGCTCTCTTTTTGCTGTGCTTGGTTCTATTTTCCTTTTCCAACATAATAATATGAACCAAACATTATAAAGTACTCCAAAACATTTTAATTACTGCACTTCAAAACATAAGTTCAAAATAAAACTCAAAACACATTACATTTTCCTGTAGCTTTCCCTTGAGCTTCCAAAATCATACCAATTGTCCCCAAGGTTCTATCTACTAAATTCAAGCGTGATTGCATGCAACTTTTTGATATTTGCAACAATTGAATTTCAAGGCGAATGATCAAACATGAACACTTCAATCTTTGGGGCCTTATTAGATAAAGGAATTCTTGTGCGTCCACATCTTATCATATTTCTTTTTATTCGTGGTCTGCAAACACTTTAGGACCAGATATCTTCCATCTCCAACCATGACTCCTTGTTCTTTTCAAGACTTGTGTGATGATTTTGATGTTTATGCGTAATGATTCCATAATCTATTCAAAATATTTCAGGTACCATCTTTACCGTGATGATGACATTCTGGGAACGTTGCATGACTAGTTTATTGTCATTCTCACCCTGCAACAGATTTTACCGACAACCATGGCTAGTCTAAATTGTTTATTGATGTCTCTGAACTGTACTTTATAACCTTGATTCACTATCAAATGGATTCTTTTGATGGAGAATTTACTTTTATGGATGATTATTGTATTATTTAATTCTCCTTAAGCGAGCATCATATTCTCTCGTCTGTCTTTGGTGTCATAATTTATACGTCAGTTGCAACTTGTTGATGCTCGTGTCTAACCCTCTGGATCTCACCTAAATCGGAAATTGGATGATTTGAAACTTGTTAATTCGGGAACCAGTAGATGGTCAGGTAAGTTGACCCGGGAAGCTTGGGTGAAACTTTTACAAGTGTGGAATGGAAAAAAGGTGTGTGGCGGACTATTTTTACTACTTGCTTCAGCAGTTTCCTATACTAAAAGTAAAACTAAGAAATCAAGATTCCTCCTCATTTTGAGTTGAATGACTCACTCCACTAAAAAAATTGCCCTCAAATTGGTTCACTACTTTTAATACTTAACGGATACGGTGTTATTTGGAACCAGATTGGTTGAGCGTAATACTTACTACAGTAGTTTCACACAGTGTTATTTTATTTGGAAGCAGATTGGTCGGTTCAACCGGGAACCAGTTAGGAGGCTGGTTAGTTTGGCCCCTAAAAATTGTTTTCCTGGTCCAACCAGGAAGAACCGGTTGAAACAGGGAAGAATCGGTCGAAACTGGAAAAACTATTATCACCTTTAAAAAAAAAAAAAAAAAAAAAAAAAAAACTTAACAACTCTTACTCGAACCAACTGGACGGGAAGGAGAGAAGAGGGGTGTATATTTCCTGCCTTACTTTCTTGTTGCCCTAAAATGTGTCAAGCCTTTAATAAAAAATATTAAGTTGTAAATCCCTGAAGAAAAAAAAAAAAACTAAAACACGCGCAGTTTAGCTAACAACCAAATTTTTTGTGTTTCAAATCAAATAAGTTGGCTAATGAAATAGCTGTGAATTTCTAATCCATTGACTATCTCGACAACCGAAATTTCCTCAAATCAAACACATTGCAAGTAATTCAGCAAACTCAAGGTTGATATACTTTAATTGATCAAAGAAAATCAATTATATAAGACTTGTAACCTCTCTTCTATTCCGTCTTTCTCCTTCTAATTTCATTAACCCTCGGTTAAAGCTATTTTTTACGTATATTGAAATAATTAGAAAATTACATCAACAAATAACAACAAATTACATAAAAGAGAGAGAGGAAAAAAGTAACATGAAGAAGTTAATTAATCTTTTTGTACAAATTCATATTCAAATTTCTCAATCAAAGAAATAAGATAAAATTAAGCATCATAAATCTCGATTAGAATAAATAAAATTAATTGTATATGCACCCTCAACTATTTTGTCCTTTTTCTTCTCGTCATCCGTTGTTGCATTTCATTCTTCCTGATAATCCACAAAAAACAAACTAGAATAAATTTATGTACCAATGTTTATGTACCTCCTCTGAGTCCTCTTCTCTCTCTCTTGAAATTGATTTTTCCTAATACAACAATTAAAACTAAATTAATAAGCATCAAAGAATAACAGGATGAGATAAAAAGAGCAGAAAGAAATTGATTTTTGTTGATATATATGAGGAGAAATAATTCATTTTGTAGCCACTTTTAAAGTGTTAAGAAGTTTGTTGTTACTCTTAATAAAAATTGTATAGTTATTTGTTGTTACTCTTACTCTTATAATGAAGTGTTGGTGCAACACATGATTCAAGTCTGCTCCTGCAATAGCATCACCTTCTATCTTGATGGTTTTGAGATTAGGCGTGGTTAGATATCCCAAGCTAAATCTTTCCAATTTTGGACAACCAGTATCAATGATCATTTCTTCCAATGAGGGCAACTCAAGAGCACATCTCCATTCACAAAATATCTTCAACTTAGGTAACTCTGTGATACCTAAATCTTTCAGACGAGGAAAGAGAAGAGTTGTTTGATCATTTGAATACTCTCCTTCAATCACTTTTACCATATTCTTGCAATACCCAATTTCTAGGAATTTGAGATTGGAGAGGGAAGCAGCTACTGAATATGAAAATAAGCTGCTAATCTCGTCGTAACCATATATTCTTAACTTCTCAAGTCTAGTGAAACTGTCTATTGGAATTTGGTCCCATATTGACAAGCTGGAGGGATTTTGTTCCTTGGACTTTCCCTGAATGTAGAAATTAAAGAATATTTAAGATCGATGGAGACATTGAAGATAAATTAGAAATCTGCAAACCTTGTTGCTCGAAACTAGACTTTTCAGGTTTGGGCAATCATGAATCTCCATTTGAGTAGGGAGATGGAACTCAATGCTTTCTGCACCTTTGTACAAACTTGTGAGCCCGGGAAGATCATATAGGTCCACGATTCGCAATTTTGAAAAACTGATACGACAATGATTATCGATATTTTTCTCCTCAGTTTCTTCTTTTCTCCACAAGAATACTTGTTCCGTCATCCCACAACTGTAGATACCAAGCGTTTCTAAGCTTTCCAGATTTGATCCCAAGTTAAATCCACCCATTTCAGGACAACAAAAGACCGATAGGTCTACCAGTTGGGGCAACCCAAGAGCAGAGTTGCAAAAAGTCTTCAACTTTAGTAGACAACTGAGTTGTAAACTTTGCAGATGAGGAAAAACAAGAGTTGATGAACATTCTTCCTCTTCCTCTTCAATCACTTTCTCCATCTCCTCACACCATTCAACTTTCAAGACTCTTAGACTCTCCAGATTTTGAGCCATTGAAAATGAGAAAAGGCTCTTAATGTCGCAACACTGTATTGTTAATAACTCAAGATGAGAGAAGGAACCAACTGGAATTTGAGAACAACCGAATGCCGTATTCCAGTTTCTAATATTAGAAAGTCGTATTGTCCTCATGAAGTTGCCGAGTGAAACCTGGAGTTGCATAAATTAAAACAACAACAAATTAATTCAGTGCTTCCATAATTCTCGTTTTCTCTCTCATCTATTTCCTTTTTCTTACTATTTTAAAGTCTAACATCTTGATCTAAGAAATGACCAAAATGGACAACATATATCTAATTAATGGATTCATGACCCGTAAATTATTCAAAATCTTAATTTTGTGGAAGTAAATTAGCACTCACCAATAATTTTGCTGAATAAAATTATGATTTTAAGGAATGTTGTATACCTTTTGATTGCAGAGTGAGTGTAAAGAATGATCATCATCGTCCATGCGGATGTCTTCATAACTAGAAACAAGACCTTTCAGTTCAAAACATCTTATAATCTCTAAATTAGTTAACAGCGGGAACTCAATGCTTTTAATTCCTTGATAGAAAACTGTAAGATTTGAAAGATTCCTTAATACAACACTCTCCAATTTTGTGATATGTCGACTTTGATGTCCAGATCCCTTTTCACCCAGACATGATATTGCTTTCGCAGACCCAATTTTTCTGAGAGCTCGACAATCTGAAATTTCTAACCACCTCAAACATTTCAGTGTCTCATATGGAAACTCCTCAATGACATTACAGTCGCGACAAATGAGAACCTCAAGATTTAACAACTCACCAACAACAGATATGGTCTTCAAGGATTCACAATTGTCTAAAATCAATGTTCCAAGATTTTTTGTTGTAAGCGTTAATGTCAATGAAAAATAAGATCTGATGGACAAAACTCTAAGCTCTTCCATTCCTTCAAAAGAAATTCCAGTGTTCTCCAATTTCTCATCTCCCGAGTCTTCAACCAATAATAGACGAAGATTTGGAAAATTCAAGCCCTTAGAAAGCTCAATTCTTACTCCACCGACAAAACAAGATATCCAAGTGGAGTTACAACCGCATTTGATAAGTCGTTTCTCCTTTGAAGCAATGAAAATGGCTACATCTCGTACAACATCATGCATTCTCACATACTCTTCATTCCAACCCTCCAATAGCAAGAAGCGACTTATAAGCATCTTAACAAGTAAGTATGTTTTATCTGCTACTTGTTCCAAATTCTCAAGTTCTTCAAATATGCGTAAACTCATGGCACAAGCAGTCAAATCCGCAGGAGGAATATTAAAATCTTCGGGAAAGAGACAACATAACAAGAATACGGATTTGGCATTTTGACTGCTCAAGTAATCATAACTTAGTTTTATGGGAGTATAAACATGTTGAAGAACATCTGACAAATCTTCTGGGTTGGAAATCCTTAGCTGTTGTAGTGCATCTTTCCACACAGATATGTTCTTCTCATCTTTCAGCGCCCCGGCAACACTAACCAGAGCAAGTGGCAAACCTTTGCAATTTCTTTTGCTAAATGATAATCTGCACAAGTGCCTACTTTTTCCTTAAATAGAGACCATGCTTCTCTTTTAGTTAAGGTTTCCATGACATAAATCGATTGAGCATCCATTCTTGCAAGAACATCCCTATTTCGAGATGTTAACAAAATCGTGCGTCCTTCCGGACCACTTTGGCAAGGTATTCCTACTTCTTTTAAATCGAGATATTCCCAAATATCATCTAGAACTATGAGGGTTCTTCTTCCACCCCTTAATCTGCTACGTAGTCTCTCTGCTCTACCTGATAAACTTTTCTCTTCCAATTTCAAACCTAATTTTTCAGCTATCTCACCTTGGATTTTTAGCTTGTCTGCAGGTTGACTGACAACTATCATCATTGATTCACCAAACACATTCTCCTTCCTCACTCTATCCTTGATTTTCTCAGCCAGAGTTGTCTTACCAACGCCCCCCATCCCGCACATCCCCATTATCTTAACATTTTCATCTTTCAAAATAGCCATCATATCTTCTTCAATTTTCTCCCTAGACTCGAACTCACTCGTTGGGATTTCTAGAATATCCGACGCCATTGATGCAGGTGGAGGAGGATGGGATACAACAGTAATATTGCGGCGATCTAGCTCCCGCTTCTGTTGTCTTAATAGCTCTCCTGCTTATTATATAACGAGATTTCATAGATGAACAACCACCTCGTACGTTGGTTATTTCTGTCTCTAATCCATTCATCTTCTGTTGGATCTCATTTACTTCTTTCAACCAAGTCTCGACTTTAGCATCAATCACTTGTGCATTGTGTGTAGCTGTGTCGACTTCCATCTGGAGCCCAACTTTTTAGCTTCTTCACGTAGCCTTAGGATGTTGGTATTGAAGCAACAAAGATAAATTAATTGGCACTTAATTGGTGCAACAATGCATTTTCCAAGCTCAATAACTGGTCCAAGAAGGCCCAACACAATTTCCGCCATTTTCCTACACTTGTTTTGGCATATTTGTTCCATATAAAACAAAATAGAGTAAAGTCAAGAATTTATTGAAGTAATAGCATACAGGTTCAAGGAAGCTAACATACATACATACATATGCATGTATATATGTGATTAGCAAGGGCAGAGCCAAGATTTTGGTTGAGGGGGCCAATATAATACAATACAATATTATTATATATTTGATAAAACAGAAATATATTTTACATTTGTATCAATATTCATAGTTTAGTATATTAAAATACATGAATATGTACTAAATTTGTTCAAACTTAGATCCTCCTAAGATTATACCATTTATTTTTATTTGCTTTTCAGTATACAATAATAGAAAATCTATATGAAATTTATGTTTCATTTTGTTTCAAATATGATGTTGATCAAGTTAAAAAAATGAAAATGATTAAATCATGCTTAATCGTAACATTCTTGCTACATAGAAAAATATATGATTTAGAGGAATTTTATTTATTTATTTCTTTAAAGAAATATTTTATCAATACATTTTGTGTATAACTAACTTACATTAATTTTTGATGTGCACTAATAAAAAAATCACTGAAAAATCGTTGAAAAGACGAAAGCAGTGGATTCTTTGGTAAGATTATATATCTGAAACTATTAAATATATATAGTGAATATATAAATGATATACTTATATTTTTAATATACGAACATAACTAAATAGCCTAATTTACAAAAAAATTCCTTGGACAACCTATAAACCTACAGGCCCAACTAAGTAATAATTAAGAAATAGGCACACTTCTACTCATAAACTAATTCTAACAGCAAAAGATAAATAACAGTATGTATTATATTACCTTAAGTTAAAAAAAATTGGGTAAAATTTGTGTATTGAATTTCCAAATTTTATAGAATTTTTTGTATTTATTTACATTAATTTGACCATTTGTGCTTAAATATGGAGAAAGATGTTTGAATTTTTTTTATAGAAAAATGGAGATTTCACGTGTTTATTGAGGTTGGTCGGAGGAATGCGTCGAAAAAAGGAAAAAAGTTAGAATGTTGGAAAAAAGTGAATTGGGCTTCTATTTTAATTCAATGGGTTCTGCTATATACCCCTCCATATTTATTAGATACCCCCACTCTATTTTTTATTTATTATAATATATTATATAAATGATTTTTATATTCTTACAATTAAAAAAAATAGATACACCCACTAGAATACCAAAAGACACAAGATAGTACACAAACACAAGAAGAGAATCGGTGAAGATACGGGAAGAGAGGAGAAAATTCATCTTATCCACCATTTTATCATCTTTACAATGGTGATGTAACCTTAGTTTCTTGTTCCATTACAATAGTGAAGCAAGCATGTGCAGGTAATTGAGTAAAACAACACGCAACCAGGATTACTTTGTCGCGGACACCATCAAATCACCTCAACCTAAGCCTCACCATTTGACCAATATTTGAGTAAAGCATATAACAGAGATTTAATTCTTCAAGGGCAATTGCTATATTTTTCTGGAAAAAAAATTCTGATTCTAATTTTTCGAACCTGGTTTTTCGAAAAATGGTTAAGATTTCGGCAAAAACTTGTCGAAATATGGTTAGGATTTCGACAAAATCTTGTCGAAATATAGTTTCGAAAATATTTTGCCGAAATATTTGTCATTTTTCGACAAATCTTTTTCGAAACCCTAACCTTTTTTTGAAAAACCAAGTTCGAAAATTTTAAACCAAATTTTTTTTTGAAATCATTGTTTGCGAAATCTCGTCGTTGTCGGTGTTTTGCCACCGTGAGTCCTGGGTCAACGCTTCATCTCGTCGTGCAGAAGCGCTTGGTTCGTGTCGACGTACAGAAGGACAAAAAAATAACGATAGGGAAGAGTTTAATTTGATTTGTGGGGTATTGTCGGCGGATCGTTGTTGGTGGTGGCTCATTGGTTTGTCGACGCTAAAATGGATATCACAGGAAAAAGTTTGTGGGGGTGTATCAACTCTTTGAACAAATAAGCAAGAGAGATATTAGAAATAAGGGTAATATAATGTAGATATATTAATGAGAATATATTTAATATTTATTTAAAATAGGGTGAATAATTAAGCGGGTGGGGTATCTAATAAACATGGAGAGGTATATAGTCCAACCCAAATTCAATACTATAAGCCCAAGCTAAATATATTGGAGCCCACCATGCATCAATTAGAAGCCCAAAGTCGAGCCATTTCCCAGCTGCGATTGATCAAGGAAATTGAAAAGGAGAGAGAAAAGGGGAGCATATGGGGCCCACGTCCCATTTGTTGTTTGACTAAGAGCGATGAAGGTAGGACATGGCCTTTATTTTGTCCACAAATTCATCTTTTGGCTTTGGTTTTAACTAGAGCTGTCAAGCCAGCGGGCGAGGCAAGCTAAAATCCGTAAATGTCCGTCTCTTGGTGGGGTGATGTGGGGCGGACCAAAAATTTGGTGGGCCGTGATTTTTGGTGGGCCGGCCCACTTTTAATTTTTTAATATATTTTTTATTTTATAAAAATTATAAAATAAATAATTTTAAAGCTCCAATATATAAAATAAATCAAAATAAAATGTAATCAAACAATTTATCTTGATAACTATCACTACAAAAATAAAATTTATTTTATAAATAAAATTTATTATCTTTAATTATAAAAATAATTTTCTACAAATTGAAGTTCACAATATATTAACAATAATAATTCTTAAAAATAGACCCCTACAATTCCAATTCATCATTTATGAACATAAAATTTACAAAATAGTACTATAATAGTTGCCAATGTACAAAAAATGTAAAAACTTATTTAATTTTTTTTTAAGGCGAGTCGGCTTGTCCCAACCCGCAAAAGCCTGCGATCCAAACAGGCCGGCCCATTTAGGCCCGCTTCCACACGGGTTAAGAAATTCTTAACCCAACCCTCAATTTAAATATGGCGGGGGGCTGGCCCATTGGGTCCAACCCACTTTGACAGCTCTAGTTTTAACTTTAATAACTAGGGTATGTTTGTTTCGGGGTTTATCTGGATATAATTTGGACTTTGCGATCCATACTCCATACGAGTTTGAGATTTAAAACCATGTTTTCAAATCTTTGGTTTTAAATCTCAAATTCAATCCATACCTATAAAACTATTACTACTTTTCATATAATTAAATACAATCACATCATAATTATTTTATCATCCACTCAATTTCTCTCCTACTTTTCCCTTACACAATATAATAAAACAATACAACATCTATCAGGCAAATTTTTTTATATAAGGTAAAAACGAAACTCATTTACAAAAATATGGTTGATGCAGAAGTTATTACGAAAATAGGGTTGATCGCACCTGGGAGTAGCGATCAAAAGGGAGGATCGCGCTCACCAGGCGCGATCTAAACATGCATTGCAATTTAACCTCTTGATCGCGCCTGGCAGAGGCGATCAAGAGAGAGGATCGCGCTCCCCAGGCGCGATCAACATCAAGAGGTTCCACGTCGTAGCTCGCCCTTACGGGAGGCGAGGCTCGACAAGCCCTGACAACCTCACATGGCGAGATTCCTTCGCGTGCCACTCCGCGCACATGGGGAGGGCCCCTCCGCGGCTGCTTTCCTCATTTGGCGTTTTCTTCTTCTTTATTTCCATATAACAGATGCTTTCCTTCTTCTTCTTCCTCCCATTTTCTCTGCGAAAATAATTCTTCTTCCTCCCCTTTTTTCCACGAAAATTTCTTCTTCTTCTTCCTCCTATTTTCTGCACAAAAATTTCTTCTTTTTTCTCCCATTTTCAGTTTTGTTCTTCTTCCTCTCCTCATTGCACCTAATATTTTAGTACTGCTTCTTCTCAAATACAAGGAAAAAAAACCATTTTTTTCCAAAATACAAACCAATCTCCACAAAAAATGTAAGTATTTTGCTATTTTTAAATTTTTTGCAGTTTTTTTATTATTCTAAAATTTATTTTTCTCAACTTGCAGTCTCACATACACACAAAAATAAAAGCTAGTTGGTATTTTGCTATCTGCCTGAGGAGTACAGACACTACTATCAAAAGGTAAATTCTTCAAAAAATAATTAATAATATTTTTCTAATTTATTTGCATGCATATATTTTTTTTTTTAAATAACGGTGCACAGGAAATATGCTACTAGATGAAAAATTCTCAGTATATATATGTAAATTGCAATTATTGTACACATAGTATTTATTCTTGGTTCTAAAGAAACAAACAATGTTATTAAATATTTTAATGAATTTAGTTTGTCCATATATCGGCATGTAATTGTGTTTGCTGTGAATTTAGTTTAGGTGTCTTTTTTTGTAATTTAATTATTTTAATATATAACTTATTTTGAGGTGTTTAATATCATTTCACTTGGAGAAACATCAATCAAATTAAGGAATATCATATTTAAGAGGATGCATGTTCCTTGACATAATTATATGATTCACCCATTTTTTTCAAAATAAAAATATGTTTATTTTGTACATCATTTTATAAATTTTATTGAATTATAAATTTATTTGGAATATATCCTAAAATTATTAATAAAAATATACTGTTTGATAGGAACTAACTTATAAAAAGTTAAATTTTAATTTAAAAAAATATATATCATGCATAAATAAATATATTATATTACAATAAACTATTTTTAATAGTAGTGTCTTAATTTCATTGTAAAACTTATTTAAAGGGTATTAATTATTTACACTATAATATAGTAATTTTGAATAATATTAATTGTTTCATTAAAAAAATTAGTCGAAGAATATTAATTGTATCATTAAAAGATATTACTTATTTTATTATAAGATATTAATTGTAAACCAATTTAACCGTGAAACTAGTTTACACAAAACGGACTTAAAAAATTATTATATACGTCAATATATTATATAATTATTTGATGCATTTTAAGTATCAAATTTAATATAGATTTGTATATTAATTATAAGTGTGTTGTGTTTTTGAAGATATGCCAATCTCTCGCGATATTGGAATCCTTGTGCGCTCTTGTGGAGCTGTTATTGGAACAAGAAGAGTTGATCGTATGCTTGATTTCTATGGTCTATTACGTGTGTTGTCTGAGATCACGGGATTAGATTTGCGAGTGTATTCTTTGAATGTGTCTTGCATAATAAATAATGAGAATGCCTCCTCTAGTTGTCCTATTAGGAACAACAACGACCTTCTCTATTTCTTCCATCCACAAGCGGGGCTCAATTCAGTTGAGCTATTAGTGGAGGTTGAAATGAAGGTGCAGTACCCAGCATCCCATGGTCAGTGGGAGAACCAATACTATCCTTCTGGAGCCAATATGGATAGACCTTCAAACATTGCATACGAGGCCCTGCAAGTGAACCATAATGAGTGGGGTGCTTGGGAAGATGAACCCTACCAACGTTTAGGGTCTAGTCATGCCGGTGGTTCAGATCCTAATGTTGGACCTTCTGGTATCACTAAGATAATGGCCCCTGTCGGCACCTCCATAGCTGATATAGAAGGTGATCTATATCCAGACTTTACTTGTAATTCTGAACCAAGCGATAATGGTTCTGAGGACGAGGGGCCGTCTGATGAGGATGATACCACTAACAATCCTTGGATGCCAAGTATTGCTGTACCAAATTCTCTAATGCCAAGAGTGAGACCTCATCCAAATTTGGTTGGAGTGCCATTTTTTGATAGGTCATGTGATGATGTACCTGTTGATTCAGTAGGCGTTCCAAGTGGTGATCTGGGCTACGATGCGGATGATGGAGTTTTGAGGTTAGGAATGATCTTCAAAGACAAAGAGACTGCGATCAATGTCGTGAAGAATTACTCGGTCCAACATGCAAGACGTGAGTACAGAGTCGAAGAGAGCAACTCAAAGTCAATGAAGTTGGTGTGCAAGTAGAACTATGCAAGTGAAAATGACAATTGCTCGACATTGCAACACTGTGAGTGGCATTTGCGCGCCTCATACCGTAAAAGATCTGGTCATTGGGAAATCACCAGGTTGGGACCGCCACATACCTGTCTGATGGATATTGACTCACGCAGTCATTCAAATCTATGTAAAAACTTGCTTGCAGCTGACTTGGAGAGTCTCATACAAGTTGAACCAGCATACGACGTTAAATGTGTCGTGGAGCATGCAGATAAGAAATATAATTACACTATTTCATATCAAAAGGCATGGCAAGCATTGAAACGTGCTAGAGAGAATGTGTTCGGAACTTGGGAGAGTTCATGTCAATATTTGCCCAAGTATATGAGGGCCTTGGAGAAATACAATCCCGGGACCATTGTGGAGTGGAAGCACAAGGCAACGATTGAGTGGAATGTGCACACGTTGGGCTATGTCTTCTGGGCATTCAAGCCATGCATTGAAGCATTCATGCATTGTCGCAAAATACTTTGTGTAGATGGTACTCACCTTTACACTAAGTATAAACACAAATTGTTGATTGCTAACACCCTTGATGCCAATCAGAAGATCATTTCAGTAGCATATGCCATTGTTGACGATGAAAGTTATAAATCTTGGAAATGGTTTCTTAATATGTTAGCCACACATGTTGTCGGTGATATGGAGGGGGTATGCCTTATTTCCGATAGACATAAGGGTATACTGAAGGCAGTGGACGAAGTCCCAGCATTTTCACCCCCAAGAGGAGTGCACCGTTATTGTTTAAGACATGTTGCTTCAAATTTCAATACTCAGTTCAAAAGTCAAAAGCTGAAGGACTTGTGTTATGTTGCGGGAAGAGCATTGTCTGTAAGACATTTTGAGATAAGGATGAACGAAATACGAGTTTTAAGTGAAGAAGGTCATGAGTATCTACGAAACATCGATCCTACCAAGTGGACATTTTGCCATGATGGAGGTCACCGTTTCGGTGTTATGACAACTAATATCTCAGAATGCATCAACGGTGTTCTTAAGGGTGCACGACGCCTCCCAATCACAGCCATCGTCAGTGCAACTTTCACACGATCCAAAAATGCCTTTATGGAACGTGCTAAAGAAGCAGGGATTTTAGTGTTGAGAAATCGGATGTGGCCTAAATATGTTCATGACAGGTTTGATGCAGGGCAGCGAGAGGGGATGAAACATCGAGTAGACCTTTTTAATCAGGAGGTGGGATCAGCCAGAGTTTCTACTCGTATTAAGGGCTCAGTACAGTATCGCACATACAGAGTTGCATTATCGAGATGCGAGTGCGATTGCGGGCTATGGAAGTTGGATGGTATCCCATGCTCACATGCATTGGAGGTGTGTAGACAATTCAGGATTGATCCAAGTGTGTATGTGCCCGACTGTTACAGTACAAATGTGTATACTTCGACTTACACATCTAGGTTTTTTGAGCCATTGCCGGATCCTGAGGAGTGGGATGAACCCAATTTCCAACTGAGGCATAATCCAGATCGCAGGATAAGGCGTCGTGGTCGAGATGTGACGTCCAGGATTCACAATGAGATGGATTGGGCCCAAACCCGCGCTAGACAACAGTACCAAGCCCAAGATAGAGCTGGACCTTCGCATTGATGTTCTGAACCCTATTTGCTGAATCAACTTGTTGTCTCTAATGATATCTATAGGATTTTATTTTGGACATGCACTGCAAGCTTTGAATGTGAAAAATGAGATGTACATTCGTTGTTTAAAAGTTATTTGTATCCCATTTTCTTTGTGTTACTTAAATTATTTGTGTAATTGGGACGGAGGTGATTAGGCGTGAAATTGTTATGTTTTGGTGCCCAATTTACTCATGTTTTGAGTGTTTTCGATTAGTGCTTGGAGTCAAATGAGTATCATTTTTATAAAATTATTAATTTGTCTCTTTGGTTTTCATAGATGGATAGAGGGCGAAAAGAGGAGTTCGTAGGACTTTGAATCGGCCAAAACGGACTCCCGGTTGAGGAGATATGAAGATTTTACGAACGAGTGTACAACAGCCAGCGCTCGAGCGTTTTGCTCGAGCGCCAGCGCTCGAGCGTTTTGCTCGAGCGACCAAAAACTTACAGAACAGTTTCAGCGCTCGAGCGAATCACTCGAGCGGAACCGCTCGAGCGTTTTGCTCGAGCAACCACGTATTTTCGCCTCCGGATGCGTATTTTCGGCCCATTAACTCCCGTTTCGACCCGGTGCCTATATATACCTCTTCCAAACACGTTTTGAAGAATCCCCAACTTTTAGAAATAATTTTAGACTTAATTTTTTGGAGAGGAAGAGGAGAAGAACGAGCAAGCTTTACTTTTACGTTGTTGAGGTTTTTCATACGAATTCTTAGTTTTCTTTTCGTTTCTTAGTTTCTTTTCATTAGCTTGATTACTTTAAACGTTTTAAACTTCGTTTTAGTTAATTAAATTTCAGTTCTTAGAATTATTTTATTTTAAAACCCTAGTTCATGTTTCTTATTTTCTTCGTTCAATTCGTTATGTTTATGTGCGTTGTTTCTTCGTTTGCTTTTATGTTTGTTACAACCATGTCCGGCTAAAACCCTTGCATGCTTAGGTTAGGATGAACTCGTAGAAGTAGGTCTATTCGCATATACACCATCTCTTGGGTTCGATAATACTTGGTCCCTATACTTGCCCATACTACAGTGAACCCGTACTCTTGCGGGGTAGCTACTAGTAGAAAGCTAGTATAATCGCTTCAAGTCAGGAGGTAGTACTACTTAAATTATTTGTGTAATTATATTAATGAATAAATTTAATTTTATATAGGAACAAATTTTACTGGACATAATTTTTAAGGAACTAAAATTATTTTAAAAAAATGTCACAAGTAGCGGTATTTAAAATTGCATACATAAAAAAATTATCAATAATATCATACAATTAGTGACGACGTAAATGACCACCCGTGCCACATCGTGTCGGACGTCTATCACGATGACCACGACGAGGTTGTTGTTCATCTTGGCTTGGTCCAGGGTTTTCACTTGTGCCCGCAAATGGTATAGGCGTTGAAGAAAAATTTGGTTGTTCTTGTGAGAATTGAGGTTGATAATAGGTATTCAAATCAATACCCGTGTTTAACATCTCAGTAAATGAACCACCCCATGATGTAAGAAAATCTGTCACACATTGTTTGAATTTAGATCAATAATATATTTTACAATATATACATTTACTTATATAAGTTGATATTAAATACCTTGTTCGTTATAAGGTGTGTGAAAACTCGGCTGAGGCACCTCCTGTTGAAACGTCGATGTAGAAGCAGACTGAGGTACCCCCTCATAGCTACCCCAACCAACTATCAAGTTAACAATAATATATTACAAATAAATAAACATTATCTCTTAAATTTTTTTATTTATTTGTGTAATTGAAGGATTTAGTAACTTGCATACCATCTCCAGCAGGCTGTGTGTAAGCTCCATGTCCAAATGAGGGTAACCCATAATGTGTGTGAGGCGTAGGCTGAGACGCCCCCTCATTTGATTGCCAGGCTGCTATCAAATTAACAGTGATATGCATATATAATAAATAAAATAATAATTATTAATTTCTTAATATTGAATTACATACCATATGCAGTTGGTTGTGTGTTACCCAAAAATTCCGACGTGGAAGCATCTGTCACATGTTATAAAAAAAATTATAATAACTAAATAAATGTAAATCCACTTAAGGTCATATTTACAAGTGTAATTTTGTAAATTGCATACCATTTCCAGCACCATACTGCGTGCGTGGAGCAGACTGAGGTACCCCATGTTGAATACCTTGTCGGGGAAAAGGGGACTCTGATGGCATTGCTGAGGAATGTCTTCTCCGACTCCTAGACGTTGAAGGACCCGCATCTTCACGTCCTACGGATCTCCTTCTTCTTTGTCTTGTAGATCTTTCCTCAACTCCTACGTTTTCATCTGAGGCCACATCTTGTAGATAAGCAGGGTTTTCTATGAAAGGCTCAACTTCAGTGATGTAATTCTCAGTGAGCTCCAAATGACTATCTACTGATGCTCTATCATCAGGATTGCACTGTCGTTTACTAATTTTGAGCTTCCGAAACCAGCCTACCTGTAACAAAAAAAAAGAGTGTTATTCATGTTTCAATTTTCAAACATTATAAAATAAAGTTTGTGATATATATATTACCAAAAGATCTCGAGTAGATGTTTTTGCTGGTTGGAAACCTCGGGCCACTGCAGTATACTCCACTGGTGAAATCAATCGTCGTGTAATTCCATAGTACCACTGCATATAGTCATTCGAGACCGGATTACCATTGTTGATAGGCGTGCAAGACATGAATGGTCGTCTGTTCCTCCAATAAGTAATCCATTTTTGATGTTTAATGGTCCAATCGCAGCCGGATCTTCCCTGGCGGGTATGATTATGCAAGTCCTGGTCTCTACTTTCAACATCACTCGGAATGTTTTGGACCATTCCAAATTGTCTTAACACCCTATTTGGATAATGAAGCTCCACTATCCAAATATTGATCAGTGGACATTGTGACCTCCAATTTTGGGTCAAACAACGAGGTCCAAGACTCGAGATCTCCTCAGCTTGCTCATCATAGGGTTCCCAGATTAACTGTAATGATATAGAAAAAAAAAATTAATTTTCCTCAAACACACTTATATATTTGTGCGGATCATTATAATAATAACTTACTTGGCCATCAGACAAACGATCAAATATATCGCGATATACACGAATCGAGTTGCCCGCGCTTTCAGTGTGACTGTGATAATGTATCCACCTATAATTGAAGTAGGTATCACAATAAGTATGCATAGCCAAACGAATGTTATGCGATTTATAGATAAATTTGTTTAGAGAAAAATACCTAGCCCCATACGGTGGAAGCCCCAAATTGCGACCATCTACACTCAAGATGTGTCCTTCTTGGAGCATAGGATATACGTTCCTTGGTTGTATTGGTATTATCCTTGACCATGCCCATATCTGTTGTATTCATGGGTAAATTAGTTTCAACATACAACTAATCAATGATTTGTTTAAAAGTAATTAAAACTAATCAAGAATTACCTGTAACAAGCATAATGGTCCACCGATAATCTTGCCATTAGCGTGGCAAGCCATACAGAGTTCCCGATATAAAGTCGCTAATACAGCACTTCCCCAGCTGTATTCCCCTGATGTATTCACGTTCTCCAGAAAGTTCAAATACACTAACGGGATAGCATTCCGAGTGTGGTCGGGGATCATTACTGTCCCCAGAAGTAAAAGTGCACACCCCCGTGCATATTGATCAACTACCTCCTGTGGTGATTCGTCGTAAATAGCAATATCATTTCTCAACATATTTTTCAGAGAAGAAAACAGGATCGCACTCCTGCCCCTGATATCAACTTCTTGTACGTTGATGCCCAAAAGCGCATTACACTTAGCTTGCCATTCACCGAAACTATGTTTTTCATCTTTGCATATAATTGGCTCTCCTTCTATGGGTAATCCCCACAAAATGGCAACGTCTTGTAGTATGATGGTGGCCTCGCCGACGGGAAAATGGAATGTGTGCGTCTCTCGACGCCATCTCTCCACTAATGCAGTGATGAGATGTCGATCAAGTCTGAAGGACCCACAACGAAGTGGACCGTAAAAACCCATCGTCTTCAATCTCTCCACTACACGGGGGTGAAGTACAATCTTTCGAGGATCGGGGTCATCTTGCCTAAATGTCCAAAACACCCCATCGCCTCCTTGGTATGTATGGAGCACAATTTCACTTGATTCCCGATTAATACGGTCTAGTCTCGAGCGATGTTCATTTTGCATCGTGAGTACAGATCGGCTCGCCGGTCCATATAATAGTGTCTCTTTTGCAGCATCCATCCTGTAAAGAAATATATTTAACTTTTTAATGGTAATCAACTAATCAACATAATGGTAATCAACTAATCAACATAATCAACTAAAATATATCTAACTAATCAACTAAAATATATCTAACTTTTTAATGGTAATCAACTAATCAACATAATAAATATATTTAATTTTCATGTTTAAAATATCACAAATTAAAGATTTCCTAAATATATATGACCATCACATATTAACGCAATGTTTATTTCTTTTAATGAAGAAAAGTGCATCCGTCTTTAATCCTAAACCCAAGGGAATGCCATTTATGAATTGGAGATATACCTATGAAAAGAAGGAATGAATGAATAAATGAGGGGTTCTTGCAACAAAATTAATTTGTGTTACTTTTTATTTTGCCAATGCATTTTCCCTCGTGGTTGTTTAAATATATGAACACAGAATTATGATTCTCTGTTGGATATTTTTTAAATATGCATTTTCATGTGGGACAGTTTAATTTATGAGACGGGTGTGACAAAAATAAGATGGTTATTTAATTAGATATTTTCTTAAACTAGTGATATACATTAATGTTTCTTAAAGAAATATCTACTATTACTAAGCAACTAGAACTTCTCCCGTGCGATGCACGGTTAATATATATATATATATATTTTAAATTTACATACTATTATATAATAATAAATTTATATACATACATTGTAATTTTTTTTAATTTATGCAAAAAAAATTCATAATTTATAATATTATATAATAATAAATTTATTTAATATTTTAAAATTGTTTCGTAATAAGTTTATCATGAATTATTTTTATATAATACTTTGCCAATTATTAAAACAACTATATATATGTGGTGTATTTTGCAATTTCAAATGAATTATTGTTTATATGTTAAAAGAATAATTATGCAATCATAAAATAAGGGTTACAAACCAACAAAAATTCATTTGAAGATTCTTTATGTTGATGCGTGTATATATAATACATATATATTAGTATTAAGTATGGAAAATTCCCTATTCATTAATTACCAACAATATTATTCTTCAATCAACTGTCAAAACATATATAAATAGCATGATCCTTTAAAATATTATAAATCCAATTTTAATTCTCACACTAAATGGACAAATATTTAAATTGGCATAATATAAATTTTCATTAATAAAAATTGTAGACATATTAAAATATATAGAATATGTGTATTAAATAAGTATTGCGCACATATATACGTATTTAAAAATATTATATAATTAATTTATATATTTCTTATATTTATAATTATTAAAAAAGGATTTATAAAAATTAAACTACTAACATTTATTTTTATTATCTTAAATTATTTTATCATTGTAAACATATTTTATTGACCCACTTACTAAATTGCAAATATTCTAGTTATCCCAAACAAAAGGTTTAATTAAAAAAATCACCGCTCTTCTTATAAACATGAAAATATATACAATATTATATAATATGTGTTTATATAATTACATATATACTGTATTTATACTGAAATTATATTATTTATGAAAAATATAATCAATTAATTAAAGATCATTTGTCTAACGCGAGCAAAAAACTGAGAAAGATGAGAGGTATCAATGTGTCAATACCCATGAGCAATCAAATATAACAACTTTGACTCTAAATTCATTAAAATATTTAATAACATTGTTTGTTTCTTTATAACCAAGAATAAATACTATGTGTACAATAACTTCAATTTACATATATACTTCAATTTCCTTTGCACCGTTATTAAAAAAAAAAAAGATAATATATGCATGCAAAATAATTCAAAAAATATTATTAATTATTTTTTTAAGAATTTACCTTTTGATAGTAGTGTCTGTACTCCTCAGGTAGATAGCAAAATACCAACTAGCTTTTATTTTTGTGTATATGTGAGACTGCAAATTGAGAAAAAAAAATTTAGAATAAAATAAAAAACTGTAAAAAATTTAAAAATATCAAAATACTTACATTTTTGTGGGGATTAGTTTATATTTTGGAAGCAGCCCTTGTGTTTTTATTTTTGGCTAAAATTCGGACAGAATAAAGGGGAGAGAAAGAATACTAAAATGATGGATGAATTTTGGTAGGAGTACTAAAATTTTCGGTGCACGGTACTGTTATGAGGAGGAAGAAGTACTGATGAAATAGGAGTACTAAAATGAGGATACAGAACTGAAATTAAAAGAGGAGGAAGGAGGAAGGAGGAAGGAGGAAGGAGGAAGAAGAGAAATGAGGAGGAAGAAGAAGTGGGTTTGGATCTGTTATATGCAAATGAAGAGAAGAAAACGCCAGAATAGCATTCAAGCCATGCATTGGGGAAATGGGGAGGCATCGCACGCGGGAATCTTGCAGGGGAGGCCATGTGCGTGGGCCAGACCTGGTCGAGCCTCGCCCTTGCGGAAGGCGAGCTATGAGGTGGCATTTGTTTGAGATGATCGCGCCTGGGGAGCGCGATCTACTCCTTTAGATCGCCTCTCTCAGGCGCGATCATGAGGAGAAAATGAAAACTTGTAAGGATCGCGCCTGGGGAGCGCGATCAACTGAGTAGATCGCCTCTCCCAGGCGCGATCAACCCTATTTGCGTAAACAATTTTCAAACCTCCCTATTTTTGCAATCAAAATTAATTCTTGGCCTATATGAAAAAATTTGCCCATCTATCACTAATAAATATTGATTTGTCATAAAAGAAAATTCCACCCTACAAAAATCCTAAAACAAACACATACTTATATTATTCATCAAAATTTTCGCATCATTGATTAGTGTGAATATTGCTTGAAATTCGTGCATTTAATTTGTCTATTTTATAGAGTTTCATGTGATTATTTGCATTAATTATATTGATTGTGCTTAATAGTCGAGAAAAGTGTGTTTTGCTATTTTTGCAGGAAATTGAATATTTTTAGAAGAAAACATGTGCCTTTAATTTTGTGAAGATTATCGGAGGTTGAGTGAAGAGAAAAGTCGAGAAGAAGATAAATTGGGCTTCATTTTTTTATTCAATACTTTTCGGCCCAAATCAAGAAATAAGCAGCCAAGCCCATTTTAATATAAAAAGCCCATTTGCATATTAAGGAAGCAGCTCACCTCACGTGATTTACTAAGAGGAAGAAAGGAAAAAGAAAGGCAAGCTAGCCATCCTCAGCGGGCCCCGCGGCTATATGTGGAAAAGTCAAGCATCTCTTTCAAGACTTGAAAACCCACGTCTACATTTCATCTTTCGAAGAGAGAGAAAGCTTAAGGCCACCATGGATGTAGAAGAAGCAATAGCCGGAAAACTGGAGAAGCTTCACGAAGTGCGGAAAGCTCCATAGCAGCGCCGGAATCGAAGCACCACTCGCCCAGAAGCCGCCGCCACCGCCTCTCTGAAGCTCGCCACCATTCACGCCTGAAGTCGAGTTCGCCGGAAAACGTAGCCACCATGTCCGCCGTCGAAGAAGATCCTGCCGCCGGAAAAGCCAAGCTCCGAAGCTCCAATTCGCTGGAAATGGTAGACAAAGAAGAAACGGATGGGTCCCACGCTGGAATAAGTTTCAGCAACTTTTGAAAACGTTTTCCCGAGCTCGACCAAGTAATTCGGTCGAGTTGACCGAGTCAACTCAGCAGCTTTTGGTCAAAAATCGAATTTTCATCGTTTTTCAGGGATTTCTTTGCAAAATTCGTCTCAAGATTTCTTCCCCCACTATATATACCCCAATTTCTCAGATTTTAGGAATGCAACACAGAGAACACACATTCCACACACCCCACACACCAATTTAGTTTAATTTCACCTTCATTTCTAGATTTTTAATTTTTCTTTGAATCATTAGAGTAATTTAGCTTAGAATTTCAAGATCAAAGTTCAATTTCAAGCTTGTAAACCTTAGAGGTGACTTCTTTCCATTTTAATGCAATTTTATTTCTATTTAGCTATGTGTTTATTATTTTGTTCTTGTTTAGCTATGGTTTTTCATTGTAAAACCATGAGCTAATTGTTTTGATGCTTGGGATGTTAGATACCATGTGAAATCTTGAGTTGGGATTGTTCCTTGCCTATTCTATGTTGATATTTGGATTATGCTTCTAATGATGGATTTGTATTGAGCTTTGATTGTTGATCTCTTGTAACTTGTTTTTCGAGACATGTTTAGCGTAGACGAGAGTTACATGAACATGATTAGATGAATGAGTGTGAGATTTATGATTGAATGCGTCTATTTTGCGTTTGATTCGTCGAGAGAGAGTTAATCGTAAAGAACCCGATCATTTAGACATCAATTGCTTGAATGGTTGTTTAGGGAGTTGGTGAGGTCTCCTAGTAAATCCAAATTGACACATAGAATTGACTTGACAATCCTACTTGAGTTTCACTAGGTTGAAGATATCCTAAGCATCACCCCCTTCTTATGCCTTGGATAGTGGAAGTTGTGTGAGAATTAGGTTTGAGTTGTTGATTTATGTCTAATTTTGATTGTTTGTGGAATTATATCCTTATTGATTGGAATTTAGCTTTGCTCTATGCATGAATTGTTCATATTGATGTGTGAATTCATTTTAGTGTAGACGAGAGTTACATTGATTTGATGAAACCTTTGTGTATGAGCAAAGAGTGCTTAGATGCGTGTATCTCGTGCTAACTCGTCGAGAGAGAGTTAGAACGTAGGATACCGTCAATAAGCCTTAAACGTTTGATAGTCTGTTGAATGTTTAGGTGAAGTGTTACTTGTTATAATCCATGAATAATTGAGATTTTGGCATAATTCAATGTTTGAACTTAAGGATCACATAACGGAAACCATTTAGGGCATATCAATCCCCTCGCACTTCTCTCGAAGTTAGTTAGATTTCCTTTATTGCTTGCTAGTTTGCTTGTTTTAATTTCCTTGTTTAGTAGCGTAGTTAATCCCGATCTTGTCTTTTATTTTCCTTGCATTCCAACGTGAATCGACTTAGTTAACCACTTGCTTCCCTAGGGTTCGATAAATTTTATTACTTGGTCAATTGCCTTACTATAACAACGATCTCGTACACTTGCGAGTGAGTTCAAATTTGTGCTTAAACGAATTTGGCAATCAATCATAAGATTTCAAAGTTATGACTTCCCCCACACACCTAAATTCCAAAACAAACAGATCCTCTCCCACGGAGGAACCCTCCATTTCCTTCATTTCATATAGGAAAAAAAGAGTTTTTTGTCCTGTAAGTTTGGTTACCTTTGTTTTTCGTCCTACTAACTTTTGACTTTATCTTTTAGTCCGATAACTTTTCAAAAATTAACTTTTTCGTCCTAAAGCCGGTTACAGAAGGTCACCCAACCGGTGGCGCTGACGTGACACGATTTTTTTATTTTTATTTTTAATTTTATTATGATATACGTGATGTATATATTAAAATTAAATTAAAATTCCCACCCCACCCCCCAAACACGGTAACAAACAAACCCTCCCCCCACCCCAGTGTAACTTACCCGCAGCCCCAAGCATTCACGCCATTTCCAAAAAGTAGTAGAGCAAAAATTCAATTTGTGCCGGGTTTCGAAGCTCACATCGGAAGGCTCATTCATCGCATGAAATTTGTTCGCTGGAAAGTTGCAATTCTTCATCCGAAAAGCTGTGATATCGCCGAAATATGTGCCTCACGCTGAAAATTCGATTATGCATTGGAAAAACACCAGCTCATCGGGAATTGAAGCTCACGCCGGAGAAAAGCCAAATCACAGAAAGTGCCGTGCCAGAAATTCGATTTCGCATCGGAGAAGCTTGGAAGCTTCGTAGCGTGTTAATATAGGAAGCCGGGAAGCTTCGAACGACGTCGTTCTGGGGTCAAGAGTTGCATGACCAAGACGTCTTCCCACCGTCGTTTCTCCCTCAACAGCCACACCACCACACGCCTCCACCGGACCTTATGGTTCTCCATCGCCAGCTACCACGCCGGCGTCTCCATCTCCGCCGCCCTCAAGTAAAAAAAATGTATATTTTTCTCCCATTCGTAAATTAAAAAAATTGTTCGTGCCATGTCAGCGTCACCGGTTGGGTGACCTTCTGTAGCCGATTTTAGAACGAAAAAGTTAATTTGTGGGTAGTTGTCGGACTAAAAAATAAAGTTAAAAGTTAGTAGGACGAAAAAGTAACCAAACTTACAGGACAAAAAACTCTATTTTCTTTTTCATAAATTCTACACCATTTATTTTAATGAATGGGCCAAACTTTGTTACGTTATCCATTTAACTTTTGCAATTTAATTATCTACCCCAATTTTCTCAATTTTACTTATCAACAAAAACAGAGCAAGCTGAGACAATTTTTTTTTTCATAATTTCTACCACATTTCAAAGCAGAGAAGATTTTTTTCTCCAAAATTTCTACATCAGATGCAAAATTTTGGTAAGATAAAATCTTCTCAATTCACATTTCACCTCTTTATGGCCAAATTTTCAAATCAATTTTCTCACATATTCACATTCTCTAATTTGAGCACAGATTCTCAGTCTCTCTCTCTCTTTTTTTTTTTTCTATATATTTTTTTGTTTTTTATTAATTATTAGATTGCCAATTTTCACTCACTTTAGATTAAGATAAAACGTTTCAACTTGGATGCAACCGGACCACATTCATTTGGGTGCAAACGGATCACTGTAACCGATAAGAGTCATAAGACTAGTAAAAAATTGATGAAAAAGCTACGGATCACCTGGTAAAATTAGAGATCGCCAAAATATTTTATTTCGAACTACAAAACACTTGTTTGATTAGTGTGGAAATTGCTTAAAATTTGTGCATTTAATTAGCCTATTTTATACGATTGCTTGCGATTTTTTACATTAAATTTATCAATTGTGCCTAATTGTCGAGAAATGTGTGTTTTGGAGCAAAAGCACACCACAAATAAACTGTGGAGTCAAATAGAAAGAGATTAAAGATGAGGAGTGAGAAGAGCAAAATTACGAAAAGAGAATGATGTGATGTGGAAATTAAGAAGAGAAACACGAGTTGATATCGTAGAAGGCCAAAGATTCAAGAATTAAGAGACCCAGAAAGACAAGATGAAGGCCAAAGATTCTAGGATTAAGAGACCCAAAAAGATTCTCGATTGAGTCAGGCGGCTCTTACGTGTTGGGCTTGACGATGCAGTGTACTCAGCCTATTTTTGGTCTTTCTCGACTAAGAGCTAGCTTTGGTTGAGCCAGGCAGCTCGGTCAAGCTAACCTACACGTTTGTGCAATTAATCCAATTATGACCTAGGAACACGTGTGCTTAGACGAGTAGAAGGTATAAATACCCCAAAACCCTGAGGACAACAACCATTTTAGATGATAGAGTGAAGACCCAAGGCGCCACCCACAAACCCTAATCCCTAGAATAATTTTCATCCATCCTTTTATTTTGTTTTAATTTTTCTTTCATTTCCTTTCAAATTCCCACCATAAAGTAGCTCTAGTTTTAGTTTAATTTATACTCCTTTAAATTCCTAGCAAGAAGGTAGTTCTAGTTGAAGTTTTCATGTAAATCCATGAGTGATTTCTTTCCATATTACTCAATTTCCTTAATATTTAATTATGAGTTTAATATTTTTCTCTTGTATATAGATCCAGTCGTTTAACTAGTTTAAAAAAAAATTGGGACAAACTAATAAGAAAAGTATGTAATTTTTTTTTGGATTGAGGGAGTATTATTATTAGAGCTGGTTTTGCGTGAGAACGTCTCACGGTGAAACAAAACATAAATTGAGCATGACACATTAACATTTTAGAAGATATGTGTATTAATTTAATTTTGTTAGTTTGTTGAACCGTCTCACCGCGAGACCATCTCACACAAGTTTTTACCGACTAAAATTGTGATTTTTGGCAATGTTGCGTACCTTTTGTTTGCAGAATGATTGTAAAAATTGATCATCGTCCATGCGAATGTCTTCATAATTAGAAACAAGACCTTTCAGTTTATAACATCTTACAATCTCTAATTTAGATAGCATGGGGAACTCAATGCTTTCAATTCCTTGATAGAAAACTGTAAGATTTGGAAGATACAATAGTTGGAGGCTCTCCAATTTTGTGATATGTCGACTTTGATGTCCAGAGTCCTTTTTATCCAGGCATGATATTGCTCTTGCTGACCCAATTTCTTTTAGAGCTCGACAATCTGAAATTTCTAACAATCTCAAACATTTCAGTGTCTCATATGGAAACTCCTCAATGACATTACACTTGCGACAAATGAGAACCTCAAGATTTAACAATTCGCCAACAACAGATATGGTCTTCAAGGATTCACAATTTTCTAAAATCAATGTTCCAAGATTTTTTGTTGTAAGCGTTAATGTCAATGAAAAATAAGATCTGATGGACAAAACTCTGAGCTCTTCCATTCCTTCAAAAGAAATTTCAGTGTTTTCCAATTTCTCATCAATCAATAAGAGACGAAGTTTTGGAAAATTCAAGCCCTTAGAAAGGCCAATTCTTTCTCCACCGACAGAAGAAGACATCCAAGTGGAGTTATAACCGCATTTGATAAGTCGTTTCTCTTTTGAAGCAATGAAAATGGCTACATCTCGGACAACATCATGCATTCTCACATAGTTTCCATTCCAACCCTCCAATAGCAAGAAACGACTTTTAAGCATCTTAACGAGTAAGCATGTTTTATCTGCCACTTGTTCCAAATTCCCAACTTCTTCGAACATGCGTAGCCCCATGGCACAAACAGTCAAATCCCCAAGAGGAATATTAAAATCTTCGGGAAAGAGACAACATAACAAGAATAATGATTTGGCATTTTGACTGCTCAAGTAATCATAACTTAATTTTATGGGAGTATAAACATGTTGAAGAACATCTGACAAATCTTCAGGGTTGGAACTCCTTAGCTGCTGTAGTGCATCTTTCCACACAGATATGTTCTTCTCATCTTTTAGTGCCCCGGCAACACTAACAAGAGCAAGTGGCAAACCCTTGCACTCATTTGCAATTTCTTGTGCTAAATGATAATCCGCACAAGTGCCAACTTTTTCCTTAAATAGAGACCATGCTTCTCTTTTATTTAAGGTTTCCATGACATAAATCGATTGAGCATCCATTCTTGCAAGAACGTCCCTGTTTCGAGATGTTAACAAAATTGTGCATCCTATCGGACCACTTTGGGAAGGTATTCCTACTTCTTTTAAATCGAGATATTCCCAAATATCATCTAGAACTATGAGGGTTCTTTTTCCACCCCTTAATCTGCTACCTAGTCTCTCTGCTCTAGCTGATAAACTTCTCTCTTCCAATTTTAAACCTAATTTTTCAGCTATCTCACCTTGGATCTTTAGCTTGTCTGCAGGTTGACTGACAACTACCATCATCGATTCACCAAACACATTCTCCTCCCGCACTCTATCCTTGATTTTCTCCACCAGAGTCGTCTTACCAACGCCCCCCATCCCACACATCCCAATTATCTTAACATTTTCATCTTTCAAAATTGCCATCATATCTTCTTCAATTTTCTCCCTAGACTCGAACGCACTCGTTGGGATTTCTGGAATATTCGACACCATTGAAGCAGGTGGTGGAGGATGGGATATGCGAGTAATATTGCAGCGATCCAGCTCCCGTTTCTGTTTCATAGCTTCTGTTGTCTTAACAACTCTCCTGCTTATTAAATAACGAGATTTCAGAGATGAACAACCGCCTCGTACATTGGTTATTTCTGTCTCAAATCCACTCATCTTCTGTTGGATCTCATTTACTTCTTTCAACCAAGTCTCGACTTTAGCATCAATCACTTGTGCATTATGTGTAGCTGTGTCGACTTCCATCTGGAGCCCAACTCTTTCGTCCTCCAATTTTTTGGCTTCTTCACTTAGCCGCATGATGTTGGCATTGAAGCAACACAGATAAATTAGCTGGCGCTTAATTGGTGCAACAATACATTTTCCAAGCTCAAGAACTGGTCCAAGAAGGCCCAACACAATTTCCGCCATATTCCCTACACTTGTTTTGTCAAATTTGTTCCATATAAATCAAAATAGAGTAAAGTCAAGAATTCATTGAAGTAATAGCATACAGGTTCAAGGAAGCTTATAACATGCGTGCGTATGTATGTATGTAATTGGTGTAAAAATTGTTCAAAAGCATTTAATTGCCTAATTTTATAGGATTTTTTGTATTTATTTATATTAATTTGATTATTTGTGTTTAATTGATGAAAAAGATGTTTGGATTTTTTTTGTAGAAAAATGGAGATTAAGGTTGATTGAAGGAGTGAGTGAAAAAGGGAAACTCGTTAAACTGTAGGAGAAAAGTGAATTGGGCTTCTATTATAATTCAACACTGTTAAGCCCAAACTAAATATATTGGAGGCACCATGTATGAATTAGAAGCCCAAAGTCCAAGAGTGAAGAAAAGGGAAGCAGATGTCATGGGGCCCACGTCCAAGAATGAAGAAGCTAGGCCGTGGGCTTTAACTTTAATAAACATAAAAGAAGGAAGAAGAACGAGGGTCGCGACGCCGTCAATTGAAACAAAACGACCGAGCCGAATGGGTTGCACGCCAATTTCAAGTTACCAATGTTTCTGGCAGTTTATCGCGAGATTTCGCATGTTGATTGGCAGAGGCTTATATATGTATTTTTTTTTTTTTTAAAAAGGATTAAACTGCAAGTTCGTCTCAATACCTCCATTCAACACCATAAATACCCCATTTCATCAAATTTATAGAAGCTATGAAAACCATAATCCACTAGAATAGTTTTCTTTTAAACTTTCAATCAAGAATTATTTACATTTCAAACAAGAATTCTCGAGAGTGCAGCTAAAATCATCAATAGAGGTGACTTCTTTTCTATTATATTGCAATCTCTTTTCAATTTCATGATGTTTTACGTTGATGTGCTCTTTTTAGACTTGGGTATTGCTTGTAGCAGCATGAGCTAAGTTTTGAATGCTATGGTTGGTTTTAAATTTTATGAGAATTGAAATTTTAGTTTGATTTATGTCTTAATTATGTTAAATTGAAAGATTCGATTCTTTGATTGTGGATTACTTGAGCTTTGATGACTTGTTTCTAGTAGATTATGCATTTTGATTGAATTGACAAAAATCGAGAGTTGAGTTATAAGTTCAATCGGGTGTATAATTGAGGAGAATAACATATCGAGTGTTATGTTACACGTCTAAGATCGTTGAGAGGGGTTAAATGGTCTAAAACACTCCAAATCGAACGTCGAATTTCAGAAATGGGAGTTTGTTAATTTTATTAGATTAATACGATCTAGTCTAATCACAGATGTATAAGAGGGGCATAAGTTGAACTAGTTTTGACAATCGCATAATTGACATCATCCAAAGCATATCTCTCCACGCTTACATTTCTCACGAAGTTAGATAGTCGTTTATTTCTATGATAGTTTTATTTTCTTGTTTATTTTGCTTGCTTTTAATTTCTTGTTAAATGTAGCGTTAAAACCAAAACCCGAAAACTCATAATTTCAATTTCAAAGCATGACAACGATAGGATCAACATAGCTAGCCACTTGTTTTCCTTGGTTTGATAATTTTAATTTGGTCATTGTTTATACTATCTCAACGATCTCGTACATTTACGAGTTGGTGCTTTACACGAATTCACAATCAATTTCTTTTTTTTGGCAACCAACATTAAAGAAGAAATGAATTTAGTGATAGTATAAAGATGATGAGACAAGCACTATAAAAATAAAGGTGATTTAGCGACAAAAAAATTGCGATGGAATAAAACTTGTCACAAGTTACGATGGACTTGCGACAAGTTTAGTCAAGTCGTCAAAGTCAACTGAGTTGGTGACGGAAAAATATTCGTAGTTATTTACGACGGTTAACTTGCAGAGGAGAAAGAAAATTGTTTTGTCTCGTATTTGCGATGAAAGCACCATTACATATGCAACCTTTGGTTTCACAACGAAAATAATAACCATCATATGACATCAGTACGTATTGATTGCATTCGTCCATACGAAATGACATCATTTTGTGCAAAAGGCTGCAAAATTAGAGATGAGGACTGTAAGTCGTTTCTAATTTTTCCCCCTATTCTGACATTTCCTCCACCACCAAACCACTCTCTTCTTTTGCACGTCAACAAAGTCAATTTTCCGCGATCTCTAGTCGGTAAGTTTTCGGGATAGAGATTTTTTTACGTCCCATAACTTTTTACCTTTTTTTATAAAAAGGTCCCAAAAAATTAATTTCTCTAATTACGTCCCAATTTTTGACTAAGTATAAAATTTACGTCCTAATAATTGGTTAAGTGTACAATCTACGTTCCAAAGTTTTTGGAATTATCAAGACGCAGTCTTTTTACCTCATGTGTCACACACATGCTTGCTAAATTTAGTTTTTTCTGGGCAAAAAAAGGTTTATGTGGATATTCAATTTATTTTTGAACTAATTTTGGAGGGTGGGGTGAGTGGCGGTGAGGAAAAGGATGACGTTTTGATTCAGAGAGCGGGTGAGATATGTGGGGACTCTTTCATTTTTTTAAAAAAAATAATTTATATATTTTATGATTTTAGTTAAATTAGTAGAATTTTTGTTTTTGTTTTTTTTTTTTTTGTTTTTGTTAATTTTTTAAAAGAGTCATTGGCTTCAATTCCAGCCACTTTGAGATGTAAATTGTACAGTTAGCCAAAAATTGGGACGTAATTGGACAAATTAACTTTTTTTGGACGTAAATTGTACACATAGCAAACAATTGAGACGTAATTGGAGAAATTATTTTTTTTGGGACGTAAATTATACACATGACAAAAAATTGGGACGTAATTGAAAAAATTAACTTTTTTTGGACGATTTTGAAAAAAGTGAAAAGTTATGGGATGTAAAGAAATTCTACCCCGTAAGTTCTCTAATTTTACCGTTGTTTTTTTATTTTTCTTAGATTGAATCACTACTACACATTTGGACTTGGAGAGCTATACTTGGAGAGCTTTTATAAAAACCGCTCTCCAAAACAAAGCTAGGAGAGCGGTTTTACATAATTATATTAAAAAAAAAAAAAAAAGCTAAGACAGCGGTTATTAACCGCTGTCCAAGAGTTAGTCTAAGAGAGCGGTTTAAAACCGCTGTGTAAGAGGTGGGATGCAAGAGAGCGGTTTATAACCGCTATGTAAGTGCTGACTTAGAGAGCGGTTTTGAACCGCTGTCCAAGTGGAACTTGGATAGCGGTTTTTAACCGCTGTCTTAGTGTTTTACTTGGATAGCGGTTATTAACCGCTGTCTTAGCCTTTGACCACTACTTAACCCTCTTTGACCACGAAAATCCCTAATTCAGACGCGATTTTCTTCCTCCAAACACCAGACGACGCGGTTCCTCCCCCCACCGCCGCCGTCGAAGCTTCCTCCCCCACTGCCACCACCATAGCCTTCCTCCCCTGCCGCCGTGACGCCACCCAGCCTCTCTTCCACTCAATCCGCCGCCCAGTCCGCCGCCAGCTGCCGCCCAGCCCTCCCTCGACGCGACGAGCCACCGCCGCCCTCCACCGCTGCCTCTCCGCCGCCTCCAGGTATGTATATAATATGTATTTAAAATGTATAAAAATGTATATATATATATATATGAATATGTATGAATTGAACTTCAAATAAATAAAAATATAATGTATGAATATGTATATGTATATATATATATATATATATATATATATATATATATATATGAACATGTATAAATATGTATATATATGTATGTATGTTATTGGTGAAACATATTGGTTAATTGAAGGTTTTGGATTAATTTTAGATGAAATTGTTGCAAGTTAGGTTTAATATGTTAAAATTATTTTAAATGAAATTGTTAGAATTTTAGATGAAATTGTTAGAATTTGTTAGAATTTTAGATGGACATATTATAATTTTTTAGAATTTTAGATGTATGTTAATTAGTATTAAAATGTTAGACTTTATTTCAAGAGGTATAGATGAGAAATATTGAAGGCTTTAGGAATAATTTTAGATGAAATTGTTAGAATGCATGTTAGGATTAATATGTTAGAATTTTAGATGAAATTGTTTTAGTGTGCATGTTAATTAGTATTAAAATGTTAGAATTTGTTTCAAGAGGTTTATAGATTGGGAAATATTGAAGGCTTTAGGAATAATTTTAGATGAAATTGTTAGAATGCATGTTAGGATTCATATGTTAGAATTTTAGATGAAATTGTTTTAGGGTGCATGTTAATTAGTATTAAAATGTTAGAATTAAGGTAAATTACTTTAGAAAATTTTCAAATTAATAGAAAATAATTATAGTTGTAGTACGTGATTGTAATTTGTTAATCAATAGGTTCCGAGACAGAAAGATGACAATCACTGTGGACATTTTGTGTGTTGCTACATTGAAGATATTATCTTGACTTCTCAAACGACCATTCCTGATGATGTAAGTCGATTTATCGATTTATTTCAAATATTATTGATTGAATAAAGAATTCTTATTATTTAATTAAATTTTCAATGTAAATTGCAGTTTGTGCATAGGCCTCGGATCCCTTTTTACAACCACTCTAGAATGGAGAAATGGAAAATGGATTGGATTGTGTATCTTTACCATCGATTCTTGTAAACATTATTATAACTTTTGGTAGCATGTAACTTATATATTAATTTGTGATGAATATTTCATGTTATTGGATATTATATTATATTTATTTGATGTTACGAATAAATATTAGTATATGTGTTTTGGTAATTTTGAATATATTAGCAGGTTTATTAAAATATATATATATATATATATATAATTGAATATATATATATATAATTGAAAAGTGGTTAATAACTAAAAAAAAAAAAAAAAAAAAGCTCTTGGAGAGCGGTTAATAACCGCTGTCTAAGAGTGGGGCTTGGATAGCGGTTTATAACCGCTGTCTAAGTGTTGCACTTGGAAAGCGGTTAAAAACCGCTGTCTTAGTTGTTTCTCTTGGACAGCGGTTCAAAACCGCTGTCTTAGTTCCTACTTTGCACAGCGTTTACTAAACCGCTCTCTTAGACTTAGATAGCTGTTTCTTAGATAGCGTTTTTAACCGCTTTCTAAGTTTAAATATAACAGCTCTCTTAGACCACTTTTGTACTAGTGAATGTTTAGATTGTTAAACATTTGTTTATTAGATAGCATGTTTTAAAATTATGTTAGCTTAATACAAGGCTAGAAACCCTTATATAATCGGTGCAAAGCAACAAAATGATACTTGGTCTGTGGTTCGGTGGTTCGACACCAGTTCAGGGTTCAATCCACTGGAGCCCATTTTTTTTTTTTTTTTGAATAATTTAGTTTTTGCAACGGTATTTAATGTGACGATTTGTTATGAATACTTGGCCCGGTTGGTGTCGGATCTAGGATTGTAAATGAATCAAATAATTTTAGTTCGATTTGATATTTGTATTCTATACCTTATAAGTCGAATTCGAGTATAATTTTTTTTCGATTAGTTATAAATATGAATACAAAACTATGATATTCGATTCAATATTCGTAAATATTCGATTAAATATTCGGTTATTATATAGTTATATATATAATATTAGTAATAAATATATTTATTATAAATTTAAGTCCATTATAATATATTAAGGATATTAATCTTATTATTTCATTCATTAAGTAGGCTTTTACCCAGCTGATAATATAATACTTTAATTTAAAAAAAAAACCATTTTAATATAATTTAGTTATACAAGTAAAGACCCTATTAAATTAAAAGGGATATGAAAGGTTAACTCCTGATACAATACAAGTTTTGATTTGTGAAACAAATTGAGTCAAGAAGCCCATTATGATATATATGAGTTACTAATTATTATTTAATTCATGAGATATATGATATTTTTAATAAATTAATTAACTTTTAATTCTTTTTTATTTTTATTTCGAAGCAAGAAGAGTTTATACATGTCATTTTGCAAACCACTTAAGTTGCAATCTTGATGAAAGATTGGATGTTCGTCATTTATTTATTAAAGTATTTTTTTCTTGAATTTGATAATTAGCATTTTTTTTAAAAAAACTATGGCTTGTTTGTGTATCCAAACGAATGAATTCATACTCTATATGACTCAACAAGAATCAAAATAAGATACTACTCTCATTTTAATAAACTAATTATTTCACCACAATCATTTAACTATTCATTTTCTGTCCACTAAATTATTCAACAAAGAAGTAATAATATGACCGATCGCTAGCATTCTTTGCCATTTCCATGGAAGAATTTAACTAAATTACTCATTCATAAACCATGTATAGTGGAGACCATCATAGATAGATTGGAAATAGTACATACCTCTACTCCCAATCAGTGCTCAGCAACGGAAGAAGATCGATCAGAGATATCAACAACGGAATAGACTTGGAGCTAAATTGACGGATATATATCTAAATCAAACTGTATAATCACAACGTAAGATAAATATATACCATAAACATTCAAGAAAGTGCAGCTACCTTTTCAGAGAAATTAAATAAGGTTGTGTTTGGAGGGAGGGATTTTAAATCCACAGCTTAAATTCATCTCACTTGTTTGGGTAAGATATTCAAATAGATGGATTTTAAATACTTAGTTTTAATCCTAGTCAAATTGGAGGAATTTCAAATACTTAGCAAAACCATAGCGTTTGAAATTCATAGATTTTAAATCCATTTATTTTCAAATCCCTTGGATTTCAGATGATCCTATCCAAACACAACCTAAATGAATTGATTCTGAAAGAATTCCATCTAATCTATGTATAAATTCGAACTTGTTAGAAAGGTAATTAGATAGATAACTAAATACCTGTACTCGATCGATCTAAGTATCAAAAGAAATTAATCTGATGAGATTGATATCAACTATGGAGTACGATGCAGATTTGTCCCAAGCTGGATGGATGGCTATAAATTTGAGAGACTATCGTATATATCTATTTCAAAATTGTTTCTTATTATTACTTTTCTTTGTTTGCTGCCAAATTCCATATTATTTGGAGCATATTACATATCCGATAAGTGGCAGACAAAGGGTGGGCATATTACCTTTATCTTTAGTAATAATAATTTAAAAGGAGTAGCAATAATAGTTATACTTTATCGACAATCTTTTTTTTTTTTTTTACTTTTAGATTTTGTCATATTATCCCTTTACCCCACCCGCCATGAGCTGGATACCAATATATTAATATTAGTCATTCGAGCTTCCTTTGGTAATTTTTGGTTGGGAAAATATATAATTCAGTTACAATTATGATAAATATACGTAAATTTCATGATATATTTGACTTTAAAACACATTAAATAAATCGTCTCATAATTTATTTGAGTTTAAATCACAAATCATTCCATAACTTTTTCATGGAGATGCAGCTAGTGGTAAGATGTGTAATTATGGAAAATCAACAACACTAGTTAGATAGATAACTAAATACCTGTACTCGACCGATTAGCAAAATCTAGGTGATGAGATATCAACAATTGAATACTATGCACGTTTCTGGACCATTGCTATAAATCTGAGAAACTCTATTATGTATATTTGAGTATTAGATGATATTCTTTTATTGGTGCCTAAATCAAAATTATTTGGAGCATAAAGTGCTATTAACTTTTCCAAACCAAGGGTCTAAGGGTCCAAGCAATTCGTTGCTTTTCCACAAAGGAAAGGACAAAGGTGGAACATAATTACCTTTTTCTTTAGAAATTGTAATTATTCAAAAAGAGTTGAAATAATAGTTATGCTAATTTTCTACATATAAATTTTCGATTGCATTTAGATGGAGTCATTTGAAAAAGAGATTTGAAAATGAATGATTTGAGAATCCATAGATATAAATGACATAGTTTTGCTAGGTATTTCAAATAGTTAGGATCAAAGATAGAAATTTGAAATCCGTTAATTTAAATATCTTAGGTATGGAGTGGATTTAGGTTATGGATTAAATTTAATCCCTCCATTCAAACAAAACTTTAGATTTTATCTATCTTATTCAGTTATATTTAATTTATTAATAAAATAATTGTGTGTGAGTGTAAAGTTAATGACAATTGGATGATTAAGCGATGGTTGGAGTGTATCCATAATATGAATGTGCATATTTATAGTTGACGGACAAATAAAACAAATAAATATACTTTTGATGGAAGAAACAAAAAGTTACATTATGGTAAATAGCTAATTAATCTTTTGTTAAATTCACATCCGAATTTCTCAATCAAAACACATTAAAAGAAAAAATCATTCAATCTAAGCATCATAAATCTCAACCAAAATAAATAAAATCAATTTTATATGCACCTCCTCCACTATCTTGCCTTTTTCCTTCTCGTCATCCTCTTAACATATGGTATTAAATTTTTTAGCTGTATAGAAATAGGTAAAAGCTTAGGAAGAGCACTTTAAAATGACTAGATTTTTAAGGTGAATTTCAAATTCACAAGAGACAAACTAAAACTATATTGAAGAAAATCAATTTTACATACCTCTGCTGATTTCCCTTTTCTCTCACTTGAAGTTGACTTTTCCTAATAAAATCATCAATATTAAAATTAAATAAGCATCAATCAATAACAGGATAAGAGAATAAAGAAGAAAAAAGAAACATGAGAGCAGGTAGAAATTAAGTAATCCTTTTGTTGATGAGTAAGTCTCCTGTATAATAGGTGCGGGAAAAATATGTTTTTAGGTCTGTATCTTATTGGTGGTTAGAAAATGAGGACAATATATTTTCGGGCTCGGAGAATGAAGAAAATAATTATAAAAAGTGGTAAATGTAGGACAATTGAGCCCAAATTAAGCCCGATCGAGCTATAAACTCTCATTTTTATTGAATTAAGGATTGTAAACCCACCATTGTTTGAATTGGAGCATGTGAACCCTATTTTATAGTTTGAATTAATTTTACACTCACACACAATCTACTTTTGATGAGATGATTATTATATTAATTAATTCTCCTTAAGCTAGCATCATTTTTTTTTTTTTGGTTCGCTATCAAATGGAAGCTTGGTTGAAACTTTTACAAGTGAGTAATGGAAATGGAATGGAAAAGGGTGTTAATTTGGTAGACTATTTTCGTTACTTGCTAGCTACACTAGTTTCATAATAACGGGATTCAAACCAAATTCATCCTCTATCTTTTCACCTTTATTTAAATGATCCTCTATCTATTTATTTTATCAATTTAGTACTGTATTAAAACTAAGAAATCAAGATCAATCCTCATTTTGGTGCCCTTTCATACTGTGTATTTGGAACTGGACTGGCCGGTTCAAACCAGGAACCAGCTAAGAAACCGGCCGATTACCCCCTAAAACCCCCTTTTCAGGTCCAATCGGGAAGAACCAATCGAAACAGAGAAGAATCGATTGAAACCGGGAAAAACTGGAAATTTGGGTGACCCGTTTTCTCCTTTAAACAAAAAAAAATCGACTTGTATAATTCTTATTCGAATGTATGTATATATAACGTTTCCTGGCATCCTGCCTTCATTCCTTTCGTGTTGCCGTCGTAATACTAAAAGTGAGATACATGAGCTCAACACATAAAAGGCCCATAAACTAAGTAAACAAAATAAAATGTGTCAAGCCTTTAATTAAAAAAAAAAAATTGAAAATCCCTTGAATAAAAAAGCTAAAACACACGAAATTTAGCTAACTTCAATTTTTTGTGTAACAAATCAAATAAGTTGGTTAATGAAATAGCTGTGAATTTCGAATGCATTTTACTACATCTACCGCTGCAACTACAATTTATTTACTATGATATGCTCTAACAACTACTGCTACAGCTACAATTTACTTTTATTTTTATGTTCAACAATTTCAATAATAGCTCGAACCACAATTTGTCCATATTAAAATTAACACTTATTTTGACAAATGAGCTAGTTGTTTGCTCACTCCGTTCTTATTAATATTTTTTAGATTAAAGAGGACTGAGGACTGCACTAGAAGGCCCGTGGATGTGTCTCAAGCATTATATTTCTAAGGTGACAATTAAATCCAAAATAATATTTCATGTTTTGAATTACGAATTTTAGGCTCGGAATAATTTTTAGAAAAAGAGTCACATCTCTTTATTGTATTAAATTCATTTGTATATATGAGACAATTCATATTATTTTATGGTTATTCATTTTTTATTTTATTATTATTGACTTTCGTGCAAGGATTACAAAATAAAATTAATTTGTACTTTTGAGTTCACTTAATTAAATTTATGAGTTTTTGTGCAATTGTTTTTATTTCACAAATTCAAGCATGCATTCATACATTTGAATTTTAAGTTCAATTTTTAACTTCAATTTTAATTTTTTCAAATTTCACACTCACATGCAAAATTATGTGTTTTTTCAATTTGGGTATTATTGTTACTTCTTGAAATATTACTAATTCTTGCTTGAGGTAATTCTTTTTAAAATTTAAATGGATCTCATGTACTAGAACTACTATATAGTATATCAAAAGTCATTTTTAAATGGGGATGTGACATTATCCTGATCCGTAGATAACATAAACGGAAAAAAAAAAAAAACATAAAGAAGTTAATAATCCTTTTATACAAATTCCTATTTAAGTTCATCAATCAAAAAGCAATCAAATAAGAAAGATGAAATTAAGAAATCATATCTGGATTAGAATAAATAAATTGAATTGTATATGCACCTCCTCCACCATTTTGTCTTTTTTCTTCTCGTCATCCATTTTCATTCTTCCTGCCAATCCATAAAAGGCAAACTAAAACTCAAGCAGAAATTTAGTTAAAATACAATAATTTGAGTTTGAATTAAGTCAAAATTGTTGATGATTTGGCCGTCCAAATCCAACAACTCAATCCTCAACCATATTTACCTCAGTCCAATTAGTGCACGTAAATTCAATCAAATTAAGAAAATCAATTTTTATTTACCTCCTTCGAGACCTCTTCATCCTCTCTTGAAATTGATTTTTCCTAATACAACAATTAAAACTAAAATTATTAAGCATAAAAGATATAAAAAAGAAACAAGAGGGCTAAATAAATTAATTTTTGTTGATATATATGAAGAGATAAAAACTAAAATTATTAAGCATAAAAGATATAAAAAAGAAACAAGAGGGCTAAATAAATTAATTTTTGTTGATATATATGAAGAGAAATAATTCATTTTGTAGCCACTTTTAAAGTGTTAAGAAAACAAGTTTGTCGTTACTCTTACTAAAAATTGTATAGTTAGTTGTTGTTACTCTTACTCTTGTAATGAAGTGTTGGTGCAGCACATGATTCAAGTCTGCTCCTGCGACAGTATCGCCTTGTATCCAGATGGTTTTGAGTTTGGGCGTGGTTAGAGATCCCAAGCTAAATCTTTTCAATTTTAGACAATTAGAAATGCTCATTTCTTCCAATTAGGGCAACACAAGAGCACATCTCCATTCACAAAAAAACTTCAACTCAGGTAGCTCAAAGAGGAGTAGGTCTTCCAGATGAGGAAAACGAGGGGTTGTTTGATCATTTGAATACTCTCCTTCAATCACTTTTACCATATTCTTGCAACGCCCAATTCCTAGGAATTTGAGATTGGAGAGGGAAGCAGCTACTGAATATGAAAATAAGCTACTAATCTCGTCGTAACCATATATTCTTAACTTCTCAAGTGTAGTGAAACTGCCTATTGGAATGTGGTCCCATATTGACAAGCCGGAGAGATTTTGTTCCTTGGGTTGTATTATTAAAATTAGTAGAAATTAAAGAAAAGGGTTAATAATTATATTTAGGGAAAATACATTTTTTTGTGTCTTAACTTTGATTGATTTTGATTTTTATCCTGTTAATTTTGGAATTTTGAATTTAATCCTATAACTTACAAAAATTGTGTTTTCCGTCCTGTTAACTTTGAAATTTTTTATTTCGTCCTATAACTTACAAAAAATTATGTTTTTTGTCCTGTATATCTGACGTGGCACCAATTTTTTATAAGTTATAGGACGAAATTCAAAATTCCAAAGTTAACAGGACGAAAAACACAATTTTTGTAAGTTATAGGATGAAATTCAAAATTCTAAAGTTAACAGGACGAAAACTGAAATCAATCAAAGTTAAAGGACCAAAAAGTGCATTTTCCCATATATTTAAGATGGAGACATTGAAGATAAATTAGAAATATGCAAACCTTGTTGCTCGAAACTAGATTTTTCAGGTTTGGGCAATCACGAATCTCCATTTGAGTAGGGAGACGGAACTCAATGCTCTCTGCACCTTTGTACAAACTTGTGAGGCTGGGAAGATGACCTAGGTGCACGATTTGCAATTTTGGGAAACTGATACGACAATGATTATCAATAATTTTCTCCTCTTTTCTCCACAAGATTACTTGTTCCATCATCCGACAACTGTAGATAGAAAGCGTTTCCAAGCTTTCCAGATTTGATCCCAACTTAAATCCACCCATTTCAGGACAACCATAGACCCCTAGTTGTACCAGTTGGGGCAACACAAGAGCAGAGTTGCAAAAAGTCTTCAACTTTGGTAGACCATTGAGTAGTATTATTCGCAGATGAGGAAAAATAAGAGTTGATGAACATTTCTCCCCTTCTTCTTTAACCACTTTCTCCATCTTACTGCAACTTTCAATTATCAAGACTTTTAGACTCTCCAGATTTTGAGCCATTGAAAATGAAAAAAGGCTCTTAATGTCGTCACAGTTTTCTATTTTTAACTCCTCAAGATGAGAGAAGGAGCCAACTGGAATTTGAGAACAACCGAATACTTTATTCCAGTCCCTAATCCCTTCAACTCGTACTTTCCTCATGAAGTTGCCAAATGAAACCTGAAGTTGCATAAATTAAAACAACAAATTGATACTATTTTTCTCTCTCATCCATTTCCTTTTACTTACTATTTTAAGGTTTAATATGATACATAATTCCATCTCCATCTCAAAAATAACCAAAATGGACAACATATATCTAATTAATGGGTTTATAACCAATTAATTCAAAGTCTTAATTTTGTGGGAGTCAATTAGCACTCACCAATAATTATTCATAATTTTATATAATTTTTGGGCAAAAATAATACTACCTCCCACAAAAGTTTATACTTTTTGGGCAAAAGATTAAGAAAAAATGTAATGAGTAGAAAATGTATGGTTGTGAGGAATATCCATTTTGAGAGAATGCAAAAAAAAAAAAAAAAACTGTAAGATTTGGAAGATACAATAGTTGGAGGCTCTCCAACTTTGTGATATGTCGACTTTGATGTCCAGAGACCTTTTTATCTGGACATGATTTTGCTCTTGCTGACCCAATTCTTTTTAGAGCTTGACAACTTGAAATTTCTAACAACCTCAGACATTTCAGTGTCTCATATGGAAACTCCTCAATGACATTACAGTTGCGACAAATGAGAACCTCAAGATTTAACAACTCACCAACAACAGATATGGTCTTCAAGGATTCACAATTGTCTAAAATCAATATGTTCCAAGATTTTTTGTTGTAAGCGTTAATGTCAATGAAAAATAAGATCTGATGGACAATACTCTGAGCTCTTCCATTCCATCAAAAGAAATTCCACTGTTTTCAAATTTCTCATCTCTCGAGTCTTCAATCAATAAGAGACGAAGATTTGGAAAATTCAAGCCCTTAGAAAGCTGAATTCTTTCTCCACCAACAAAAGAAGATATCCAAGTGGAGTTATAACCGCATTTGATAAGTCGTTTCTCCTTTGAAGCAATGAAAATGGCTACATCTCGGATAACATCATGCATTTTGACGTATCGTTCATCCTGACCCTCCAATAGCAAGAAACGACTTTTAAGCATCTCAACGAGTGAGCATGTCTTATCTCTTGCTTGTTTTAAATCCCTAATTTCTCCAAACATGTGTAACCCCATAGCGTAAGCGCACAAATCCTCGATAAGGATGTTGAAATCTTCACGGAAGAGACAACACAACAAGAACATAGATCTAGCATTCTGGCTGCTCAAGTAATCATAACTTAGTTTTAAGGGAGTATAAACCCCTTTTAGAACATCTTCCAAGTCTTCTGGGTTGGAACGCATTAGACCTTGCAGTGCATCTTCCCATACATATGTCTCCATCTGACCTTTCAGCGCCCCGGCAACCGTTGCCAGGGCAAGAGGCAAACCTTTGCACTCCCTTGCAATTTTTTGTGCTAAACTAGAGAATTGATTTTGATCAATCGCACTAGTACCCAATTTTTCCTTGAAAAAAGACAATGCTTCTTCTCCATTTAGGATTTTCATTTCAAGAATCGGTTTAGCATTCATTCTCTCAAGAACACCTTTATTTCGAGATGTTAACAGGATCACGCATCTTTTCGAACTACTTTGACAAGGTATTCCCAATTCCATTAAATCGAGATATTCCCAAACATCATCTAGAACTATGAGGATTTTTTTTCCACCCTTTAATCTGCTACACAGTTTCTCTGCTCTACCCGATAAACTTTTCTCTTTCAATTCAAGCCCCAATTTTTCAGCTATCTCATCTTGGATTTTTAGCTTATCTGTAAGTTGACTGACAACTACCATCACCGATTCAACAAACACATTCTCCTTCATCACTCTATTCTTGATTTTCTCAGCCAGAGTCGTCTTACCAACACCCCCCATCCCACACATCCCCATTATCTTAATATTTTCATCTTTCAAATTCGCCATCATATCCTCTTCAATTTTTTTCCTGGACTTGAACTCACTCGTCGACCTTGTTAGAATATCTGGCACCGTTGATGCGGGTGGTGGACGATGTGAAATGATAGCAATATCATGACGATCCTCCCGCTTCTGCTTCATAGCTTCAGCTGTCTTAATAACTCTCTTACTTGTTGAATAACGAGATTTCACAGACAAACAACCCCCATTTTGTGTGTTGGTAATTTCTGTCTCTAATCCACTCATCTTCTGTTGAATCTCATTTACTTCTTTCAACCAAGTCTTGACTTTTGCATCAATCACTTGTGCATTATGTGTAGCTGTGTCGACTTCCATCTGGAGCCCAAATCTTTCGTCCTCCAATTTTTTGGCTTCTTCACTTAGCCTCAGGATGTTGGTATTGAAGCAACAAAGATAAATTAACTGGCGCTTAATTGGTGCAGCAACACATTTTCCAAGCTCAATAACTGGTCCAAGAAGGCCCAACACAATTTCCGCCATTTTCCTATACTTGTTTTGTCAGATTTGGTCCATATAAATAAAAATCGCGTTGAGTCAAGAAGTCATTAAAGTAATATCATACAGGTTCAAGGATGCTAATACATACATATATACATATTTATATATGAATAGTGTGAAAATTGTTCAAAATTCGTGTATTTAATTGCCCAATTTTATAGAATTTTTTGTATTTATTTATATTAATTTGATCATTTGTGTTTGAATTTATTTTATAGGAAAAGGGAGATTTCACGTGCTTATTGAGGCTGATCGGAGCAGGGAGTCGAAAAAAAGGAAACAATTTTTTTTTTTTTATCCTAAAAAGGAAACAAATTAAAGTGTAGGAGAAACGTGAATTGGATTTCTATTTTAATTCAATACTCTAAGTCCAAACTAAATATATTGGAGCCCACCATTCATCAATTAGAAGCCCAAAGTCGAGCCATTTCCCTGATCAAAGATGGGCCCACGTCCCATTTGTTGTTTGACTAAGAGTGAAGAAGGTAGGACGCTGCCTTCATTTTGCTCTCAAATTCACCTTTTTGCTTCGGTTTTAACTTTAATAATAACAAAAATGTTCTACTGCTGTTCAAACCCCAAAATCCTCTAAATTCACTCTACTTACTAAACATGCTTCAATAAAAAATTTGAATATTTATATATATTACTAAATATACCACATTTTATTCCTAAAATATCCCAACACTATGAAAATAAAAAATAATATTTTCCTATTTCATATATTCTAATAATTGTCTCACTTCTCAAGAAAAAAAAATTATTCCTTCTTTATCTAAAACTTTTGATTGAAATTTAAAAAAATAAATAAATATACTTTGACAAATATTATAAAAAAAATCAAACAAACTTTCAAAATATGTAAATTATAAAAAATAATTAATAAAAATAAAAGGATTAAGTGCAGGATAATACAATTCCAAACCACTTTTTACAAATTGGTACAATATAATTGAACAGACGCACAAAAAAAAATTGAACATAAGTATATATTTTTTGAACACTGTACTATCTTGTAAATAGTGGTGTTCAATTGTATTATTTTGTGAACGCCCCAAAATAAAATTCTTAAAAAATATTTTAAAAAATATTATAAAAAATAAATTAAATAGAAAAAATTTAATTAAAAATATAAACCTGAAAAATAAGAAAACTAGATAAATTTATAAATAATTAAGAAAATAAATAAATCTTAAAAAAATCAAATAAAAATTAAAAAAAATCAAAAGGAAAAAGCTAAAGACAAATAAAATCAGATTTTTTTTTATAAAAGTCAGTTCAACCATCGTAAATAATAAGCTTAAAAGTTTAGTAATTTTTATTTAGTTTTGAAGTTTTTTTTTCTAAATTTAATTAGTTTCTAATTTTTTTGATTGAATTATTTGGGAGGTCTAATTAATTTATTTAACAAAAATCAGATTTTAAAGAAATTTTTTAATTGAATTTCTAAATTTCATATTATTTTAATACTTATCCGATTTTTGTAAATATTTTTCAAAATTAATTCTAATTTGTTTTTTTAAAATTTTAAAATATTTAAAGAAAAATAAAAATTGATCAGTTTTAATTTACTGTACTAATTTTAAAATTAAACAACTTAAAAAATTAAAGTCAAAGTCATCAAAAGTTAGAAGATAATTTATCCATATTTATATTAGAACTAGCTCTTGAATCCCGCGTATCACGCGGATTAAAAAAATTATATTATTAATTTTATATTAAATATATTTATATTAATTTTACTAGTATGTTACCCGTGCAATGCACGGTCTGTATACGTATAATGTGTATTATAATTTTTTAGTTTAAATAGATGATATATATTTGAGAAAGTCTTGATTTTCAACGTGTGAGACAATCTCATGTATGAGATGAATCTTTATTTTCGTATTTACGTTATATATGCAAAATCTAGTTACTACTATTTTTCGTATATACAAATGCACTCGCGCACACTCATACTATATAAAATATGAATTTATTTTATTACAATCTTTTAACATATTGTTATAGTCTATTGCTAAAGTTTTATATATAATCTCCAAGGGTTGACCTTTAGTTACTATTTTGGGAGACAACTTAAAATACCCATTTTCAACTTTAAAATATTTATTTTACCCACTCCAAATAAAAATAATTTTTTCTACCCATTTTCGACTTCAAAAAATTTATTTTACCCATATGGCCCACAAACATCATCATCTAGTCACCACACCCCACCCCCACCTCCCCTCATTTACATTTATATCAATTAAACATTATCAAATAATAATAAACAATACAATAAAATCTTAAACAAATACAATTTTAACTCATTTTAACATATTAACTAATTATAATTTTTTTTATATTTTTATCATATATATGTGATTGTTTGTGTGATTGTGTCTATTTTTAGGTTGTTTTAATGTATAGTGCACATTGATGAATATTACAATATATAAACTGATTTTAATGCAAATTAATTAATATTTAAAAAAAATTAATCAATACTAGAGCATTACCCACATCAAAATAAAATCAAAAAATTTAAATTTCCTATTGAATTGCCTTCATAAAAATTTAATTATAAATTTAAATTTCTTATCACTCGGGTACCGAATCAGTGATTAATTAATAAATTTTATTATATGAAAATATTAATTTAAAAATACAAAATAATCGAAAAAAGTAAAATAGCATAATGTTTAGTATTGAGTTGAGAGAATTTTTTTTTATGTCTTTAGGGTTTAGTGGGGTGGGGTGGGGTGGGGGTGGGGTGGTGGAGGTGGGGCCCAATTTAAAATTTTCAACTCTTTTATACCCATTTTATAAGGGTATTTAGGTCTTATACTATAAAATGGGTATAAAAGATTTTTTGTTATGGATGTGGGTAAAATAAATTTTTAGAAATTAAAAATGGGTATATTGGAGCATTTTCTTATATATAATTTGTTATAATTTTTTTTTAACATATTGTTACTCCTTCCATCCACCAATTTTTACCTACTTTTCTCTTTTGGTTATCCACCAATTTTTTACTCATACCATTTTTTAAAATAAACATCAATCACAAACAAATTTTTTTTTTTTTGCTCCGGCTTGATATGGGTGCCCGCTAATGGACGGTAGGTTATGGGTCCCCTAGATTAATTATTCTATTCTTGGGCCGGATAGTGAATCATAAAAAAGCTCTACATATATAAATATAAGTAAATTGGAAAAATTGTAAATTTGGTCCCATGAAATTTTTCCAATAACAATTTTGGTCTCACGCTATTTTTTAGTCATTTTATTTTTGGTTGTAAATTTGGTCACTTCTGTTAATTTTTGGGACCATAACTACAAAATATACATTCTCTTGGGACTATATAACTACAATTCTCTAGGGGGAAAAATGTTGAAAAAAAACCACTGTACCAAAAATGTCAAAAAAATGACCATTTCTGCAGATCACATATTCTTTTGGGATTAAAAGTGCAATTTATCCCAAGTAAATTGATTTAGATTTTATATCACATCAAAATATATTATACAACCCATTCAAATTAAGCTTATTCGATCATCTTTTATATAAGTTTGTACCAAGTAAAATAAAAATATTTAGATTGAAAAATTATACATTATTATAATGAAAATATGATGCTCCAATTCAGATCACATTTTTTTTTTATGAAAATTACTTTGAATGAAAAATTAAGAAAATGAAATATGTGTATATATCTTTATACATAATATTTTTAATTAATTAAAATAATAAAAGAAGATTAAAAGTTTTATATCTCCAAATAAAAAGTCTTTATTTAAATCACACATTTACTTTCTTAATATATATGTTCATTGGTATTTATAATACTTTTTAATAAATAATTTATTATATTTCATAACAAATTTAGTAATAGTCTTTTTATCTCAAAGTTCAGTTTCTATTAAAAGTAAAAGTTTTTATTATATATATATATATATATATATATATATATATATATATATATATATATTATATTATATTATTTTAATTTAATTAAAAAGTTATGTCTATTTTTTCATAAAATAATCCAATCACTTTTTAAAAGTAATTATTTCCTTTTAATTAAATAATTTCCTTTTTTTAAATTAAACAGAAAAATTAGAAATATTTACAATGGACGACCAAGATTATTTAATACGCGAAGTAAATTAATAAATTATAATTAAAAATAGATGATATAAAAATATAATTATTTAATAAATTGTAATACAATTTTAACTTACCAAAAATAAGTAACAACCAATTAATTCATTACATTAAATAAAATAATTTTTTTTTAAAAGAATACCATATATAAGCAAACTCATATAAATTCAAGGATTCAAAATCTATAAATATATAATACAAGCTATTTTTCCTAAAATAGTTTGGGCGGGAAACAATTTATACCGTTGATCATCTTTTTTTGACTTCATCATCACCGTTCTTTTTTTGTTTGTTTAATAATTAATATCAATTAGCCATTAGTTTGCCAATAATCTGCTATAATTTAGGATCTGTTTAGCAATTAATTTGTCCATAATTAGCTAAAATTGAGGATCCGTTTAACTTTGTGCCCTATATATACGTTCTATTCTTATCAATTTCTTAACCACGGATTTGCAAGCGTTCTTATATATACATATTTTTCTATATTTTAATTGTTCTTATGTATATACTTTTTGTATTTTAGATGTAATTTAGCATAAACATGTATTTTTCATTTAGTCATTATATTTGTATGCTTAACCGTTCGTTTGGTATTTATATTGATTAGATTTTTTTTCAATATATTATTTAAATATTTGAAGACATTGCTCGAAGGATTGAAGTCGTTTATCAAAATCGAAGATTACTCAAATCTGTTCATCAGAAATTTAACCACCATTTTACAAACCTTCAATTTTGTTTGGCAGGTGATTTTCAGATTTCATGCATTTTCTTTGTTCTTGTGTTAAAAGAAATTTGTAAGTGTTATTTGTGATGAATCTCAATTTTTTATTGTATCTATATTCTAGCATGTGTTTATTTTAGATTTAAAGATTTATATTAAAATGAAGATTTTGAAGATATTCATTAAAGAATTAGTCGATTAAGGACATTCATCAAAGAATTAGTCGATTATATATATATATATATATATATATATATATATATATATAGTTTTTTTTTTTAATTTTACGTTTATTATCGTGGTATGATGGAAAAGAATCCATTTTTTAAATAATAATAAAAACAAATTGAATTATCGTCAACCGACATACACATCCCATTAACTTAGGAACAAATTTTCTTCATGTGAGTTTTAAATTTCAATTTTACCACGTTTGGAAGATATTTGTTTTTTTTTTTTTTTTTTTTTTTTTTTGTATTTTTCTGAGAAAATTATTTATATTAATCATGTTTCAGGCATAAATATTAAAAGGCAAAGTATGGAGTAAATTTGAAGGATATTGGTTAGGTATTAGTCTTGAAGGACACAAGTTATTTTCAAAGAGTATGAGTTTTTATTTAAAGATATTCCAATAATATATACATAAACAAGTTTCACTCTATACATACTTATATATTATAATTTGAAATGTTACAATAAGAATGTGTTTTAAAAAAATCTAATAAATATTTCAATATTGAATGATTTGTTTGTTGTCAATTAATTATAAATAGATATTTTTTTTAAGTATAACAAGCAAACACTTTCTTGAACGATTATCCCCTATTTTATGTATTACCAAATATATATTTGCAAAATCAATTACATACTTAAAAAATTAAATTTGGTCAAATTTAGCCGAAGGACGCTGCTATTCACCCACATAAAAATGTTTTGTTCACCCACTTAAAAAAAAAACTTAATAAAAATACTAATATACACTTTATAAAAAAAAACATTATATTTATTAAACACTCATGCTTTCAATATCATCCCTAAAATTTCAGAATTCACGCAAAATTTTCTATCTTTTCACACACAGTTGCACCATAAAAGAAAATTTGGAAAAAAAAAAGGTAAATCATAGAAATACAATTTAAATGAGATTAAAGTATTTTTGTTTATCTACAAATTGGTACACCATGAAAATAAATAGAATTATGGTTCAATTGAAATTAAAAAAAAAATTGTTGATGTGCTATTTTTTTTAATTTCAACTTGATAGGTGTGTATATATAGTGAATACCATAAATATTATATTAAGGTTATAGTTGTAAATTTTAAAGGGGTGCAATAAGAAAAAAAAAAAAAAGTAATATATGGGGTGGGTTAACTTAGTAGTGGGAGTATTATCGTGGGTGTTAATAGCCGTGCCCTTAGCCAAATTAGTGCATAATCAATTAAATCAATAATATATTTATAAATAGAATACATGTAATTTCTACAAATAAATTACATTAGTGATATCGATAAATCAATCAAATAATAATTTAGTACTAGCTAGAATATAAAAAAATATATTATATTTACACCTTTATGTGTAATGTTAAATAGGCCCTCTATTTTTTTTTATTTGTCTCATTTTATCCATTCATGCGAATCAATTTTCTCATTAATTAAAATATCAAAAGACTATTATAGACATTAAATTTATATAAATTACAATAACTACAATTTATTAGGGATATTGTGTTGAAAAAAAGAAGATAAATTTGCATTGAGATTGACAAATATAAAAACATCATTTTGAATAAAATGAGATAATTAAATAGAAAATGAGTGAGTAATTTACATTTACACCTTATGCACTTTGTATAGCCGTGGATTGGATTCATGCATAGTTGATTTCTATATTGTATAACATTATGAGTTTTTCGTATTATTTTTTAATCACGCTTGGGGTGGGGGTGTGCCCGGTCTCCCCATTAGTTATTAGATGAATAGATGACGGTTTAGGTTTAAAAAAAATATGAATTGATGGCCTATATATATATTATATTCACTTATACGCTCAAATTTTAATGGACTCAAATTATTCTTCAACTTTTTTACTATTATTTTAGTCTTTTAAATTTCAAAACAATCAATTTTCTATTTATTTATATTGTTGATGATGTAAGGTTTTTACTCATCTTAATTTACAAAATTTTGTCATGTTTGAAGACTACGAATATTTGGAGATTATGTTACACGTTGAACACAAATTTTAGTGTGAAATTGGTTCATACATAATACTTTTTAGTATAGCAGTTAATATTATTTAGTGTAATCAACTAATACCCTTTAGTTATACAACTAATATTGTTCGTACCTTTCAATGACAACACTTAATACAGTGAAAATAACTAATATATTTTAGTGAAAATAATTAATATCCTTCAAACAATTTATATATGAACCATTTTTAGTCTATATTCGGTCATTTAGTAATATTAAAACTTGAATTTTTCATGCATGAAATAATGAACATCTCATTTTTTTCATGAATAATGTGTTAAATGGAATGTTAATAATTTTTAAACCTAATACGAATAAGTAAAATTTTCCATTAGCTTATTAGGATTATTAGATTTTTCAATGTTCATTAATTTTTGTAAAATATACATGAATGAAAAAAAAAATAGTTATATTCATTAGATTTTTTTTTTTAGCTCCTCAACAAACAATTTTGAATACACCCTTGGATACAATCTTAAGATTCTTAAGTATGTAATAGTTATACTTATTATACAATTCCAAAGTTTCAAACGATGTATTTTATGAGTCCTTAGGGTTCATAAATAGAACGCAATTTTTTTTTTAATGGAGATAAATTTGTGTTTTTTTTACAATAGGAGTATAATAATAAGAAAACAAAAGAATTCCCTAATAAAAATATGATTTTACGTAATAGTGGTGAAACTTTAATGAATTGTTTTTTATTTAATAATTTATATTACAAATGATTTTTTTTTAAATGCCAATATTTTACATGCTAAATTTATATTTGAAAATTTATTTACAAATATACATTCTTTTTGTTGTTTAAAAAATATCTCATTTAGTAATGGACATTATTTCTTCCATTAAAATGTCTATGAATTCTATCTTTATCATTTTTTGTTAATGTAAAGGTGCCTTGGTTAATATATATAAGTTCAAAAAACAGTTGTTACTAAAAGTTAAAATGTGACTTCTATCAGTGAAAAAGACCGAATATTTTATAACAATAATACTATGAAGGTTAATGGTGATTGCATCTTCAGAATCAAAATAATGTAATTTACTTAGAATCTTATAGATTGATGATATTGTATTGCTTATCGTCTTATACAGTGTACATTTTTTTAAAATACTCTTATTTGGAAAAATTGGTTCTCAATGATTGTGAGTATTCGCGTGAAGTTATATTTAACCAATTTCCGTTGATTAGTTTATGCTTATGACTCTAAAGGTTAATTTGCGAATAAAATCAGGAACTTTATCCAAATTGCAATTTAATCTAAATAATTGGGTAATTGCAAATTTATCACTAACTTTAAAAAATATCAATTGAGGCTTTCAGGAAGCTCCCCAATGCTTAGATCTGATGTGGCAATCTAACGTGGCACACCCCCTAAACTAAACGATGTTGTTTTGTTCCTAGAATTAAAAAAAATTACTGGTATATATATCAGAATATTGAATATAAATTCATAATACACGGAGTACATCATAATTAAATACATCAGTTAATATCAAGATTAAAAAAAAGATCGATTCCCTAAGAAAATCATAAAAATAATGAACATAAATAAAACATATAATATCAAATTAAATGCTGCAAAAAAAATTTGGAATAAAAAAAACAAAATCCGCTCCAATTTGGAGACGTATATATTTCATATTTTCTCATATTATCACCTCCATATACCTTCAAGGAAACATCGGCGTGCGAGTTATAAGATGAGTTTGAGGAATGATGAAAACCACTGGACATGAACAATTGCTTAGATAAATGAATTATATTATTTCTAAAGTTCAATTATTGCGATTTTTTAGATTAGAATTTGGGGAAGATGATATTTGGGAATTTGTCAAATGACAAGTATTGATTTTTTGAAGAGAATCTGAGAGAGCGTCAATATTTTGGAAGTGAGAATCTAATAGAAGAAAGGGGCAATAGCTCTCCGCTATATTGTACATTTCAATGACTGTATGTACAACTATATACAATTTTTAATAGTATGTACAATATTTTCATGTAGTGCAGAGTAATATTTTGTTGTTCATGTACTATATACTAATTATACCTAGAAAAAAAAGGAAGAAGGTACATTGTGATATTGGATTTGGGGGATTTTGACATGCAACATTTGATAGTACATATATTTTTTCATTTTATATTCGATATTTGTTTGTATTTAGATCTTTTATGTTATATATTCTGATATATTTGTACATTCCATGTATTTTTTTTATTTATTTAGAGTATGACATGTCAGCTTGCTACATTAGATTCGGGCAAGGAGGAGCTGCCCTGAACCATCAATTGTAAAAAAAAATTAAAAGTTGTGATAAATTTGCAATTACTCAATTGTTTAGATTAAATCACAATTTAAACAAAGTTCGTGATTTTATTCGCAATTAACCGGTTATATAATATTATATATAAATTATATTTCCTCTTATCAACTTATAATATTTATTACGTTAATTGATGAAATTTTTTATTTGAAGTTTTTTAAAAGTATTATTTAAACGTTCAACATATTTATAATTCATTATTTTTTTAAAATAATTAATCACAACATTGTCATAGTTGTAGCAATTTAATTGTCTTGCTACTTAATTTTTTTTATCTATTTATTTTATATTACAACATAAATATAAATAAATTTAATTTAATTTAATGACATAACATTTGACTTTGAATTATTTTTTTAAAACTTGAAATCTACACTTTAATTTATTACTCCATGTTATTTTATTACGTGATTTTATTCGCAATTAACCGGTTATATAATATTATATATAAATTTTAATTCATCTTATCAACTTATAATATTTATTACATTAATTGATGAAATTTTTTATTTGAAGTTTTTTAAAAGTATTATTTAAACGTTCAACATATTTATAATTCATTATTTTTTTAAAATAATTAATCACAACATTGTCATAGTTGTAGCAATTTAATTGTCTTGCTAATTAATTTTTTTATCTATTTATTTTATATTACAACATAAATATAAATAAATTTAATTTAATTTAATGACATAACATTTGAATTTGAATTATTTTTTTAAAACTTGAAATCTACACTTTAATTTATTACTCCATGTTATTTTATTAAACCGATGTTCAATTTTGTGTTTTATCACAAATTAGTGTCAGTTTCTCATGAATTTTATTCGATCATGGCTCACTTTGTCATCAATTTAAATCACACAATGGTTCAATTTGTGCTTACCTATGTTTTAATAACATCAATTGCTTCATTAATTATGTAAAATATCCTAAAAATAGTTATGTTTACTTTGAAACCATATTCAATTTTGTGTATAATTTTGAAATTGAAGTAGATCATAACTGGAAAATTATTCTCAGTCTATTATAAATTTTGGTTTATTGGTGTTACGGTTCAACACATGTTTTGTCTCACTAAAAGTTGCTGTAAATTTGTTAGAAATGTTGTAATGTGTTGTTTTAAAAATTACATGTTACATTTGATTAAAAAAATGAAAAATATATACTAAAAATTGATGATTTGAACTAATATAAATTGATATTTTTTCAAACAAGTTTATTTTTTTAATCAAATACTGAAATATTTAATTCTTGATTAAATTAAATATGAAATCACTTATACATAAATATATTATAGATTACAATCTGTCCCTAAATTAATTATAAGTTCTTGGGTCAGATAAGATTTATCAAAAAGTTATATGGTGCAGCTAACTACACCCGTTATTTTTCTAAGATCTCACACCTTATTTATAAACTATACTAAATATATTCATTCTAAAATTATAATATTGTCTATTATATAATACTTTACTCATATCTTTATCGTCAATCTCATTCAATTTTAATACAACCATCAAACATACCAACTCCATCACCTCTTCAGTCAAATGGTGAATAACATGATTAACGTATTTGCACAAATGTCATTTGAGCGGAGAAGTTTAAAATTGAGTGTGAAAGAAACTACAAAGCGAGGTAATTTGTTTATATATATTATATTTTTTAATCTTAATGTATCATTTTTTTTTTTTTTTTGCATTATACTACAATTTTTGTTATTTTCTGTTTGAACAGTAATGAAAATTGTTATTGAACCATTTATAGATAATTTAAGTTTTTCTCAAAATATTTCGACTGAAAGTCAAATTGGTCAATTTAAATTTTTTGTTAAAAGAAAAATTGAACTAATGAATGTTGGTGATATGAATGAGCTTTTTGTGAAATGTGATAATGCTGAATTGAAATTTTTTTTTGTGAGATTTATATTTATGTGGATAAATATCTATTTTCTTAATTTTTCACCGAATTTGTAAGTTTAATATTCATCCTTTTTTTATTAACAACCACCAATTCTGGGAGAAAACTTTTAAATTTATATTTTTAGAAAAAATATATTTTATTATATTGAAGTATGTGATAACTGGAGATTTGTTCTCAGCAAGTTCACTGATGACATTGATCGTCTCATGATTAGTCTCACTAAAGTTTGGTAAAATTTTGTTAGAAATGTTAGATTGTGAAAAATGATAAAAAAAAAAAATTAAAATATAATGATATGGATGTCGGAGCAAGAATAATTTTTATTAATCATATACCAAAGTTGTGTCCTACCTCCGTCCCACAACACTTTGCACCGTTATTATTCATCTCGTGTTTTCGCGAGCGAATTTTTTTATTAGTATTTGAAATGATAAATTAATTTTAAAATTACTTTATAATAGAGAAGAGGTAGATATATCATACCCTACCTTAAAAATTATTTTATCATTTCAAATACTAATAAACAACTCGCTCGCTAAAACACGAAGATAAAGGTAACTGTGAAAAGTATTTGGGGACGGAGGGAGTACTTGATATTGATCTTTTCAATTAAGTTTTTTTATTGATTGTTTCATTTGTATTTCTAAATTCCAACGACGATATAATATTTTGTTATCATATTAACTTTATATTAACTTAAGTGGATGTTAATGATTAGTAACAGTCCACTTTTGAGTTACAGAGATTTAAGTTTTGTGATTTTTATTAAAATTTGAGGTGCTTAATTTTGTTATATATGTTATCTAATTTTGTTTGTGTGTTTGTTATTATTATTTATATAAAGTTTATTTCTAAAAAAATTAAATACAACTTTTTTTTTACAGTTATGTAATTATTTTAAGAATAATCAATTTTTTTAATTATTAGTATTATTCATATTAAAATATGACACTCCCCCCCGTCCCACTATTAACTTCTCATTATTCTTTGACATAAATTTTAAAGGGAGGTATTAAATATATATATATATATATAGTAGAAGTGATGTGATGGAGAGATTAGAGATATGAATTAAGTGTAGGAATATAATATTATATTTTTTGTTTCTAAAAAGAGAAACATGAAATTAATAGTGGGACAGACGAAAAAGACTAAATGAGAAGTTAATAGTGGGACGGAGGGAGTAATTTTTAATTCTTGATTCAATTAAATATGAAGCTGTTTATAAATAAATTTATTATAGGACACAACTATCTTCGTGAACTATTTTACTGAGTTCACAAACATCTAAATTTACCCACCTAGATATAAGGTAAATTTGATTGCTTGAAATGTGGAAAGAAAGATGTGTCTTTTGTTATAAGGTAACTAGGGTAACTATGTTTCAAAAAAAAATTCTTTCTTTTGGTATATGTTGGAAGTCTTATTTTTTTTCCTTAAAATGTTTTTTTTCCCTTAAATTTTTATATTTTTTTATGTAGGTATGGATTGAGGGTCATAGTTGTGGATGACACATACACTATTTATCTTAATTTGTGGGATAATATTTGCTTTGAACTCATACAAAAGAGTACAAATCAGTTATTGCAGAATGAATACAGGGTATATTTTTTATTTTATTAAATTTTGGAATGAGTCAACGTTTTATTAAATTGTTATTGTATTTTTTTTATCTAATACTTTGTTGTATTAGTTTTTGGTATAATTCTTTGCTTTTGTTAAGTAATATTTATTTAATATCGTCAAAAATATATACGGACTAAAGAAATGAGATGATATTCTTGTGCCTTTGGATGAGATTTGTAATTATATTGCGAACGATTTTCATGTGGACCGATTTAGATTCTATTTTTCGTTTTATAAAGGGAGGGAGACTAAATTGAAGGTAAATTTGTTTAATTATTTATAGTTTTTAATATAATTTATTATTTTTGTTTCAATGTTAATTTATTTTATAATTTAGTATTTGCCGTATTTGTTCGTTAAGAGGTTTGTAACTTCTACTACTTTGCAAGAGTTGATTCTGAAGCAGAGGTCAATTTCAAATTCATTGTTAAAGTACTTTAATGTTGAGCCTCTATAAAATAGTGGAATCTGGTATTTAAATGTTCATGTTGGTTTTAGAAATTATTTTGATATTCGTGCTGGTGATCTACTATTTTTTGGAAGAGGACCATGGATGTGCTTTTTCCTTTACTATATTCAATGGTAATGATGGATCTTTGAAGGAAAAGAGAGGTGAACGTCTACTAAACTACCCGATTACAAGTGTTGTCAAGTTGTACAGGATTCGTCCTGAATTTGTTGTTGAATGCACTAAGCGTATTGCAATTATAATCGTTTTAGTGCATTCGATGTCTTTTTTTGGTTTAGACTAATTTTATTTATTTATTATTAGTTTATTCCAAGACCTTTTGTTCAATTATTTGGAAATACTCTTCCGAAGTGTTTCTATCTGAGAACTAAATTTGGAAACCAGTATATGAGCACATAAATAATGAAGCATAATGGATTTCAGTTGAAAGTAAAAAAAAATTGGCATGATGAATTCCATTGTTATAATAAAGTTAGATATCTAACTTTATTACATGATGATGTTCAAATATTTTATATTGGTTTTTTAGACAATAATTACGAAGTTGCTACGTGGTCTCGCTATGTTAATCACATTTACTTTATATTTTTTCGTTGTCTCCATTTGTTACGTATATCTTTTTGTTTAGCATTTTTTTATATTATATATAACATAGTATTGTTCTATTTCAGTTAGCTATCCTAAAGATTATCGTTCTCAAATTGTTGTGGATTGACATCAATCTGACTTTCTGTATTGTTTGGTGCGTATTGATTATATTTATATCTTATTTTTCCAGTCAAAATTATTTTATAGAAAGTTTAGGTACATATTTTTTAATAATGTATATTTCTAAGTTCAATATATTATTCTTTCTATTCCAGAATCTTCAAAGGGAAGCAATTAGTGTTTTTTATTCTATTAGTCTTACTATTTGGTTGAAGAATGCATTGCATGGATAAATTTTCAATGTTCGTTATGATCATCGCTTCATAGAATCTCATGGTGGGCATTCTATTTTTATGTGTCTATGTGACAATTGGAAATCTATGACGTTGAGTGTTTCTTTGAATATATCTGATAAAGTCTATTTCTACAAGTAGCCCGATGAAGAAAATGATGCTTCCCATGTTTTTTTTTTTTTATCTTTCAAGGATGATTCTATAAGGTGTTATGTCTGGATCAATACTTTTGGAGTGTTGTTGGTTATTATAACTTTGTTTATAATGTCAATCTTTTTTTAATAATAGTATTGATATTTGTTTTCATAAATTGTCATGTTTAATATTGGTTATTAATAATTCATCATGTACATGAAATACTATAAAATTACCTTGATATTATCACTACCATCATGATTTAACAAAATATAACAAACAATGTAAAATTACCTGAATGTCATCATTAATTATGGGAGTAACAAGAGTTGTATTATTTTGTTAACAATACTTTATTATACGTCGACCTCTAATTCAGGTTAATATATTATTACCATATATTCCATTTTTTCATTTCAAAATATAATTGGCCAATTACTTAATTAGATTAAAATGAAGAAATTCATACCTTCATAGTATGTTTTAGTTTCTATCCATGTCTTTAATAAGCTATTAATGTGTGTGAGGTCCGACCTGCGCTTCGAATCTGTCAACTCTGCCACTTGGATGAATGTTTGAGGTGTTAATTAACATTAATTAAAATTAGATTAATGCAATACTATATTAACCTTTGGAAAATTCTTGTGTTACCAATAAATTAGCAGCATTTAGGTTTTGGAAGTGGTTAACCACCTTAACCCGGACATGCAGCAAAATTACACGGAACAATTAAAAAGTCTAATGTTTGGAAAATCAATTATACTTTAGTGAGTTTCTTCTAATCCTGACCGGTTTCGCTATTCATCCGATTGACCTACTTTGCAACTGGGAAGAATTTTAATGTTATTAAAGAATTAAAATTTAAATAGGATTAAATGAAATTAATATTTCTTAGAACAAATAATTAACCGATTAAGCAACCGTTTTCTACGGAAGTACACCTCTTTGTAATCCTTTCATAATCATCAAACTTTCACCAGTCGGAGGTTGATCCTCTATTTGGGTCTAACTTGAAAATGTTGAGGATTTGAAAAAAATATAAATAACAAAATATAAGTCAATTTGAATGTCCGCAACCTACCTTAATTTTCTTAAAGAAAATTGCTCTGTGATTCTGATTTAAATGGCTTTCGAAATCTGATGACGTTTTTTCGTAAGTTGGATTTGCAGGCGGTAACCTTCGTCTTTGGCTGTCAATGACTTCGTTAATTTCTTTACTGGTTTAGTAGGGTATTGAGACGAAGAGTTATAATGGAATAAGGGATATGGTGTGCTTCTATTTACGGAGAAGTAAGTAGGATTGATTTACCTTTAATAATTAACGATTTTGGACTAGCATAACATACCCTTTGAATGTGGGAAACAATAGTTCTTTAATCTTCTTCCATGTGTATTGTTATACATACACGTATTTTGTCAAGTGTATATGGGAAAGTGTGGACGAATTATTCAATGTGTCTTAAATTACTATTAATGTAATTGATTTTGTTTTGCTTTTTGCAAAAATTGATAAGACACCATCTCATGGCATGACACAAGAAAAATTAACATCTACCCATACCAAAATATTAATGTATTTACGGTCAAATTATACCTCATTGTCTCGTGTGTTGAGTCAGCTCACACATGACCTACTCTTACTTGGCCATAAGAAAATGGATACTCCCCCCGTCCTTTATTATCTATCTCATTTTATCTATTCACACAAACCAATTTTTATTTATTTATTAAGATATCAAACGACACTTACACCCTTATTTATTATTTCTATCTATTACAAAATAATATTATCTTCATAATTTATTTGAGGTGTTATTGGAAAAAGTAGGTAAAGATGTATTTATATTAATGTATTGACAATTAAAAAAAGGACGTTGTTTTGGATTTAAAAAAAGACATTTAACAAGGGACGGAGTGAGTATTTTTTTCAAAAAATATTAAATTGTGGTTTATTGTTAAATTATTTTAATTATATGTTGAATTTAAGTATAATTGTCTTATGTTATTGGACAATGCATACTAACAACCACAACTATTAGAATGTTAGTGTGTTATATTCAATTTATGTTTTACGTCAGTTGTGTTATATATTAAAAAATAGTTTGTGATAAGTTAATCAAGATTTTTTTTAATTATTGAATATTTAATCGGGAATATAACAAACTTCATTTGGAGTATATTTTATCTGGGATAAAAAAAAAAGTTTATGGTAAATTTTTTCATTAAAAAATTATTTTTAAGTTTTATAAAAAAAAAAGGTTATTATCATAGTTGAAAATTGTAACAAATTCTGTCCGTGCGAAGCACGGGTAGGACGATCACTAGTAAATATATAAATTACTTAGTCATTTTACATATGTCTATTATTATTTTCAAAATGATTGGTATATTTAAAGGATTTTGGATTTTAAGTGGTGGGATCTAACCATAGAAGAAGGGGAACGGATAGGATCCCTCAATTTCCTTCATTTCATAAAATCTAGACCAATCATTTTAATCAATGGACCAAAATTTAACACGATCATCCATTTAACTTCTGCAATTTAATTATCTACCCACAATTTTCTCAATTTTACTTTTCAACAAAAACAGAACAAGTTGAGACAATTGTTTTCTTCAAAATTTCTATCACATTCCAAAGCAGAGAAGATTTTTACTCCAAATTTTCTATATCAGATGCAGTATTTTGGTAATTTTCAAATCAATTTTCTCACATATTCATATTCTCTCAATTTCTCGGTCTTTCTTTTCTCTTCTATTTTTTTCGTTTTTTTAATTAGTGGATTGCCAATTTTCACTCACTTTAGATTACGGTAAAATGTTTCAAATTGGATGGGTGCAAACGGATCAGTGAAACCGATAAGACTAGTCTAAAATTATGAAAAAGCTATGGATTAATTACCTGCTAAAATTCGAGACCGGAAACATAATTCATCTTAGGCGGAAATATCCCACTTAAATTAATGATGGTTTATGACCATAAAAACTGTGATGGGTTAAAAAAATTAGTCACTAATATTTGAGACTAGCGTTTTTATAACCAATCATCTTTTTTCGCAATACTATCACTAATAATATTTTACGACCGCTTTTACGTTGCAAACACTGTCCTTTTTGTAGTGAAGCATTAAGATGTTATTCAAGGAAATTAACCTAACAAATCCAATTATGACAAGTTAACAAAATTCTTCATCAATACAATTAGTTAATTGTTGTGATTAATGAGAATAAATATTATTAATTCATACTCTGTATGACTCAACAAGAATCAAAATAAGATAATAAACTAATTATATCACCGCAATCATTTAACTATTCATTTTCTTATTTTTATGTCCACCTAAATTATTCAACAAAGAACTAATAGTAGTACATACCTGTACTCAAATTAGTGCTCAGCCAAGGAAGAAGATCGAACAATGGAATAGACTCGCGCGGTTGGTGCAGAATTGACGGTATATATATCTAAATCAAACTGCATACAAGAGCTTTGTTCAGTAAAATGTAATCACAAACTTATGACAAATTGGACGATTTAATAAGTTATGGGACCGAAATTAGACACTAGATAAATTACGGGACCAAAATATCACTTTTATGCACCTTCTTAATTAATATTGTACTCTAGGATTATAGTTGATACAACCAAATCACGATACAATAATGTAAAGTCCATTAATTTTGAGATTATCCGGAATATAAAAGACGATTAATGTGTTAATTCCATTGATATAAATACAAATATTTAAAAAATATCTATAAAACATGAAAAAGAAAAACCCAATATTTTTCAATTCAAATAATTATTATTTAAGATGAATTACAAAGCTCCCATAAAATACTAATAATGAAATTTTAATTACTAATTAAGAATTTAAATCGCGATAGAGTAAATAAAATAATAAAATAATAATTTTTTAAAAATTTTGATTCTCCGTATCTTCGTAAAATAATTCCAAATCGCTATCATGATCTCGTCTCCACCAATAGTATATAAATAATTATTACAATGATTATTTTAGAGTATAATATGAAATTATAAGATTGGAACAACTCTCATGCTCGTCATCAATATTTTAGAGAATGTCATTTTATCTTCCAAAATCTACATATATAATTAATTAAATAATTTTTGATATATATATATAAGGCGAGAAAAGGAAAAAAAATATTTTTTTTCCCTAACTTGTTTGGTGTCCAATTTTGGTCCCAAAAATTTTAACTATTCAATTTTGATCCCGTAACTTATTAAATTGTCCAATTTTGATCCCATTTGGGACTAAATTTGGACGATTGATAAGTCGTAATTCTTGTATGAATTATGTGTTTTAATTGGTTGTTTTGTAACAACAATTTAATATTTTGCTTGTAATTGCACGACTTATTTTATTACAGTCTCAATGCTTTGATTGTGTATTATTCTATCCTTTTCAGGGTATTTTGGAACCTTTTTAATTAAGCTTGAGACGGGTCAAACTTGGAGGTGGGAGTGAGTGCAAATGGATCGAGCCAAATACAAATACGTAGTACAACATGTGGTCCAATGTTAAATTATAGCACATGTTTCATATGCTATGCATATTGCATGCAATAAAGCCGTAGTTAAATGCTCATTTATCAAGGCTTTAAAGTGTCTAAGATCAAGCCTTAGAAATTTCCCACATGTTGATTTAATCATCAAATTGGCTCAAGGACTTAAATGGCATTAAAGGTGGCTCCACTATATAAAGCCATCATTGAAACATGGAAGAGGAGAACTTTTGAGAGAGAAACACAATACTTTTAGAAGTGTTTTGTTTTATTTCTTTATCATTTCACTTAGCCATGTTTAGTGGCTAATTTCTTGTTCTAGTCCAAGGATATGTTGAACCTTGAATATTTTTCCCTTTTAATTATTTGGTGACGGTTTTAATTTCATCCTATCTCGATTTCTTTGCTATTTGTTTATATGCTATGCATGTCCAATTAATTAATTTATTTGGTTTGGCCACCCGAGTTTGTTAGTTAATTGATTCTAGCTAAATTACACTTTATAATCCGTAATTGTTATAAATGTGTAATTGGAGTAGCAAATAGGGCAGAACACCCTAGGGACAGCAAAGTCTAGATTGTATGATTCGGACGTTCCGCTTTCATAGTCTAGTTTGTCCTATTATTTTGGTTCGTTAATGCATTCAATGAATTGAATCTCGAATACATGTTTTGGGATTATTCATTCGAATAGGTTAATTGGGGGTCGTACCTTCTGATTAATTAAACTTAAGAAATAATTCGGATTAGTTTGGTCGTACCACTGGTCTAGGGGCAAGATTCGAGATAGGGCTGAGATGAACCATGAACCTTAATTAAATTGGTAGAATTATTCTTGGGGATACTATCCAAGGGCTAGATTATTTTTATTTATCGAATTCTTATTTTATTTTCTTGAATTCTAGTAGTTATACAACCAATCCAATCCCCCCCCCCCCCTTATAGTTTTATTACACGAATTTACTCAATAAAATTACAATTGTTCCTCGTGGGTTTGACCCTTACTTACCCTACTACATTAAGTGGGTTAGTTAAGGTAAATTATTTTTGGGTGCCTACGACAGCACACCAAATTTTGGCGCCGTTGCCGGGGAACGGTGTAATTTTTATTGAATTTTTCGTGTTTTAATTTTTGTTGAAAAAAAAATATTTTTTGAAAAACAAAAAAAAAAAGTAAAAAAAGAAAATTTAAAAGAAAATCGTCGAGCCAACGACGTTAAAAAAAGGCGCTGATTGGGAGGCAACCCAATGTTTTTAATTTTCACTTTCCATATATTTTTCTTATTTTAGTTCAATAAGTTTCTCTCTATTTGTCTCTTTTACCAAGTATCAATGAAGCCTAATGGAGTTGCTGAAAAAAATTAGTGAAAGAGTTCAAGTCTCCATTGTCACTCCCAACTCGCACCCATAAACCTCGTCACCAAGTGAAATACCGGTAACCCCGTTCCACTCTATTTAAATTCTTTCATATGTGATTAGTTATTTTATGTCTTGTATAATTGTGCTAGAGACTATCACATGTTTAGGTGTGGGGGGAGATATATGATATTTTGGTGGTTTCATTTTATTTGGTTGATTCAAAATTTCATGTTTTGTTGAATTGAGTCTTATATCATGAAGAGTGTTAGGTGTGAATGATAATATTTTTGGGATAAAGTGAACTATTTTGTTGATATTAATATTGAATGAATGAAAATGTGCAAGATTCAATACAATAGCCGTTTCATGTGAGCTTTTGGGCCTTAAAGAGCAATACATCTATATCATGCTCCATTTTTTTTTCGTGTTATGAGTGATCAAACATGATGTGTATGTTCTAGAACTTGCTTTGTTATGCATTTTGAGACCACATAGTGAATTCATGCATTTGAATGATAAGGGCACTTAGGATTAACCATGTTGATAGCCTTTTCTTTGAAACTCTTACCCTTGTTAATTTTCCACTAGTTTGCCCCTTTGAGCTTATAGCCTTTTTATTGATTGAACACATAATAAGCTTATATCCCTTTTATTCTATTTGGCCAATATTTTGAACCCTTCTTGTCAAGAAGTTTGAATGAAATGCATGTGCCAATTGTGAATTTTGATTGTTATAGGGAAGGGTAAAAAAAAAAAGTGTGAAGAAAAAAATGTGGCAAAAAAGAAAAGAAAAAAAAAAAAAGCCACTGTGGGAAGAGTTGAAAAAAACAAATGAGAAAAGTGTTGTTATTTTGTTGGGGAAAGCTAATAGGGTGATTACTTGGTACATTAATTCTTGATATATTTAAAAGTTACCAAGCAAGGTGAAAAAATGAATAAGGGTGATATGTATTGAAAAGTGTAGTGAATGGGGGATAAATTCCTTATGCGTGCTTTGAATTCACAACTCCTTGATTTTATATAACCCACATTTTACTCCTTATCCAACCCCTCACCAAAGCCCCATTACAACCCTTATGAAGACCCTTTGACTTTTGCATGATATTCATAAATTAGTGGTGGATATTTGATATATAAGCAAGCTTATGGTAATGACATATTGTGTTTTGATATTGAGTGATTTTTTTTTGTTCCCTTTCAAACACTTGAGGGAATTGAGTGATATCCTTGTGAGGTATTGAATCTTGTCACATTTGACTTTGTGATATTATTAATTATTGATGAAGTGCCTTATTTTGTTCTAAAAAATAGTGTCATGATCACTCTACATTTTGGATTATTATTGACTCGATTTTTCACGGTTTGGTATTTTGGATTAATTCTCTTGAACTTGGATAAAATAAAAAAACAAATTGAGTTTTTGTGATATTGATTCCTAATTTCTTATACACCTTATGCTTTGGTCTTAGTGCATACTTGAGGACAAGTATGGTTTAGGTGTGGGGGAATTTGATAAGTCGTAATTCTTGTATAAATTATGTGTTTTAATTGGTTGTTTTGTAACAACAATTTAATATTTTGCTTGTAATTGCACGACTTATTTTATTACAGTCTCAATGCTTTGATTGTGTATTATTCTATCCTTTTCAGGGTATTTTGGAACCTTTTTAATTAAGCTTGAGACGGGTCAAACTTGGAGGTGGGAGTGAGTGCAAATGGATCGAGCCAAATACAAATACGTAGTACAACATGTGGTCCAATGTTAAATTCTAGCACATGTTTCATATGCTATGCATATTGCATGCAATAAAGCCGTAGTTAAATGCTCATTTATCAAGGCTTTAAAGTGTCTAAGATCAAGCCTTAGAAATTTCCCACATGTTGATTTAATCATCAAATTGGCTCAAGGACTTAAATGGCATTAAAGGTGGCTCCACTATATAAAGCCATCATTGGAACATGGAAGAGGAGAACTTTTGAGAGAGAAACACAATAATTTTAGAAGTGTTTTGTTTTATTTCTTTATCATTTCACTTAGCCATGTTTAGTGGCTAATTTCTTGTTCTAGTCCAAGGATATGTTGAACCTTGAATATTTTTCCCTTTTAATTATTTGGTGACGGTTTTAATTTCATCCTATCTCGATTTCTTTGCTATTTGTTTATATGCTATGCATGTCCAATTAATTAATTTATTTGGTTTGGCCACCCGAGTTTGTTAGTTAATTGATTCTAGCTAAATTACACTTTATAATCCGTAATTGTTATAAATGTGTAATTGGAGTAGCAAATAGGGCAGAACACCCTAGGGATAGCAAAGTCTAGATTGTATGATTCGGACGTTCCGCTTTCATAGTCTAGTTTGTCCTATTATTTTGGTTCGTTAATGCATTCAATGAATTGAATCTCGAATACATGTTTTGGGATTATTCATTCGAATAGGTTAATTGGGGGTCGTACCTTCTGATTAATTAAACTTAAGAAATAATTCGGATTAGTTTGGTCTTACCACTGGTCTAGGGGCAAGATTCGAGATAGGGCTGAGATGAACCATGAACCTTAATTAAATTGGTAGAATTATTCTTGGGGATACTATCCAAGGGCTAGATTATTTTTATTTATCGAATTCTTATTTTATTTTCTTGAATTCTAGTAGTTATACAACCAATCCAATACCCCCCCCCTTTATAGTTTTATTACACGAATTTACTCAATAAAATTACAATTGTTCCTCGTGGGTTCGACCCTTACTTACCCTACTACATTAAGTGGGTTAGTTAAGGTAAATTATTTTTGGGTGCCTACGACAGCACACCAACGATTTAATAAGTTATGAGACCAAAATTGAAAAGTTAATTTTTTTGGGACTAAAATTGGACACTAGACAAGTTGCGGGACCAAAAAACTATTTTTCTCTGACAAATAGCATTAATATTCAAGAAAATGCAGTTAACTGTTTAAAAAAATAAAAAAATAAATTGATTCCACACCTTTCCACAAGTTTTGACTTTTAGACCACTACAAGAAAATATAGAATTCTCTATAAAAGTTGTTAATTGAAATTTTCAACAAAAATTTTTATAGTAGGGATTATCTACGAAATTTCCTACAAAATTTTCAAATTATATAGACATCTTTATTCCTACCTACAACGAATTTACTTACGAAATTTTCGTGGTAAATTTTAGTAAGCAAATTGTTTTAAGTAATTAATTATCTAGAAATTTCATTTAGTAGGCAAATTGTTTATAGGTTGATGAATAAAGATGCTTACATACTTAAAGAAATTGCAAGTAAATCGTAAACAATCTCACTACAAAAAATTTTTGTTCTAAAATTTTGTAGACAATTCTTTATTTTCTTGTAGTGGATGAGGCGAAAATCTTCTATGGTATTAAAACCAAAGGTTTTTGTCCAAATCCAAAGATCTTATTTTGATTCTGGCTAAAAACAATTCTACTCATATTAATTTGTCAATTCATTGTCCTATTTCCCAAAAGGAATTAAAATTGAGAATTTAACTCATGCGTGGGAAAGGGGTGGGGAAGGTGGGTATTAGAGAAAATAAATAAATAAATTGAAACCACACATTTTTATAAGTTCAAATTTATACACGATACGATTTTTTTTTTTTTTTTAACTAATATAATGTATGAGAAATTAACAACATTTAAGAAACAAATACAAAAATAGGTAGCATAAAGATGATGAGACAATTAGAATAAATGTTATGAATGGAAATGCAGCGAGTCGTAACATGTATAATTATGGAAAACCAACATCACTAATTAAATAGATAACTAAATACCTGTACTCGATCGATTAGCAAAAGAAATTAAACTGATGAGATGAGAGATATGAACAAAGGAATTCGAGCTGGATCATGGCTATAAATATGAGACACTCTATCGTATATTCTTTGATTGGTGCCGAATTCAGAATTACTTGGAGTATATTACATATCCTCCAACCAAGCAATTCGTTGCTAATCTACAAAGGAAAGGACAAAAGTACGTGGAACACAATTACCTTTATCTTTACTAATACTAATAATTCAAAAGAGTAGAAAAAATAGTTATATATGAATTTGAACTTATAAAAATGTGTGGTTTGAAATTTAGATTTTAAATCCACCATCTAAATCTACTCCACTTATTTGAATAAAGTATTCAAATGAATTGATTTCAAATACTTACCTTTAATTCTAATTCTAAATGGAGGAATTTCAAATATTTAGCAGAACCATATCATTTGAAATTCATAGATTTTTAAATCCATCATTTTTAAATTTTTAAATTTTAAATAACTCTATCCAAACAGAACTTTAGATTTTGTCATCTTATACTTTAAAATGCATTTTTTTTTCATTTAACTTTGGTTGATTTTGGTTTTCGTCCTATTAACTTTTGAATTTTTAATTTCATCCTATAACTTACAAAAATTGTGTTTTTCATCCTGTTAACTTTGGAATTTTGAATTTTGTCCTATAACTTACAAAAAAATTTGTTTTTTTGTCCAATAACTTACAAAAAAAATATTTTTTTGTCCGGTAAATCTGACGTGACCAATTTTTTGTAAGTTATAGGATGAAATCCAAAATTGCAAAGTTAACAGGATGAAAAACACACTTTTTGTAAGTTATAGGATGAAATTCAAAATTCCAAAGTTAACAGGAAGAAAACCAAAGTCTACCTAAACTAAAGGCCAAAAAAGTGTATTTTCCCTATACTTTATCACATAGCTAGCTTTTTATGCCTATGAGCTCTCTCTATCTGTTTGCTTTTATTACATTAGGAGCCATTGGAGCTTTTGTTTTTGGTTGAGAAAATGTCTAATTTAATTAAAATTAAGATGATGAATGTAAATTTCATGATATATTTGAGTTTATACTTTAAATTATTTTAACAATATAATTAGATTTAAAGTTAAAACTCAATATCCGTAAAGCTAGCTTTTGATGAGCAGATGCTCATACGGCAAGGAAATAATTAAATAAATTACTTTCACAATTCACTATAAATTCAAACTTTTTGATGGAGCGAATATATTTCATGGCATTAGAGTTGAAAAGGTTCACACCCGGCTAAATATTAAATGAATTGTTTTTTGCACCTCAATACAAATTTGGATTTTTAGATGAGATAAAATATTTTCACATACATTCTAGTTTTGGTGAATTTTCCTTCACTTGTTTTTGTTATAAATCTAGAAGATTTAATATTCCAAATTTAGGAGATTTGGTGTGGACATTACTTAATTAAGGACCAAGAATCATATTGGGCTTTATCCATTAGACTAGAGTTTTACTATTATATATATCCCTTTGTACTCATAAATTATGTACTCTCATACACAAGAATATTAGTGGAACTCCTGGCTTGGATCGCCCCCAGACGTAGTCGTTCCCGACGAACTGGGTCAACAAATCGTGTGTCTTTATTTACGCACTTATTTACAACACGTTATCAGCTCGAGTCTCTACCTGCAATTGCTCGGTATGAATCACAATTTATTATGGAAATTAATTATCGGATTAATTGAGTTCGTGTATGTTTTGAATTCTTCTATATGCCGATGCAAATTAAATGTATATGTGCCAACTGCCAAGTATATGCATATGTGATTTTTTTTTTACTTTGCCGATGTGAATTCAACGTAAGTAAATATACACCTATGTGAATTTCTTGCTTTGCCGATGTTAATCCATGGCGCTGGCTTAAGCTAAGCAATCGAGCCCTGCCTCCGTTACGAGAAAAGGGAATCCTCCGCTGGGACTCATCCGCCTCCTTGTACGCCCGCAGCGCACGTCGAGCTCGCGCACCCGCCGCACGATCGCGCCCGCAGCGCACGTCGAGCCCTCGCACCCCGTCGCGCCGCCCCACAGCACCGCGAGCCACCGCGCGCTTGAAGCGCCGCACGATGCGCGCTTGCTGCGCCGCTCGTCGAGCGCTCGATGCGCCGCCGTGCCACCACCGCATCTTCGGAGCTCGACTGTCGCCGTACCAGCAGATATCGACCGTCGTTGCGCCGCTATCATGAGGAGGCGCAACCAGCACTGTTGTCGTGGCCGAAGAAGTGCGCAGGGGTGAACGGAATTGGGTTTTTCCCAATTTCTGCTAATTGGCTGAATTGGGCTTACTTTCTTAATCAATAGGGAATTGGGCCTTTTCTTTATCAGGCCCATTACTTGAGAGAATTAAATTTAACTATTTTGGGCCTCTTTTCTTAATCAATGGACCAATTAATTTTCAAAATTCTATTTATGAATTTGGGCCTGAAGCACGCTTTTGTAGCTGAAATTAAATTTAATTATTTTTTTGGGCCTCATATAATTTTGATATTTTTATGCCCTCAAATTATTTTATCAAATTTTTGAAAAATACTTAAAAAATAAAAAGTAATAATTGTTTTAATTTGGGCCGATCAATATATTAATATTGCTCTTTAATTATTTACCTTGAGCCAATTTGTCTGAAGCAAACATGAAAATTATATACTTATTCATACGCATTTAAATCGTCTCTTGGAAATTTACTAACTAATCTCGTGTTGAGCTTTCTTTTGAACTCAATGCCTAAATCGTTGCTCCACCCACTTGAGACGTGTCCAAGTCTCTGCCCGAGATTATACGGTACACCCTAAATTAAATTTCATATGAATTACATGTTTCGATGTGTACCTTTGCTATGAAGTTATCATATTAGTATGCGAATTGAAATCATTGTGACTTGAATTGACGAGCAACGGCCGACGTCCCGAAGGCGTTCGACTGTCGCCCGTCCCGCCGTCCGATCGCCAGCGCCGCCCCGTCGAGCGCGCCGCCCGATCGTGCGCCGCGTGCCGCCTCGCACCGTTGCCTTCGCGCGCGTGGAGCCGCGTGCCCCGTGCCTCCGCGCGCCCGCACCCGATGTCGCGCCGCCGCTGTCGCCCGTCGCGTGCAGCCGCCGCCGCTGTCATCCATCGTGCGCCGCCGCCCTCTATGCGCGTCACACGCGGTGTTTTTCTCGGATTTTTGTGATTTATAATTTCGTTCTTGATATCACAAAATCCGTGTTAATTTAATTTTTAATCCTGAAATATTTCGTTAAATTGCGTTAATATACACGAAATAATTATCCTTATGATTATTTCCTCTGTCTATTAAACCGTATATTTTCTGCAAATTATTTTCATGCGATTATTTTTCTTTTTTTGAGTTTATGCACGTTTATGTGGTTTAATTATCCTACGTGCATTACTTTTTCCGCACATAGTTTATTTCCTTATAGTCCGCATATTATGCCCGGGTAGGCGGCGCCCGGTATTTAATGGACCGTAAATTTATGCCTTGGGTAGACGGCGCCCAGTACGTGCATCTATGTGCCTTAGAATAATCAAATAAATCCTTATTCATCCGTTGTTAATTAATTTGGTCACAACTCTTACCATGTCACTTTAAAAATTATAGTGAATAATGTCCAATATTACCATGATAGAATTCGATGAGCTTGCTCTCGATGGTAATAACTACCTGACATGGGCGCTAGATGTTGAGATCCATCTAGCCTTAAATGAGTTTAGCGAAACAATTATCGAAGGTTCCAAATCCACTAACGGCCTGAAGGCGAAAGCGTTGATTTTCTCATGAACCACCTGAGTGAGGAATTCATTATTCATATCCTCATTCAGGGACCCCGAAATATTATGGAGCTCCCTGTAGGACCATATACTCCTCCCTCCGGTACAATACGACTGGTATATGCACCATATTGTAACTCAGTTGATGCAGAACAACCTGCCAACATTCCATGTTAGCAACCTTATACTCCAGCAGCAGTATAGTGACAATTATATTATTGGTTGTAAACGTGGAAGGGGGAGAGAGAGTAAGATGATCTGGGTTAAAGGCCGAGGTCGTTGTACATCCGGTGGTCATTGAACCTCGAATTTCGCTCCTCAAAATCTGGCAAGGTTAAAACAGTCCTGCTACAGATGCGGATGCAGAGGCCATTGGTCTCGCACGTGTCGCACTCCCAAGCACTTGGTCAAGGCTTATCAAAAGCAACAGAAGGACGACAAGGGGAAGGCCCCTAGAGTCGAAACTCACCATGCCAGACTGCTTGAAGCAGACTTTGACCAAGACAACGTCGATCCTCTGGGCATCAAGCTCAAGGACCTTGGAGATGATGAGTGATTTGTGTATTTGATTGTTTTAGTACTTTATTTTTGGATCCTTTCTTTCGGATATTTTATTTGTGGATGAATTTATTAGCTTTGATGTGTTTAGCTTAAATAGTTGTACATGTGTTTATTCGGGTATTGCTGTTTTATTTATGGCTAGTAAACATATCAGCTATTAGGTTTGGGTTAATTTGCTCTGGTATGATAGGATTGAGGTAGTGATTTATGATTGGTAGATAGCGCCACCACTCATACAATCTTATAGAAGAACTTTCTTCCTTCTCCCCCGGATTGTACTATTTCTACATCCGGCTGTCAAATCTCCATCTAGCCATGAGTATGAAATTTCATGACCCGAGCTTCTTTAAATTAAGGCATCAGCGGTTAAGTCATCCAGGACAATATATGATACGTAGGACTCTACCCAATTCGAATAGTAGAATCCTTCTTGTTGATGAATTTATTTGTGATGCATGTTCTAAGGGTAAGTTAATAGTGCGTCAGTCGCGCACTAAGGTTGGACTAGTGTCTCCGGTTTTCCTTGAAGTGAATTCAAGGGGACATTTGTGGACCGATTCACCCAGCATCAGGATTCAGGACCAATTCATTATTTCATGGTCCTTATTGATGCCTCCACTAGGTGGACATTTGCATTTTGCTGTCCACCCGCAATCAAGCTTTTGCGAAGCTTATTGCGAAGACTATCGAGCTTGGAGCTCAATTCCCGAATTATCCAATTAAATTGATTCGCATGGATAACACATCTGAGTTTAGCTCGAAGGCCTTTACAGATTAATGTATGGCCCTGGGAATTAAAGTGGAGCATTCGGTCCCCTACGTCCATACCCAAAATGGTCTTGCTGAGGCGCTAATAAAACGTATCAAATTTATCGCGAGACCATTGCTTATGAAACTACCCACCTCATGCTGGGGGCATGCAGTCCTACATGCATCGCACTTAGTCCAAATCCATCCAACTGCATATAATGATCACCCCTCCTCTACAGTTAGTGCGTGAGAAATAATCTAGCATTTCCCATCTGCGTATTTTTGGATGTGCGGTATACATACCAATTACGATACCCAAGCAAACCTCTTTGGGCCCACAAAGGAAACTCGGTATTTATGTCGGATTTGACTCTCCATCCATCGTGAAATACCTCGAGCCTTTGTCCGGGGATCAATTAACGGTCCGGTTTGCTGATTGCACGTTCGATGAAGATTACTTCCCGGCATTAGGGGGAGATCCGAATTCAAAATTGAATGAATGCCGGGAACTTACGTGGAACGTAAGTAATCTTCAATATCTAGATCCGCGCACTAATCAATCTGAACTAGAAGTTCATAAGATCATTAACCTGCAGAACTTAGCAAATAACCTGCTAGACGCGTTCACTGACCATAGAGGTGTGACTAGATCGCATATACCTGCAGTAAATGCTCCCCAAAGGGTTGAGGTCCCAAGCAAAATGAGTACTCATGCCCCCACACGCCAAAAGCGTAAGGGACCCTCAAGAGATAGTAACACACCTAAACAAAAGGCTAGCAAATCTGGTCAAGCGAATGTAAAATCTCTAGAAGAGATCCGTCTAGATAACACCAAGTCTCTAGGAGACGAGAGTCCTAGTGATGAAACACGTGCACAAAATATTCCATGCACTAGGACCGTGGAACGACCAGACCCAGATACAATGGGAAATGAGGAAGGTCTGGTTGACGTAAATGTCAAAGTCTCTGTGAATTTCACAGATACGGGAGAAACATGTAATATAAATATTACTGTCGTCGACGACACATTTGCAGCAACATTTGCTCTTTCCATTAACGATCCGAATCCAGAACCCAAAACTATCGTAGAGTACCGGAAGCGCTCCGATTGGGTAAAATGGAAAGAGGCAATTGAAGCAGAGCTCGCATCCCTTAACAAAAGACAAATATTTGACTCTTTCGTTCGTACACCCGCGCGCGCTATCCCTGTAGGATATAAATAGATTTTTGTACGAAAACGAAATGAGAACAATACCGTGGAGAGGTATAAAGCTTAGGCTTGTAGCACAAGGGTTTTCGCAGAGACCCGGGATTCATTTCGATCAAACCTATTCTCCCATCATGAACTCAACGTCATGGACTCAATAACGTTCCGCTACTTGATATCTTTGGCAGTTAAGTTGAATCTCCAAATGAGATTAATGGACGTAGAAACCGCGTACTTATACAGATCACTCGATGCTGACATTTATATGAAAATCCCAGATGGATTTGACATTCCTCAGTTAAGGGATGATGAAAACCGCAGTATGTATAGCATACAACTGCGAAAGTCGTTGTACGACCTGAAGCAATCGGGCCTCTGACTTAGTGAATTCCTTCAGAAGAAGGGATACACGTTCGATAAAGCTTTCCCATACGTATTCACGAAGAAATCGCAAGATGGTTTTTGCATCATATCCGTATATGTTGATGACCTGAACATAATCAGAACATGCAAAGAGATTGAAGAAGCTAGTTCAATCTTGAGAGCTGAATTCGAAATGAAGTCCTTGGGTAAAACCAAGTACTGCCTCGGCTTGCAGATCGAGCACCTCCCAGAAGGAGTCCTTGTTCATCAGTCGACCTACGTGAAAAAGATATTGGAGAGATTTCATATGGATAAATCTCATCCACTTAGCACCCCAATGGTTGTCCGATCCCTTGAAGTGGATAAGGACCCATTTAGGCCAAGAGAAGATTCAGAAGAAATTCTGGGACCAGAAGTTCCTTATCTTAGCGCTGTTGGAGCTTTGCTCTATCTTGCAAATTGCACCCGGCCGGACATTGCATTTGATGTTAACTTGCTTGCGAGATATAGCGCTTCTCCTACGAGGAGACATTGGAACGGTGTTAAGCACGTTCTACGGTACCTCCAAGGATCTCAAGATCTTGGACTGTTTTACCGTAAGAACCAAGACAAAACCTTAGTAGGTTATGCGGATGCTGGCTATTTGTCTGATCCCCACAACGCCACATCCCAGACTGGTTATGTTTTTCTCTGTGGTGGAACTGCAATCTCATGGAGATCGGTTAAACAATCCATGGTTACCACGTCTTCAAACCACTCAGAGACCATAGCTTTACTTGAAGCCGCACGAGAATGTGTTTGGTTAAGGTCCTTGGTAAAACAATTGGTGACTCGTGTGGCATTGCCAAAAGTGATTCACCTCCCACCGTTATATATTTAAAGACAACGCTGCTTGCATCGCACAAATGAGTAATGGGTACGTCAAGGGAAACCTGACGAAATATATTTCACCTAAGTTTTTCTACCCATACGAACTCCAGAAGAGTGGCGTGATTACCATTCAAAAGGTGTAATCTAGTAACAATCTAGCAGATCTGTTTACTAAGTCCTTACCTACGTCTACTTTTGAAAAGTACGTTCGTGGTATTGGGATGCAAAGACTTTAAGTGTTGTTGTCTTCAGGGGGAGCGGTAACCCCGAAATAAATCTAGAAGATTTAGATCTAGAAGATCGATGACATTCCTCCCTACTTATTATTTGGCCGATCCCTAGCACGTGGAGTTTTTATGACAAGACATTTATGTTATGTCGTAATGTCCAAGGGGGAGTGTTATAAATCTAGAAGATTTAATATTCCAAATCTAGGAGATTTGGTGTGGACATTACTTAATTAAGAACCAAGAATCATATTGGGCTTTATCCATTAGACTAGGGTTTTACTATTATATATATCCCTTTGTACTCATAAATTATGTACTCTCATACACAAGAATATTAGTGGAACTCCTGGCTTGGATCACCCCCAGACGTAGTCGTTCCCGACGAACTGGGTCAACAATTCATGTGTCTTTATATACGCACTTATTTACAACAGTTTTGTCGATTATGTTCCTAATAAATCAAGAGTATAATTAAAAGCAAATTGAGTTTGAGGGGAAAAATGAATACCCAATTAGGATTATAGACGAATCAAACTATTTTAGTTCAGTTCGATTTAGTATTTGTATTCGAAATTTGGTAATCATATATAATAAAGCTTATTATATACACTTGACATAGATACACAAACATATAACCTAAATTAATATTATTTTTAAACAATTACGAAGTTTAATTAATTACTAACACAGATATATACACATATACACTCACACACACCCCTATATGTGTGTGTACAAAAAATATAAAATAATCGGAAGAAAAAAAAAACATATGGTAGAAAAGAGGTGCGGAGTGGTGAATGAATGTGATGACGGCAAGACGAGGACCTTTTAAAGTAGTACAACGGCGTTTTGTGCGTCAATTCAAAAGGTTGATGATTAGCCCTCATAATTATTTATTCCCTTGGTAGTGCTTACTTAATGTTGATTCTTCCTATATTAAAATTGTGAAGTCATATGTGAAGTAGGTAATCTGCTGAGCTGAAGTTTCAACAGAAGCTATGTTGTAAAGTGTTAGCCGTAGAGAGTTAGCTAATTTGGGGTATCAGATGAGTTGTACCAGATGAGGCCAACCAGAGAAGGTCTGACCAGAGGAGTCTGGCAGAGGAGTCACCTGAAGATGTCTATCAGATGAGAGTCATCAGAGGAGGCTTATCAGATGAGGTCCACCAGAGGAGTCCTATCAGGGGAGGTCTGGTCTTGGAGTCATCTGTTGTAATTGACCAGTGCCAGAGGAGGTCATGTCATCTGGTCCAATGTGAAAATACGGGAATTACACCAAATTGAAGCTTGCGAAAGGGCGGTTCTAACTGAAACAACTAAAGCGGTTATTGAATCTGTTAAGCCAGCTGGATAACTGCTTACATTGGGGGTAGTTACAACTGAATCAAGTTAGGGATTCAGCTCAATCTCTGTATCTATAAAAGAGGGATTTCTCAACTGAGAGAATAACTTTAGATCTTCATCTGTAAGCGCAAACACGAGAGATTGTGAGCGATTGTAACTTGTAACTTCCGTTTTCTTTCTTAGTGGAATACTCTATCCTCTCGGATCCCGTGGACGTAGGAGTTCTTCTCCGAACTACGTAAATCTGGTGTTCTTGTGTGATTTTCAATTCCGTTCTTATTGCATTTGATTCCGATTCCCGGAAACAAGTTTTCTTGTGAATCCGAAACCGTGATTAACAAGTGGCGCCGTCTGTGGGAAGCAATCATGGCTGCAACTAAGTTCGACATTGAGAAGTTCACGGGGAAGAACGATTTCAGCTTATGGAAGATCAAGATGAGGCACTCCTGGTACACAATGGGTTGTACGAAGCCTTGTTGCCACCGGCTCAGGTGGCTTCTGGATCTAATCCGGCGAAGGTGGAGGAGAACAAGAGGAAGGCGCATAGTGCCCTTATCTTGTGTCTTGGGGACAAGCCATTGAGGGAAGTATCGAAGGAGGAAACCGCTCTTGGGATCTGGAATAAGTTGGAGCAGTTATACCAGACCAAGTCTGTTACGAACAAGTTATACATGAAACAGAAGCTTCAAGTCTTCAAGATGAGTGAAGATAAGAATCTTGGTGATCAGTTGGACGAGTTCAACAGACTGGTGGATGATCTGGAGAGTTTGGATGTTACAATTGATGATGAAGATAAGTCATTGATGCTGTTGAATGCCCTACCTAAGTCTCTGGAAAATTTCAAAGATGCCTTGTTGTTTGGTAGGCAAGATCAGGTGATGTTTGATGATGTTCAAACTGCCCTGAAAACCAAGTTTCTACAGATCCAAACTGATGGGAAGAAGCCTGCTGAAGGATTGAATGTTCAATCCAAGAAGAAGAAGGGTTTTCAGTCCAAGAAGAAGGATGGTGGAAAAGGGAATAAGGGTGGGAAGAAATCTGATTTTGTTGAGAAGAGGAAGTGTTTCACTTGCCATAAGGAAGGTCATCTGAGAAAGAATTGCCCTGAAAGAAAGAAGAAAGACAATCAAGGTGATCAAGATGGAGATGCAGCTGTTGTGGAGGTTGAAGGATATGATAGTGCAGAGGTCTTGATGGTTAGTCATGAGAGGCTAAGTCAAGAGTGGGTCCTGGACTCTGGATGTACTTTTCATATGTGTCCACATGAAGACTGGTTCCTGGATCTTGAGAAGATTGATGGAGGTCTTGTTCTTTTGGGTAATGATGAGAGCTGTAGAGTGCAAGGATCTGGTTCTATCAAGATCAAGATGTTTGATGGGGTTGATAGGATCTTATCTGATGTCAGGTTTGTTCCTGAGTTAAAGAGAAATCTTGTTTCTCTTGGTACCTTGAATTCAAAGGGGTTTGAATTCAAGACAGACAAGGGAAGTCTGTCAATAACCAAATCTGGAAGGATTGTCATGAAGGGGGCTATCAAGAATGGTTTGTATACTTTGATTGGAAGAACTGTTACAGGGCCAGCTGATGTTACCATGGGGTCTTCTGATGTTAACTTGTGGCACAAGAGATTGGCACATGTTGGTGAGAAGGGCCTGGTGGAGTTATCCAAGAAGGGAGCAATCCCTGGGAAGAGGATATGTAAGCTGGAATTCTGTGAGAGGTGTGTTCTTGGGAAATCAAAGAAGCAAGCATACCAGAAGGGGAAGCATACCACCAAGGAGGTTATGGATTATATACATTCTGATGTATGGGGCCCAGCAAGGGTATCCACTCATGGTGGAGGCAGGTATTTCCTTACTCTTATTGATGATTATTCCAGAAAAGTTTGGGTTTACATTCTTAAACAGAAGAGTGATGCCTTCTCTAAGTTCAAAGAATGGCTGATTGAACTTGAGAATAAGAGAGGCAGGACTATCAAGCACTTAAGGACTGATAATGGGCTTGAATTCCTATCAGAGGAGTTTCAACAATTCTGTAGGGAGAAGGGTATTACTAGGCATAAAACTGTTCCTTCAAACCCCCAGCAGAATGGTCTAGCAGAGAGGATGAATAGAACTATTCTGGAAAGGGTTAGGTGTATGTTATCTGATGCTCATTTACCTAAGAGTTTTTGGGGGGAAGCTGTTAACACAGCTGTTTATCTCATTAATAAAGTGCCATCATCTGCTATTGAGTTTAAAACCCCAGATGAGGTCTGGTATGGGAAAATATCAGATTACTCAAAGTTGAAAGTTTTTGGGTGCCTAGCTTATGTTCATGTGAGGCAAGACAAACTTGAACCTAGAGCTTTAAAGTGTGTTTTCATTGGGTATCCAAAGGGTGTTAAGGGGTATAAGTTGTGGTGTCTGGAGCCTGGAAACCAGAAGTGTATTACCAGCAGAGATGTTGTGTTTAATGAAGTACAGATGGGATACAAGTCTGGTGGAGGTGATAGGGAGCCATCAGCTGAGGAGATGGATGGTGTTATTTCTGAGCCAATTACTCAAGTTGAGGTGGAGCCTGATCATGAAAATCATGAGAGTGCATCTGGCTCTGAACCAGAGCAGGAAACAGGAGAGGATGAGTTATCAGATGAGGATAGTGCACCTGCAGAAGAGGAGGAAGAAGTGCCAGAAGCAGACTTGAGAAATTATAGTTTGACAAGAGACAGATCCAGAAGACAAATACATCCTCCAGTAAGGTTTGGCCGTGTGGATCTGGTCTCCTATGCACTTGTTACAGCAGAAGCCATAGAGTACCAGGAACCTAAAAGCTACAGGGAAGCCCTTGAGTGTGATGATAGGGAGTCATAGATTACAGCCATGACAGAAGAGATGGAGTCTCTTAAGAAGAATCAAACTTGGATTCTTGTTGATAAGCCACCTAGGCAGAAGCTAATCAGTTGTAAATGGTTGTTTAAAAGAAAGCTTGAATCTGGTGTGAAAGATCAGGTGAGGTTTAAGGCCAGGTTAGTTGCCAGAGGATTTACTCAGAGGGAAGGAATTGATTACAATGAGGTTTTCTCACCTGTTGTTAAGCATTGTTCAATCAGATTACTTCTGAGCAGAGTAGTCCAAGAGGATCTGGAGCTACAACAACTTGATGTGAAGACAGCTTTTCTGCATGGTGATCTTATTGAGGATCTGTACATGCACCAACCAGAAGGGTTTGTTGAACCAGGGAGTGAAGGGAAAGTGTGCCTGCTCAAGAAATCATTGTATGGCCTCAAGCAAAGTCCAAGGCAGTGGCACAAGAAGTTCAATGAAGTTATGCTATCCATTGGTTTTGTAAGGAGCAAGTATGACACTTGTGTATACCTGGAAAGGCAAGGTAGTGATGTGATAGCCTATCTTCTGATCTATGTAGATGACATGCTTATTGCCAGTAAAAGCCTTCTGAAGATTCAGAGTATCAAAAGGAAGCTAAGTGCTAGATTTGATATGAAGGACTTGGGAAATGCTAAGAGGATTCTTGGAATGGATATTCTTAGGGACAGAAAAGCTGGAAGACTATTCTTATCCCAGAAGAGTTACATTGAGAAGGTCCTGAAGAGGTTTAACATGCATGAGAGTAGAGCTGTGTCAACTCCTCTGGGACAACAGTTCAAATTATCTAAGGAAATGGAACCAAGGTCTGATGAAGAGAAGAAGACTATGATGAAAGTACCTTATGCAAGTGGGGTTGGAAGCCTGATGTATGCTCTGGTCTGCAGCAGACCAGATTTAGCTTATGCATTGAGTATGGTGAGCAGATACATGGCTAATCCTGGGAGATTACATTGGGAAGCTTTGAAATGGATATTCAGATACCTTAAGGGGTCATCTGATCTGGGTTTGATGTTTGAGAAGATGGTTGACCAGAAGAGTCCACTGGAAGGATTTGTAGATTCTGATTTTGCTGCTAATCTGGACACCAGAAGATCCTTAACAGGGTATATCTTTACTCTGTACAATACTGCTGTAAGCTGGAGATCTGTTCTGCAGAGTGGAGTTACATTGTCTACTACAGAAGCAGAGTTTGTTGCAGTATCTGAGGCTGTTAAGGAGGCTTTATGGTTGAAAGGCATAATCAAGGATTTTGGGATAAATCAAAGGGCTGTGGTCATTCATTGTGATAATCAGAGTGCAGTTCATCTGGTGAAACATCAAGTATTCCATGAGAAATCAAAGCATATTGATGTAAGGTTGCATTTTGTAAGGGAAATCATTGATAAAGGAGTGGTTCTCATCCAGAAGATATCTACAGAGGACAATGCTGCAGATATGTGTACAAAGTCTTTACCAGGTACGAAATTCAAGTTCTGTGTTGAATTGGTAAAGATGAGTGTATGGGATGTTCCTTAGGCCCAAGCTGGAGCATGGAGGAGAGGAGGAGAGGATTGATACTTCTCATCTGAGGTGGAGAATTGTGAAGTCATATGTGAAGTAGGTAATCTGCTGAGCTGAAGTTTCAACAGAAGCTATGTTGTAAAGTGTTAGCCGTAGAGAGTTAGCTAATTTGGGGTATCAGATGAGTTGTACCAGATGAGGCCAACCAGAGAAGGTCTGACCAGAGGAGTCTGGCAGAGGAGTCACCTGAAGATGTCTATCAGATGAGAGTCATCAGAGGAGGCTTATCAGATGAGGTCCACCAGAGGAGTCCTATCAGGGGAGGTCTGGTCTTGGAGTCATCTGTTGTAATTGACCAGTGCCAGAGGAGGTCATGTCATCTGGTCCAATGTGAAAATACGGGAATTACACCAAATTGAAGCTTGCGAAAGGGCGGTTCTAACTGAAACAACTAAAGCGGTTATTGAATCTGTTAAGCCAGCTGGATAACTGCTTACATTGGGGGTAGTTACAACTGAATCAAGTTAGGGATTCAGCTCAATCTCTGTATCTATAAAAGGGGGATTTCTCAACTGAGAGAATAACTTTAGATCTTCATCTGTAAGCGCAAACACGAGAGATTGTGAGCGATTGTAACTTGTAACTTCCGTTTTCTTTCTTAGTGGAATACTCTATCCTCTCGGATCCCGTGGACGTAGGAGTTCTTCTCCGAACCACGTAAATCTGGTGTTCTTGTGTGATTTTCAATTCCGTTCTTATTGCATTTGATTCCGATTCCCGGAAACAAGTTTTCTTGTGAATCCGAAACCGTGATTAACAAAAATAAATTAGAAAATTAGTACAAACGAGTAACAAAAAATTATAATCCTGATATGACATAAAAGGGGAAAAAAGTTAATTGCAAACATAATCATCACTTTTATGATTTTTATCAATTGCAAAAAGAAAAAAAAAACTTTGCAATTCGATACACCGTCTTTTTAAATTTTACAACTGATGGATATGTTACACAATATCCACGCAGATGCCAACGGTAAAATTGTTTCTTTTAAAAGAAAATAATGACTTTAAAATACGATTTAAATTATTTTTTTTATATATTTATATCCAAATTCCTCAATCAAAACTCAAGAAATATCAAATTAAGTACCTAAATCTCGATTAGAATAAATAATATGAATTGTATACGCACCTTCTCCACTATTTTGCCTTTTTCCTTCTCGTCAACCGTTGACACATATTCTTCACTTGAAGTTGATTCTTCCTAGTCACCCACATATTTTTAAAATGAATTAGTTGTATAACAACATATAAAAGCATAGGAAGATTACTTTGAAATGATTAGATTTCTAAGATGGAATTCAAAGTACAACTCAAGCAGAAATTTAGTTAAAATAAAATAATTTGAGTTTGAAGTCAAATTAGTTGATGATTTGGCACTGAACTCCAAATCCAACAACTCAATCCTCAGCAAATTTCCCTCAATGCAAACACAAATAATGCATGTAAATTCAATCAATTTTTATATATGTTACCTTTTGTCCTTTATGAAGCTGATTTTCCTAATAAAAATAGTAGAAGTAAAATCAAAGAATAACAAGATGAGATTAAAAAGAAGAAAAAAGAAAAATAAATTGGTTAACCTTTCGTTTTTATATATGAGGAGAAATAATTCATTTTGTAACCGATTTTAAAAATATTATAAATAGATAGAAAATAAATGTGGAGGAAGAAGTAAGAATTTTACTCTGATGAAGCGTTGCTGCAACACAAGAATCAAGTCTCCTGCGATGGTAATGGCATCATCTTCTATTCGGACAGTTTTAAGGTTGGGCGTGAATACAGATCCCAAGCTAAACCTTTCCATTCTACGACAACGATCACGGACGTCCACATTACACAATAACGGCAACTTAAGAGCACAACTACATTCACAAAAAAACTTTCAACTTGGGTAGATTATAGAAAGATAGCTCTTCCAGATGAGGAAAAAGAAGAGTTGTTTGATCATGTTCAATCACTTTTACCATATTTTTGCAATACCCCATGTGTAGGTTCTTGAGATTGATAAGGCCAGCAGCTACTGAAGATGAGAATAAGCAGCTAATCTTGCCATAACCAAATATGTGTAAAATGTTGGTTTGTAGGTGCACCAACGATGCCTTACAGATTACAGGAAAAATAATAAATAAAATTAAATAATTGAAATATAAGAGAATTACAATTATTTAATAAATTGGAAATAAAATAATATTTCCTTCCGATAAAACTGCACACCGGATAGAAAGAATAACCAACACGAACTCGGATGAACCGCAACCACGAACAAATAATTATTCACGATCAGAACGAGTAAAGTCGAGTCAAGGGAAAACCCTTTTCCCGCAAAACAATTACGTCCCGGCTAGTGCACACGGTTTGACGTACTGTTCCAAGAGGTAAAACGACTTTCCCCCTTTACACGAGTTGCACCACAGCGTGTAAAGGTACCGGCGAACAAAAGTAGAACGTCGAAAACTGGACTGATTTCTATATGCACTTTTGATAAAAATATGCAAAGTTTGTGGAAATCATGTATGCATGCTAAGGACAAGAGTATTTTGTTGGATTTTCGGGTTGTTTTCAAATGGATATGAGACACCCTATTTATAGGCTTTCAAGCCACTTCAATTTGGGAAAGTGGAGTTAACAACCAAATAAATGGAGGCGTAATTCATTCTGGTAACCGCCCACCGTTTTGAGTCGAAACGTATGTCTAGATTCGTTCTCAAGCATTCCACATGCTTCTATTTCGATGCCACAAATTACGCCACCAAATATGTCAAGTCAGATAGCTTATCTGATACATTCGATATGCTATCACCGATAAACACATTGACTTATTCGGGCAACTGGGCCACAACATCAATTGGACTAGATTTTCAGAAGCCCGAAAGAAATAATATTAAACCTTTAGCACTTTAATACCATTAAAATGCTAATGACGTTTCAACTCCGTATATTAATTTCTCACTCACCAAATTTCGATTTTGAGATTTCAAATATACCACTCTCATCTACTCCGAGAGTAGATCGATCCTACGATGTTTAATTTTCCAAAAATTAAACTTTTACTAATTATTTTATTTATCAAAATTGAGCGTTACGCAACCTCAATTAAAGACAAATTAAATAATTTAAACCAATTTCTCCAACAATCCCCCACATGAGTGGAAATTATGCCTATAGTATGCAGACCCACAGTCCAGTTCAAACGAGATGTTATTGCATCTGGATAGGTAGTTTGGAGCTTTGAACCTTCCATAGTCAGACATTACCGAGTACACCGGCGGCCTAGTGGACACAATACCTTGAACCATTCCACCTTGGTGTGCACTGAGACAGTAATGTTGACACAATAAAATCTCTAACGCCTTTTGTTCTCACGTTTTTGTCCATCTCGGCCCTGGACACTCTTGTATTCATAAGTCTCTGGTGAAGCGGCCCACACTTCTTACTTGTGAACTCCTCCTTAGAGTATCCCGCTATACTCCAACTCCTAGAGGTTTGAGGATTCATTAAAAGTCAGAAGACTTAACCTACACCACAAAGACGGGCTACAACACTTGGTGTTGTGCTCTCTAAAGAATGGTCAGATTACCAAGTGTATTCAACTTAACGTCTACAGCTTAGTTGTCCCTTTGAACCAAGATCATGGGATCTCCCGTCACCAAGGTTGGGTTACCACTGCTTCAGTTCATTTTGTGGATTTTACACTCATTCCTTCTAGCACTTTATTTGATCTAAGCTAGCTCTTTACGTGAGTGGATCCACTATAACTAAAGATCAAATTTTCATCATACACCCCCACATTTAGGGTATACACCTCTAAATTATACCAACTTAAATCACACACGTCTGTGTGAACTAAGTATTAGAGGTACAGTGTTCCAAAATAATGATAGTGTTGTCATCTTCCACTTCCACACATATCATACACCTTTTAAGGATATTGATACTTGGAATGTTAATAAAATCATTTTATTAACTATTTCATAAATTTTAGATTTATACACCCAAATCTAAAAAAAACATATATATTTGGAACACCCAATAACATTGATAGAATAAGAAACCTTTATTCATCACATCAATGATTATTACATTTACATTGAACAATGCATAGCTACAACCCAAGAACTATTTAGGTTTGCTTATTCCAGACTCAAATTTATTACACAGACATATCCAAGTCTGTGAGTTCATATTGAGCCACATTTGCACTTCATTGTGCCTTGCCTTTGCCCTTATCTTTCTCTTTCTTAGGCTCAGAGCAGTCCTTCGCCTTGTGACCAGATTTGCCACAGTTGTAGCAATTACCGCTAAAGGTGGTTTTCCCAGTAGCAGGTTTCTTGCCATTATTATTCGGCCTCTTCCTCTTCTTGGAGGGTTCTTCACGTTCCATCAGATTTGCTCTCGCCTCTGATGATTCTTGGTTTCTTTCCAAACCACCTTCACGTATCTGAAGAAGTCCTATGACCTCTTGCAAAGTCATATTCTTCTTCTTTAGTTTAAGGTGACTTTGGAAATCCCTCCAACTGGGAGGTAATTTCTCAATTACTGCCGCTGCTTGAAAAGTATCTGGCAGTTCCATACCTTCTGCAGCTATATCGTACAGAATAAGTTGAAAGTTTTAAACTTGTTCCATGACAGATTTTGAGTTCACCATCTTAAAGTTCAAAAACTTTCCTAAAAGGTACTTTTTAGTACCAGCATCCTCAACCACATACTTCGTTTCCAAGGAATTCCATAATTCCTTGGCAGTAGGGACCTACCGATAGACATCATACAATGAATCTACCAATCCTCCCAGAATATAACTCCGGACAAAGAAATCAAGATTCCACCATTTAGATCGGACATCTTGATTTATCGGATCGTTCTCAACGACCGCTGGCGGATCCTCAGTAAGAAACCTTGCCAGACTCAAGGTGGTGAGGTAGAACAACATTTTCTGCTGCCACCTCTTAAAATGCTTACCCGAGAACTTCTCGGGTCTTTCACTATGGAACACAAAAGGTCGTCCATCAGTGAAAGGAAACAGAGCCATCACAGAAGTGATAGAGGGATGCCCCAGTTGGGCAGTTACAGCAGGAGCAGGGGTAGAGACCGCCTGAACCGAAGAGGCAGGAGTGGTCGAGTTTTGACCATCCCCTGAAGTAACAATTGAAAGGGGGTATCATTTTTCCCATCGGATGCCATCGCTCAACCGTATATAATTGTTTTGCAATTGTTTATTTATAGGTGCACCAAGGATGGCTTACAGATGACAGAAAAAATAATAAATAAAATTAAATAATTGAAATATAAGAGAATTATAATTATTTAATAAATTGGAAATAAAATAATATTTCCTTCTGATAAAATAGCACACCGGATAGAAAGATTCACCAACACGAAATCGGATGAACCGCAACCAGGAATAAATAATTATTCACGATCAGAACGAGTAAAGTCGAGTAAAGGGAAAACCCTTTTCCCGCAAAACAATTACGTCCCGGCTAGTGCACACGGTTTGACGTATTGTTCCAAGAGGTAAAACGACTTTCCCCCTTTACACGAGTTATACCACAGCGTGTAAAGGTACCGGCGAACAAAAGTAGAACGTCGAAAACTGGACTGATTTCTATATGCACTTTTGATAAAAACATGCAAAGTTTGTGGAAATCATGTATGCATGCTAGGGACAAGAGTATTTTGTTGGATTTTCGGGTTGTTTTCAAATGGATATGAGACACCCTATTTATAGGCTTTCAAGCCACTTCAATTTGGGAAAGTGGAGTTAACAACCAAATAAATGGAGGCGTAATTCACTCTGATAACCGCTCACCGTTTTAAGTCGAAACGTACGTCTAGATTCGTTCTCAAGCATTCCACATGCTTTTATTTCGATGCCACAAATTACGCCACCAAATATGTCAAGTCAGATAGCTTATCTGATACATTCGATATGCTATCACCGATAAACACATTGACTTATTCGGGCAACTGGGCCACAACATCAATTGGACTAGATTTTCAGAAGCCCAAAAGAAATAATATTAAACTTTTAGCACTTTAATACCATTAAAATGCTAATGACGTTTCAACTCCGTATATTAATTTCTCACTCACCGAAATTCGGTTTTGAGATTTCAAATATACCACGATCATCTACTCCGAGAGTAGATCGATCCTACAATGTTTAATTTTCCAAAAATTAAACTTTTACTAATTATTTTATTTATCGAAATTGAGTGTTACGCAACCTCAATTAAAGACAAATTAAATAATTTAAACCAATTTCTCCAACATAAGAACCCAAGTGTAGTGAAATTTCCTATTGGAATTTGGTTCCATATTGACAGGGAATAATATACTGCTGTTTGTTTCTTCAGCTTCTTATCCAAGGCCTGCAAATTTAATATGACTAAAATCATTTACTTCATTACTATAATTAAATTTTATACTATTCCAACATCAATTCCACATAAATTCTAAAGCACTCCCTCCGTCCACGAAATCTTTACCACTTTACTGTTGAGCACAGTTTTTAATGAAATTAGTATTTTATTGAAAAAGTTGATTAAGTAGATAAAGTAAGAGTATTGTGGTGGGTATTGTGGTATCCATTTATTTGTTTGTGAGTGTAGTTTATTTCCAAAAGAGGAAGGGGTAAAAGATTGATAGTCAACCTAAAAAGGAAAGTGGGTAAAAGATTGGTGGGCGGAGGGAGTAAGTATTATATGGTGAATAAATTTATCTCTATTTTAAGATCAATCTTAAGAGATGGTAAAAGATAGAGAAACATGCATGCACGTGTGGAACATACCTTGTTGTGGGCGTCAGAAGCAAGACTTAGGTTTGGGCAATTCTGAATTTTCATACGAGTTAGTAGAGGGAATTCAATGCTTTCAACACCTTTATACACACTTCTGAGCCTTGGAAGATAACCTAGCTTAAGGGTTGTCAATTTTGGGAGAGTGATACGACGGCGGCTACTTTGTCCAATAATTTTCACTTCATTTTCTTCTTCTTCACTCCATAAGAATACTTGTTCCATCATCCAGCAATACTCAAATTCAAGACTTTCTAAACTTACCAGATTTGGTGTAGTTTGAAATCCCGAGTTTAATCCTCCAATTTCAAGACATTCACGGATGCGCACGTGCACCAACTTGGTCAACCCCAGAGGAGAGTTGCAAAAAGTCTTCAACTTTGGTAGACCATAGAGACGTAACTCTTCCAGGTGCGGAAATAGAAGAGTTTTTTATGTGAACACTCATCCTCTTCCTCTAGGATCACTTTCTCCATCTTCTCACAGCTTTCGATTATCAAGAGTTTTAGGCTCTCCAGATTTTGAGCTATTGAAAATGAAAATAAGCTCTTAATCTTGCTGCAATACCCTATTCTTATCTGTTGAAGATGAGCAAATGAGCCAATTGGAATTCGAGAACCGCGTATGTTCTCACAACAAAATGTCTTCAACTCGGCTAGACGAAATAGAGTTAACTTTTCCAGATGCGGAAAAAGAAGATGACTTGTATCATTTGAACAGTCTTCCCCTTCCTCGTCAATCACTTTCTCCACCTTTTCGCAGTTTGAAATGTCCAAGGGTACGTTTGTTTTGGGATTTAAGTGTGCGGGGGAAGTCATGACTTTGAAATCTTAGGATGTGAAAATCTTGATGAATAATATGAGTATGTGTTTGTTTTGGGATTTTAGTAGGGTGAGATTTTACTTTATGTCAAATCAATGTTTATTAGTGATTGATGTTGTATTATTTTATTATATTGTATAAGAGAAAAGTAGGAGAGAGGTTGAGTGGATGATAAAAAAAGTAATGATGTGATTGTATTTAATTATATGAAAAATAGTAATAGGTTTATAGGTAGGGATTGAGTTTGGGATTTGAAAACCCGATTTTAAATCCCGAACTCGTATGGGGCGTGGATTGCAAAGTCCAAAGTCCATCCGTGTGAGTCCCAAAACAAACATACCCCAAGAGTTTTAGGCTCTCCAGACTTTGAGCTATTGAAAACGGAAATAATCTCTTAATGTTGCCGCAAGGAGTCATTTTTAACTCTTGAAGATGAGAGAATGAGCCCATTGGAATTTGAGTTGCAAACTGTCTTCAACTTGGGTAGATCAATGAGAGTTAACTGTTCCAAATGCAGAAAAAGAAGAGGAGTTGTATCATATGAGCATTCTTCCTCTTCCTTTTCCATCACTCTCTCCATATTCACGCAATTTAAAATTTCCAAGAGTTTTAGGCTCTCCAAATTTTGAGCTATTGAAAGTGAAAGAAAGCTCTTAATGTCCTTGCAATTATTTATGACTAACTCCTCAAGACGAGCGAAGGAGCCAATTGGAATTTGACAAGTCACAATTGAGTTGAAAAATGTCTTCAACTTGGGAAGATGAGGAAAAAGAAGAGTTGTATTCCGTGAACATTCCTCCCCTTCACTTTCTGCATATTCATGCAATTTGAAATGCTCAAGAGTTTTAGGCTCTCCAGATTTTGAGCTACTGAAAATGAAAATAAGCTCTTAATGTCGCTGCAATCCTGTATTTTTAACTCCTCAAGATTTGAGAAGGGGGCAAGTTGGAATTTGAGAACAAAATGCAATTTCGCAGTTTCTAATCCCTTCAAGTCGTGGTTTCCTCGTCAAGTTGCCGAATAAAACCTGCATTTACATAAATTGAAACAACTTTAGACTAATTCAGTATTCCCATCTCTTTCTTTTTGTCTGTCATCCATTTTCCTATCTCTTTCTTATAAATTAATAAGTATTCCCTTTTCAAAATAAGTGTATTTCTGGAGATTCTATGGTAAATTAAGAATCATAAAATTTTTACATATATACCCCGTATATATCTCTAAAAGATTTTATAATATTTTAATAATCTCTAAAATATCTATTATATTTTAATAATTTCTAAAAGATCTCTTATGATTTAAATTCAAAAATTCGGGGTGAATTAGGAAAAAATGTGAAAAAATAGTTAAAACGACACTTATTTTGAAGCGGAGAAAATATTATTTTAAATTCCAATATGATACATAGATAATTTCATGATCTAAAAAATGATCAAGATGGAAAACATATAATTAAATAATGGACTAAAACTGTGATTTGACGCAATGTTGCATACCTTTTTTCTGCAGAGTAAATGTAAAGAATGATCATCATCGTCCATGCGGATGCCTTCATAATTAGAAACAAAACTGTTCAATTTAAAACATCGCACAATCTCTAATTTGGATAGCCGAGGAAGCTCCATGCTTTCAATTCCTTGATACAAAACTGTTAAGATTTGGAAGATCCGATAGTACAATGCTCTCCAATTTTGTGATACTTTGATGTCCAAAATTCTTGTTATCCGAACATGATATCGCTCTTGCTGACCCAATTTTTTTCAGAGCTTTACAATTAGAAATCTCAAACAACCTCAGGCATTTTAGTGTCTCATATGGGAACTCCTCAATGACATTACACTTGCGACAAATGAGAATCTCAAAATTTGATAACTCGCCAACAACCGATATGGTTTTCAAAGATTCACAATTTTCTAAAATCAGTGTTCCAAGATTTTGTGTCGTAAGTGTTAATGTCGATGAAAAATAAGATCTGATGGACAACACTTTGAGCTCTTCCATTCCTTCCAAAGAAATGCCACAATTTTTCAAATTCTCATCTCTCGCCTCTTCAATCAATAAGAGGCGAAGATTTGGAAAAGTCGAACCCTTAGAGATCTTAATTCTTTCTCCGCCAATAAAGGGAGATATCCAAGTGGAGTTATAACCGCATTTGATAAGCCGCACCTCGCTTGGAGATTTTGAAGCAATGAAAATGACTACATCTCGGATGACATCATGCATTCGAACATATCCTTCATTCCAACCCTCCAATAGCAAGAAATGACTTTTTAGGAGAAAAATAGTTTTTTGGTCCCGCAACTTGTCTAGTGTCCAATTTTGGTCCCAAAAATATTAACTTTTTAATTTTGGTCCCATAACTTATTGAATCGTCCAAATTTGGTCCCAAATGGGACCAAAATTGGACAATTCAATAAATTACGGGACTAAAATTGAATAATTAAAAATTTTGGGACCAAAATTGAATAATTAAAATTTTTGGGACCAAAATTGGACACCAAACAAGTTAGGGACAAAAAATTATTTTTTCGTATTCATTATTTTTTTTCTTTTCTCACCTTATATATATATATATATATATATATATATATATATATACACATACACACACATACACATATATCAAACACTATTTAATTAATTATACTCTAAAATAATCTTTGTAATAATCATGTATATATTATTGGTGGAGACGAGATCACGAAAGCAATTTGGAATTATTTTACGAAGATATGGAGAATCAAAATTTATATGAAAATTATTAATTTATTATTTTATTTACTCTATCACAATTTAAATTCTTAGTTAGTAATTAAAATTTAATTATTAGTATTTTATGGGAGCTTTGTAATTCATCTTAAATAATAATTATTGGAATTGAAAAATAATGGGTTTTTACTTTTCATGTTTTATAGATATTTTTTAAATATTTGTATTTATATTCATGAAAAATTAATCCATTGATATATATATATATATATATATATATATATATACATACATACGCACACATACACATATACCAAACACTATTTAATTAATTATACTCTAAAATAATCTTTGTAATACTCATGTATATATTATTGGTGGAGACGAGATCACGATAGCAATTTGGAATTATTTTACAAAGATATAGAGAATCAAAATTTATATGAAAATTATTAATTTATTATTTTATTTACTCTATCGCAATTTAAATTCTTAGTTAGTAATTAAAATTTCATTATTAGTATTTTATGGGAGCTTTGTAATTCATCTTAAATAATAATTATTGGAATTGAAAAATAATGGGTTTTTATTTTTCATGTTTTATAGATGTTTTTCAAATATTTGTATTTATATTCATGAAAAATAAATCCATTGATGTGTGTGTGTGTATATATATATATATATAAAAGGTGAGAAAAGAAAAAAAATTAATGAATACGAAAAAATAATTTTTTGTCCCTAACTTGTTTAGTGTCCAATTTTGGTCCCAAAAATCTTAATTATTCAATTTTGGTCCCAAAAATTTTATTTATTCAATTTTGGTCCTGTAACTTATTGAATTGTCCAATTTTGGTCCCATTTGGGACCAAATTTGGACGATTCAATAAGTTATGGGACCAAAATTGAAAAGTTAATATTTTTGGGACTAAAATTGGACACTAGACAAGTTGCGGGACCAAAAAACTATTTATCTCGACTTTTTAGCATGCCAACGAGTGTCTCTTTTCTATCTCTTTCCTGTTCTAAATCCTCAATTCCTTCAAACATGTGTAGCCCAATGGCATAAGCAGTCAATTTCCAGAGAGAGCACAACAAGAACACGAATTTGGCGTTCTGACTATTCAAGTAATCATAACTTAGTTTTAGCGGAGTATAAACATCTTGCAGAACACTGAAAAATCTTCTGGGTTGGAACTCCTTAATTGTAGAAGTGCATCTTTCTACACAAATATGTTATTCTCATCTTTCAGCGCCCCAGGAACACTTGTCAAGGCAAGTGGCAAACCTTTTCACTCATTTGCAATTTCTTGTGCTAGACTGGAAAACTGATTTTGATAATCTACACAAGTGCCAACTTTTTGTTTGAAAAGTAGGAGATATATTGAGTGGATGATAAAAAAAAAAAGTAATGATGTGATTGTATTGAATTTTGTAAAAAGTAGCAAATATTTTTAGGTATGGATTGAAATGGAGATTTGGAAACCTAGTTTTAAATCTCAAACTCGCATGAATCGTGGATTGCAAAGTCCAAAGTCTATTTGGGAGAATCTCAAAACAAACATAGCCTTATTGTTGGGAAACACTTCATTCTACGACCGTGGCTGGAAATTGAGTGAACTGCTAAATATTTTTATTTGCTCAAAATTTGAACTATGAATTGTTTACCGATAGTCTAAATTTCTTTATCGATCGTCTTTTACCTGTATTTAATAATTTTTGGATCGCTATCATATATCAATGGACTCTTTTGATGAAGAATTTTCTTAGATTAGATGATTATTAATGTATTAATTATATCTCCTAAGTGAGAGCATCATATATGCAATAGTCTGTTTCTTTAGTGTCATAATTTAGATGTCAATTGCAACTTACTGATGCTTATGCCTTAGAGCCTTCAAGATTTGACATAAGTGGTCGTTTCAACTGGTTTAATTGGGAACTGGTGGATGGTTTGGTTGGGAAAATTGTTTTCAAGACTTTAACTTAAGGGAGGTGGCAAAAGGAGGACGGTAACTTTCCGAGGCTGACAAATTGAGGACAATAACTTAAAAAAGAGTAGGTCTTGTATGAGACCGTCTCATGGCATGAGACAATGTGAATTGGTGTAACTAGGGCATTGACTCATTAATACTTTGGTTGGGGTAGGTGATAATTTGTGTTGTCTCATGGCATGAGACGGTCTCATACAAGTTTTTGCCTTTAAAAGAGATGTGGCTTATTGATGACAAAGCAGCTCAAAACAATGCAAATTAGGTTAATTGATACGATTTGAGTAAATAAGTGTTGAAACCAATAAAAGATCTTTTTTTTAATGAAATTAAAACATGATTATATATCGAGTAAATACCTTTAATGGTTTATATTTTACTAGTAAGTAATAATGAATTAGTTAATATTATGTTATTATATGATAAAAAGAAAGTGCAGCCAATTTTGAGTGACTTAGTTGGATCATCTGATTGAATCGACACTAATTCGACTATGAAAACGTTGGATTCACTAGAACAAATTGATAAATATGTATCGAAAAGATAGGAAGATGATGGAGACGGAATCGCGATAGTGATCTGAGATTATTATATGATATTTTATTTAATTAGATTAGATTTATTTATATTTATGGTTGCTGCATCAGTAGTTTAGTATTATAAATAAGAGTCTCTATGATTATTATTATTCAGTTGTTGAATGAATTAAAATATTGGGTTTATCCCTTTATCATGTTTTATCGTTGTTATTCTAGTATTCATGCGTGAATTAATAGATTAACACGTTTAATGCGTATATATTTATCCGGGTATTTTCATAATCAACAGATATTACGTTGTATCATGCTTTCACTGCATCGGTTGGTTATCAGAGTCATACGATTCTTTAGAGTTATCAATGATGTCACGAGGTTACGATACAGAGGAGGAATTTGATTTCCTCTGGTCTGAATTAGCTATTGCCGTTGATGGAATTTTTTACTGCTACCGCCAACGAGACAAAATTGCACCACCGGTGACCTTTCGGCCACCATCTCCAGTATTGGCAGTTTTTGTTGTCGCCCCAACATCGCCGCCACCGGATCCGGATCTGACAGCCCCCGCCATCACCCGCAACACGTCCACCACCATGTGCACCACCGTTGTAGCCGCATCATCCGCACACGACATCGCTTGCGCCTCCGCCGTAAACCTCGGAAGCACAACCATTTTCCGTCGTTCTTCACCTGAAGGTGCGCAGTTCAGACCACTTCGTCTTGCAGCGTATCGCGACGATGATGATGAAGAGGCTTCATCAGCGCCTCTCATTGAAGAAAACGTGTTCCAGTATTCCTACCATGCCGCTCCCGACCACCACTTGCCGGCGTAATTCTCTGTTGAAAGGGGAGAGGATTTTTCAAATTTTCCTTCAAAGCTTCGTGAGAACGATGATGTAATTGGGTCTGATGCCATCAGTATCCAAAATGGGCCTTTAGAAAACAATTCGCAGATGGGCTTTTGTGGACCTTTCCCTTTGGTCAAGGACATTGATTTTGGGTCATCTATTTTGGAGGTGAATTTTGGATCGATGAGTGCAGTTAATAATTATTATTTTTACATTATCAATGATAGTTATTTTACTAGCACCTCTCTGTCACCCACATCCTATCGTCTCAAGATTTTGAGTGGCACCCGAACAGCTGATATTTTTGAACTCAAATATTTATTGGTCTTACTTAATTCCTAGGGAGACGGGATCAGTTTCGATTCGAGGACGAGGGAGAGAATGATGGAGACGGGATCGCGATAGCGATCTGGGATTATTATATGAAGATTTGGAGGATCAAGAAGATTATATTTTATTTGATATTTTATTTTATTTAATTTGATTAGATTTATTTATATTTATAGTTATTATATTTCTTGCCCCGTTAAATCGTTTAATATTATAAATTGGAGTTTCAAGATTATTGTTATTCAGTTGTTGAATGAATTAAAATATTGGGTTTATCCCTTTATCGTGTTTTATCGTTGTTATTCAAGTATTCATGCGTGAATTAATAGATTAATACGTTTAATGCGTATATGTTTATCCGAATTTTCTCAGAATCAGCTGATATAACGTTGTATCGTGCTTTCGCTGCATCAAAAGATCAATCAAACACTACAAAAAAAGTCTTTAATAAATAGGGCACTTAAAGAGGGGAAAAATTGCCCTCGTCCTTAAAGAGGGCCGAGACGAGGGTTCAGGCCCCCTCTTTAGTTGGCGAGCGCACGCCCCTCGCCCATTTCAAATCTCAGCGAGCCGAGGTCGGGGCCCCTCGTGAGTAGGCGAGGGCAGGGCCCCTCGTGAGTTGGCGAGCGCGCGCCCCTCGCCCGGTTCAGCGCTTCAGTGAGCCGAGGGCTCTACGCTCGTGAGTAGGCGAGGGCGGTGCCCTCGTGAGTTGGCGAGCGCCTGCCCCTCGTCCCCGTTAAAATCCAGGTAGTTACCGAGGGGGTTTACCCTCTTTAACCCCCTCGGTAAAGTTTAATATAAATACACTCCACCCACCATTAACCTCAGCGAAAAACCCTCTTCCTCCACCATTTCCAGCCGCCGCCGCCCCTCCTTGCCGCGCCGCCGTCGCCGGAAACGCCACTCCACCGGTCGGGTTTTGGCCTACTCGTCCCCGTGAACATTTCTACGGTAACATTTTTCATTTTAATCGGCTAATTTGTTAATTAAATTGTTTGTAAAATTAATGCAAATTCATGTATATATATATATTTATATGTATGTATATGTATATATAGTTGTTAATTAGTTGCTAATTATGTAGTGTTTAACTTGTTAATTTAATTAGTATGTAATTAATTATAAATTTGATAATATAATTATATTTATATGAATTAGAAATAATTATATAAATATTTGTTGTGTTAAATTTAATTTTAATTGCATGATATATTTAATTAATTTTATATGTGATGAATATTCATGTGTTCGATTATCTACATTAATTATTTATTTGATGAATGATGTATATATAGTTATATATATATATTTAAAGTATAATTAATTAATTATGTTGGAGTGGCCGGAGGGGGTTGATGAATAATATTGTTGGTTGTTTACTAGCTGTAGAATGTGCGTTCCGACTTGATTAATTTTAATTAAGTCGGAAATGGAAGCACTATAGGATCTTAGTTAACTGGGAATGCGATAATAATAAACAAAACTCTGCCGAAAATTTTAGAATAACTATATTAAATTAACAATAGGATAATTATAATGGATTTATATATTAATTTTTTATTAAATTTTGAATATTCTTTAATTTGAAACATATTATAATATGAGTTATTCAAGTCGTAATTGGATGTATGGTCCAAGAACAATTAATGGAATGATAGCTCCCGACTTTCTTAGTGGTCTTGAATCGTTTATACAATTCGCAACTAGCAATCCTGATTGGATGAGTGAAGGAGATATTAGGTGTCCCTGCTCAAAATCTAGATGTAGGAACCAAAGGTTTAGAGCACCAATTGACGTGAAAACACATTTGTATATAAATGGGTTTATGCCCAATTATCACAATTGGATTTTACACGGTGAACAAAATTGGGGTCATCTACCACACCAAAACTATGATCAGTCGACTTCGTACGGAGTAGATGATACTGCAGGGTCTACCTCGTACCATGACATGATCACAGATCTAACTGGTCCTAACCTTCATTTTGGAAATGTGGAAGAACCCGTTAATGAGGAGCCCCCAAATTAGCATGCTGCTCAATTTTATGACATGCTTCGTGCAGCAAACCAGGATTTGTATCCTGGTTGCGAAACACACTCACAATTGTCATTCAACGCCCGACTGTTGAACATTAAAACTGAAAATAGACTGTCTGAGAGGGGTTATAATCAAGTTGTTGACTTGATTCGGGAAATTGTTCCTCCTGAAAATCTAGTGCCCAGAAAATTTTCTGATAGCAAACAACTAATGAGTGGGATGGGTCTTCCAGTAGAGAGGATTGATTGTTGTGCACATAATTGTATGATATATTGGGGTAATGATAGTGAACTTGAACATTGTAAGGTTTGTGGTCATCCACGGTTTAAACCCCGTAAGCGTGGTGTTGATGGTCAATGGAAAAAGAAAAAACCTTACAAGGAGATGTTCTACTTTCCTATCATTCCTCGACTGCAAAGATTGTATCAGTCTGTTGCTACTGCAAAAGATATGACATGGCATGCAAGTTGCTCTAACGATGATTCTGGTGTTATGCGTCACCCTGCAGACTCATTGGCTTGGAAACACCTGGATAATTCGTATCCTGAATTTGCTTCCGAGATTCGGAACATAAGGTTGGGCCTAAGCACCGATGGTTTTCAACCATTCGGACAGTCTGGGAAACAATATTCTTCATGGCCAGTGATAGTGACACCGTACAATCTACCTCCGTGGTTGTGTATGAAAGATCAATTCATGTTTCTTACGGTATTAGTGTCTGGTCCTAAAAATCCTAAGGATAAATTGGATATTTTTTTACAGCCGTTGATCCGTGATTTGATGTATTTGTGGGAAATTGGGGTGGAAACGTACGATGTTGCTACAAAGCAAAATTTTCTGATGCGAGCTGCACTAATTTGGACCATCAGTGACTTTCCAGCTTACTCAATGTTGTCTGGATGGAGCACTGCTGGACGGACAGCTTGTCCTTACTGTGGAGAATACACTGATGCTTTCACTCTGAGGCTCAGTCGTAAACAGTCGTGGTTCGATAACCATCGTAAATTCTTACCTAGACACCATCCGTATCGGAGAAACAAGACTGCATTCAGAAAGAATGTGATAGTGGATGACCCACCACCACCCATTCGATCAGGTGAATCACTCCTAAATGAAATCAATTGGGTGGGATATCGAAAATTGACAGAAGATGGTGCCGAGGCCCACAACAAGAGATTGGAAACTGGTTGGAAGAAGAAAAGTATTTTCTGGGATTTGCCGTATTGGAGTACCTTGTTGATCCGTCATAATCTGGACGTGATTCACATTGAAAAAAACTTCTTTGATAATTTGTTCTACAATGTAATGAATGTGGAAGGGAAAACAAAGGACACGAATAAGTCCAGAGATGAACTTAATGAATATTGTCGTCGTCCATCACTTGTGAAATGTCCACGTACAGGAAAGTACCCCAAAGCTTGTTATTCACTTGATAAGAGACAAAAGGATGTTGTGTGCAGATGGGCAGATGAGCTAAAGTTTCCTGATAACTATGTGTCCAACCTGTCTCGAACTATTGACTGGACAAAATTGAAAATGTTTGGGTTGAAGAGTCATGATTGTCATGTGTTTATGCAGAGGCTACTCCCGATTGCTTTCCGTGAAATTCTTCCACAGAACGTGTGGAAAGCTATAACTGAAGTTTGTTTATTCTTCAAGGAGTTGACTTCTACGACGATTACAGTTGAGAACATGACTCGGTTGGAAGTAGATATTCCGCTGATCTTGTGCAAGTTGGAACGTATATTTCCACCCAGCTTCTTTAATTCGATGGAGCATCTACCTGTACACCTTGCATACGAAGCACGAGTGGCTGGTCCTGTACAATACAGATGGATGTATCCATTTGAGAGGTAATCTACAACTTTCAAATATTTGAATAATTAGCAGTTATTATACTCACTATTGATGCTTCTGGTTAGGTATCTTCATAATTTAAAACTCAGTGTGGGTAACAAAGCTCATGTTGAAGCTTCGATCGCAAATGCATATCTAACAAAAGAAGCATCAATTTTCTGTTCCCACTACTTTGAGGATCATGTTCTGACGAGGCGTCATAATGTACCTCGTAATTACGATGGTCGTGGCGCCGAAGAACCCCAACCTGGTACTCCATCAATTTTTATACCTCCTGGACGACCACTTGGACGGAAGAATACAAGATATATTGTAGACGAAGAGAAAAATACAGCTCACACCTACGTGTTACTGAATTGTAACGAGGTGCAACCGTATGTTGAGTAAGTTAATATTCAACATTGGCCATCTATAATTATTACAAAACATCTTATAATGATAAATTATAATGTGTACACCTAAACTTTGACTATTTGCTCATTTATATCTCGGTGTTTAAAATTTTACAAATGAGCGGATCCGATCGTAGCTCTAGCGGGGGACGGCGACAGAGTACAGGTCGCGGGGGTCGAGGCCGGTCTAGTGGGGCGCGGAACACAGTGCCTATACCACACATACCAGTGCCAGTTCCGTTGATCCCCACGACTGATGACGAGGAAGCTGAGCAGTATACCGACTCGGATTCTGAAGAACAGTCGGATTCACAAATGGTCGGACAGAGACTAGATGTGTATATTGCCTACGATACGTATGTTAGACTTACTATTTTCAGGTATTTTGAGGAATATATATCCTTGAATATTAATTATGTATTACAAATTTGTTTTGCAGCTTGATGCCTTCGAATCCGGTCTCCAAGCTGATCAGACGTATCATGGCTGGACATATGGAGTTGGGCGCCTTCACCTTCAGGATGATATCCGAAGAAAGGCTGCAGGAGTACTGGGAGACATTTCAGGTATATATTCATTTGATTTATAATGATATTATATGACATAATAACATCTTTGTTTATCAGAAAGAGGCTAGATGGGATCCTACTGTCACTTCAACATAGTATGTGCATCACTTGTTCCTGAAAAGGGCTGCTGAAAGATATGTAGATCTTTTGAACTCTGTGAAAAGAAAATGGGAGTTGAAGGGTAAGAAGCCACAGTGGGATACGAAAGTGTGGAAGGCCTTGCTCGCGTACTGGGACAGAGATGACGTGAAAGCCAAATCCGCACAATGTAGACGGAACAGACTATCTGAGCCTGCTGGCCCGGGTACTGGCATCTCCACCCATAAAGGTGGATCTCGTGGTGCTGTCGATGTTGCTCTGGATATTGTAAGTCATTTGTTGATCGATACCAAATTCGGTAAAGTTTTATAATATGCATGTATACATATTTTAAGTTTTAATCATCATGTTCTAAATTATAGGAGAGGAAGAAGGGACGCCCCGCCACAGATTGGGAAATTGTGGAGCACTTCCACTACCGTGGTCCAGGACAGTATACATATGGCCTTATATCTGATACATTGGTAAGTATTCTTGTTACATTTTAAAATATAATATGAATATTTAAGAATATTTATATATCTAGAAAAATAATTCTCTAAAAAAATGTGCAGGCTGATGTACAAGCGAGAGTCTCCCAACTGCATGCTACCTCTGACTCTGACGAGCAACCTCCTGAGCCCAGTCTTCCAGAGTTATCTCAGATGTACGTCAAGACTGTGGGGAAAAAGCACGGTAAAGTTCGTGGGCTTGGACAATTGGGAAAGTCCAGACGCATAGTCTCCGGCCCAGGCGGGACATCAGCTGGGACTCATATTGGAGCCTATAGCCAAATTGATGTGGACCGACTACTCGCTGAGGAGCGTGAGAGAACGCGCAGAGAGGCTGCTGATGAGAATCGACGATTGCTGGAGCAAGTGGAAGAGAGACAACGGCAACTGCGTGATGAGATGACCCAGAACTTCCAAAACCAGTTTACCGAGTGGATGCGGGCATCACAACAGGGATCTGGAGGACCACCACCCCCGCCTCCATCCGATGAGTATACCCCACCCCGAGGACCGGGTTCGAGTCGTGGCAAGGGACCGAGATCCTGATGTTTGAGAGTATTGCTTGGAGTATGAATTAACTATTTTCATGAATGTTTGATGAATGTTTCTTAGAGTATGAATTATTGTGCATCGTCTTTATTATGCTTGTGGTGTTTATTTTCATTAATGTTTGTGAAATTCGGAGCTATATATCGTGTTTAAAAAGATTTTTAATTAATTATTTAGGTTAATCTGTTATGTGCTTTAGTTATAAGTAATATTTGATTAATTTAACCATAATATATTCAAAATATTTTAATTAAAATAATATATATATTATATATATATATATATATGCACAAAGGGGTTAATTTTTTATATTTAAAAAGATATATACATAAGTGAAAATATAATTTTGCAAGTGTTAATTTCATTTTATATGTGAGAATAATATAAATTTCATTTTTAAGTTATTTACCATAATTGTAATGATATATAATAATTAATTAAAAGTGTAATCATAATAGAAATTATTAAATGTATGTAATTTAAAATGATATATTAATTTAATTAATTTTTTAAGGTGTTATAGTAAATAAAATAATTTATAATAATATATTAATTAATTAAAGGTATAAATAAAATAGGAGTGTTAAGTAACAAAGAAAACAAAATAAGAAATAATATATATACTATTACAATAGAAAACATTTCGAATGATAAGCCTTGCCCAAACGGTAAGGAGAAGGGCAATAGATCTTCCATGCGTGGGAGGTCACGGGTTCGAAACTTGTCTCTCGCGGGTCGCTCGCGGGTCGGGTCGGGTTGCGCCCACCTCGCTGATGCGGCCCGCGAATTTTGAGGGCCTCCCCCTCGTGAACAAACGAGGGGCGAGACGAGGGCCCTGGTAGACGAGGGCAGGCCCCCTCGTGCATGGACGAGGGGCGAGATGAGGGCGCTTCCAGGCGAGGGCGGCCGTGCTCGCCAAACTCCAGCACCGCGAGGCGAGGGCAAGGCCCACGGGAACTGAGGCGAGGGCTTCCCCCTCGTGTATAAACGAGGGCTTACACGAGGGCCCCGTTTTTTGAACCAGACGAGGGCAGCCCCCTCGTTAGTAGCCGAGGGCTCTTTCCCCTCGTTAGTTAAAGAGGGGCGAGCCGAGGGGGACCCTAACGAGGCCTATTTTGTCGAGGGTCTCCCCCCCTCTTTAAACCCCTCTTTAACCCTCTCCCCCTCTTTAAATCCCTCCCTATATCCCTCTTTATTTCAACAGTATTTTGTAGTAAAATTGATCAAAATTATTAAATCTTAATGTGTTGAAGACACTCAACTTACATGCAAATTGAATAAAGATGATTGTCAAATTGAACTCCATGAAAAAAAAAAAAACACAAGAGAATCAGCTATATATATTACACTTTTATTCTTCTTTTGCGATTCCTCTAGTCCTCATTTTCTTCGCTTGAGCTCTCCTCCTAATGATCACATTTATAATATGATTAGATATACCAAAATTCAACTATAAAATTTTTTTTTAAAAAAAAAAGTATATATAAGCATTGCAATTATACTAAAATTTATTTCAAACTATACCAAATTTCAAGAAGGTTTTAAAATTTGTTAAAATTGAGGTTTAATTCAAAGATATTCACTTTGACTACAAATTACAAATGCATGACATAAATCTACTTCCAAATTCCCCGATCTAGTATAATCTAATTAAGTTGGCTATAAGCATCAAAAACCTCAAAAGAATAAATAAAATAAATTATACAAGCATATATCTCCTCCACTATTTTGACAATCTCTTTCTTGTTGCGACCCACATTTTTTATCATTTGTCCAAATGGATCACATTAACACAAAAATTAAGTAGTTGTATATAAAAGAGAAAAATAAAGAAAACAACGTATATTTCTTAGAAGTGCTTTTCTACGGTCAGGAAGGTTTTCGCCCTTCCTGACGACAGTAAATCAATAACATATCGGCACGTCATTTAGTTACGCCCTGGGCGATTCAACTTCGCTATAAGATAAAATAATTAATTATATAAAATTACTAAACCATCCTTATAGTATTATATATATTAAAAATAAAACTGATAAAAAGAGTAAAAAATTATAAATTTAACTTCACTTTTATACTTAATTTATTAATTAATAGATTAAAAATAAGTACACATCATCGTTTTCTTAAAAGTACCATGTTTCTTCATATATCAAGTGAAGAACCTTAATTCTTGTCGCAGGTTTAAAAAAAATTCAAAACCTAAATTCAAGAAAAATTGAACGTTATTGACTATGAATTTAGTTTTGGATTGGCATATTGATTTTGGATAGTGTTCGCCTTGTCGATGCCAAAAACATAATCCCAAAGAATTTATACTAATTCCTGCGACCAAGTTCCATTAAAAACTATAATTTATATCCCAAAGTTTCATTCCATAGATTATGTATACTTAGTGAAACTGCATATAGTCAATAAAGAACTAATTACACCAATTCAATAGACTACAGTAAATTATTCTCCCTTACCAATTTCTGTTCTTTTCTAATTCCAAATCTTAGCTCCTCATTCCTTATATTTTTTAAGGAGGTGTATTCAAGCAGAAAAAAATGGAGAGTGAAAAATTGAAATTAAGAGTGGAATAAATTTCGGGACTTGCAGAGTTTGAGATGGTTTTATTGAATATTTTAATTTTAATAAATGGGTTTTATTGAAATATTAAATGTTAATTAATTAATATTATTGATTATATTAAAGTAAAAAGAATAGTTTTGTAAATTTATATTTATTAATTTAATTTATTAATAGGGCGATACATAGCGATTGCAATATGCATAGTGCAAATGCTTTAATGCAAAGTACAATACGTGGAAAAGAATATTATACGTTAAATCTTTGATCCAATGGTAATTAAAAGGTTTACTGACGTCAGGAAGGGCGAAAGCCTTACTGACGGTAGAAAAACCCTACTTAGAATTTTTAAAATGGATTACTAATCCATTAGAACAAACTAACTAAAATACATGGAATTTAGTTCAAACCCACTTATCTGTGTTTCAACTTTCAAGTCCAATAGGTTGGTTAATGAAATAGTTATGAATTTCAAAATCCATACATAATTAATGCAAGTTATAATTCAGCAATATTAAAGGTTCATAAACTTTAATTGATCAAAGAAAATCAATTATATATGTACCTCCTCCTCTTTTCGTCTTTCTAGCTCCTTCTGATTTCCTTGATACTCACTTAAAGTTGGCTCTTAATTCCTATAGTGAAAAAATTAGAATACTAGCATCAACAAATAGCAAAATATTAGCCTGGTCAGTAGATTTGACATTTAAAAAAAAAAAAAAACTGAAGAAGTTAACTAATCTTTTTGTACAAATTCATACCAAATTCCTCACTAAAAACACAACCAATGAAGCATTAAAGATCAAATTAAGCATCATAAATCTCGATTAGAATAAAATATAAATCAATTGTGTGCACCTCTTCCACTATTTTACCTTCAAACCAATTCTTCACTTTCTGTTTCATGACGCGACTCAAAATCTCTTCATTTGAAATTGATTCCCCCTAATAGATCACATTGACACTAAAATTAATTATTTCTGTCAAAAAAAAAAAACACTAAAATTAATTATTTGTATATCTAAGAAGAAGAATAAAGTAAGAAAACAACTCCTTACGATTTCTTTGATCTCACTTAAAGTTGATTCTTCCAATATTGAAATTATTAGAGAATTAGCACAAACTAATAACAACAAATTTGCCTGATCAGTACATACAATATTTAAAAAAAAAAAAAACAACAACAACAACGTGAAGAAGTTAACAAATCTTTTTGTACAAATTCATTTCCAAAATCCTAAATCAAAACACAACCAAAGAAGTAAGATCAGATTAAGCATCATAAATCTCGATTAGAATAAAATAAATCAATTGTGAATGCACCTTTTCCCCTATTTTACCTTTTTTCTTCTCATCATCAGTTGAAACCTATTCTTCACACGAAGTTGAATCTTCCTGATCACCCACACAAGAGCAGGACGAAATTATATGACGAGAAATAATTACTTTTGTAGCCAAAGTTTTATAAATAGATTGAAAACAAGTGTGGAAGAAGAAATCAAGAAATTGCATAATTAGTTGTTCTTACTCTACTCTGCTGATGAAGTGTTGGTGCAGGGCATCATTCAAGTCTCCTTTGATGGCGACCGTAGTATTAATGCCATCATCCTTTATTTCGATGGTTTTGAGATTGGGCGTGATTAGAGATCCCAAGCTAAATCTTTCCATTTTACGACCACCACCACCAATGTACATTCTCTTCAATGACGGCAACTCAAGAGCACATCTCCATTCACAAAAGATCTTCAACTTGGGTAGATCAAAGAGACTCATCTTTTCCAGATGAGGAAAAAGAAAAGTTGTTTGATCATGTGAATATTCCTCCCCTTCAATCACTTTTACCATATTCTTGCAGTCTCTTGAGATTGAAGAGATTACGCGCTACTGAAGATGAAAATAAGCTGCTAATCTCGTCATAATCAGATATCCACAATTTCTCAAGTGTAGTGAAGCTCCCTGTTGGCACTTGGTCCCATATTGACAGGCTCGAATAATATACACTTTGCTCCTGCAAATCAGCAAATTTATCTACTATAATTAGTTCCATAATTTAATTATAAATAATTCATACATTGATTCTGTTGTAATTTAACGTGTAAATAAAGAGACACGATTTGTTGACCCAAATCGTCCGGAAGGACTACGTCTGGGGGCGATCCAAGCCAGGAGTTCCACTAGTATGAGTGCGTATATGAGTACATAATTCATGAATACAATATGATATATATAATAGTAAAACCCTAATCTAATGGGTCAGGCCCAATATAATTCTTGGTCCTTAAGTAATGTCCACACCAAATCTCCTAGATTTGGAATATAAAATCTTCCGGATTTACAACACTCCCCCTTGGACATTATGACATAAATGTCTTGTCATAAAAACTCCACGTGCTGAGGATCGGCCATGATAATAAGTGGGAGGAATGTTATTGATCTTCTAGATCTAAATCTTCCAGATTTATTTCGATGTTACCGCTCCCCCTGAAGACAACAACACTTTAAGTCTTTGCATCCCAATACCACGAACGTACTTTTCAAAAGTAGACGTAGGTAAGGATTTAGTAAACAAATCTGCAAGATTGTTACTAGATTGCACCTTTTGGATGGTAATTACGCCACTCTTCTGGAGTTCGTATGGGTAGAAAAACTTGGGTGAAATATGTTTCGTCAGGTTTCCCTTGACGTACCCATTACTCATTTGTGCGATGCAAGCAGCGTTGTCTTCAAATATAACGGTGGGAGGTGTATCGCCCTTGGCGATACCACACGAATCACCAATGTGTTTTACCAAGGACCTTAACCAAACACATTCTCGTGCGGCTTCAAATAAAACTATGATCTCTGAGTGGTTTGAAGACATGGTAACCATGGATTGTTTAACCGATCTCCACGAGATTGCGGTTCCACCACAGAGAAAAATGTAACCAGTCTGGGATATGGCGTTGTGGGGATCAGACAAATAGCCAGCATCCGCATAACCTACTAAGGTTTTGTCTTGGTTCTTACGATAAAACAGTCCAAGATCTTGAGATCCTTGGAGGTATCGTAGAACATGCTTAACACCATTCCAATGTCTCCTCGTGGGAGAAGCGCTATATCTCGCAAGCAAGTTAACTGCAAATGCAATGTCCGACCGGGTGCAATTTGCAAGATAGAGCAAAGCTCCAACAGCGCTAAGATAAGGAACTTCTGGTCCCAAAATTTCTTCTGAATCTTCTCTTGGTCTAAATGGGTCCTTATCCACTTCAAGGGATCGGACTACCATTGGGGTGCTAAGTGGATGAGACTTATCCATGTGAAATCTCTCCAATACCTTTTTCACGTAGGTCGACTGATGAACAAGGACTCCTTCTGGGAGGTGCTCGATCTGCAAGCCGAGGCAGTACTTGGTTTTGCCCAAGGACTTCATTTCGAATTCAGCTCTCAAGATTGAACTGGCTTCTTCAATCTCTTTGCATGTTCCGATTATGTTTAGGTCATCGACATATACGGATATGATGCAAAAACCGTCTTGCGATTTCTTCGTGAATACGCATGGGAAAGCTTTATCGAACGTGTATCCCTTCATCTGAAGGAATTCACTAAGTCGGTTGTACCACATAAGGCCCGATTGCTTCAGGCCATACAACGACTTACGCAGTAGTATGCTATACATACTGCGATTTTCACCATCCCTTAACTGAGGAATGTCAAATCCATCTGGGATTTTCATATAAATGTCGGCATCTAGTGATCCGTATAAGTACGCGGTTACTACTTCCATTAATCTCATCTGGAGATTCAACTTAATTGCCAAAGATATCAAATAGCGGAACGTTATTGAGTCCATGACGGGAGAATATGTTTGATCGAAATCAATCCCGGGTCTCTGCGAAAACCCTTGTGCTACCAGCCTCGCTTTGTACCTCTCCACAGTATTGTTCTCATTTCGTTTTCATACAAAGACCCATTTATATCCTACAGGGATAGCACGCGCGGGTGTACGAACGATTGAGCCAAATACTTGTCTTTTGTTAAGCGAGGCGAGCTCCGCATCAATTGCCTCTTTCCATTTAACCCAATCGTGGCGCTTCCGGCACTCTGCGATTGTTTTGGGTTCAGGATCTAGATCATTAATAATGGAAAGAGCTATTGATGCTGCAAATGTATCGTCGACGACAGTAATATTTCTATTATATGTTTCTCCCGTATCTGTGAAATTCACAGAGACTTCGACGTTTACGTCAACCAAACCTTCCTCATTTCCCATTATATCTGGGTCTGGTCGTTCCACGGTCCTAGTGCATGGAATATTTTGTGCACGTGCTTCATCACTAGGACTCTCGTCTCTTAGAGACTTGGGATTATCTAGACGGATCTCTTCCAGAGATTTTCCATTCGACTGACCAGATTTGCTAGCCTTTCGTTTGGGTGTGTTACTATCTCTTGAGGTTCCCTTACGCTTTTGGCGTGTGGGGGCATGAGTACTCATTTTGCTTGGGACCTCAACCCTTTGGGGAGCATTTACTGCTGGTATATGCGATCTAGTCACACCTCTATGGTCAGTGAACGCGTCTGGCAGATTATTTGCTAAGTTCTGCAGGTTAATGATCTTCTGAACTTCTAGTTCAGATTGATTAGTGCGCGGATCTAGATACTGAAGATTACTTACGTTCCACGTAAGTTCCCGGCATTCATTCAATTTTGAATTCGGATCTCCCCCTAATGCCGGGAAGTAATCTTCATCGAACGTGCAATCAGCGAACCGGGCCGTTAATTGATCCCCGGACAAAGGCTCGAGGTATTTCACGATGGATGGAGAGTTAAATCCTACGTAAATACCGAGTTTTCTTTGTGGGCCCATAGAGGTTCGCTTGGGTATCGTAATCGGTACGTATACCGCACATCCGAAAATACGCAGATGGGAAATGCTAGGTTCTTTCCCACGCACTAACTGTAGGGGGGAATGATCATTATATGCAGTAGGGCGGATTTGAATCAAGTGTGATGCATGAAGGACTGCATGCCCCCAGCATGAGGTGGGTAGTTTAGAATTCATTAGCAATGGTCTCGCGATAAATTTGATACGTTTTATTAGCGCCTCAGCAAGACCATTTTGGGTATGGACGTAGGGGACCGAATGCTCCACTTTAATTCCCAGGGCCATACAGTGATCTGTAAAGGCCTTCGAGTTGAACTCAGCTGTGTTATCCATACAAATCTTCTTGATTGGATAATCCGGGAATTGAGCTTCAAGCTCGATAGTTTTCGCAATGAGCTCTGCAAGAGCTTGATCGCGGGTAGACAACTACAAGCATATGCCCACCTAGTGGAGGCATCAATAAGGACCATAACTGAGCGGTCCTGATGCTGGGTGTATCGGTCCGCAAATGTCTCCTTGAATTCGCTTTAGGAAAACCGGAGACACTAGTCCAACCTTGGTGCGCGACGGGCGCACTATCAACTTTCCCATATAACATACATCACAAAATATTCATCAACAGGAAGGATTCTTTTATTCAAAATATAATTAGATAGAATCCTACGTATCATGTATTGTCCTGGATGACTTAACCGCGGATGCCATAATTTAAAGGAGTTCGGGTCGTGAAATCTCATACTCATGGCTAGATTTTGACGGCGGATGTATAAATAGTACAATCCGGGGGAGAAGAAAGTTATTCTATAAGATCGTATGAGTGGTGGCGCTATCTACCAATCATAAATCACTACCTCAACCCCATTATGCCAGAGGAAATTAACCCCAAACAAATAGCTGATATGTTTACTAGCCATAAATAAAAACAGCAATATCCGAATAAACACATGGATAGCTATTAAGGTAAACACATCAAAACTAATAAATTCATTCATTAAATATCCAAAAGAAAGGATCCGAAACATAATAAGCAATTGTTTTATTCGGAAAACAAAAACTAGGAATAACTAAATACGTAAATCTACTCGTCATCACCAAAATGTCTAAGCTCAATGCCCTTATGATCTACGTTGTCTAGGTCAGAGTCTGCTTCGGGCAGACTGGCATGGTGAGATTCAACTCTAGGGGCCTTCCTCTTATCGTCCTTCTGCTGCTTTTGATAAGCCTCGACCAAATGTTTGGGAGTACGACACGTGCGAGACCAATGGCCCTTGTATCCGCATCTGTAGCAGGATTGTTCACCCTTATCTTGATTGTCAGATTTTCGGGGAGCGGAGTTCGTGTTAGGTGCAGCCTTCTCACGAACCTGAGATTGATTGTCATTCAAGGCACCTGAACCACCGGATTTGTTACGACCTCGGCCTTGGCTACGAGTTCGTTTACTTCCTCTCCCCCTTCCACGCTTGCGACCTCTTGTACCACTTTGAGCTACAACGTGTGCTTCGGGCACAGCTTTTGAGCCAACCGGCCTCGCATTATGATTCTGCATAAGGAGCTGATTGTGCTTTTCCGCTACTAGGAGTGCAGAAATTAGCTTAGAGTGTACAGTGTAGTTCTTGGCCCTATACTGCTGCTGGAGTACAAGGTTGCTTGCGTGGAAAGTCGACAAAGTCTTCTGGATTAAGTCGTCCTCAGTTACAGTCTTCTGGCATAACTTTAACTGAGACACAATACGGTGTAGGGCTGAGTTATACTCCGTTACAGATTTAAAGTCTTGGAAATGGAGGTTCAACCAATCGTATTGGGCTTGGGGGAGGAGTATATCATTTTGTTGTTGGAAACGGTCCTTCAGGGACTTCCACAAGGTTCCAGGATCTCTTTCAGTGAGATACTCATTTTTCAGGTCTTGATTGAGATGATGCCTAAGAAAGATCAAAGCTTTCGCCTTCTGGGCGTCAGTTGATTTTGGATCATCGACAATCGTGCCGCTAAGGTTGTTCGAGGCTAGATGTATTTCAACATCTAGCGCCCATGTCAGGTAGTTATTACCATCAAGAGTAAGCTCAACAAATTCTCTTTTGGTAATATCAGACATTATGCACTACAATTAAAGTGACATGGGTAAGAGGATTGACCGAAAAAGATAGACAACGGGGAGACAAGGATTTATTTAGTTATTCTAAGGCACACAGATGCACGTACTGGGCGCCGTCTACCCAAGGCATAAATTTACGGTCCAACAAATACCGGGCGCCGCCTACCCGGGCATAAAGAGCGGACTATAAACTATGTGCGCAGTGTTAAAGCACGTAGGATAGTAAAATTACTCAAACATGCAATAACTATAAATAACGATAATCACATGAAAATGATTTGCAGAAAATATATGGTTTAATGGACAGAGGAAATAATCATTAGAATAATTATTTCATGTACATTAACGCAATTTAACGAAATATTTTCAGGATTCATTAATAAAACTAAAGCACGGATTTTATGTCATCAAGAACACAAACGAATCGGGTTAAGGTAATCATTAAAATCCATGAAATAACGTCGCGTTGGTTGCGCACAGCGGACGGGGTCGACGCACGTAGGTCGATCGTGTGCGTGCGGCAACGGGCACCGGCGTGCGAGTTTGCACGTGGCTTCGGTCTCGACGGGCGCGGGCGCGCGGCATCGGGTGCGACGGGCGCGGATGCACGCAGCGCTGGGCACGACGGGCGCGGGCGCGACGGGCGCAGGTGCGCTCGGCGCCGGGCGCGATGGGCGCGGGCGCGCGCGGCACGAGCGCGACTGGCGCGGGTGGCGCTGGCCGATGGTGGCTACGGGAGGCGCGCGGCACCGGGCGCGACGCTGCGAGCGTGCGTGCCGTGCGGGCGGCGGTCGGCGCTGGCCGATGTGGGCGACGAAGGGGCGCGACGCTGCGGGCGGCGCTCGGCGCTGGCCGATGCGGGCGACGGGAGGCGCGAGGCCTCGCGGCACCGGGCGCGACGCTGCAAGCGTGCGCGCCGTGCGGGCGGCGCTCGGCGGTCGTTGCGTGCAACGAGGGGGGGGGGGGGGGGGGCGCGAGCGCGCGCTGCACCGGGCGCGACGCTGCGGGCGTGCGCGCCGTGCGGGCGGCGCTCGGCGCTGCGTGCGACAGGAAGCGCGACGCTGCGCGGCACCTGGTCGGCGGCGGTGGCAGCGGCGGCGGGCGGCGCGAGGACGGCCGTTCGACTACGGGCGACGGTCGTTGATTATTGATTTAAATCACAAAAATAATTTTCACGTAATATAATTATGCACAGGAAAATTCAGGAACGAAATCAATCGGTAAAGTACATGAACGATCAAGTGATTCATATAAAATGAATTAAAAGCGTACCGTATAATCTCGGTTAGAGACTCGTGCTGATAACGTGTTGTAATTTAGCGTGTAAATAAAGAGACACAATTTGTTGACCCAGTTCGTCCGGAAGGACTACGTCTGGGGGCGATCCAAGCCAGGAGTTCCACTAGTATGAGTGCGTATATGAGTACATAATTCATGAATACAATAGGATATATATAATAGTAAAACCCTAATCTAATGGGTCAGGCCCAATATAATTCTTGGTCCTTAAGTAATGGCCACACCAAATCTCCCAGATTTGGAATATAAAATCTTCCGGATTTACAACAGATTCTTCTAAAGTTTTATATTTTGAATAACTAGTTAGAAAATATGCATGTGTGGTACATTTATAACTTGTTGGTGATTTCTCTCGAACTCGAACAAGTGGTTGCAGAAACTAGACTTTTCAGGTTTGGGCAGTTACGAATGCTCATTTTAGTTAGGAGAGGGAATTCAATGCTTTCAACACCTCTATAGATATTCGTCAACCCGGGAAGATAAAATAGCTTCAGAGTTGTCAATTTTGGGAAAATGACATGACGAGAGAGATGTATCTCTTCGAGACGAGGAAATTGAAGAGTTGCTTCATGTGAACATTCTTCATCTGCCTCTTCAAACACTTTTACCATCTCCATGCAGTTTGAAATAATCAAGAGTTTTAGGGGGCGCTTGGTTAACAACTCTTCAATGGTAATGGGAATGAGATTGAAAATTAGTGTAATTAGCATGGTTTATGAGAACAAAATCACTACCTCTCCTCCTAAATAAGGTAATCACTACTCCATTTTGATTACCTTATTCTCTTCCTACAATCATACTCCTCAATCAATTCCCCCTTCCTCCACCAACAACCATTTGTTGTCAACTTCTATTCCAAAATTGGGACATGACACTAGCAATGGTGTCACCATTGGAACACTTCTTCCCCTAACATATCATTTTTCTTATGAGGGCATGCATGGAAATAAATTTTCATTCCCATTACCATTGAAGAATTGCTAACCAAGCGCCCCCTTAAACTCTCCAGATTTTGCGCTATCGGAAACGAAAATAAGCTCTTAATGTTGCCACAGTTAAATATTTGTAACTTCTCGAGTAGAGCGAGAGATCCCATTGGAATTTGAGAAGAGAATACGTTCTCACAATTTCTAATCCCTTCAAGTCGTAGTTTCCTCATCAAGTTGCCGAATGAAACCTGCAGTTGCATTATTTGAAACAGCAACAAATTAATTTTGTGTTTCCATAATTTCCATCTCTTTTTTTTACTCTATCATTCTTACTATTTTTTTAAAGTCGAATTAATATACTCCCTCCGTCCACGAAAATTTTACCCGGTTACTGTAGAGCACAGTTTTTAATGAAAATTGATATTTTATTGAAAAAGTGAATAAAGTAGATAAAGTAAGAGTATTGTGGTGGGTATTGTGGGACCCATTTTTTGTTTGTGAGTGTAGTTTATTTCCAAAAGAGGAATGGGTAAAAATTTGGTGGACGGACCAAAAAGGAAAGCGGGTAAAAATTTGGTGGACGGAGGGAGTAACAAATAATTTCACCTTCATCCGAAAAATAATCAGGATGGATAACATATAATTAGAATGTCTTAGTCTTGAATGCATTACAACTTAATTGCAATTATAAACAGTACCAACTTTCTTTACTGAACACTTACAATTTACTACAGTAAAAACAATTGATACAATTTAAAAATACACTTACTTAGTACACAAGACACTTACCAAATTCCTTTAATTAGCGACAATTTTTTTGTCAATCGCTAAATTCTATCACTAATCCGCAGTTTTTTTTTTTTTTGTCTTACGCATAATTTATTAATGGTATTTCTGACCATAAATAATTCAAAAGTCTTAATTGTGTGAAAGTGAATTAACACTCGCCAATTTATTTTTTTAAAAAACAACATTAAACTTGATATTAGTTTTGGCAAAAATATATTACTTTCTCTATCCCGGGAGAATTTGCATCCCTGAGATTGCGCGTAGATTAAGAAAAGTGATAAAATAGTGACATATGGGTAAATATGTATATATTTGTGTGAGTGTGCATGTAAATCAATGTTTTTTTAGGTAGTGTGCAAATTGGTGTGGGATGCCGTGCAAATTCCTCTGGGACGGAGGGAGTATTATTTTGCAAATGGTCTAAAATTAGGGTTTTAAGCAACGTTGCATACCTTTTTGGACAAGGAATGATTATCATCATCCATGCAGATGTTTTCATAACTAGAAACAAGACCTTTCAGTTCATAACATCCTTCAATCTCTAATTTAAATAGGTGAGGGAACTCAATGCTTTCAATTCCTTGATAGAAATCCGTAAGAATTGGAAGATACAATAATTGGAGGCTCTCCAATTTTGTGATATGACGACTTTGATGTCCAGATTCCTTTTCATCAAGACATGATATCACTCTTGCTGGCCTGATTTTTTGGAGAGCATGACAATGTGAAATTTCTAACAACCTCAGGCATATTAGTATCTCATAAGGGAACTCCTTAATGGCATGACATTCGCGACAAATGAGAATCTCAAGACTTAACTGTTGTATAATATGTGGGTAATGGAGTTTAATGATAGGTTAGGCACACCGAAAAACGATGCTATCTTTAAAGGTATTAATTCCTCCCACTTCGGTGTAAATGGTTCACAAGGAATTAACCTTCCAGGATACAAAACATATCTCACGGAAATTCGATAGTTACACTCTAACGAATTTCAGAAGCAGAAATCACAAGTGTTTTAATAAAACTCAAAATATAAGACTCGACTAATATAGAGAGAGACTTGACTTTTCAGTGTGTTGAGAAACTCTATTTCTCAATCTCTAATTTCAATTCCATTGTTTGGAAATCTCCACAACTTGAGTATTTATAGATACTCAAGAGTTGCATCGAAAGGTTGTGACCCTACTCAAAAGTTGTAGTAAACCCAAATGTTGCAACTCTTACTTAAAAATTGGTGTCACTTCACCGAATAGTCACGTTGAACCAATGGTTACAACCTTCCACTGAAATTATGTCTATCACGAAGAGTTCTCTCAAATAATTATATTATGTAAATATACTAATATACAACAATCTCCCACTTATTTACATATATATAATATATAATAAATAATACGAAAATAATGAAATAATAAAATATACACACTTGTTTTACGCAACGAATAGCCATGAAGTGGACTTAGCCTTTAACTTATGGTTGAACAAGAAACCAATGGAATCAAGTTCTCGTCGCGTATGATTTCATACTTCTTTATTTTTGGCAGCACCAATTCATAACGGGCCTTGTGCTCATCCTGGTCTCGCAAGTATTTTAGGATCTTACCGATATAATCCCTAATAAGCGGCCTCTCACTTCTCTACTTGCATAGGTAGACTCATCAAGAATGTCCACAACGCATTCCACAGAGCTATGAGTCTATTAAGGATTTAGAATCCAACCTTAACTTGTTGTGGTAAACGAAAGTGCATAGGTCAGACGTAGGAGCTTTCGAAATAGTCACCCCCACTATTTCCAGGTTATGCACTTTGAAATGTATTCATGTTTCCATTTCGCCGATGTCTAATATTGAATTGCCTTTTTAACTCAATGTTAAAGTGCCAATTTTTCACTTGTACCTTAAGATGGAGTTGGTTTCTATCAAGACACCATTTTTAAATCGGTAATAGCTCCGTATCTCTTACGACCTTTTTGATTTTATCTTCCATAAATGTTTTGCTAGCATTTAATTTGTTGGAAGATAATCAAGTATGATTTTCTCTTTTTAACCATACTTTCTAACATATATCTGATCAGATTTCATCAACAATAAAGCAAACATAATTTTGCTCTTTAGAGTTCAAACTCAATTTTAAAAGGAGCCTCATCGCCTCCTTTAACTTTTAAATAATTTCTCAACGAATTGAATGTGACATATTTCAATTCAAGCGTGGCCTTTATTGCCACCTAAAACCCTTAATTATTTCCCTAACGAATTAAACGGGTTGATATCTTTAAAATCAAGTGTAGCCTTCTTTGCCCACCTTAAAATTTCTTACATTAATTCTTCAGCGAATTAAATAAGTCGATATCCAAATACAATTTGTGCTCTCTCCTCTCAAGCACAAATATATATATTCATCCTTGATCTAATCAAATTTTAATTTGATATACACAATCAAAGGATCCACAATTTATGGAATAATATGTACAATACCTCAAATATTATAAATTAATCCATAAAATTATCAGGCTAAAACTCAACTAAGTAGACCCCAAACAGACCAATTAAATGGTCTACAACTAATTAATGGCCCATTTAAAATTCATAACCAGCACAGCAGCCCAACATACCGAAAACAAAATTTGACCAAATCAAAATTCTGGCCCCAATTTAATTTTCAAGTAAAATCATGGCATCGGAAGAAGGTTTCAGCGGTACTTAGTTCTCACGTCTTCATAGACGCCGAATCTGGAGGGGCACACTTTATAACTGTGTACGCGCGCGGCCCACCGCCGCCGCCACACTTGCTTCGGAGATTCTGCCGCGGTGAGGTCCGATAGACCTGCTACCGCCCAAGCCTGATGCCTCACAGACCGTCGTTGATTCGACGCGTCCGTTAGAGAAGGAGTATGAAAGGTATATCTCCCTTCTTCTTCTTTGTTCATCGTTTCAGCGCTTTGAAACGATGCGGCTTCATTTCCAAGCCCATCTCGACGGCCTTTCTCTGAAACGGCGTCTTTTTTTTTTTTTTTTTTCCGCTTTGGTGACGCATTCTTTCTTTAAGAAAAACCTCTTCACGCGAAGCTTATCGCGACTTGACCCGGCAGAAAACATTTCGCCAGACAAAGCCATTGCCGTGCGTCTCGGAGCAATAGTCGATGCGGCGATGATCCGACGAACACCGCTGCTCCTCACGGCGGATAACCGCCGGCGTCACGAGGGGCGATTACAATCATCGGGAATCTCAAGTTCGTCGGCAGCGTTCTCTCATCTGCTGATCCTCTTTTGAACCGTCATCTCCTTTTTTTCTCAATACCCCAAATGATAATTAAAATGTCAAACGATTATTTATATAAAAAGAACTTACACATGTCGTTCGTTCGTTATCGATTGAGCACCGTCAATTGTACTATGAAATGTCTCTGAGGTGAATTAAATATTTTCCAATATTTGATAAATGATGGACATCCTCCTCTCTTCAGAATTGAGTCTCGACCTTCTATACATTTCCCAAGTTTTTGGTAATGCATGTAAACTCCAAAGTCCGAATCATGGTCTCATCATGTTTTTTCAACATAGAAAATCCACGTTAGATACCAAAATGATTTTGCATAGTAATTGTTATTCAAAAAATTAAATTAGAATCCATAAAAGACTTTGAATTTAATGTTCCTCGACAAACCGTTTGTGAATAGATGAGTTCACCAACATTTGTAGTTGTGACTTTTAAGAGTCTCGAGTTAATCTTCACAAATCAATTATGCCTTCACCAACATTGACTCCATTGTAGAAGAAATTTAATACCTTTAAAATTGTTGTATAATATGTGGGTAATGGAGTTTAATGATAGGTTAGGCACACCGAAAAACGATGCTATCTTTAAGGTATTAATTCCTCTCACTTCGGTGTAAATGGTTCACAAGGAATTAACCTTCCAGGATACAAAACCTATCTCACGGGAATTCGATAGTTACATTCTAACGAATTTCAGAAGCAGAAATCACAAGTGTTTTAATAAAACTCAAAATATAAGACTCGACTAATATAGAGAGAGACTTGACTTTTCAGTGTGTTGAGAAACTCTATTTCTCAATCTCTAATTTCAATTCCATTGTTTGGAAATCTCCACAACTTGAGTATTTATAGATACTCATGAGTTGCATCGAAAGGTTGCGACCCTACTCAAAAGTTGTAGTAAACCCAAATGTTGCAACTCTTACTTAAAAATTGGTGTCACTTCACCGAATAGTCACGTTGAACCAATGGTTACAACCTTCCACTGAAATTATGTCTATCACGAAGAGTTCTCTCAAATAATTATATTATGTAAATATACTAATATACAACATTAACAACTCCTCCACAACAGATATGGTCTTCAAGGATTTACAATTTTCCAAAATCAATGTTCCAACACTTTGAGCTTTTTCATTCTTTCAAAAGAAATGTCATTATTTTCCAATTTCTCATCTTCCGACCCTTCAATCAATAAGAGACGAAGATTTGGAAAAGTCAAGCCCTTAGAAAGCTCGGTTCTTTCTCCACCGACAAAAGGAGATATCCAAGTGGAGTTGTAACCACATTTAATAAGCCGCAACTCGTTCGGAGCTTTGGAGGCAATATGAATGGCCATATCTCGGATGACATCATGCATTCTGACATGTCTTACATCCCGACCCTCCAATAGCAAGAAACAACTTTTAAGCATGCCAATGAGTGTCTCCGTTCTATCTCTTACTTGTTCCAAATTTCCAATATCTTCAAACATGTGTAGGCCCATGGCATAATTAAGCAGTCAAATTCCAAAGAGGAATATGTGAATCTTCAGGAAAGAGAGAGCACACCAAGAATATGGATCTGGCATTCTGACTGTTCAAGTAATCATAACTTAGTTTTAGGGGAGTATAAACATCTTGCAGAACATCTGACAAATCTTCTGGGTTGGAACTCTTTATTTGTAGGAGTGCATATTTCCACACAAATATGTTATTCTCATCTTTCAGCGCCCCAGCAACACTTACCAAGGCAAGTGGCAAACCTTTGCACTCATTTGCAATTTCTTGTGCTAGACTGTAAAACTGATTTTGATAATCTAAACAAGTGCCAACTTTTCTTTTGAAAAGAGACCATGCTTCTCTTTTAGTTAAGGTTTCCACAAATCGCTTGAGCATCCATTTTTGCAAGAACACCCCTATTTCGAGATGTCAACAAAATCGTAGATCCTTCTGCACCACTTTGGCAAGGTATTCCCAATTCCTTTAAATCAAGATATTCCCAAATATCATCTAGAACTATGAGGGTTCTTTTTCCACCCCTTAATCTGCTACGTAGTCTCTCTGCTCTACCTGATAAGCTATTCTCTTTAAATTCCAAACCCAAATTTTCAGCTAACTCGCCTTGAATTTTTAACTTGTCTGCAGGTTGATTGACAACTACCATCACCGATTCACCAAACACATTTTCCTTCCTCGCTCTATCCTTTATTTTTTCAGCCAAAGTCGTCTTACCAACACCCCCCCTCCCACACATTCCCACTAACTTAACATTTTCATCTTTCAAAATCGTCATCATATATTCTTCAATTTTCTCCCTAGACTCGAACTCACTTGTCCGCCTTTCTAGAATATCCGGCACCATTGATGCAGGTGGTAGACGATGGGATATGGTAGGAATGTCGCGGCGGTCCTCGCATTTCTGCTTCATAGCTTCAGCTATCTTAACAACTCTCCTGCTTGCCGAATAACGAAATTTCACATATAGACAACTGCTGCTTTGTACATTGGTAATTTCCTTCTCTAATCCACTCATTTTTTGTTGAATCTCATTTACTTCTTTCAACCAAGTCTCAACTTTAACATCAATCACTTGTGCATTATTTATGGCTGAGTCGACTTCCATCTGGAGCCCAACTCTTTCATCCTCCAGCTTTTTAGCTTCTTTCTCTAGGCTTTTGGCGTTGCTATTGAAGCAACAAAGATAAATACATTGACGCTTGATTGGCGCAGCAATGCATTTTACAAGTTCAATAACTTGTCCAAGAAGGCCTACCACAATTTCTGTCATTTCCTAAACTTGTTTTGTCAATTTGTTCCTGTTGTTTACCAAATAAATGAGGCTGGGAATTTAAGGCTATTTAAGAGAGTTTTGGTAAAAACATCAAATGATTGGAGTCTTTAATGCTAAATGAATGACTATGATGAAGAATGATAATAAAGATGATGAACTAAAATGCAAGAACACCAAGAATTGTCAGGGGTTATTAGTCCCTGGACTTAAATGAGAATTGTATTGATTTGATTGAATGAATTGAACTCTCATTTTCTTGTTACAAATGTGGGACTATTTATAGCTTTCTCACTACAGGGGTATTTTGGTCATTTCCGACCTCTCAGGGGACAGAGGCATTTAATGCCTCCAGCCTCTGAGGACGCGCGGGTACCAGTACGCCAGTGCCTGCAGATTGAACGTGACAATGGACAACCATATAATTTCCAACAATTGGAAAGATTCAAGAAGACTTTAAGTCTTCTACAAAAGCAAGCTTCTCTAATGGCAATCTAACCAAGAAGAGATTCAGGAAAAAAGACGAATCAAATTTCTTCATTGCATAGGTCACCAACAGTCCAAGCTTTGTTCGTGAATAGTATTTACTATTCACTTTTGACTTTTTACTATTCACTTTTTTGTTTTGGAATCCGGGGTTTCATGTCTGGATCTTCTTTTTCTTTAAATAAGTCTTTTTTTTTCTTTGGGAGGGGCACACTTGAGTTGAGACTCACTCTCTCTTTCTCTCTCTATAACCCTCTGTTGCCTTTTAGCTGTAACCTTGTAAATTTCCTGTATAAACACTTTGCCCTGGTGGTTGTTTTAGGTATATTATTTTATTTAAATTCTGAATTTAAATTTTTATTTTATTATCGCCGCCTTAATGGTCGGCTAAATTACTTGTATTGAATCATTGCCTAACATAGCTATACTCTACTTTCATATGCATTTGGGAACTTATTTCTATTGAATCTGTATGTTGTTATATCAAAGGTAGTGTTGGTTTAACCAGTAGGTACGAGCTTCCTTAAAATTTATAAGTTGACCGTGTGGGCTTGCCCTTGTTGCCATTTTGCCAAGATTAGGCGCAGGAGTTTCTGGGTGTAAAAAAGCTTTTTTCAGGTGAACTTATAAAGTAAGAGGATTTCTCAGTCAGGTCCTATTGTTTGTAAAAAATCACTGGATACTATTGATATAAATAAGATGCACAATCCGATAGTTATATGATAATTATATATATATATATATAGATTTATTATCAAGAAATATTAACAAATTTATTAATACAGAAAATGGATCGTAAAATTATACGACCCACCAGAAAGGAAAAAGTTAATACAGAAGGCAGCTGTACCAATTGTAGTTCGCCAAGTCTAAAAGTTAGCACATCTCAAGAACCAAGCGTCTGTCGCTCATCCAGTAACACTGATCGATATTTACAGTTTGGCACAGTGCTTTTACCTATTTGCACAGAGAAAGATAAGAAAAAGATAAGAAATGTTGTCCCTTAATTGAAAACAGTGCAACACAGGAGCAACAATGTCTATTGGACAACATCTGGCACCTTAAAACACTGCCTAGTGCAATGTCTTTTAAAGTACATGTTCTTAATGCCCTCTGCTCATACTTTGAAAATAATAAAAAAGAAAGTTACTCTTATAACCTAGGTATAGATACTATGTTGTTTTTAGAGGGGCCAAGATTAGAATTTTTCACAATTTTAATACAGTAAGGCAGGTTACCCAGATTAAGAATCCTTCTTACAAAGGATACAAAACTTTTGAGGAAGCAATTAAATATGCTAGAAATGAAATAGGGATGAAGTTCTATATTGAACCAGAAGAAGTTAAAACTTACATTGAAATAGTAAAACAGCATCCCACAGAAGTTATAAATGAACAGAATAAAAAAATCGCTGCCTTAGAAAAATAGGTTATTGAGTTACAAGCACAGTTAATACAGAGCAATAGTACTATAAGCTATAAAGATAATACTATTAATATTCTAGAAAAGATGGTAACAAAGCTGAACAAACAAGTTAACGAATTGAATGAAGAAAGATTAGAAAAAAATTATCCCCTCATCCAGTCATGAAGCCTTCAAGGTTCGACTTCTGGATCTCCCATTATCACAGGTTATGAAACCAGTATTTGAAAGGATCCCAGAATTAGAACAGATCATCTCAAACAAAGTTATTACACAGTTTCCACAGGTCTTGATTGATCTGCAGAAAAGGATCCTTCAGATCCACTTCGGAGAATTACAGTTTAAACATGTAAAGGTTGTACAGACCCATGCTTCATGGGGACCAATACAGAAAGAACCTGAATCTCCCTTGGGAATTCCTGGGTTCTTCAAGCTACAGATTGATCTTAATAAAACAGATTTACCCATTGATGAAATAACACAGTTTTATCACAATGGAATGCTTGATTTCCTAGAATATCATTCCGAGGAAAAAGTTAACAATCTCTTTGAAAAGTTTGGGAAAAAATTCCTCCTCATCTGCGGCAATATTCCCAATTGGTCAATGAAGAGGAAAGTTTTCTGCAAAATATTCTCAACACTCCCAGAAGTTATACAAACTTCATATCGACCATCCCGAAAAAAGGGTGGTTATTTCAAAAGAAGATTCTTTCCGAAACTTGGAAGCTAGTCCATACGATTTTAACAAATTAGAGTTGAACACAGTTTATAAATACGCCCAAAGTTCAAAACACCAATTTGTACACTGGAAATGGGACTGACAGAATTTCAAGCTCATTGAAGAAGGACATTTCATACAGATTTTCGCCACTACAAATTGGCGCATGCTTCTCCCCTTTAGTGGGGAAGGAGAATTATTTGAAGAACAATACATTATTAATCTAGACGAACAATTTTCACAGATGGAGAAAGACTCCGACAACAGTACAGATTTCACAGTACCAGACACCCACCGAGATATCTAGAAGAATGGGACAGCTCAACAAACTTAAACAGTATTAGTACACGTTTAAAAGTTTTAACGATGTAAATATAGACACGTTAGTGTCTTACCTTTCACTCATTTTGTATGAATTCTAGAGGTCCACGTAGAATCAATTTCTTTTTTGCCTATAAAAGGCGACTCTTCCATTGTACATAACATATAGAAAAACAATCAATAAAATCCTCCCTTGCAATAAAAAGTATGTTCTGCTAATTTTCCTTCCTTGTCCGATTCCTTACTTCCCTAATTATCAAGCATAATATACCTAATACATCCCATCCTTTTGTATATCCTCGTCTGTGTGTGTGCCAAGTCTGTACATTTCCCCTGCGTACCCTGTACATCTTTTCCGGTATGTTCCTCTTTGCTTTAAATTCCCGTTTTTTCTTTGAGTTTTTCCCTAATTTTATATATTGTTTCTCCGTTTGTGTCCATCTCTTGTTTTGTATCCTTCGTGATGTCCTTTTTATCTCCATTTATACGTGTTTTTTCTTCCTCATGTTCCTGTGTATATACGTGTTTTCTCTGGCTTTGAGCCTATGTGGGCTCTAAAAATATACACACCTATCCCCCTCACCTGGTATCAGAGCCCTCTAAGATTTTGAGGCCTAAAAGACTTGGACAGGCTCAGTGTATCAAGGTAGCCAAGAAGGGCATTATACCTATTTTACTGAGAACCCGCCAAGTTGAAGGATTAAAGTTAAGGAGTATTTTCGGTACTTTGAGGATCGAAATGTGTATATTTCCTGAGCTTACTTAGGATTGTGTTATATTTATTTTTTAGGTTTTTTTTGGTAAAAATTTTTGGGATGTATGAAGGTTTATAATAACTTGATAATGAAGGTTTAAGGATAGGACTTTCCTAAAAAATATTGATTCCCAACCCACAAAGCGTATTGACTATCTCGATCTCGAAATCTCTCCGAAACGTTGTTTTGTTCAAAACGCAATTGATAAATATAAATTAACGTGTTTCTTTGAAGGTAGTTCTAAACATATTTTACACAGTGATAATAATCATTTAAACGTCTTAACTGATTTATTAATAAACTTAGGTATAAGCTTAGATAAAGATAAAAAAAGATTTTTCTAATAAATTAGAAGAATTAAAAAGGAGTATTTTTTAAAATAATATAATTAATAAAAAGATTTTTGAAAATCTAGATTTTATCAAGGATCAGAATAAGCAGATTATTTTAGAAAATAAAAGGTTAAGCACTATAAATTATTCAGGTGAAGAAATTAATAAGATTTGGGATAAAATTAGTAAGTCAATATCAGTCTTTGAAAAAGAGAAAATCTCTGAAATCGATAAATTCACTAAAGCTTTTGAAAATTTCCATATTAGTACTGAAATGCCAAGAAAGAATATTACTCCTCAAGCTTATAAATTCTGGAAACCAAGGAAAAATGAATAATTTGCCGTTTTTAGGATCTTCAAGAACCTTACAAGAAAGTAGACAAAGTACTTCCAACGTCAATGATATTATTTCCTCAGATTCTTTCATAAGTCGAATAATGCAAAGAGGCTCAAGTGCCCGACAAAATCAAAATATTGTACAGTTGGATGAAGAAATTGATGTGGATCAGAATCTAGATCTTTATAATAATAATCAAATCAGTATCCTAAATCCTAGAATTCTCTATCAGACTGGTGCTCTAAATATTAGAACAGTTCTCATAAGGAGCAGGAGAGAAGAAGTTTTAAGAATAACAGATAAGTCCCAAACAATAGATTTAATTTCTCCAGATACGATTCAAAAAATTAAAAAATCGGGTAAACGATTTGTACATATTGGCCTTATCGTAATTGGGATTATGGGCCTAGGAAGAAAAGAATTAGGAACAAAGGTCCTAACAGTAATCTTAGATAAATCTTGGAAAGTAGATTTGAAAAAAACTATTATTTCTGGTATGGAAATTGATATGAGCGAAAATAGTACCTTATTTTACTGTGCTCCTTCAATTTTAAAAGATATAAATGATTTAAAAAATTTAAAAATAGGGTTAAAGTCAAAAGGTTATGAAGATTTTGATGGAAATAATTTAGTAATAAGTATTGGAATATTAGGAAGGTCCTAACAGTAATCTTAGATAAATCTTGGAAAGTAGATTTGAAAAAAACTATTATTTCTGGTATGGAAATTGATATGAGCGAAAATAGTACCTTATTTTACTGTGCTCCTTCAATTTTAAAAGATATAAATGATTTAAAAAATTTAAAAATAGGGTTAAAGTCAAAAGGTTATGAAGATTTTGATGGAAATAATTTAGTAATAAGTATTGGAATATTAGGAAAAGCTAGTAATAAATCTGGAATGAATTTTAAAATCAATATTGATGGTATAGTAGAAAACATTGCTAGTAAGAGTATTAAATGATAAAGCCAGTAAAAATTAATCCAGAAAATTTAGCAGGATTAGAATGGAACTTAGATGATTTCAAAAACAATAATACTCAAGTTCTGGTTCCTCAGAGAAGCATAATCTATGAAAACTCTGATTTCACTACTAGTTTAAGGTTTACTAATTTTGAAGAAAAAGAAAATAGTGAAGAAGAAACGATAAGTTATATGGCAGATATTGAGGAGGAAGTAATTTACGACACAGAACCTGTTTATGACACAGAGACTGAAAATGAAGAATATGATTTAATTGGTTATAGTGTATTCGAAAAATCAAGTTTTGACATAGATGACAACATTTCTGATACTGAGATTGAAACATGATATAAAATTGAGGAAACAAAAACTTCAATCGATCAAGTATTAAACAAAAAATTTACAGAAATAAATATACAGGAACAAGTTGATGATATGTTAATTGAATGTATGACAAATCTTGGTATGACGTATGAACAAGCTTATACGGAGTTAGAAAGATATTTCAATTTACCACTGGTTAATGATATAATCAACGGAAAATGTATGTTGTCTGACTTTTATAAAAGTGAGATTAGTTTTATGGATCAAACTATGATAGATAGTAAAAAACAATTAAAACCAGAGTTTGTAGAAATAGGACAGGGGAGTTCTGAAAGTTATGGAAGACAACTCTGGGCTCCTGCATCTCTTAAATATGAAGGCGAATCTAATTCAAAAGGAAGAGGTGGTAGACTACCTATAGGAAAATTATACAGTTCGGATATGCTCTTATTAGAACAGCAAAGTCTGCAACTATGGATTGATGAGATACTAGTCTGGGAACAAACAGTAGTAAGAAATTGGGAGACTAATAAAAAGCCGATATTGATATGTTCTCTTATTTAGAAACTACCCTAGGACCAATTGCATTAGGGTTTTGGCAAAGTAAAAAAGCAAAGAATCCTGAAGAAATTAATATAATAAAATCTTTAGGGGATAATCCTTACAATTTTACTAGTCAAATAAGAACACTCTTAATATGGGTAGATCCTTCTAAGGATAACACTTTTCTCCAAGATACGACTGTTAGAAATTTAGAACAACTAAGTATCTCTGATTTCAAATATATTAAAGAATTTACTACTGATTTTACTAGATTGCTCTCACAGACAGGGAAAGCCATGGATGATGAGTTATGCGACAAGTATTTTGTCAAATTACCAGGAGATTTAGGTAGAAATCTTCATAATGAATGGAAAAAATTAGAGAACACAGAAGGACTAGGTTTAGGACCTAGGATCACTTTCGTTTTCACCAAATTAGAAGAAAAGTGTAAGGAAGCAACTATTCAAGAACAGATTAATAAACAAGCTTGGGCTTTTTGTAAAACTGCAATTTATACACCCCAGGCTTATGGTTATTATGACAAACCTCATAAAAAGAAATATCTTAGAAAAAGTACTTCTTATAATAGAAATAATAAATATAATAACAGAAATATGTATGTTAGAAGACCACAAAAATGGAATTGTAAATGTTTCATTTGTGGAGATGAAAGACACTTGGCAAACAGGTGTCCTAATAAAAATAGAAATTTAGAAAAATCAAATCTTATTGAACAACTAGGAGAATTCGAAATAGTAGAACTAGGCTCTAATTCAGAAGATGAATCAGTTTACAGTGTTTGTAGTGAAACTGAAGAAAGTCCTACAAAGATTACTTACACTTACATGAACAATACTGAAATCGAGTGTATCCATGAATGGATACGTTTCAAAGGTAACAATCATATTAGTTGTTTCAATTGTAAACTTTTTCCTGCCATCAATAGAAGATATCAGTGTAATAAATGTTTTAAGGAAATATGTTTCATTTGTATCAATAAATTGTTTAATATTCCTACAGATTTAGAAGGAAGTGTTAATACTCCTAATTTTCATAATGATATTTACAAGGAAAAAATCGAGAAACATGAGTTAGCTATTGAATTAGAACATATAAAAATAACAAACCTAGAAACACAACTTCATCAGCATAATTTGAGGCTGGAAATATTAGAGAATAAATTTTCTAAAGGAAAAGAAATTTTAGAAGAGGATAATAATAATACAGGGGAATCAAATAAGTTGTCTGAAAATTTAGATAAAACGATCTTATTAAATAATTTAAGTAATAATGGAAATAGTAATTCAAGCCTAATAACGTTACGGTGTAAAATTTGGCTTAGTAACAACGATTTTATTGAGTTGGAAACCTTATTGGACACCGGTAGTAGTAAAAGTTTAATAGGATATGATCTAGTTCCAGAAAAATTCCATAAAAAATTGAACTATAACTTAGTGACTAGAACAGTTGAAAACAGAACTATACCTATTACTCACTATATTGATTCATTAGGAATTCAGTTTCTGGATTTTGCTGGAAACTATAGTTACGAATACGAACTGCCTCAGGTTTTAATAAATCCAAAATCTATAAAATCTAAGGATTTTCTTCTAGGGTTAAACTTCATAACGAGTTTAAATGGAAGCATAACTATTAATAAAAACAATATTACTCTAAGTAAACAAGTATACAGTTTTTCCACTAATAGATATACTTACACATCAGAGTTCGCCTGAAAGCGTGGTGGACTAGGCCAATTAGATTTTTACAAGGGAAATAACAATCGCATAAATTACATAGAAAATTAAAGTTTGATTAATTTGGGAAACTTCTTAAGTCATGAATTAGAAAAAGGACCTGACATAACAAAGAGTCAAAATTATCTCATAATTCAAACATTAGAAAAATTGGGGTTGATAGGTGAAGATATTAGAAAATCAAAGGTCGAATATATATGTAAAATGAAAATAAAAAATCCTGATATTAGAATTATCACAGCAAATATCGAATATATCCCTCTAGATAAAGAGGAGTTCAGAAAGCAAATTCCCGAAATGTTAGAACAAAAATTGATTAGAAGGTCTGAAAGCCCACATAGGTCGGCAGCTTTCATAGTACGAAACCATGGAGAAATCAAACGAGGAAAGGCGAGAATCGTGTATAATTACAAAAGATTAAATGATAACACGATTGATGATGGATATAATATTCCCAATAAAGATAGCCTGATCAATTTAATACAAGATAAAAAAGTATTCAGCAAATTCGATTTAAAATCAGGTTACAACCAGCTTAAATTAGAAGAATGGTTCAGACCATGGACGACATTCACATGTTCTGAAGGACATTTCGAATGGAATGTTCTCAGTTTTGGCTTAAAAAATGCTCCTTCAGTTTTTCAAAGATTTATGGATAATATATTTCTTAAATACGATTTCTGCTTAGTTTATATCGATGATATTTTAGTAGCAAGTAATAACATTAAGGAACATGAAAGTCATTTAAAAATCGTTTTCGACGAAATAAGAAAAAATGGAATTGTAGTTAGTAAACGGAAAATGGAACTTTTTAAAAAGAAGATATCATTTCTAGGACTATAAATTGGAAATGGCAGAATAGAATTACAACCTCATATTTCGGAAAAGATTTTACAGTTTCCTGATAAATTAGAAGGATTAAAACAGATACAGGCCTTTCTAGGATTACTAAATTATGCTAGAAAATTTATACCCAACCTAAGTAAATTAGCTGGGCCCTTATATAGTAAAACAACTAAGAATGGTCAAAGATTCTTTAATAAGGAAGATGTCTTATTAATAAAAAAGATAAAGGATGAAGTCAAAAAGATTAAACCACTAGAATTATCTTTAATAAGTGATTACATTATTATTGAATGTGACGGAAGTAAGGAAGGATGGGGGGCAGTAATCCTCTGTAAACCCAATAAATACAGTCCAAAAAATGAAGAGAGGATAGCGTCCTATTTTAGTGGAAATTTTGGGAAAATATGAAAAAATTGGACATCATTAGACTTCGAAATCCAGGCTTTAATAAATGCCTTAAAAAAGTTTAGAATATTTCTAAACAAGGAATTTACGGTAAGAACAGATTGTGAAGCTATTGTCAAATTTCTAAGAAATGATAATAGTAAAAAAGTAAATCGAACTAGATGGATCAATTTGCAAAATCTGATTCAAGGAAATGGGTATAAAATCAATTTCGAACACATTAAAGGAAGTGATAACAGTATAGCTGATTTATTATCAAGAAATATTTACAAATTTTTGAATACAGGAAATGGATCGTAAAATTATACGACCCACCAGAAAGGAAAAAGTTAATACAGAAGGCAGTTGTACCAATTGTAGTTCGCCAAGTCTAAAAGTTAGCACATCTCAAGAACCAAGCGTCGGTCGCTCATCCAGTAACACTGATCGATATTTACAGTTTGGCACAGTGCTTTTACCTATTTGCACAGAGAAAGATAAGAAATTTCGTCCCTTAATTGAAAACAATGAAACACATGAGCAACAGTGTCTATTGGACAACATCTGGCACCTTAAAACACTGCCTAGTGCAACGTCTTTTAAAGTACAGGTTCTTAATGCCCTCTGCTCATACTTTGAAAATAATAAAAAAGAAAGTTACTCTTATATACCTAGGTATAGATACTATGTTATTTTTAGAGGGACCAAGATTGGAATTTTTCACAATTTTAATACAGTAAGGCAGGTTACCCAGATTAAGAATCCTTCTTACAAAAGATACGAAACTTTTGAGGAAGCAATTAAATATGCTAGAAATGAAATAGGGATGAAGTTCTATATTGAACCAGAAGAAGTTAAAACTTACACTGAAATAGTAAAAGAGCATCCCACAGAAGTTATAAATGAACAGAATAAAAAAATCGCTACCTTAGAAAAACAGGTTATTGAGTTACAAGCACAATTAATACAGAGTAATAGTACTATAAGCTATAAAGATAATACTATTAATATTCTAAAAAAGATGGTAACAAAGCTGAACAAACAAGTTAACGAATTGAATGAAGAAAGATTAGAATAAATTATCCCATCATCCAGTCATGAAGCCTTCAAGGCTCGACTTTCTGGATCTCCCATTATCACAGGTTAGAAACCAGTTTTTGAAAGGATCCCAGAATTAGAACAGATCATCTCAAACAAAGTTATTACACAGTTCCCACAGGTCTTGATTGATCTGCAGAAAAGGATCCTTCAGATCCACTTCGGAGAATTACAATTTAAACATGGAAAGGTTGTAGAGACCCATGCTTCATGGGGACCAATACAGGAAGAACCTGAATCTCCCTTGGGAATTCCTGGGTTCTTCAAGCTACAGATTGATCTTAATAAAACAGGTTTACCCATTGATGAAATAACACAGTTTTATCACAATGGAATGCTTGATTTCCTAGAATATCATTCCGAGGAAAAAGTTAACAATCTATTTGAAAAGTTTGGGGAAAAATCCCTCCTCATCTGCGGCAATATTCCCAATTGGTCAATGAAGAGGAAAGTTTTCTGCAAAATATTCTCAACACTCCCAGAAGTTATACAAACTTCATATCGACCATCCCGAAAAAGGGTGGTTATTTCAAAAGAAGATTCTTTCCTAAACATGGAAGCTAGTCCATACAATTTTAACAAATTAGAGGTAAACACAGTTTATAAATACGCCCAAAGTTCAAAACACCAATTTGCACACTGGAAATGGGACTGACAGAATTTCAAGCTCATTGGAGAAGGACATTTCATACAGATTTTTGCCACTACAAATTGGCGCATGCTTCTCCCCTTTAGTGGGGAAGGAGAATTATTTGAAGAACAATACATTATTAATCTAGATGAACAATTTTCACAGATGGAGGAAGACTCCGACAACAGTACAGATTTCACAGTACCAGACACCCACCGAGATATCTAGAAGAATGGGACAGCTCAACAAACTCAAACAGTATTAGTACACGTTTAAAAGTTTTAACGATGTAAATATAGACACGTTAGTGTCTTACCTTTTACTCATTTTGTATGAATTCTAGAGGTCCACGTAGAATCAATTTCTTTTTTGCCTATAAAAGGCGACTCTTCCATTGTACATAACATATAGAAAAACAATCAATAAAATCCTCCCTTTCAATAAAAAGTATGTTCTGCTAATTTTCCTTCCTTGTCTGATTCCTTACTTCCCTAATTATAAAGCATAATATACCTAATACATCCCATCCTTTTGTATATCCTCGTCTGTGTGTGTGCCAAGTCTGTACATTTCCCCTGCGTACCCTGTACATCTTTTCCGGTATGTTCCTCTTTGCTTTAAATTCCCGTTTCTTCTTCGAGTTTTTCCCTAATTTTGTATATTATTTCTCCGTTTGTGTCCCTCTCTTGTTTTGTATCCTTCGTGATGTCCTTTTTATATCCGTTTATACGTGTTTTTTCTTCCTCATGTTCATGTGTATATACCTGTTTTCTCTGGCTTCGAGCTTATGTGGGCTCGTGGGATAGGTGTGTATATTTTTAGAGCCCACATAGGCTCGAAGCCAGAGAAAACAGGTATATACACAGGAACAGGAGGAAGAAAAAGCACGTATAAACGGAGATAAAAAGGACATCACGAAGGATACAAAACAAGAGACGGACACAAACGGAGAAACAATATACAAAATTAGGGGAAAACTCGAAGAAGAAACGGGAATTTAAAGCAAAGAGGAACATACCGGAAAAGATTTACTGGGTACGCAGGGGAAATGTACAGACTTGGCACACACACAGACGAGGATATACAAAAGGATGGGATGTATAGGTATATTATGCTTGATAATTAGGGAAGTAAGGAATCGGACAAGGAAGGAAAATTAGCAGAACATACTTTTTATTGCAAGGGAGGATTTTATTGATTGTTTTTCTTTATGTTATGTACAATGGAAGAGTCGCCTTTTATAGGCAAAAAAGAAATTGATTCTACGTGGACCTCTAGAATTCATACAAAATGAGTGAAAGGTAAGACACTAACGTGTCTATATTTACATCGTTAAAACTTTTAAACGTGTACTAATACTGTTTGAGTTTGTTGAGCTGTCCCATTCTTCTTGATATCTCGGTGGGTGTCTGGTACTGCGAAATCCGTACTTTTGTCGGAGTCTTCCTCCATCTGTGAAAATTGTTCGTCTAGATTAATAATGTATTGTTCTTCAAATAATTCTCCTTCCCCACTAAAGGGGAGAAGCATGCGCCAATTTATAGTGGCGAAAATCTGTATGAAATGTCCTTCTCCAATGAGCTTGAAATTCTGCCAGTCCCATTTCCAGTGTGCAAATTGGTGTTTTGAACTTTGGGCGTATTTATAAACTGTTTTCAACTCTAATTGGTTAAAATCGTATGGACTAGCTTCCAAGTTTCGGAAAGAATCTTCCTTTGAAATAACCACCCTTTTTTCGGGATGGTCGATATGAAGTTTGTATAACTTCTGGGAGTGTTGAGAATATTTTGCAGAAAACTTTCCTCTTCATTGACCAATTGGGAATATTGCCGCAGATGAGGAGGAATTTTTCCCCAAACTTTTCAAAGAGATTGTTAACTTTTTCCTCGGAATGATATTTTAGCAAATCAAGCATTCCATTATGATAAAACTGTGTTATTTCATCAATGGGTAAATCTGTTTTATTAAGATCAATCTGTAGCTTGAAGAACCCAGGAATTCCCAAGGGAGATTCAGGTTCTTCCTGTATTGGTCCCCATGAAGCATGGGTCTGTACAACCTTTACATGTTTAAACTGTAATTCTCCGAAGTGGATCTGAAGGATCCTTTTCTGCAGATCAATCAAGACCTGTGGGAACTGTGTAATAACCTTGTTTGAGATGATCTGTTCTAATTCTGGGATCCTTTCAAAAACTGGTTTCATAACCTGTGATAATGGGAGATCCAGAAGTCGAGCCTTGAAGGCTTCATGACTGGATGAGGGGATAATTTTTTCTAATCTTTTTTCATTCAATTCGTTAACTTGTTTGTTCAGCTTTGTTACCATCTTTTCTAGAATATTAATAGTATTATCTTTATAGCTTATATTACTATTGCTCTGTATTAACTGTGCTTGTAACTCAATAACCTGTTTTTCAAAGTTAGCGATTTTTTTATTTTGTTCATTTATAACTTCTGTGGGATGCTCTTTTACTATTTCAGTGTAAGTTTTAACTTCTTCTAGTTCAATATAAAACTTTATCCCTATTTCATTTCTAGCATATTTAATTGCTTCCTACAAAGTTTCGTATCCTTTGTAAGAAGGATTCTTAATCTGGGTAACCTGTCTTACTATATTAAAATTGTGAAAAATTCAAATCTTGGTCCCTCTAAAAACAACATAGTATCTATACCTAGGTTTATAAGAGTAACTTTCTTTTTTATTATTTTCAAAGTATGAGCAGAGGGCATTAAGAACCTGTACTTTAAAAGACGTTGCACTAGGCAGTGTTTTAAGGTGCCAGATGTTGTCCAATAGACACTGTTGCTCCTGTGTTGCACTGTTTTCAATTAAGGGACGAAATTTCTTATCTTTCTCTGTGCAAATAGGTAAAAGCATTGTGCCAAACTGTATATATCGATCAGTGTTACTGGATGAGCGAACGACGCTTGGTTCTTGAGATGTGCTAACTTTTAGACTTGGCGAACTACAATTGGTATAGCTGCCTTCTATATTAACTTTTTCCTTTCTGGTGGTATTTCCGCATGTTTTCGATCCTTCTAACGATGGTATCAGAGCCATTGGTTGCATTTGTAATTCTATCTAAGAAAATATTTATCTTTACTTAGATTGAATTAGTATTTTGTTATTATAGTCTATAATAATATTTAGTTTTATCTCTTGGTGTTTTACGTTGGTAAGCGTTAATCCGTTGGTAAGCCTTGATTGGTGTTCCCGGTTGTGTTCCCGTAAAATTTCAATACTTGATAATTTCCTAAATATTATTAAACACTATTAATAATTTTAATACTAATGACGTCTAGGCTTAGAGCAATGTTTTCTAAAAATAGAACTACTAATAATTCTGGTATTGTCTGTAGTAGTGACATTTCCATGCCTACTAATTATTCTAATTGGACTATACCTGATCAACCTATTAATTCTCTTTATCAAATTGGTCTCCTTGATTTCAAAGTGGCTTACTCCATTAAAACCCATGAAGAAACAATCTCTATACAAAATGAATTTCAAAGCATACCTTTATTATCTAAGGTTTCTATTAAAAAATATTTGGAGAAATTTTTTAGATATATGCATTTTGGACTTATTCAAGTAGCTATCAAGCCCTTAGTTCACATGGGAGTTGACGCACCTGTTTATATTGCCCTAAGAGACAATAGACTTATTAAGTATAAAAATTCTTTATTATCCATGATTCAAACTAATATTTGCAACGGGCCTATGTACTTCAACTGTGCCCCAAATTTTAGTGTTGACCTCACTGATCCTCATATTTTAGATTCCTTAATATTAGACATTCATCTTAAGAATAATGAATTCAAAGACAACTGTAAGAATTTTGCAGTTATATTTAGGGTTTATTATAGGGTTATGTCTTCCCAGATTAATCCTAAATTCATGTTTACTCCTACTGACAAAGATGAAACCGTTTTACTACAAGTAAATGCGGATAATCCAAGTACTTTTATTCCTAAAAGACTTAAATGGAATGAGATAACCATTCCAGAAGAATTTATTATTCAAGCTCCTCAAATTCCTAGGAACATTACTAGAAGAGAGGTATCAGATATCTCTGAAGATTCTGATGGTAGAATACTCATTAGATTTAATTCCTTTAGAGAAACAAGGAATAAAATACGCATACAAGAAGTTAACTCTAGGCAATCATTTTCAGACAACTCTAGCCGGGTTAATAATCCTTTCAGGACTAGTGTTGCTTCTACTTCTACTTCTACTAATGCTTTTATTAATAATGAAATGAATGTTAACTACAAAAGCCCTTTACCAGATACAAATTACCAAATTAATGATGAATCCTCTATAGGTTCTCCTACTCATTCCCAGATGGCTGGTATTAATGTTATTGAAGTACTTAACTTTTCTGCAAACTTTAAATATCTTGATGAAGAATTTAATGATTCTGATAATCAAGAGTGAAGAGATTGGTTTTTAAAGTTAGACAAACACTTTCGTAATAAACTTCAAACAGAATGGACCAAAGATCTTCAAATCTATAAATTCAATTTTCCTATTTAAAACTGGTTTGATGCTTATTGCCAAATCAAAGATATTCAAAATGTCTACTCTTTAGAACAAATTAATGTACAAACAAATCTTTATAAAAAATGGGAATTAGCAGACGGTAATAATATTACTGCTATACATCCCCCTTTGCAAAGTATAAAAATACAAGTAGCCGATGAACAAGTCATTGCTGCTCCTTTCAAAACAGGAAGGAATGGATCTGATCCTCCCACTATGGTAGATATTAGAAAAATTCATGAACAAAACAATTTTTCTAATCAAATTCTTCATACTATTGCCGACCAAGTTGATTTACTATCCAATAAGATTGATTCTAAAGTATTTAATACTCAGAACCCGAGTAAATTTCCTAACAATCTTTCTACTCCGCATTTCAAATCTATCAGTATACCTGAAAATATTGAGAAAAAACTTAAAACTAAATTAGTCACTAATGAAAGTATAGTTTGTAAGATCAATAATCAACTTGCTGCTCTAGCTTCTTCTTCCAACACTAATGAAAATATTAGTTGTTTAGATAGAGATATAGATGCTCTAGAAGAGTCTGATGAAGATCCTAGTATTAATAGAATAAGATACAATGCTGGTTTTAAAAATCACTATAGCAAACCCACTCCTCCTGATATGCAATTTGAAGAACGTTCCCAATTTAGAACTTCTAAATTCAACGGAACATCTATTCAAGAATGGAACATAGACGGAAAGTCTGAAAATGAAATTATAAATACCTTACAAGAAATGGGAATGGCCGGAATGGCTTACGGTATCAAATCAAATCTCACTCAAGACCAAACTGCCGCTGTTATAGTCTCTGGTTTCACTGGCCAGTTAAAACATTGGTGGGATAATTCAATTAGTGAAACTGACAAAATGAACATTTATCAGCATACCTCTACTACTGAAATGGATGATGGATCCATAATTATGAAATCTGATGCTACTGATTATCTAATTATAACCATAGCCATGTATTTCATAGGAAATCCTAGAGAAGATAATGAATCTAGCCAAATAGTTCTATCAAATCTTTCTTGTCCTACTTTATCAGACTATAGGTGGTATAAGGATGTTTTCCTTACTCTTGTTTTTAAATCCTATTAAGGATAGAGAAATATCTCTTCTTCAAAATCATTTTGTTTATAAACAAATCAATTCAATTCAAAATAAAAAATTACATATCCAAACTCTTAAAGAAGAAATTACCTACTTGAAAATAGAAGAAGACTTAAGAGACAAAATTATACAAAAGAAAATTTCAGACTTGGAATCAAAAATCAGACTAGAAGTCTGTTCCGAATTACCTAATGCTTTTTGGGAAAGAAAGAAACATACGGTTTCTCTTCCTTACATCACCAATTTTAACGAAAAATTCATTCCCACTAAAGCAAGACCTATACAAATGAATCATGATTTATTAAATACTTGTAAAAAGGAAATAGATTCCCTACTAAAAAAGAAACTTATCAGACACTCTAGATCTCCTTGGAGTTGTGCAGCTTTTTATGTTAATAATCAAGCTGAAAAGGAAAGAGGAGTTCCTAGACTTGTTATTAATTATAAACCTCTTAACGAAGTTTTGGAATGGATCAGATATCCTATCCCTAATAAGAGGGATCTTATTAATAGACTCCAGAATGCCTATGTTTTTTCAAAATTCGATTTAAAATCAGGATTTTGGCAAATACAGGTTAACGAACAAGATAAGTATAAAACAGCCTTTAGAGTCCCCTTTGGACATTATGAATGGAACGTAATGCCTTTTGGACTAAAAAATGCTCCCTCAGAATTTCAGAATATTATGAATGACATCTTTAATAACTATTCTGATTTCTCTATTTGTTATATTGATGATGTACTTATTTACTCCAAAAACATAGACCAACATTTTAAGCATTTAAATATATTTTTACAAATAGTAAAGAAAAATGGTTTAGCTATATCTGCTCCCAAAATCAAAATTTTCCAAACAAAGATTAGATTTCTTGGTCACGATATATTCAGGGGAACTATCAAACCAATAGCAAGAGCTATTGACTTTGCAGACAAATTCCCAGATATCATAAAAGAAAAGACTCAGCTACAAAGATTCTTAGGTTGTTTAAATTATATTTCAGACTTTTTCCCTAAGCTTCGCATAATTTGCAACCCTTTATTTCAAAGATTAAAAAAGAATCCACCAGCATGGACCGACACCCATACTAATATAGTAAAATCTATCAAAACACAGGTTAAGTCTTTACCCTGTTTAGGAATACCTAAAAAGGATGCTTTTATGATTATAGAAACAGATGCCTCTGACTTCGGTTTCGGGGGGATACTAAAGCAGGTTATTAAAACTGAAGCAGATAATACTGTTTCAAAAGAACAGTTAGTAAGATTTCACTCAGGCAGCTGGACTGGGCTGCAACTAAATTACTCAACTGTTAAGAAAGAAGTTCTATCCATTGTTCTTTGTATATCCAAATTCCAAAGTGATATTTTTAACAAAAAATTCCTTCTTAGAATTGATTGTAAATCTGCAAAAGAAATATTGCAAAAAGATGTTAAAAACATTGTTTCAAAACAAATATTTGCTAGGTGGCAAGCAATTTTATCAAGTTTTGATTTTGATATCGAATATATTAAAGGAGAAAATAATTGCCTTCCTGATTTTCTAACAAGAGAATTTTTGCAGAATTCAAAGGATGCAGAGACCAAGGTCAACGACTCCTAGCTACTATACTCAAAGAGCTATTGCTAATTACAGCAATACTAATCAATTCAAATCCCTAGAAGATATTCCAGCTCCTTCTTACGCCGGAGCAATTACTCAACCAATTACTCCGTCCTTTCCTACCCAAAACAATACTCAGGCTATCCCATTAAAAAATGGATATTTCCTTAAACCCGAGGTCGAACATATTACTCCTACAACCCTTACCGTTCTGGGAAATCTATCCAAGCTAAATGAGCTTACTCAAAACATCTTCCCTGTAAACTGTCAATGGTTTACGGATAATCCTCTCAAGACCCAAGAGTTCTATGAATTTGTCCTCGTAGACCCCGGGGCGGCTGAAATTACTCATACCTATCATCCTGATGATAGTAGTAAAATTTCCTATTCCAAATGTATTATTAAAAGAGTTTTACGTTATAACGACTGGGTTCGTCCTTATGAGAATAGACCCTTTTCTCAAAACTACAATCCAAAAGGGTTTAACTATCCTGATTACAAAAATGCCTGGTTTAGAGCCTTTCTGAAAAGATCCTTTGATCACTCTTGGTTCTTTACCTTTAAATCAGATTTTGTTAAACACGCCTTCTTAGTCTGGTTCACGGAATGGTGGCGAGTCTTTGGACATATTACAGAAATGTTACCAACTTCAGTCAAGTTAGCCCAGAAACAATTCCTTATGAGATCTAAAGAAGAACCCTTCCGTAGACATCTCATGTTTTATGCTGAATTCAAAGTACCCTGGATATTATGTTGGAACTACTCCTTTAAACAATTCTTTCCTCAGCCTTACAGCATCTCTATTATTAGAGAATTTAAGGTCAAATGGTGGACTAATTTCTCTGACAAATATTGTGATGTTAATATTATCAACATGTTTTTTGAAACAGGGGAAAAACCGAGCTGGGAAAAGGAAAGGGAAGTTTTCTCACAAACTAAACCAGCCCCAAGACAGACCAGTACTCAATGTTTCGATATTTGTTTCGGACCTCCCCCCACTCCTAACAAATCGACGAATACTCCATCTACTTCCAAACTCAAACACCGAGCCTCTTCATCCAGAAGTAAAGCTAAAAAAAAAGACTCTTCTGATTCTGATCTTGATGAAGAAGATACAAAATTATTCCAAAAACTAGCCAAACAATTTCTCAAAGCTAAAAAGAAATCCGGGTCTGAAATGGACTCTGAACCAGCCAGTTCTGATCACGACTATGATGATTTATTCGGCGGGCCTTGTGCCCAAGACCCTTTTCTTTAATAGACAGGAACATTAAAATTTTAGACAAATGAACGAATTTGTGATGTCTAAAATTCCTGTCAATTACTCAAATCATATCCATTTTCAGGAATATCAATATTTTAGATAAATGAGCGTATTGCGATATCTAAAATACCTGTTCACTACTCAAATACTCAAAACAGGTACTAAAGACGAAGCACTCAAACATGGCCGACAAATGCAACACGCGTGACCAACAAAAGTTGTTCTCTTACAGTGAAGCAGCCGGTCCCACTCAAACCGCACTCACTCAAAATTGGCCGCAAAAGTCAAAAGTAAACAATGATGACCAGGACATCCTCTATGCAATCAGTTCCTCTCCGCCTCACCTATTGGCGGATTTGTAAAATTTTTATTTTATCCTATTTTCTTTCAAGTCTGCTCTTCCTATAAAAGGGCTTAGTTTGTATTAAGGAAGGCACGCTTGAGATCATAATCGCTCCTCCTCTCTCTCTCTCTCTCTCTTAATATCTTCTCTTTGGGTACACGATTTACTGTAAGTTTTTATGTAATTCAATCTTTGTAAGTTTATGCTTATGTTTATCAATAAAATGTTGTATTTTCCGCATGTTTTCGATCCTTCTAACGATGCGAAAACATGCGGAAAATACAACATTTTATTGATAAACATAAACATAAACTTACAAAGATTGAATTACATAAAAACTTACAGTAAATCGTGTACCCAAAGAGAAGATATTAAGAGAGAGAGAGAGAGAGGGGGGAGGAGCGAGTATGATCTCAAGCGTGCCTTCCTTAATACAAACTAAGCCCTTTTATAGGAAGAGCGGACTTGAAAGAAAATAGGATAAAATAAAATTTTTACAAATCCGCCAATAGGTGAGGCGGAGAGGAACTGATTGCATAGAGGATGTCCTGGTCATCATTGTTTACTTTTGACTTTTGCGGCCAATTTTGAGTGAGTGCGGTTTGAGTGGGACCGGCTGCTTCACTGTAAGAGAACAAATTTTGTCGGTCACGCGTGTTGCATTTGTCGGCCATGTTTGAGTGCTTCATCTTTAGTACCTGTTTTGAGTATTTGAGTAGTGAACAGGTATTTTAGATATCGCAATACGCTCATTTATCTAAAATATTGATATTCCTGAAAATGGATATGATTTGAGTAATTGACAGGAATTTTAGACATCACAAATTCGTTCATTTGTCTAAAATTTTAATGTTCCTGTCTATTAAAGAAAAGGGTCTTGGGCACAAAGCCCTCCGAATAAATCATCATAGTCGTGATCAGAACTGGCTGGTTCAGAGTCCATTTCAGACCCGAATTTCTTTTTAGCTTTGAGAAATTGTTTGGCTAGTTTTTGGAATAATTTTTTATCTTCTTCATCAAGATCAGAATCAGAAGAGTCTTCTTTTTTAGCTTTACTTCTGGATGAAGAGGCTCAGTGTTTGAGTTTGGAAGTAGATGGAGTATTCGTCAATTTGTTAGGAGTGGGGGAAGGTCCGAAACAAATATCGAAACCTTGAGTACTGGTCTGTCTTGGGGCTGGTTTAGTTTGTGAGAAAACTTCCCTTTCCTTTTCCCAGCTCGGTTTTTCCCCTGTTTCAAAAAACCTGTTGATAATATTAACATCACAATATTTGTCAGAGAAATTAGTCTACCATTTGACCTTAAATTCTCTAATAATAGAGATGATGTAAGGCTGAGGAAAGAATTGTTTAAAGGAGTAGTTCCAACATAATATCCAGGGTACTTTGAATTCAGCATAAAACATGAGATGTCTACGGAAGGGTTCTTCTTTAGATCTCATAAGGAATTGTTTCTGGGCTAACATGACTGAAGTTGGTAACATTTCTGTAATATGTCCAAAGACTCGCCACCATTCCGTGAACCAGACTGGGAAGGCGTGTTTAACAAAATCTGATTTAAAGGTAAAGAACCAAGAGTGATCAAAGGATCTTTTCAGAAAGGCTCTAAACCAGGCATTTTTGTAATCAGGATAGTTATACCCTTTTGGATTGTAGTTTTGAGAAAATGGTCTATTCTCATAAGGACGAACCCAGTCGTTATAACGTAAAACTCTTTTAATAATACATTTGGAATAGGAAATTTTACTACTATCATCAGGATGATAGGTATGAGTAATTTCAGCCGCCCCGGAGTCTACGAGGACAAATTCATAGAACTCTTGGGTCTTGAGAGGATTATCCGTAAACCATTGACAGTTTACAGGGAAGATGTTTTGAGTAAGCTCATTTAGCTTGGATAGATTTCCCAGAACGGTAAGGGTTGTAGGAGTAATATGTTCGTCCTCGGGTTTAAGGAAATATCCATTTTTTAATGGGATAACCTGAGTATTGTTTTAGGTAGGAAAGGACGGAGTAATTGGTTGAGTAATTGCTCCGGCGTAAGAAGGAGCTGGAATATCTTCTAGGGATTTGAATTGATTAGTATTGCTGTAATTAGCAATAGCTCTTTGAGTATAGTAGCTAGGAGTCGTTGACCTTGGTCTCTGCATCCTTTGAATTCTGCAAAAATTCTCTTGTTAGAAAATCAGGAAGGCAATTATTTTCTCCTTTAATATATTCGATATCAAAATCAAAACTTGATAAAATTGCTTGCCACCTAGCAAATATTTGTTTTGAAACAATGTTTTTAACATCTTTTTGCAATATTTCTTTTGCAGATTTACAATCAATTCTAAGAAGGAATTTTTTGTTAAAAATATCACTTTGGAATTTGGATATACAAAGAACAATGGATAGAACTTCTTTCTTAACAGTTGAGTAATTTAGTTGCGGCCCAGTCCAGCTGCCTGAGTGAAATCTTACTAACTGTTCTTTTGAAACAGTATTATCTGCTTCAGTTTTAATAACCTGCTTTAGTATCCCCCCAAAACCGAAGTCAGAGGCATCTGTTTCTATAATCATAAAAGAATCCTTTTTAGGTATTCCTAAACAGGGTAAAGACTTAACCTGTGTTTTGATAGATTTTACTATATTAGTATGGGTGTCGGTCCATGCTGGTGGATTCTTTTTTAATCTTTGAAATAAAGGGTTGCAAATTATGCGAAGCTTAGGGAAAACGTCTGAAATATAATTTAAACAACCTAAGAATCTTTGTAGCTGAGTCTTTTCTTTTATGATATCTGGGAATTTGTCTGCAAAGTCAATAGCTCTTGCTATTGGTTTGATAGTTCCCCTGAATATATCGTGACCAAGAAATCTAATCTTTGTTTGGAAAAGTTTGATTTTGGGAGCAGATATAGCTAAACCATTTTTCTTTACTATTTGTAAAAATATATTTAAATGCTTAAAATGTTGGTCTATGTTTTTGGAGTAAATAAGTACATCATCAATATAACAAATAGAGAAATCAGAATAGTTATTAAAGATGTCATTCATAATATTCTGGAATTCTGAGGGAGCATTTTTTAGTCCAAAAGGCATTACGTTCCATTCATAATGTCCAAAGGGGACTGTAAAGGCTGTTTTATACTTATCTTGTTCGTTAACCTGTATTTGCCAAAATCCTGATTTTAAATCGAATTTTGAAAAAACATAGGCATTCTGGAGTCTATTAATAAGATCCCTCTTATTAGGGATAGGATATCTGATCCATTCCCAAACTTCGTTAAGAGGTTTATAATTAATAACAAGTCTAGGAACTCCTCTTTCCTTTTCAGCTTGATTATTAACATAAAAAGCTGCACAACTCCAAGGAGATCTAGAGTGTCTGATAAGTTTCTTTTTTAGTAGGGAATCTATTTCCTTTTTACAAGTATTTAATAAATCATGATTCATTTGTATAGGTCTTGCTTTAGTGGGAATGAATTTTTCGTTAAAATTGGTGATGTAAGGAAGAGAAACCGTATGTTTCTTTCTTTCCCAAAAAGCATTAGGTAATTCGGAACAGACTTCTAGTCTGATTTTTGATTCCAAGTCTGAAATTTTCTTTTGTATAATTTTGTCTCTTAAGTCTTCTTCTATTTTCAAGTAGGTAATTTCTTCTTTAAGAGTTTGGATATGTAATTTTTTATTTTGAATTGAATTGATTTGTTTATAAACAAAATGATTTTGAAGAAGAGATATTTCTCTATCCTTAATAGGATTTAAAAATTTAAAATTAATATCTTTTCCCATGATATTAGTAGTAATTCCATTGCCATTGACAATGAATGGATAAATTGTAGTTAGGAAAGGATTTCCTAGGATAATGTTCTGATTAAGGTTTTTAACAAGTATGAAAGGTGTTTTAAAACAATATCCTTCATTACAGATATGGGAATTAGTAAGTTTGTATTCTATGTTTAAGGGGGTAGCATTAGCCGCTACAAGTCTTTCATTTGTTTTTTCATAATATTTAGAAGGAATAATTCCTTCTCTTATACAATTTTGATTTGCTCCACTGTCAATTAAACATGAAACATTGATTCGGAAATCATTAACAACTAAGGTAATAACCGAGTACCATTTTTGATAAGTGATATTTTGAATAGCTAATTCAGTTATTTTATTATCTTCTTTAGTCTGTTCTGAAGGCAAATTTGAGTTTTCTGGGTTTTCTTGATTTAGGTTTTTTGGTATTTCTATTTTTGAAAAATCATATTTTGCTAGGGAGAGTTTTATCTCTATTTCTAGATCTTTAGTATGTAATATAGTGATTTCTTTTTGTAAATTATTAATTTCAAATTTGAGATTATTAATTTCTTTTCTAAGATCATTAGTGGAAACAGACATAGAGGTATGACTTGAGATGGATGAAGTTGGTACTTTGCTCAATATTTTGGTAATGCTAAAGGGTTCAAGATTAGTCATTAATTTACTTGGTTTTTTATCACTAGTTTTCTCTTTGCTTAAGACTAGTTCCTTTAGCCTAATTACATAATTATGTATATCTTCTGGATTAGGAACCTTTTCAATTAGATCAAAGAGAAGCTCTTGCTCAGAGTTATCATTGGTAATGACATTAATGGATAGAGGACAGAATCCATTGCAAGAGTTTTCACTATCACTAGAAGAAGTTTGAGAAATGTTATCATCTGTATTATTTTCAATTTCAGAGGATTCTGATTCTTCTGGAGTGTCAGAAATCATAAGGGCAGATAATTTTTGTTTAAGATCATCGTTATCATTAAAGATTTCATCGATTTTTTTCTTAAGAGGGCATACATCAGCTTTATGTCCCTTTTTATGGCATTTATAACAAGTGGGTTGATAATTTTTCTCTTTGTTGAAATTTTTCTTGAAAGGTTTTCTTTTATTAGTTTTATCAACAGGTTTGTCATCTTTATAGAATCTTTTCTTTTTATGAGTTTTCGAAGATTGTTTGAAACTTTTCCTTTTGGAAGAAGGGGCTTGAATTTTTTGCAAAGCAAAGGCTTCGCAAAATGTTCCAATTTCCTTTTTATAATTGGATTTTTCCTTACCATATCTACTTTGAATTTTGAGTTCAGAACAAAGAAGTAATCCTTCTTTTTCGATAAAACCAAATAATTGCCCATAAGTAATTTCATTAAAATTTACTATATTGTCAACACATACTTCTTTTAATTTTTGGTGTATTCTAGTACCAAATAATCTTGGTAATCCTGCGATGAACCTTTCTTTCCAGAAAGGAGCATTACAGTCAGATCTTTTTAAAACAAGAGTAAGGAAAACATCCTTATACCACCTATAGTCTGATAAAGTGGGACAAGAAAGATTTGATAGAACTATTTGGCTAGATTCATTATCTTCTCTAGGATTTCCTATGAAATACATGGCTATGGTTATAATTAGATAATCAGTAGCATCAGATTTCATAATTATGGATCCATCATCCATTTCAGTAGTAGAGGTATGCTGATAAATGTTCATTTTGTCAGTTTCACTAATTGAATTATCCCACCAATGTTTTAACTGGCCAGTGAAACCAGAGACTATAACAGCGGCAGTTTGGTCTTGAGTGAGATTTGATTTGATACCGTAAGCCATTCCGGCCATTCCCATTTCTTGTAAGGTATTTATAATTTCATTTTCAGACTTTCCGTCTATGTTCCATTCTTGAATAGATGTTCCGTTGAATTTAGAAGTTCTAAATTGGGAACGTTCTTCAAATTGCATATCAGGAGGAGTGGGTTTGCTATAGTGATTTTTAAAACCAGCATTGTATCTTATTCTATTAATACTAGGATCTTCATCAGACTCTTCTAGAGCATCTATATCTCTATCTAAACAACTAATATTTTCATTAGTGTTGGAAGAAGAAGCTAGAGCAGCAAGTTGATTATTGATCTTACAAACTATACTTTCATTAGTGACTAAATTTAGTTTTAAGTTTTTTCTCAATATTTTCAGGTATACTGATAGATTTGAAATGCGGAGTAGAAAGATTGTTAGGAAATTTACTCGGGTTCTGAGTATTAAATACTTTAGAATCAATCTTATTGGATAGTAAATCAACTTGGTCGGCAATAGTATGAAGAATTTGATTAGAAAAATTGTTTTGTTCATGAATTTTTCTAATATCTACCATAGTGGGAGGATCAGATCCATTCCTTCCTGTTTTGAAAGGAGCAGCAATGACTTGTTCATCGGTTACTTGTATTTTTATACTTTGCAAAGGGGGATGTATAGCAGTAATATTATTACCGTCTGCTAATTCCCATTTTTTATAAAGATTTGTTTGTACATTAATTTGTTCTAAAGAGTAGACATTTTGAATATCTTTGATTTGGCAATAAGCATCAAACCAGTTTAAAATAGGAAAATTGAATTTATAGATTTGAAGATCTTTGATCCATTTTGTTTGAAGTTTATTACGAAAGTGTTTGTCTAACTTTAAAAACCAATCTCTTCTCTCTTGATTATCAGAATCATTAAATTCTTCATAAAGATATTTAAAGTTTGCAGAAAAGTTAAGTACTTCAATAACATTAATACCAGCCATCTGGGAATGAGTAGGAGAACCTATAGAGGATTCATCATTAATTTGGTAATTTGTATCTGGCAAAGGGCTTTTGTAGTTAACATTCATTTCATTATTAATAAAAGCATTAGTAGAAGTAGAAGCAACACTAGTCCTGAAAGGATTATTAACCCGGCTAGAGTTGTCTGAAAAGGATTGCCTAGAGTTAACTTCTTGTATGCGTATTTTATTCCTTGTTTCTCTAAAGGAATTAAATCTAATGAGTATTCTACCATCAGAATCTTCAGAGATATCTGATACCTCTCTTCTAGTAATGTTCCTAGGAATTTGAGGAGCTTGAATAATAAATTCTTCTGGAATGGTTATCTCATTCCATTTAAGTCTTTTAGGAATAAAAGTACTTGGATTATCCGCATTTACTTGTAGTAAAACGGTTTCATCTTTGTCAGTAGGAGTAAACACGAATTTAGGATTAATCTGGGAAGACATAACCCTATAATAAACCCTAAATATAACTGCAAAATTCTTACAGTTGTCTTTGAATTCATTATTCTTAAGATGAATGTCTAATATTAAGGAATCTAAAATATGAGGATCAGTGAGGTCAACACTAAAATTTGGGGCACAGTTGAAGTACATAGGCCCGTTGCAAATATTAGTTTGAATCATGGATAATAAAGAATTTTTATACTTAATAAGTCTATTGTCTCTTAGGGCAATATAAACAGGTGCGTCAACTCCCATGTGATCTAAGGGCTTGATAGCTACTTGAATAAGTCCAAAATGCATATATCTAAAAAATTTCTCCAAATATTTTTTAATAGAAACCTTAGATAATAAAGGTATGCTTTGAAATTCATTTTGTATAGAGATTGTTTCTTCATGGGTTTTAATGGAGTAAGCTACTTTGAAATCAAGGTGTCCAATTTGATAAAGAGAATTAATAGGTTGATCAGGTATAGTCCAATTAGAATAATTAGTAGGCATGGAAATGTCACTACTACAGACAATACCAGAATTATTAGTAGTTCTATTTTTAGAAAGCATTGCTCTAAGCCTAGACGTCATTAGTATTAAAATTATTAATAGTGTTTAATAATATTTAGGAAATTATCAAGTATTGAAATTTTACGGGAACACAACCGGGAACACCAATCAAGGCTTACCAACGGATTAACGCTTACCAACGTAAAACACCAAGAGATAAAACTAAATATTATTATAGACTATAATAACCAAATACTAATTCAATCTAAGTAAAGATAAATATTTTCTTAGATAGAATTACTAATGCAACCAATGGCTCTAATAAATATTATTATAGGGTTTATTATAGGGTCGACTTCTGGATCTCCCATTATCACAGGTTATGAAACCAGTTTTTGAAAGGATCCCAGAATTAGAACAGATCATCTCAAACAAAGTTATTACACAGTTTCCACAGGTCTTGATTGATCTGCAGAAAAGGATCCTTCAGATCCACTTCGGAGAATTACAGTTTAAACATGTAAAGGTTGTACAGACCCATGCTTCATGGGGACCAATACAGAAAGAACCTGAATCTCCCTTGGGAATTCCTGGGTTCTTCAAGCTACAGATTGATCTTAATAAAATAGATTTACCCATTGATGAAATAACACAGTTTTATCACAATGGAATGCTTGGTTTCCTAGAATATCATTCCGAGGAAAAAGTTAACAATCTCTTTGAAAAGTTTGGGGAAAAATTCCTCCTCATCTGCGGCAATATTCCCAATTGGTCAATGAAGAGGAAAGTTTTCTGCAAAATATTCTCAACACTCCCAGAAGTTATACAAACTTCATATCGACCATCCCGAAAAAAGGGTGGTTATTTCAAAGGAAGATTCTTTCCGAAACTTGGAAGCTAGTCCATACGATTTTAACCAATTAGAGTTGAAAACAGTTTATAAATACGCCCAAAGTTCAAAACACCAATTTGCACACTGGAAATGGGACTGGCAGAATTTCAAGCTCATTGGAGAAGGACATTTCATACAGATTTTCGCCACTACAAATTGGCGCATGCTTCTCCCCTTTAGTGGGGAAGGAGAATTATTTGAAGAACAATACATTATTAATCTAGACGAACAATTTTCACAGATGGAGGAAGACTCCGACAACAGTACAGATTTCACAGTACCAGACACCCACCGAGATATCTAGAAGAATGGGACAGCTCAACAAACTCAAACAGTATTAGTACACGTTTAAAAGTTTTAACGATGTAAATATAGACACGTTAGTGTCTTACCTTTCACTCATTTTGTATGAATTCTAGAGGTCCACGTAGAATCAATTTCTTTTTTGCCTATAAAAGGCGACTCTTCCATTGTACATAACATAAAGAAAAACAATCAATAAAATCCTCCCTTGCAATAAAAAGTATGTTCTGCTAATTTTTCTTCCTTGTCCGATTCCTTACTTCCCTAATTATCAAGCATAATATACCTAATACATCCCATCCTTTTGTATATCCTCGTCTGTGTGTGTGCCAAGTCTGTACATTTCCCCTGCGTACCCTGTACATCTTTTCCGGTATGTTCCTCTTTGCTTTAAATTCCCGTTTCTTCTTCGAGTTTTTCCCTAATTTTATATATTGTTTCTCCGTTTGTGTCCATCTCTTGTTTTGTATCCTTCGTGATGTCCTTTTTATCTCCATTTAAACGTGCTTTTTCTTCCTCCTGTTCCTATGTATATACGTGTTTTCTCTGGCTTCGAGCCTATGTGGGCTCTAAAAATATACACACTTATCCCCCTCACCTGGTATCAGAGCCCTCTAAGATTTTGAGGCCTAAAAGACTTGGACAGGCTCAGTGTATCAAGGTAGCCAAGAAGGGCATTATACCTATTTTACTGAGAACCCGCTAAGTTGAAGGATAAAAAGTCAAGGAGTATTTTCGGTACTTTGAGGATCGAAATGTGTATATTTCCTGAGCTTACTTAGGATTGTGTTATATTTATTTTTTGGGTTTTTTTTGGTAAAATTTTTTGGGATGTATGAAGGTTTATAATAACTTGATAATGAAGGTTTAAGGATAGGACTTTCCTAAAAAATATTGATTCCCAACCCACAAAGCGTATTGACTATCTCGATCTCGAAATCTCTCCGAAACGTTGTTTTGTTCAAAACGCAGTTGATAAATATAAATTAACGTGTTTCTTTGAAAGTAGTTCTAAACATATTTTACACAGTGATAATAATCATTTAAACGTCTTAACTGATTTATTAATAAACTTAGGTATAAGCTTAGATAAAGATAAAAAAAGATTTTTCTAATAAATTAGAAGAATTAAAAAGGAGTATTTTTTAAAATAATATAATTAATAAAAAGATTTTTGAAAATCTAGATTTTATCAAGGATCAGAATAAGCAGATTATTTTAGAAAATAAAAGGTTAAGCACTATAAATTATTCAGGTGAAGAAATTAATAAGATTTGGGATAAAATTAGTAAGTCAATATCAGTCTTTGAAAAAGAGAAAATCTCTGAAATCGATAAACTCACTAAAGCTTTTGAAAATTTCCATATTAGTACTGAAAGGCCAAGAAAGAATATTACTCCTCAAGCTTATAAATTCTAGAAACCAAAGGAAAAATGAATAATTTGCCGTTTTTAGGAACTTCAAGAACCTTACAAGAAAGTAGACATAGTACTTCCAACATCAATGATATTATTTCCTCAGATTCTTTCATAAGTCGAATAATGCAAAGAGGCTCAAGTGCCCGACAAAATCAAAATATTGTACAGTTGGATGAAGAAATTGATGTGGATCAGAATCTAGATCTTTATAATAATAATCAAATCAGTATCCTAAATCCTAGAATTCTCTATCAGACTGGTGCTCTTAATATTAGAACAGTTCTCATAAGGAGCAGGAGAGAAGAAGTTTTAAGAATAACAGATAAGTCCCAAACAATAGATTTAATTTCTCCAGATACGATTCAAAAAATTAAAAAATCGGGTAAACAATTTGTACATATTGGCCTTATCGTAATTGGGATTATGGGCCTAGGAAGAAAAGAATTAGGAACAAAGGTCCTAACAATAATCTTAGATAAATCTTGGAAAGTAGATTTGAAAAAAACTATTATTTCTGGTATGGAAATTGATATGAGCGAAAATAGTACCTTATTTTACTGCGCTCCTTCAATTTTAAAAGATATAAATGATTTAAAAAATTTAAAAATAGGGTTAAAGTCAAAAGGTTATGAAGATTTTGATGGAAATAATTTAGTAATAAGTATTGGAATATTAGGAAAAGCTAGTAATAAATCTGGAATGAATTTTAAAATCAATATTGATGGTATAGTAGAAAACATTGCTAGTAAGAGTATTAAATGATAAAGCCAGTAAAAATTAATCCAGAAAATTTAGCAAGATTAGAATGGAACTTAGATGATTTCAAAAACAATAATACTCAAGTTCTGGTTCCTCAGAGAAGCATAATCTATGAAAACTCTGATTTCACTACTAGTTTAAGGTTTACTAATTTTGAAGAAAAAGAAAATAGTGAAGAAGAAACGATAAGTTATATGGCAGATATTGAGGAGGAAGTAATTTACGACACAGAACCTGTTTATGACACAGAGACTGAAAATGAAGAATATGATTTAATTGGTTATAGTTTATTCGAATAATCAAATTTTGACATAGATGACAGCATTTCTGATACTGAGATTGAAACAGGATATAAAATTGAGGAAACAAAAACTTTAATCGATCAAGTATTAAACAAAAAAATTACAGAAATAAATATACAGGAACAAGTTGATGATATGTTAATTGAATGTATGACAAATCTTGGTATGACGTATGAACAAGCTTATACGGAGTTAGAAAGATATTTCAATTTACCACTGGTTAATGATATAATCAACGGAAAATGTATGTTGTCTGACTTTTATAAAAGTGAGATTAGTTTTATGGATCAAACTATGATAGATAGTAAAAAACAATTAAAACCAGAGTTTGTAGAAACAGGACAGTGGAGTTCTGAAAGTTAAGGAAGACAACTCTGGGCTCCTGCATCTCTTAAATATGAAGGCGAATCTAATTCAAAAGGAAGAGGTGGTAGACTACCTATAGGAAAATTATACAGTTCGGATATGCTCTTATTAGAACAGCAAAGTCCGCAACTATGGATTGATGAGATACTAGTCTGGGAACAAACAGTAGTAAGAAATTGGGAGACTAATAAAAAGCCGATATTGATATGTTCTCTTATTTAGAAACTACCCTAAGACCAATTGCGTTAGGGTTTTGGCAAAGTAAAAAAGCAAAGAATCCTGAAGAAATTAATATAATAAAATCTTTAGGGGATAATCCTTACAATTTTACTAGTCAAATAAGAACACTCTTAATATGGGTAGATCCTTCTAAGGATAACACTTTTCTCCAAGATACGGCTGTTAGAAATTTAGAACAACTAAGTATCTCTGATTTCAAATATATTAAAGAATTTACTACTGATTTTGCTAGATTGCTCTCACAGACAGGGAAAGCCATGGATGATGAGTTATGCGACAAGTATTTTGTCAAATTACCAGGAGATTTAGGTAGAAATCTTCATAATGAATGGAAAAAATTAGAGAACACAGAAGGACTAGGTTTAGGACCTAGGATCACTTTCATTTTCACCAAATTAGAAGAAAAGTGTAAGGAAGCAACTATTCAAGAACAGATTAATAAACAAGCTTGGGCTTTTTGTAAAACTGCAATTTATACACCTCAGGCTTATGGTTATTATGACAAACCTCATAAAAAGAAATATCTTAGAAAAAATACTTCTTATAATAGAAATAATAAATATAATAACAGAAATATGTATGTAAGAAGACCACAAAAATGGAATTGTAAATGTTTCATTTGTGGAGATGAAAGACACTTGGCAAACAGGTGTCCTAATAAAAATAGAAATTTAGAAAAATCAAATCTTATTGAACAGCTAGGAGAATTCGAAATAGAAGAACTAGGCTCTAATTCAGAAGATGAATCAGTTTACAGTATTTGTAGTGAAACTGAAGAAAGTCCTACAAAGATTACTTACACTTACATGAACAATACTGAAATCGAGTGTATCCATGAATGGATACGTTTCAAAGGTAACAATCATATTAGTTGTTTCAATTGTAAACATTTTCCTGCCATCAATAGAAGATATCAGTGTAATAAATGTTTTAAGGAAATATGTTTCATTTGTATCAATAAATTGTTTAATATTCCTACAGATTTAGAAGAAAGTGTTAATACTCCTAATTTTCATAATGATATTTACAAGGAAAAAATCGAGAAACATGAGTTAGCTATTGAATTAGAACATATAAAAATAACAAACCTAGAAACACAACTTCATCAGCATAATTTGAGGCTGGAAATATTAGAGAATAAATTTTCTAAAGGAAAAGAAATTTTAGAAGAGGATAATAATAATACAGGGGAATCAAATAAGTTGTCTGAAAATTTAGATAAAACGATCTTATTAAATAATTTAAGTAATAATGGAAATAGTAATTCAAGCCTAATAACGTTACGGTGTAAAATTTGGCTTAGTAACAACGATTTTATTGAGTTGGAAACCTTATTGGACACCGGTAGTAGTAAAAGTTTAATAGGATATGATCTAGTTCCAGAAAAATTCCATAAAAAATTGAACTATAACTTAGTGACTAGAACAGTTGAAAACAGAACTATACCTATTACTCACTATATTGATTCATTAGGAATTCAGTTTCTGGATTTTGCTGGAAACTATAGTTACGAATACGAACTGCCTCAGGTTTTAATAAATCCAAAATCTATAAAATCTAAGGATTTTCTTCTAGGGTTAAACTTCATAACGAGTTTAAATGGAAGCATAACTATTAATAAAAATAATATTACTCTAAGTAAACAAGTATACAGTTTTCCCACTAATAGATATACTTACACATCAGAGTTCGCCTGAAAGCGTGGTGGACTAGGTCAATTAGATTTTTACAAGGGAAATAACAATCGCATAAATTACATAGAAAATTAAAGTTTGATTAATTTGGGAAACTTCTTAAGTCATGAATTAGAAAAAGGACCTGACATAACAAAGAGTCAAAATTATCTCATAATTCAAACATTAGAAAAATTGGGATAGATAGGTGAAGATATTAGAAAATCAAAGGTCGAATATATATGTAAAATGAAAATAAAAAACCCTGATATTAGAATTATCACAGCAAATATCGAATATAGCCCTCTAGATAAAGAGGAGTTCAGAAAGCAAATTCCCGAAATGTTAGAACAAAAATTGATTAGAAGGTCTGAAAGCCCACATAGGTCGGCAGCTTTCATTGTACGAAACCATGGAGAAATCAAACGAGGAAAGGCGAGAATCGTGTATAATTACACAAGATTAAATGATAACACGATTGATGATGGATATAATATTCCCAATAAAGATAGCCTGATCAATTTAATACAAGATAAAAAAGTATTCAGCAAATTCGATTTAAAATCAGGTTACAACCAACTTAAATTAGAAGAATGGTTCAGACTATGGACGACATTCACATGTTCTGAAGGACATTTCGAATGGAATGTTCTCAGTTTTGGCTTAAAAAATGCTCCTTCAGTTTTTCAAAGATTTATGGATAATATATTTCTTAAATACGATTTCTGCTTAGTTTATATCGATGATATTTTAGTAGCAAGTAATAACATTAAGGAACATGAAAGTCATTTAAAAATCGTTTTCGACGAAATAAGAAAAAATGGAATTGTAGTTAGTAAACGGAAAATGGAACTTTTTAAAAAGAAGATATCATTTCTAGGACTAGAAATTGGAAATGGCAGAATAGAATTACAACCTCATATTTCGGAAAAGATTTAACAGTTTCCTGATAAATTAGAAGGATTAAAACAGATACAGGCCTTTCTGGGATTACTAAATTATGCTAGAAAATTTATACCCAACCTAAGTAAATTAGCTGGGCCCTTATATAGTAAAACAACTAAGAATGGTCAAAGATTCTTTAATAAGGAAGATGCCTTATTAATAAAAAAGATAAAGGATGAAGTCAAAAAGATTAAACCACTAGAATTATCTTTAATAAGTGATTACATTATTATTGAATGTGACGGAAGTAAGGAAGGATGGGGGGCAGTAATCCTCTGTAAACCCAATAAATACAGTCCAAAAAATGAAGAGAGGATGTTATCCTATTTTAGTGGAAATTTTGGGAAAATAGGAAAAAATTGGACATCATTAGACTTCGAAATACATGCTTTAATAAATGCCTTAAAAAAGTTTAGAATATTTCTAAACAAGGAATTTACGGTAAGAACAGATTGTGAAGCTATTGTCAAATTTCTAAGAAATGATAATAGTAAAAAAGTAAATCGAACTAGATGGATCAATTTGCAAAATCTGATTCAAGGAAATGGGTATAAAATCAATTTCGAACACATTAAAGGAAGTGATAACAGTATAGCTGATTTATTATCAAGAAATATTAACAAATTTTTGAATACAGGAAATGGATCGTAAAATTATACGACCCACCAGAAAGGAAAAAGTTAATACAGAAGGCAGTTGTACCAATTGTAGTTCGCCAAGTCTAAAAGTTAGCACATCTCAAGAACCAAGCGTCGGTCGCTCATCCAGTAACACTGATCGATATTTACAGTTTGGCACAGTGCTTTTACCTATTTGCACAGAGAAAGATAAGAAATTTCGTCCCTTAATTGAAAACAATGCAACACAGGAACAACAGTGTCTATTGGACAACATCTGGCACCTTAAAACACTGCCTAGTGCAACGTCTTTTAAAGTACAGGTTCTTAATGCCCTCTGCTCATACTTTGAAAATAATAAAAAAGAAAGTTACTCTTATAAACCTAGGTATAGATACTATGTTGTTTTTAGAGGGACCAAGATTGGAATTTTTCACAATTTTAATACAGTAAGGCATGTTACCCAGATTAAGAATCCTTCTTACAAAGGATACGAAACTTTTGAAGAAGCAATTAAATATGCTAGAAATGAAATAGGGATGAAGTTCTATATTGAACCAGAAGAAGTTAAAACTTACACTGAAATAGTAAAAGAGCATCCCACAGAAGTTATAAATGAACAGAATAAAAAAATCGCTACCTTAGAAAAACAGGTTATTGAGTTACAAGCACAGTTAATATAGAGTAATAGTACTATAAGCTATAAAGATAATACTATTAATATTCTAAAAAAGATGGTAACAAAGCTGAACAAACAAGTTAACGAATTGAATGAAGAAAGATTAGAAAAAATTATCCCATCATCCAGTCATGAAGCCTTCAAGGCTCGACTTTCTGGATCTCCCATTATCACAGGTTAGAAACCAGTTTTTGAAAGGATCCCAGAATTAGAACAGATCATCTCAAACAAAGTTATTACACAGTTCCCACAGGTCTTGATTGATCTGCAGAAAAGGATCCTTCAGATCCACTTCGTAGAATTACAATTTAAACATGTAAAGGTTGTACAGACCCATGCTTCATGGGGACCAATACAGGAAGAACCTGAATCTCCCTTGGGAATTCCTGGGTTCTTCAAGCTACAGATTGATCTTAATAAAACAGGTTTACCCATTGATGAAATAACACAGTTTTATCACAATGGAATGCTTGATTTCCTAGAATATAATTCTGAGGAAAAAGTTAACAATCTCTTTGAAAAGTTTGGGGAAAAATTCCTCCTCATCTGCGGCAATATTCCCAATTGGTCAATGAAGAGGAAAGTTTTCTGCAAAATATTCTCAACACTCCCAGAAGTTATACAAACTTCATATCGACCATCCTGAAAAAGGGTGGTTATTTCAAAAGAAGATTCTTTCCGAAACTTGGAAGTTAGTCCATACGATTTTAACAAATTAGAGTTAAACACAGTTTATAAATACGCCCAAAGTTCAAAACACCAATTTGCACACTGGAAATGGGACTGGCAGAATTTCAAGCTCATTGGAGAAGGACATTTCATACAGATTTTTGCCACTACAAATTGGCGCATGCTTCTCCCCTTTAGTGGGGAAGGAGAATTATTTGAAGAACAATACATTATTAATCTAGACGAACAATTTTCACAGATGGAGGAAGACTCCGACAACAGTACAGATTTTACAGTACCAGACACCCACCGAGATATCTAGAAGAATGGGACAGCTCAACAAACTCAAATAGTATTAGTACACGTTTAAAAGTTTTAACGATGTAAATATAGACACGTTAGTGTCTTACCTTTTACTCATTTTGTATGAATTCTAGAGGTCCACGTAGAATCAATTTCTTTTTTGCCTATAAAAGGCGACTCTTCCATTGTACATAACATATAGAAAAACAATCAATAAAATCCTCCCTTGCAATAAAAAGTATGTTCTGCTAATTTTCCTTCCTTGTCTGATTCCTTACTTCTCTAATTATCAAGCATAATATACCTAATACATCACATCCTTTTGTATATCCTCGTCTGTGTGTGTGCCAAGTCTGTACATTTCCCCTGCGTACCCTGTACATCTTTTTCGGTATGTTCCTCTTTGCTTTAAATTCCCGTTTCTTCTTCGAGTTTTTCCCTAATTTTGTATATTGTTTCTCCGTTTGTGTCCCTCTCTTGTTTTGTATCCTTCGTGATGTCCTTTTTATATCCGTTTATACGTGTTTTTTCTTCCTCATGTTCATGTGTATATACCTGTTTTCTCTGGCTTCGAGCTTATGTGGGCTCGTGGGATAGGTGTGTATATTTTTAGAGCCCACATAGGCTCGAAGCCAGAGAAAACAGGTATATACACAGGAACATGAGGAAGAAAAAGCACGTATAAACGGAGATAAAAAGGACATCACGAAGGATACAAAACAAGAGACGGACACAAACGGAGAAACAATATACAAAATTAGGGAAAAACTCGAAGAAGAAACGGGAATTTAAAGCAAAGAGGAACATACCGGAAAAGATGTACAGGGTACGCAGGGGAAATGTACAGACTTGGCACACACACAGACGAGGATATACAAAAGGATGGGATGTATTAGGTATATTATGCTTGATAATTAGGGAAGTAAGGAATCGGACAAGGAAGGAAAATTAGCATAACATACTTTTTATTGCAAGGGAGGATTTTATTGATTGTTTTTCTATATGTTATATTCAATGGAAGAGTCGTCTTTTATAGGCAAAAAAGAAACAAAATTGATTCTACGTGGACCTCTAGAATTCATACAAAATGAGTGAAAGGTAAGACACTAACGTGTCTATATTTACATCGTTAAAACTTTTAAACGTGTACTAATACTGTTTGAGTTTGTTGAGCTGTCCCATTCTTCTAGATATCTCGGTGGGTGTCTGGTACTGCGAAATATGTACTGTTGTCGGAGTCTTCCTCCATCTGTGAAAATTGTTCGTCTAGATTAATAATGTATTGTTCTTCAAATAATTCTCCTTCCCCACTAAAGGGGAGAAGCATGCGCCAATTTGTAGTGGCGAAAATCTGTATGAAATGTCCTTCTCCTGAGCTTGAAATTCTGCCAGTCCCATTTCCAGTGTGCAAATTGGTGTTTTGAACTTTGGGCGTATTTATAAACTGTGTTTAACTCTAATTTGTTAAAATCGTATGGACTAGCTTCCAAGTTTCGGAAAGAATCTTCTTCTGAAATAACCATCCTTTTTCGGGATGGTCGATATGAAGTTTGTATAACTTCTGGGAGTGTTGAGAATATTTTGCAGAAAACTTTCCTCTTCATTGACCAATTGGGAATATTGCCGCAGAAGAGGAGGAATTTTTCCCCAAACTTTTCAAAGAGATTGTTAACTTTTTCCTCGGAATGATATTTTAGCAAATCAAGCATTCCATTGTGATAAAACTGTGTTATTTCATCAATGGGTAAATCTGTTTTATTAAGATCAATCTGTAGCTTGAAGAACCCAGGAATTCCCAAGGGAGATTCAGGTTCTTCCTGTATTGGTCCCCATGAAGCATGGGTCTGTACAACCTTTACATGTTTAAACTGTAATTCTCCGAAGTGGATCTGAAGGATCCTTTTCTGCAGATCAATCAAGACCTGTGGGAACTGTGTAATAACTTTGTTTGAGATGATCTGTTCTAATTCTGGGATACTTTCAAAAATTGGTTTCATAACCTGTGATAATGGGAGATCCAGAAGTCGAGCCTTGAAGGCTTCATGACTGGATGAAGGGATAATTTTTTCTAATCTTTTTTCATTCAATTCGTTAACTTGTTTGTTCAGCTTTGTTACCATCTTTTTTAGAATATTAATAGTATTATCTTTATAGCTTATAGTACTATTACTCTGTATTAACTGTGCTTGTAACTCAATAACCTGTTTTTCTAAGGTAGCGATTTTTTTATTATGTTCATTTATAACTTCTGTGGGATGCTCTTTTACTATTTCAGTGTAAGTTTTAACTTCTTCTGGTTCAATATAGAACTTCATCCCTATTTCATTTCTAGCATATTTAATTGCTTCCTCAAAAGTTTCGTATCCTTTGTATGAAGGATTCTTAATCTGGGTAACATGCCTTACTGTATTAAAATTGTGAAAAATTCCAATCTTGGTCCCTCTAAAAACAACATAGTATCTATACCTAGGTTTATAAGAGTAACTTTCTTTTTTATTATTTTCAAAGTATGAGCAGAGGGCATTAAGAACCTATACTTTAAAAGACGTTGCACTAGGCAGTGTTTTAAGGTGCCAGATGTTGTCCAATAGACACTGTTGCTCCTGTGTTGCACTGTTTTCAATTAAGGGACGGAATTTCTTATCTTTCTCTGTGCAAATAGGTAAAAGCACTGTGCCAAACTGTAAATATCGATCAGTGTTACTGGATGAGCGACCGACGCTTAGTTCTTGAGATGTGCTAACGTTTAGACTTGGCGAACTACAATTGGTATAACTGCCTTCTATATTAACTTTTTCCTTTCTGGTGGGTCGTATAATTTTACGATCCATTTCCTGTATTAAAAATTTTGTTAATATTTCTTGATAATAAATCAGCTATACTGTTATCACTTCCTTTAATGTGTTTGAAATTGATTTTATACCCATTTCCTTGAATCAGATTTTGCAAATTGATCCATCTAGTTCGATTTACTTTTTTACTATTATCATTTCTTAGAAATTTATATATATATATATATATATCGAACTAATAAATTATTATATGTATTATAGGTAATGTATGATTAAATATATATTATAAAGTGTTACCAAAATATGTTACCTATATAAAAGTATTACCTGAAAGGTGTTACTTATGTTAAAGTGTTACTAAAAAGTGTTACCTTTGTAAAAGCGTTACAAAAAAAGCGTTACATATATAAAAGTGTTGCCTAAAAAGCGTTACCTACTATAAAGTGTTACCTAAGAGCTTTACTTACTAAAAAGTGTGACATATAAGTGTTGCATATTAACAAAGTGTTACATAATATATAAATTAAAAGAAGTGTTACCATAATGTGTTACATAAACTAAATGTGTTACAATAAGATGTTACTTAAAGTCAATTATGTTGTAGTGTCCCCAAACAACGAACGCTCGTATAAGAAATACAAAATTCACCACAAAAAAATGATTTTTTTTAGTCTTGTTTAAACTATTGATATAAATAAGATGCACGATCCGGTAGTTATATGGTTTGTTTCATAAAGGTTTAAGGATAGGACAATTTTCAAAAATATTGATTCCCAACTCACAAAGTGTATCGATTATCTTGATCTTGAAATCTCTCCTAAACGGTGTTTTGTTCAAAACTCAGTTGATAAATATAAACTAACTTGTTTCTTTGAAGGAAATTCTAAACATACTTTACACGGTGATAATAATCATTTAAACATCTTAACTGATTTATTAATAAACTTAGGTATAAGTTTAGAAAAGGATAAAAAAGATTTTTCTAATAAATTAGAAGATTTAAAAAGGGACGTTTTTTAAAATAATAAAATTAATAAAAAGATTTTGGAAAATCTAGATTTTATTAAAGATCAGAATAATCAGATTATTTTTTAAATTAAGAAGTTAAACAATATAAAATATTCGGGTGAAGAAATTAATAAAATTTGGGATAAAATTAGTAAATCAATTTTAGGTTTAGAAAAAGAAAAAATTTCTGAAATTGATAAAATTACTAAAGCCTTTGAGAGTTTCCATATCAATACCGAAAGACCAAGAAAGAATATTACTCCACAAGCTTATAAATTCTGGAAACCCAAGGAAAAATGAATAATTTGCCATTCTCAGGTACTTCGAAGACCTTACAGGAAAGTAGGCAGAGTACTTCTAACATTAATGATATTATTTCTTCAAATTCTTTTATAAATAGGATAGTGCAAAGAGGTTCGAGCATCCGACAAAACCAAAATATTGTACAATTAGATGAAGAAATAGATGTGGGCCAGAATTTAGATTTATATAATAATAATCAAATCAGTATTTTAAATCCTAGAATTCTTTATCAGACTGGTGCTCTAAATATTAGAACAGTTCTCATAAGAAGCAATAGAGAAGAAGTTTTAAGAGTAATGGATAAGTCCCAAACAATAGTTTTAATTTCTCCAGATACTATTCAAAAGATTAAAAAATCGGGCAAACGATCTGTACATATTGGCCTTATCATAATTGGAATTAAGGGCTTAGGTAGAAAAGAATTAGGAACGAAGGTTTTAACAGTAATTTTAGATAAATCTTGAAAAGTAGATTTGAAAAAAAGCTATTATTTCTGGAATGGAAGTAGATATGAGCAAAAATAGTGCCTTATTTTATTGTGCTCCTTCGATTTTGAAAGATATAAATGATTTAAAGAATTTAAAAATAGGGTTAAAATCAAAAGGTTACGAAGATTATGATGGAAATAGTTTGGTAATACGTATTGGAATACTAGGAAAAGCTAGTAACAGATCTGGAATGAATTTTAAAATTAATATTGATGGTATAGTAGAAAATATTGCCAGTAAAAGTATTAAAATGATAGCGCCAGTAAAAATCAATCCAAAAAATTTAGCAGGATTAGAATGGAACTTTGATGAATTTAAAAATAATAATAATCAAGTACTGGTTCCTCAGAAAAACATAATTTATGAGAATTCTGATTCCACTACTACTTTGAGATTTACTAATTTTGAAGGAAAAAAAAATAATGAAGAAGAAATTGTGAGCTATATGGCAAATATTGAAGAAGAAGTAGTTTATGACACAGAACATGTTTATGACATAGAAACTGAAAACGAAGATTATGATTTGATTGGTTATAGTTTATTTGAAGAATCAAGTATTAGCATAGATGACAGTCTTTTTGATACTGAGGTTGATACATGATATAAAATTGAGGAGACAAAAACTTCAATTGATCAGATTTTAAATAGAAAATTTACAGAAATAAATATACAAGAACATGTTGATGACATGTTAATTGAATGCATGACAGATTTGGGGATGACTTATGAACAAGCTTATACTGAATTAGAGAAATATTTCAATTTGCCTCTGGTTAATGATATAATTAATGGAAAATGTATGCTTTCTGATTTTTATAAAAATGAAACTAGTTTTATGGACCAAGCCATGATAGATAGTAAAAAACGTTTAAAACCAGAATTTGTAGAAGCAGGGCAAGGAAGCTCTGAAAATTATGGTAGACAACTCTGGGTTCCAACATCGCTTAAATATGAGGGAGAATCAAATTCAAAAGGAAGAGGTGGTAGATTGCCTATAGGAAAATTATACAGTTTTGATATGCTCTTATTAGAACAGCAAAGTCCGCAACTATGGATTGATGAAATCTTAATTTGGGAACAAACAGTAGTAAGGAATTGGGAGACTAATAAAAAAGCCGATATTGATATGTTTTCTTATTTAGAAACTACGTTAGGGCCGATTGCGTTAGTTTTTTGGCAAAGTAAAAAAGCAAAAAATCCTGAAGAAATTAATATAATAAAATCTTTAGGAGATAATTCTTACAAATTTACTAGTCAAATTAGGACACTCTTAATAGGAGTAGATCCTTCTAAGGATAATACATTTATTCTAGATACGGCAGTTAGAAACTTAGAACAATTGAGTATTTCTGATTTCAAATATATTAAAGAATTTACTACTAATTTTGCTAGATTGCTCTCACAAACAGGGAAAGGAATGGATGATGAGTTATGTGATAAATATTTTGTCAAATTACCAGGAGATTTGGGAAGAAACCTTCATAATGAATGGAAAAAACTAGGAAACACAGAAGGACTAGGTTTAGGACCTGGAATCACTTTTGTTTTTACTAAATTAGAGGAAAAATGTGAGGCAACAATTCAAGAACAGATTAAAAAACAAGTGTGGGCTTTCTGTAAAACCGCCATTTATACACCTCAGGCCTATGGGTATTATGACAAACCTCATAAAAGGAAATATCATAGAAAAAGTACTTCCTGTAATAGAAATAACAAATATAATAATAATAATAATAAAAATAGGTATGTTAGAAGACCACAAAAACAGAATTGTAAATATTTTATTTGTGGAGATGAAAGACACTTGGCAAATAGGTGTCCTAATAAATATAAAAATTTAGAAAAATCAAATCTTATTGAACAGTTAGGAGAATTTGAAATAGAAGAATTAGGCTCAAATTCGGATGATGAATCAGTTTACAGTATTTGTAGTGAAACCGAAGAATGATCGACAAAAATTACTTAACACTTACATGAATAACACTGAAATCGAATGTGCCCATGAATGGATACGTTTTAAAGGTAACAATCATATCAGTTGCTTCAATTGTAAATTATTTCCTGCTATAAATAGAAGATATCAGTGCAATAAATGTTTTAAGGAAATATATTTTATTTGTATTAATAAATTATTTAGTATTCCTACAGATTTAGAAGGGAGTGTCACTAATTCTAGTTTTAATAATGAAATTTATAAAGAGAAAATTGAAAAACATGAATTAGCTATTGAATTAGAACATATAAAAATAGCAAACCTAGAAACTCAAATTGCTCAGCATAATCTGAGGCTAGAAATATTAGAAAACAAATCATCTAAGGGAAAAGAAATCTTAGAAAAGAATAATAATATAGAAGAATCAAGCAATTTGTCTGAAAATTTGGACAAAACAATCTTATTAAATAATTTAAGTAATAATGAGAATAGTAGTAAATCTAGTTTAATAACGCTACAGTGTAAAATTTGGCTTAGTAATAACGATTTTATTAATCTAGAAACCTTATTAGACACTGGTAGTACTAAAAGTTTGATAGGATATGATTTAGTTCCAGAAAAATTTCATAAAAAATTAAACTACAGTTTAGTAACTAGAACAGTTGAAAATAGAACTATTCCGATTACTCATTATATTGATTCATTAGGAATCCAGTTTCTAGATTTTGCTGGAAACTATAGTTATAAATATGAATTACCTCAGGTTTTAATAAACCCAAAGTCTATAAAATCAAAGGATTTTCTTCTAGGGTTAAATTTCATAACAAGTTTAAATGGAAGCATAACTATTAATAAAAACAACATTACTCTAAGTAAACAAGTGTATAGTTTTCCCACTAATAGATATAATTACACTTCAAAGTTCGCCCGGAAGCGTGGTGGACTAGGACAATTAGATTTTTACAAAGGAAATAATAATCGCATAAATTACATAGAAAATGAAAGTTTGGTTAATTTGGGAAACTTTTTAAGTCATGAATTAGAAAAAGGGTCTGTCATAACAAAGAGCCAAAATTATCCCATAATCCAAACATTAGAAAAATTGGGATTAATAGGTGAAGATATTAGAAAATCAAAGGTTGAATATGTCTGTAAAATGAAAATAAAAAACCCTGATATTAGAATTATCACAGCAAATATCGAATACAGCCCTCTAGATAAAGAAGAATTCAGAAAACAAATTCCCGAAATGTTAAAACAAAAATTGATTAGAAGATCTGAAAGTCCACATAGGTCGGCAGCCTTTATAGTGCGAAATCATGGAGAAATTAAACGTGGTAAGGCAAGAATTGTCTATAATTACAAAAGATTAAATGATAACACAATTGATGACGGATACCATATTCCCAATAAGGACAGCTTGATCAATTTAATACAAGATAAAAAGTGTTCAGAATGCTTATTAACGTGAAAAGCAGTACAAGACCATGGGGACTTGGAAGGAGTAATAAGCTTCTTATTTAATAAAGAAGATATTTCCTTTTTACATAATTCTAAATATTCAGAATTCATTTGACAGGGTCTCGACTTAGTCGGGATCATAGTATTTTTAAAATTATCTTCATAAGGAAGAGAAACAATATGTTTCTTTCTTTCCCAAAAAGCATTAGGAAAATCATTACAAATATCAATAGAAAATTTGTTAAATAAAAAATTTATTTTATCCTGAAGCTTAGGATTTTTAAGCTTATTATCAATGGTAAGAGAATTTAATTCATTTTTAAGGAAATTGTTTTGACAATTTTTATTATCAATTTGTTCTTGGACAAAATTTAGGACCTTATGCATTGGTCTAGTCACGAATTCAAAAGTAATGGTTTTACCATAGTAGGAACCTGTAATACCCTTTTCATTAACAAGAGTAAGGGGATATATCTTTTGAAGAAAAGGAAGGCCAATAATCATTTGGCTGGTAATATTTTCTGCAATAAGAAAATCATTAGGAATGCAACAACCATTAACACAAACATAAGCATTTCTGAGCTTATAAATAATGTGCAAAGATCATCCTCCTGCATGCGAAAGAGTTTGAGTAGTTTTTTCAAAAAACTTTGTGGGGATTATTCCCATTTGAATGACACTTAAGTCAGCACCACTATCAATCATGGCAATAAACTCCTTTCTATAAGAATTATTAATAAGGAGAGAAATCTTTGTATACCATTTTTTGAGAAATGTACATGCTGATAGCAGATAAGTGATTTTTATCAATCTCAATATTATCATGAGAATCATCGGGAAAACAAATATCATCGATTTTTCCTTTTCCTTTCTCAATGAGAGAAAGTCGAATAGAAAGATCAGAATTTTGATTCTGAAGAGTTTTGACATTATTCTTAAGATTATTAATCTCTTGAGCTAAATCATTAATAGTAATAGGATTTTGCCTAGTATTTTTAAGCCTAAGAAGTTTTTCAACTTCTCCCATATTATAATAATTATTATTAGTAATCTTCTTAGAAAGATTAGAATTCTTTTCACAAGAAGAATCATGAAGATCATTAATGATTTTATCTCTTAAACTAGAATCTTTAATCTGTTTAAGAAGATCAAGAATATTATTGTCAGATAAGACATTAATATTCATGTCTTGGAATTGACTCATAAGTTTATAAAACTCATTATCATCAGTATTACCTATACAATTTAGACAAGGTTTTCCCAGAATGCAATTATCACATTCAGTTTTTTCTGAAGGAATTTTATCCTCGTTATCACTAGAGATTAGCTCTTCGGAATCAGTATATGATTCATCAATATCTATATCATTTTCAGAATTCATAATGATTTCATAAAGAGAATTTTTTAGCCCTTCATCAATATCAAGATTTTTAATCTTGTCTTTGGCATAACATTGATTAGCATAATGACCAGTCCTGCCACATCTTTTACAAACTATTTTGTTGGAATAATTATTTTTGAAAGATTTTCTTTTACCCTTATCATGAGTATAATCATGACTTTTTTCTTTGTTCTGTTTATTATCAGAACTTCTTTTCCTTTTCCTAAAATAAGGTTTTTCTTTGAAATCTTTTTTCTTTTTAGAAATACTTCCTTTAGGACTAGGATTATCCATACCAAATTGGTCACAAAACTGACCCAGCTGTTTTCTTTCTAAGAGATTATCTCTTTTAATTTGATTTCTAAGTTTGAGTTCATTACAAAGATTTAATCCTTCCTGAACGCAAATACTAATGATTTGACCAAAAGTATAAGACTCATAAGAAATAGAATCAGAGTCTTTTCTTAGGATTTTTTAATCCTTTCTGCAAATAAATAAGGAAGACCATCAACAAATTTATTCTTCCAAATATCTTGGTTACAATCATTTATCTCATAAACTCGAGATAGAAAAGTATCTTTATACCATCTAAAATCGGTAAGGGTTTTACACTTCATATTTAAAAGAAGAGTTTTGGTATTTTTAGATTTATTTGTAAATCTTCCAGTAAAATGTTCAAGAATAGTAAGAACAAGAGAATAAACCGCATTGGGTTGCACTTCACCATTTTCATTTTTTATGGAGGACAAAATGTCATGAAAAGGACTTAAATAATTATCCCACCAACCTTTAAGTTGGCCAGTAAAACCGACAGTAATAGCCTGTGTTGTTTCAATATTAGACACACCACATGTTTTACATGCAGAACTATACATAAGTATGCGATGAACTTGATTATTAATCTGTTTATCGCTGTAGCCATCAATATTCCATTCATAAACGCTTTTTCCGTTATAAGAATTATTGACAACATTATCTTGTTCTTCATGAAGAACATCTATAGGAGTAGGTCTCTTATAATAATAATTAGTCATAGTAGGCTTATTAGCCCATTTGATTTTATTAATAACATCTTTGTTATTAATGCTAGTGCTATCATAATCATTAGTAGCAAGACTTTCTTCTAAGTCATCATCCAAAGTGGAAATATTTAATCCTTCAAATTTTTTATTAATGATATTTTCAATATCAGAAACGGAAGTTTCTCCCTTAAAATTTTTTAATTCAAAAGGGGGTTGAATAAAAGAAGCAGTTTTTATAATGATATTATCATTATTATTACTTTCTTTAGAGTCTCTTTTAAAATCAGACTTAGTCTGAGTTTGAGAAATAATACGATTAATCTTATCATGCAAAGAAATAATTTCGTCGCCAATTATAGCGAGGAAAAGACTACAAAAATCGTTTTGTTTGACAAGAAGGTTGATATGATCAACAGTGATATGCAAAACATTATTTTCCAAAATTTTTGAAAAAGGAGCAAAGTCCAAAATCTTTCCATTTTTCTCAATTTGGAAAGGAACTTGGGGAGGGTAAACAGACTTTTGAGAATTTCCCGTGACGAGTTTATATTCCCGTTCAATAACTGAGATTTGATCAATATAAAAGGTTTTTATAAACCAAGGAACATAATAAATAATTTGATTATGCTCTTCGCAGAATTTATAAAAAGAATTAACAAAGTAATTTAGTTCTTCTTTTTTGAAAGATCTAAAGTACCAAACTCTGAATTTATCCCATTTGGAATTATTAAACTCATTATTATTAATATGAGTTCTTGTAGAAGAACCCTTTGAAAAATCAAGTATAGGTTTAGAATCCATAAAAACTAAACTGTCTAATTAACTTATGAAATTGTTTCAGGGTTAGGTCCATCATTATGGACAATATTATTTTTATTTACAATAATATTTTCATTATTGAAATCTTCATTTTTAAAAGAAGTTTCTTCTCTGTAAAAAGAAGTAGAAGCTCTAGAAGAAGAAGGTATATCGACTTCATAATCTAGAGGAGAAATATGATAATGACTAGATATGGATCTAGACAAAGAAGGTACAGAGGATAAGTTAGAATCTTTCCTCTGGTCTTTATGAAAACCAATGGTAATTATACCATCCTCAGACTGAGTAATTTTTTGAAAATTACTATTTGTAGGAGGGATCATGGGAACCGATTGTTCAATAATCCAATTTTTTGGAAAATCTATCTCTTTCCATTTAATGGATTTTCTAGTAGTGACATTAGACTTACTAAAATTAGTTTCTATGAGAATAGTCTCATTGATATTTTTTTCTACTTTTTTACATAAAGGATTTAGAGTAAAAAGAGGTTTGTAGTATATGCGATAACAAATACATATAACTTCAGATCCAGGCATGTAATTATACCCATTAGTTTTAACATTTAAAGTTAAAGCATCAAAAATGTTTTCATCGCTTAAAGATAAAGACAAATTAGGATAAACATCAAAATAAACTGGCCCAAAAGCCAGACTAGATTCAACCATTCCCATGAGGGATTGTCTCCAATTTAGATTTCTACCATCTCTTAAAGTGGCTAGAAAACTCTCAGGTAAACCTTTCAGAGTAAGAGGTCTGAAAGCAACTTGGACACAACCAATATGGAGAAACCTGTGAGTCCCTTTAAAGGGTAATATGTCACTTCTATTAAGAAGTTTGATAACCATCTCATTTCTATTTAGAGGAATTGAGGATTCAGTGGTCCTAACAATAGTTTTAAGACCTAGTTTTTCAAAAGTTCCAAATTTATAAACTGTATTAGGTTCAATTTTAGGAATAGTCCATCTGTTTAACAGATCTAAATTTTCAGGAACATCGTATTCCTGGACAGTACTATTTTTAATAGTATTTTTCGAACTGAAAAGATTCATAAGAACCCAGATGTATTAAATCATGAACCGATAACAAAATATACTATATACTCCCATGGCTCTGATACCATATATTTCAAGATCGTATTCGATATATCAGTAGTATCCTGTGGATCTTTTCCAAACACAGATAGGACTGACTGAGAAATTCCATAGTCTATGAGTTAACCTGAAAAAAGCATTACGCCCACAAACGCCTGCGCCTATCCATCGGCATAACGGCTAAAAGGGCACGCCCACATGGTTAACTCATAGATATCACTAGAAAACTCAAACCTACCGGTTAAACCAACTCTACCTTATGATATATCAAATATAAAGTGGAAAAATAAGTTTCCAAATGCACATGATAGTATAGTATACTAAGTTAGGCCATGATTTAATACAGGAATTTAGCCGACCATTGAGGCGGTAATAACAAAATTTAAGATTGAAATACAGAAAATAAAAGCAGAATTTAACTACCTCGATGAGCTACCAAAATGAACACCTTTTATTGAAAACAAGGCAAGAAGCCAATATTACAGAGATTAGTAGAGAGAGAAAAAGAGAGGGCGAGTCTAAACTCAAGCGTGTCTCTCCAAAAGAAAAAACATCCTATTTATAGAAAAAAGAACCGGACATGAAACCCCGGATTCCAAAAGAAAAAGGAAAAGGTGAATAGTAAAAGTCAGAAATGAATAGTAAATACTATTCATGAACAGAGCTTGGTCTGTTATTGACCTATGCAATGACGAAATTTGATTCATCATTTTCCCAAATTTCTTCCTGGTCAGATCGCCATTAGAGAAGCTTGTCTTTGAAGAAGACTTAAAGTCTTTTTGCATCTTTCCAAATGTTGGAAATTCCCATAACGTCCATAGTAAGATTCTTCAAGGATAGGGATACAAGTTTCAAGAACTCTGATTTTCTTTTTGAGTCCTTTAAGATAATTTTTATCTTTAATCAAATTTTGATTTTGATCAAAATTAATTTGAATAGGAATTTGCCATATTTCATGCTGCAGTCCTAGTCTTGGCCTAAAAAACCTCCAATCTCCAGGAATTCTTTCTTCCATTAAGGATTCTTCTTTTCTCGAATTTTCTCTTTGAGAGAATTTTTTAACAAATCAAAACTTTCCTGTAAAGAGAGGTCATGGTCCTCTTCAAATGGATCCTGTGCGTCTTGCATAGTAGAGCCAGAAATCATAGATGTATCAGATTTTTGAATCTGAAAAATCAGCATCTTTTAAAATGTCTTCCTGAATTTGATTCATGAAGAGATCCATAATTTTTTCCTTGGGAAAAACTCCAGCATACTTCTTATAACAAGAAGAAAAGGATGGCATCACACTGGGATCGGAAATTTGATTCTTTAATCCTTTCTTATAATCTTCGATCTTGGATTTGATCCTATCGATGTTCTCTTGCATCGGACTCTCATTTGAGTCTTTTGGGATAATATTTAAATTATTCCAAAACCTTGTGGCACAGATTCTCCACAAACATGGGCAACCCATTTCTGTAGAACCAAATTCTGGCCTCCATTTAACGACCCATGGAATACCTGAGTCAGTAAAAAACATACAAATAGTTTTACTACTTGTATTGTGAGATTTAAGTGAGGGGGTTACTATAGAGTATTCCTCAAGAAGAGATTTGATCTCGCTTGGTAAAATATCAGCAATAGTGCCGAAAACATTCCACCATTCCAAAAACCAGTTAGGAATTTGATTCCTTCCGATATTTTCACAAATTTTTATCAACCAAGTATGAGAATGCTTGGGATTTTGATAATAAAAAGTTTTATAAAAACTTTCAAGATAGTCCCAGTAATTGTACTGGAAAACCTGATTAGTAACAGGATTAATGACCTGTTTTTCAGCGAAAGGAGAAATACCCCATTTCTGAATAGATATAATCCTCTTAATAATAAACTTTGAGTAGTTAAAAGTTTTACTTGGAGGAAAATGCTGAATATCAACACTACTAAGAGAGATGAGAATACTCTCATAATATCCTCTCGTCTTATAAGACGAAGTAGTGAAAAATTGATTTGGGACATATTTTCCCATAAGTGTCCATGGAGACTCTTTAAATCTCTCCTCATCATCCTCAAGTATGAGAATAAGTTCCCTCTTGGGGGAATCGAAGTAAGTGTACTCCTTTTGAGCAGTTGAGGCATATGATGCTTCCTGGTCAGTGGTTGAGGCCATAGTCTCAACGGGGACATTTTTTCCCCTAAGTCTCAGGAATTCTTGGAACTCCTTGTCATGGGCTCCCGAAGATGTAGAGCCGATTCCAGAAATATTCTGGTTGTATAGGGATTTTTTCCCTTGCTGAAATAACGGAGGGCCATGAGCCCCTCTTCCTCTATTAGAGGATTTGGAACCTCGTCCATGTTGACTCATTCCTCTTATTAAGAAATAAATTCACGAGTAAGAAAATCTGGAAGATGATTATCTTTTCATCGCTTAAAGATAAAGACAAATTAGGATAAACATCAAAATAAACTGGCCCAAAAGCCAGGAACATAATAAATAATTTGATTATGCTCTTCGCAGAATTTATAAAAAGAATTAACAAAGTAATTTAGTTCTTCTTTTTTGAAAGATCTAAAGTACCAAACTCTGAATTTATCTCTTACCATTGATAATAAGCTTAAAAATCCTAAGCTTCAGGATAAAATAAAAATTTTATTTAACAAATTTTCTATTGATATTTGTAATGATTTTTCTAATGCTTTTTGGGAAAGAAAGAAGCATATTGTTTCTCTTCCTTATGAAGATAATTTTAAAAATACTATGATCCCGACTAAGTCGAGACCCTGTCAAATGAATTCTGAATATTTTGAATTATGTAAAAAGGAAATATCTTCTTTATTAAATAAGAAGCTTATTACTCCTTCCAAGTCCCCATGGTCTTGTACTGCTTTTTACGTTAATAAGCATTCTGAACAAGAACGTGGAGTTCCCAGATTGGTTATTAACTATAAACCCCTTAATAAGGTTTTAAAATGGGTTCGTCATCCAATTCCTAATAAAAAGGATCTTCTTGACAGATTAGTCAATGCTCTTATATTTTCTAAATTTGATTTAAAATCGGGTTTTTGGAAAATCCAGATTAATCAATCTGATAGATATAAGACAGCTTTTAATGTTCCTTTTGGACATTATGAATGGACTGTCATGCCATTTGGGCTTAAAAATGCTCCTTCTGAATTTCAACAAATTATGAATGACATTTTTTTATCCTTATAGTGATTTTATTATCGTCTACATTGATGATATCCTTGTGTTTTCAAAAGACATAGAAGCTCATTTCAAACATCTTGACATATTTAGAAATATTGTTGTAAAAAATTGTTTGGTTATTTCAAAACCAAAGATGATTTTATTTCAAACTAAGATCAAATTTCTTGGCCATATAATTGATAAAGGAAATATTATTCCTATTCAAAGAAGTATTGAATTTGGAAGAAAGTTTCCAGATATCATTACTGATAAAACTCAGTTACAAAGATTTTTAGGAAGTCTTAATTATGTATCTTCCTATATTAAAAATCTTGCTGAAGATAATGCTATCTTATATGATCGGCTTAAAAAGAATCCTTTACCTTGGAGTGATAATCATACTAAGGCAGTTATGAAGATAAAAGAAAAGGTTAAAAATATTCCTGTTCTTAGTCTTGTTAATCCCTTATGGGAAAAAATTATTGAGACTGATGCCTTAGATTTAGGTTATGGAGGTATTCTTTTACAAATTAATCCTGATAATAAATTAGAATATATTGTTAGGTTCTATTCTGGCAAATGGAATGATTCTCAAAAGAATTATTCTACTGTTGCTAAAGAAATTCTTTCTATTGTCAAAAGCGTCCTAAAATTTCAGGATGATTTATACAATCAAAAGTTTATTATAAAAACTGATTGTAGAGCTGCTTCTTTTATGCTCCTTAAAGATTTTGAACATAATGTATCAAAACATATGTTTGTCCGATGGCAATCACATCTTGTTTATTTTGATTTTAAAATTATCTATAAGCAAGGGAAAGATAATCATCTTCCAGATTTTCTTACTCGTGAATTTATTTCTGAATGACAGGAATGAGTCAACATGGACGAGGTTCCAAATCCTCTAATAGAGGAAGAGGGGCTCATGGCCCTCCGTTATTTCAGCAAGGGAAAAAATCCCTATACAACCAGAATATTTCTGGAATCGGCTCTACATCTTCGGGAGCCCATGATAAGGAGTTCCAAGAATTCCTGAGACTTAGGGAAAAAAATGTCCCCGTTGAGACTATGGCCTCAACCACTGACCAGGAAGCATCATATGCTTCAACTGCTCAAAAGGAGTACACTTACTTCGATTCCCCCAAGAGGGAACTTATTCTCATACTTGAGGATGATGAGGAGAGATTTAAAGAGTCTCCATGGACTATTATGGGAAAATATGTCCCAAATCAATTTTTCACTACTTTGTCTTATAAGACGAGAGGATATTATGAGAGTATTCTCATCTCTCTTAGTAGTGTTGATATTCAGCATTTTCCTCCAAGTAAAACTTTTAACTACTCAAAGTTTATTATTAAGAGGATTATATCTATTCAGGAATGGAGTATTTCTCCTTTCGCTGAAAAACAGGTCATTAATCCTGTTACTAATCAGGTTTTCCAGTACAATTACTGGGACTATCTTGAAAGTTTTTATAAAACTTTTTATTATCAAAATTCCAAGAATTCTCATACTTGGTTGATAAAAATTTGTGAAAATATCGGAAGGAATCAAATTCCTAACTGGTTTTTGGAATGGTGGAATGCTTTCGGCACTATTGCAGATATTTTACCAAGCGAGATCAAATCTCTTCTTGAGGAATACTCTATAGTAACCTCCTCACTTAAATCTCACAATACAAGTAGTAAAACTATTTGTATGTTTTTTACTGACTCAGGTATTCCATGGGTCGTTAAATGGAGGCCAGAATTTGGTTCTACAGAAATGGGTTGCCCATGTTTGTGGAGAATCTGTGCCACAAGGTTTTGGAATAATTTAAATATTATCCCAAAAGACTCAAATGAGAGTCCGATGCAAGAGAACATCGATAGGATCAAATCCAAGATCGAAGATTATAAGAAAGGATTAAAGAATCAAATTTCTGATCCCAGTGTGATGCCATCCTTTTCTTCTTTTTATAAGAAGTATGCTGGAGTTTTTCCCAAGGAAAAAAATATGGATCTCTTCATGAATCAAATTCAGGAAGACATTTTAAAAGATGCTGATTTTTCAGATTCAAAATCTGATACATCTATGATTTCTGGCTCTACTATGCAAGACGCACAGGATCCATTTGAAGAGGACCATGACCTCTCTTTACAGGAATGTTTTGATTTGTTAAAAAATTCTCTCAAAGAGAAAATTCGAGAAAAGAAGAATCCTTAATGGAAGAAAGAATTCCTGGAGATTGGAGGTTTTTTAGGCCAAGACTAGGACTGCAGCATGAAATTTCCAACATTTGGAAAGATGCAAAAAGACTTTAAGTCTTCTTCAAAGACAAGCTTCTCTAATGGCGATCTGACCAGGAAGAAATTTGGGAAAATGATGAATCAAATTTCGTCATTGCATAGGTCACTAACAGACAAAGCTCTGTTCATGAATAGTATTTACTATTCATATATATATATATATATATATATATATATATATATATATAATATGCATATGATTTAAAAAAATGATTTTTCATGTGCATAAAATTTATTTATCATTTAAATCAATTTATTAATTAAAAAATATGTTTATTATATACCGTACAAAATAATTTATATTCTTCATTTACAATTATTAAATAATATTATTTATGAATTTATATTATATGTATACAAACACACACATATATATATATATATATATACATATATATATATATACATACATGCATATATATTATTTTATAAAGTAGGTAGAAAATTATTTGGTCTATTAAGAATTAGTAATTTTAATTATTAATGTGAGTTAATATTACCCATTGTTCTGCTATAAAAAAAAAGAATAAAGAAAAAAAGTGTTAATAAGTTAAATAATATTAAAGTCCAAAATGTGCAAAGCATTATAAGTAGCCTAGATGGAAAGTCTCAAGTTTTCTCACAAGAGGTCTAGGGTTCAATATCTGGAGACTACATTTTTTTCCCTTTGTTCATTATTCATTTTTTTAAAGTGTTACATATATTATAAAAAGTGTTGCATTAGACTTTAGGCTACGCCAGCAACTGCAACGCCCTTAAAAGTGTTACTTATTGTGTATAGGTAACACTTTATACATATTATGCAACATTTTTTTGGTGTTACATAATATCACTTATGTTGTAGTGGGAATCCAGTCCCTGAGTTCGTTGCTTCAAAGGATTACCGAAGTTGCTGAAGAATATTACTTCATAATTTTCATTATTGTCGTTAATTATTATTTTTGTAAGCATATATCCCAACCATAATAGAGATAGATAAAACGAAATTGTACTCAAATGAATGCTTAGCAATAGAAAGCTGACCAGTAATGGCTAATATATTTGAGAGACCTCATCATTTATCTACTTGAACATTGTGTGTAGAAATATTATTATTTTTACTTGATATTCTTTTTTTGCTGCCAAATTCCATATTATTTTTGGAGCATATTATACAAAGGAAATTAAGGGCCAGACAAAGGTGGGACACATTGCCTTATCTTAGTGATAATAATTCAATAAATTAAAGTAGCAAAAATTGTTATACTGCTTTTTCAGATTTTGTCATGTTATCCCTTCATTGCGAATCTGCGATGAGCTGGATAGCAATAATTTTAATCATTCAAGCTTCCTTTGGTTACTTTTGGTTGGGGGAAAATATCCAATTCCATTAAAAATAATGATAAATGTAATTCAAAATTATTTCAGGTAGTCTTTGAGTTTTATACTTTAAGATAAACTAAATAGAGGGATTAATTCTTAGATTATTTTAATAATATAATAATCACCTAAATTTGAACAAGCAGTTGACTGATAACCCGATCACCAACTGAAAGTCCAGCACTTTCTTTTCCTCGAGTTATAGCAACTCCAATTTCAATGTAAAAAAAAAATTAATTATTTGGCGCGGCCGGCCTTAAACAGCGTGGGGTCTTTTCAGATCTATCGTAATAATTTACGACGACAGTCAAAAAATTTGTTGCCTACGTTTGCAACTTTTTTTTTTTTTTTTTTGACGTGAAGAATTTGAACTGAATAACTCAATTATAAAGAGTGTATATTAATTGGAGATAGATATTAGATAGATGGAAGTAGTACATACCTGTACTCAAAAGTAGTGCTCAGCAATGGAAGAGATATCAATAATGGAATAGACTCGGAGCTAAGTTGACGGATCCATATCTAAAAGACTAAATCTAAATCAACGTGTTTAAAAGAGTTTTGTTCAGTTTCTAAAAGTAAAATATAGTCACACCCGTATGATAAATAGCATAAATATTCAAGAAATTGCAACTTACAAAATATGGAAAATGAGATGATGAGAGAAGAATAGATGTTATTAAAGGAAATGCTAACATGTGTAATTATGGAAAATCAATGACACTAATTAGATAGATAAAACGAAATTAACTAAATACCTGTACTCGACCGAAGTAATGCTTAGCAAAAGAAATTAATCCGATGCAGATTTGTCCAAGCTGGATGGATATATATATGGCTATAAATTTGAGAGGCTATCGTATATCTATTTCAAAATTGTTTCTGATTAATTATTACTTGATATTTCCTTGTTTGCTGCCCAATTCAAAATTATTAATTTGGAGCATATTACATATCCGTGGCAGACAAGGGTGGGCGTGTTACCTTTATCTTTAGTAATAATAATTCAAAAGGAGTAGCAATAATAGTTATACTACTTTTTCTATTTTGGATTTTGTCATATTCCCTTTACCCCATCCACTATGACCTGGATACCAATATATTAATAATTTAATATTAGTCATTCGAGCTTCCTTTGGTAATTTTTGGTTGGGAAAATATCTGATTCCGTTACAATTATGATCATAAATGTAAATTTCATGATATATTTGACTTTAAAATACATTAAATAAAGGGTTAATTCTTCAATTATTTGAACAATATATATATATATATATATAATCAAATCTAATATTAAAACTCTCGAATTTGTTCCAAGTAAATCAAAACGGGGTGAAATTAAAAGCACATTAAGTTTGAGCAGAAAAACAAATATGGAAATACAGATGGTGAGAGAGATTTTATAATATGTTGAAAGTTTTACAATGAAGTTTAATCATGATTAATGGTTAAATTATACTACCTCAGTCTACTAGATTTATTCGAGTTTTAAGCCACAAATTGTCCCATAATTTTTTGACAAAATAGACTTAGTTAGGTCCGGTAGACCCATATATATCCTTCAAGAGCCTCTTGCCCTAATAGATATTATCAGGCGCCGTATTGTCTTTAGGTAGAGTATTTTTTAACAATTTATCTTCAGTTTTGATGATCAACATTTGAGTATTGAATGACAGCCGCATCTCAGTCTCACAACTAGGAAAGAGTTTTTAATCAACAATTTTAAGCATATCAAAAAACTTCTTTGACCGATAATTTGGTTTCTTCTCCATAGGCGTTTTATTGAATTGTGATTGACCACCCAAAACAGATTTTGCAATCATCATCCGGTATTATCAGGTTCATCCTCCATATGTTGTTTGAATTGAGTATACGGAACATGACTCGAACCACCAACATCATAGGTTCCACCACTGCTCCAACCAGTATAGTAGTATTCTATGGTTTTGATGTCAACATTTCACCATTCTTCACCATTACTGGTCCAATTGTAATAAAATGGAACAAAATCGGACATCACAAGATGAGTTTTAACCTCATCAACACTCAGGAATCTCATATTCCTACATATTCTTTCTTTACGCGGACACCTAAACTACAAGAAAAATGATTTTTAGTGACAGTAATCCTGTCACTGTTGCTTCTCTAGTTAAAAGTGTTTAATGATAGGAAACAATCTTTAATAAAAGGATCCTGTCATTAAAGGTTGTTTACAGTCATTATAGACTCTTAACTAGAGAAGCAATAATGACAGGTCATGACATGATTGTTGTGACTAAAAATCAATTTTCTTGTAGTGTAATATTACCCGTATAATCCATAGAGTATGGATGTTCTGATGCAAACTCAATAAACTCATCAATTTTATTGCAAAATACGGGGTTAATGCATTCTCTTATCATTCTAGGTAGTGAGTACATCCAAACATGATCTGAAAATTGCATTTGTTACAAATTAAAAGTAAATATCACATGAGTTGTAAAAAATTGGGGAGAGTTTCGACTAAAAATATGGATATACAAAATTTCCTTCACAGAAATCAATCCAACACAACCAATCATACTAAATCCATCAAATAAACAAATATCACATAAATTATCTAATAGTGTACAAAAAATTGGGCAAAGTTTCGACTAAAAATAGGCATAAATATACACAAATTAAAATTAACCCATCAAATATAACCGTATATATGTATATATCTTATTAAACTCATCAAATAAACATATATCACACTTATTATCTAATAGTGTACCAAAAAATTGAAGCTATAAAACAAGACATTTAAATGGTTAAAAGTGTGAAAACGTACGGTGAAGTTGAAGGCAATGAGAAGTAGAGTTGTTTGGTAGCTATGAGCACTTCAAAGTTACGTTCAACATCAATTATACGTGAAGAATGATAAGAAAAATATATAAAGATTTTGTTTTTTCGTGAGAATGAAAGAAGAAGAAAACTACTGGTTTAAAACAGCGGAAATATGCGACGAACAACAAAGTCGTCGCAAATTATGTATATTTGCGACGGAATGTCCATCACAAACAATGTCAGCACGGCCCCAGGTCAATTATTGTTCACCAACCCATCTAGTGAAATTTAACCACAAAAATTTGCCACAGACTTCCGTCGCAAATTTTTTAAAAACGACAGCGTTTTGCGACTCCATCGTAAAAACCCATCGCAAATTTGTGACAGGTTGCTCTATCCGTCGCAAACCTGGTCAAAATTAACCACAAGACGAGCACCTTCATAAAATTGGTTATATTTGAGACATATTTGTTTTCCCTCGCAAATTTTGGTCGCAAAACGGACCTTTTTTTGTAGTGAATGAGTCCTTACTGAGCTAGCTGTTTGTTCACCCACACTACAAAAAAACTAAAAATTAGTGACCGATTTTCTGTCAATATATTGTTGGGGAAATCGAGATGCCCGGATCTATTCGGGATTAAATTTAAATACGAATTTAATTTTAATTAATACTAGCATGAATTAATCCTAAATTAATTCAAATAATAATTAATCCAACAACGAAGTAACATGCATATGAATATAAACACGTAAAATTCTACGGCGGAAAAACTAAGAATTTCACGTAAAACGTGTCTCTTGAAGCGACGATCCAATCGAGATTGTTGTAGCCATTTCGTACCACAGGTCGGCACCGACCTCAATACAGCCAAAATTACAAAGCAACGTGTCCACAACGGCTCCGATCTAACTGGATAGTTTCCAACCACCATGGGCCCCGACCCGATCCTTCCGACCTCAATGACAAGATCGGCAACAAGCACCCAAAGCATGTCCACCTCGTCCAAGATGCATGACAAATAGCCTGGGACCGGACCGGTCCGGCCTAGATCGAATAGAACGTACAGAGATTTTCTGAGCATGGCCAAAGCCCAAGAAGACATTCCGACCTAATGGCATGTCAAGTGGCCTATCTCCGATCTCGAAAGATTCCCGACCTGTGGACTAGGGAGAACACGTGATGGAATCTGGCGAGATCTTCCCATAAGAGGTAAAGAGCCGCCTCCGTACTCGGTGACAGAGAGAATATTCCAGCCAAATGAGGAAAATTATCAGAGAATCGTCCTTTTATGGACACGTGTCAACTAGCTAGTGGTCGGCCATCTACAGACTAAGGCATATGGACGCCCGCGCGCCCTCAGAGACTGGAGTCATTAATTACTCCTGTCCCCTAGGAGGTCGGAAAAGACCTTTTTACCCCTGTAGAAGAAACCTATAAATAGACCCACATTGTAACAAGTTAACAGGTTGACTATTCAATACAAAAAAAAGCTATACAAGCATTCAAGTCCAGGGATTAAAAACCCCTGGCAATTCTTGGTGTTCTTACATTTATATCTTAGTCATCATCATCATCAACAAAATGATTCACTAAGCATTTATGAGCTCATTCATTTGATGTTTTTACCAAAGCTCCATTAAATAGCCATAAATTCTCAGCGTACTTTATTTGGTAAACAACATGTGGCGCTAGAAGGAGGGTATCCAACCCATCAAACTCGTTTTCTCTTTACTTCTTTGAAGAACACTCACTGCTCTTCAAATCTCCCCCCCCCCCTTCAAATCTTCAAATCTTCAAAGCTTTTCAAGCTTCTCCCCACCAAAAGATGACGAATCCAAGGTCATCACAGGCCCACAGAACCACCGGGGCTCCGGCCACGCCTCGGGAACCCGTGGTTCAGGCCCCAGGGGAACCGACCCCCATTCGCCCCAGAAAGGCCACACGCGTAGCCTCACCAATCCAAATTCCAGAGGAATCCCGCCCATCGCAGGCCTGAAATTTTCTCACTCCCGACCAGGCAGGGTCGGGACGACGCCGTCAGGTTGAAGAGGCCAAGGCGAGCTAAAGTACCCCCTTCGCCTCGAAAAGGAGGTCGCAGGCGCACGCCCTCAAGGGGAAGGCTAAGGCCCAATTGCACCAGGGGGAAAGCCAGTGCCGGGCTAACCCCACTTCCACTCGGTCCCGCGGCTCCGCCCATCCGGTCTTTGGCCGCCTGGGCTCAAGCGATCCTTCCTGGTACCCCAGTCAACTCCCCAGTTACGATACTGGGTACAGAGACACGGAGTCCGTCTCCCACTCATGGAGCATGGCGCAAATGCCCCACAAGAGGGCGGCCGAGGTCAGTCTTGCCCCGGCCAACTCCACTAGGCACAAACTCAGTTTCGCCCAAGGCGGCCTCCTAGGACGCGATAGCCCACGGGCGCTCATGGAAGCGCAAGGCCAACCCAAGGCCAGGCCGGTCGCAAACGAACCCTTGTCCGTCGATATTGAGCTCGCCCAGGTCCAGCTCAAGATCGTTCCCCCGCCGACCCCTCTTTACGAGGGCAAGACGGACCCGGAAACTCATCTGAGTAAATTCCGGATTTATATGACCGGGGGTGGCGCGCCCAATGCTACGAAGTGTAGGCTCTTCCCGCTCACTCTGGGCGACCTCGCCCACAGGTGGTACGTCTCACTCCCGACCCGTCCAGTCGACTCCTTCGCCACTTTGAGCGCCCAGTTCGCTTCTTATTTCGCGGCCAAAATCACCCGACCGGAGAACTGGCACCGTTTGATGCGAATCCGCCAAGAGAAGGAGGAGTTCGACGAGGACTATGTCGCCCAGGTAGACGAGGTCATTTTGACCGGTGGGCCGGTCGGCGACCAACTGGCCCTGCACACCACCTTGGGAGGTTTCCACGGCCGATCTCCGATATTCAGGCATCTTACCAAGGACTTCCCAAAGACATGACGAATTCCGGGCCTGGGCGGGCGACTATCTGGCCAGGAGAAAGCTGCTTGCACTCAGGCTGGGGGAATCCGAACCAGCAGCCAAGGAGCCAGAGATCGTCACTCAGGCCTCCCCCAAGGGCGGCCCCAAGATAAAAAAGATTGCCAAGCCGCCCGAAAACTTCAAGTCCTTCGAGGACGTTGAAGTACACCTGACCCAGGCCCTGAGGCAATCCCCTGCGCACATCTTCAACGTGATCCAACACAGGGATGTGCTTCCTTGGCCAAGACCTTTCACGGGAGACCGGTCCCAGCTGGACCCAAAAAAGTTCTGCGCTTATCACGACTCTATTGGCCATAATACGAGCCAGTGTCGTGATCTCCTAAAACAGTTGTGGAAACTGTTTGACGAAGGGCGCCTGAACGACCTTCTACAAAGGTCAGCTGGCCGGCAAGAACTGCAGCAGCAGCAACAGCAGTGTCCCCCTCGCAGGAACGAGGAAGGAGGCCGGCCTCTCAGGCCGGTCGCAGCATTGAAGGACGACGACGACGACCTCCTCCCGATGAACCCTGGCAGCCGGGTCAACATGATCCAGGCCGGTGGAGGAAACTTGGGCTGCCTCACTCCCATCTCCACGCTTTCTAACAGAAAGCGCAAGGCAGAAGTCCGGGCCGTGACCAACGTGAACCTGGTCACCCCGCTCGAGCCCAAAATTCACAAGGACCCGGAGATCACTTTCTCCAACCAAGACCGAAGTGGGGTGCTGTACCCCAAGGGGGATGCTTTGGTAATCGCCGCCCGCATTCTGGGCAAGGAGGTCCAGCGAGTTTTGATCGACAACGGGTGTTTCTCCAACATCATATTCAAAGCGGCCCTAGATCAGCTCGGTAACCTCGTCAGCTTTATCAAGCCCATCGACCTCCAGCTGAAGGGTTTCGGGGATGCTACGGTCACTGCTTACGGGAGGATAAAGCTCACTGTGGAACTCGTTTGCTGTTACGATGAGAACGTCAAGATCACTAGGCCTTTGGACTTCATAATTGTAGATCAACCGAGCTCTTATAACGGCTTCTTAGGTAGGCCTTTTCTAGAAGTTTTTGAGGCCGTAGCCTCTTCTTATTACTATTGTATTAAGTTTCCCACCCCTGAGGGGGTGGTCGGCACCGTTAGTGGTGATCAATTAATGGCCAGAAAATGTTTGAACTATTTAGATTCCTATTTGTTTCCAATTTGTAACGACCAAACATTAGATAAATTGCAAATCGACCTCGAGGGGACCCTTCCCACCACTGAAGTCATAATGGAGGTCGGGTCCACCTCGGTCGGCCCCAATAATGGTCCCGACCCACAACCAATGCAAGTTCATGATCCCGAGCCAAGGATTGGCTTCGAGCCCTCCGAGCTCGATCTCGACCCGAGGTTCGACAAAAGCGACCGGTGAAGCTACAAAAAAGCCACGGCCTTGGAGGACTTGGAACACATTCCAGTCGATCCTTTGAGGCCGGAATTTGAAGTCCTGATCGGCTCTCGCATACCGACCGAAATGCGGGGGGAAGTGATTGATTTCCTCAAGGCCAACATAAGAGTTTTTGCTTGGTCTCACCAAGACATGGTCGGAATAGATCCAAAACACGCCTGCCATCGGTTGAAGATCGACCCTAACAAGAGACTGGTCCATCAGAAAAGAAGGAAGTTTGGCCTGGAAAAGTACGAGGCACTGGCCCAAGAGGTCAAGAAATTGTTGGACAACAGACTTATCGAACAAGCCAAGGACGAGCCCCAATGGGTCGCCAATGCCGTTCTAGTCAAGAAAACAAACAACACTTGGAGGTTGTGCATCGATTTCACCGACCTCAACGCAGCATGCCCAAAGGATCATTTTCCGATGCCGCACATCGACTATTTAGTAGATAGCACGGCCGGCCACGAGATGATGTCCTTCATGGACGCTTTCGCCGGCTACCACCAAATTCCGATGGCCGTCAAAGACATCAAGCATACCTCTTTCCATATGGAAAATGACATATTTTCTTGGCTCCGAATGCCTTTCGGCCTGATCAACGCCGGAGCGACCTACCAACGGTTGGTCAACAAAATGTTCACAGATTAGATCGGAAAAACCATGGAGGTCTATATCGACAACATCGTGGTAAAGAGCCTGAAAAAGGAAGACCACCTCAGAGACCTAGAGGAAACTTTCAAGATCCTCAAGGCATACAACATGAAACTGAACCCGAAAAAGTGCAATTTCAGGGTGGAGGCCGATAAATTTCTTGGGCACATCGTCAGCCAAAGAGGAATTGAGGCCAACCCGGCCAAGATCAAAGTCGTCATTGACATGCAGGAGCCCAGGACGATCAAGCAAGTACAACGCTTGACCGGTTGCCTAGCTTCACTAAACATATTCATAGCCCGATTCGAAGATAAAAGTAAGTCTTTCTTCTCGACCATAAAAAATGGCAAGTTTTCTTGGAATAGGGAAAGTCAAGTAGCCTTTTCAAAACTAAAAGAGTACTTGGCAAACCCACAAATTTTGGTCAAGCCGGTCCCAAGAGAGAAGCTTTTCTTGTATCTTGCGGCCTCCGAGGTCGCCCTCAGCGCGGTACTCGTCCGGGCAGACGGTCAGAACCATCTCCCGATCTACTTCGTAAGTCAAGCTCTGCACGATGCCAAGCTCATATATACCCCACTCGAAAAATTGGCCTACGCTCTGGTCATGAGTGTGAGAAAGATAAGGCCCTACTTTTTCGACCACCAAGTGGTGGTCCTTACTGCTCTGCCCCTAAGGCAGGTTCTGCACCGGCCGGACACCAGTGGCAGGTTGTTGAAGTGGTCATTAGAGATAGCTCAATATGGAGTCACTTACGCCCCGAGAACAGCCATCAAGGGCCAGGCTCTGGCCGACTTTATAGTGGAACTTATGTTCCCCCCAAAATTCACAAGAATCGACCACCCCCCCAGGAAACTCTACATGGACGGGTCGTCGACTAGTACTTGCACTCGGGCCGGCATCGTGCTGGTAGGGCCGAAGGGCCAAAGCTTCACTCATGCGGTTCGTTTCAGTTTTCTGGCCACTAACAATGAGGCTGAGTATGAGGCCCTAGTCGGGGGCCTCGAGCTCGCAATCGCCATCGGAGTATACCGACTGCACGTCTTCATGGACTCCCTACTCGTAGTAAACCAAATAAAAGGAGAATACGAGGCTCGGGGAGAGCAAATGGTGAAATATCTCGACCTGGTCACGACCTTGTGCGAGAAATTTCATCAAGTCTTCATAGAGCAAATCCCGAGGGAGCACAATACCCAGGCCGACGCACTTTCCAAGCTCGCAACCGCAGAAGGAGCCGCCAACCTCGCCAACATCCAGCTCTCCACGCTCGGGATCCCCACAGTGATCCGAGCACAGATATCAACCGTTATGAGCGCCGACGAGAGTTGGATGACTCCGATCGTGAAGTACTTAAAGATCGGCACACTCCCAGAAGACAGAGTCCGGGCCCGACAACTACAACTCCGTCATCAAGGTACACTCTCATTGACGATTTCTTGTACAAAAGAAGTTTCACCCTCCCACTCCTGAAATGTATAACTCCAGAGCAAGGCCAGGGCATCCTGGCCGTGATCCATGAAGGGGTATGTGGAAATCACGCCGGAGGCAGGGCCCTAGCCCACAAAGTGATCAGGCAAGGATATTTCTGGCCGACCATGAACAAGAACGCTGTCAACTTTGCAAGGTCGTGCCATAAATGTCAAATCTTGGGACCCAACATCAAATTGTCCCCCGAGCAGCTCTCCTCCATGTACAGCCCTTGGTCTTTTGCTCAGTGGGGCATCGACCTGATCGGACCGATGCCCACTGCGCCCGGGGGCCACAAATGCGTCATCGTGGCCGTCGATTATTTTACAAAGTGGGCGGAGGCCGAGCCGCTCAACAAGATCAACCAAACCCAGATCATAAAGTTTATTTGGAAAAACATCATCTGTCATTTCGGCCTTCCTCAAGTGATCATCTCCGACAACGGAAAACAATTCGACGGTCTTCAGATGATCCAATTTTGTGAAAAATGGAAAATCAAGAAAGTCTTATCCACCCACTACCATCCACAGACGAACGGCGAGCTAGAGGCCGTGAACAAAATCCTCAAGCACACTATTAAAGCAAAGCTTGAGGACAAGAAAAGGAAGTGGGCAGCCGAGCTCCCCGACGTACTTTGGTCTTACCGAACAACTACAAGAAACTCAACGGGCGAAACACCTTTCGCTTTAGCCTTTGGGACCGAGGCCGTCATCCCATCGGAGGTCTCCCTCCCGAGCCACCGGACAGCCCAGACAATCACTGAAGACAATGACACCGCCCGGATGATCGATTTGGATATGCTATAGGAAAGAAGACTCAACTCCGACCTCCAGAATGCGGCCTACAAGAGGAAATCCAAAAAAAATTCAACTCTAAGGTGAAGGCCAGACAATTCCAGGTCGGCGACCTCGTCCTCAAGAAGGTTCAAGTTCCTAAAGGGGTATTCGGCCCGAACTGGGAGGGTCCATTTAGGATATCCAAGTGGCTCTCCAAGGGGGCTTATAAGCTCGAACTAATGGATGGCACTCCGGACCAATACCCCTGGAATGCAATTCACTTGAAGTAATACTATCAATAATTAAATTATACTATGTAGTCAAAGTTCTTATCAATACAAAGTTCTACGCGCAGCTCAATCTCATTAAAAAACCGAGCTCAGTTCAAAAGCATATGCCGACCGTATCGAGGCCGACATATCATGTAACGCCCCGGAATTCAGAAAGTTGACCTTTGAGGTCACAACGTCCTAAACCCGAGTCATCACTTAGTGAACCATAAAAACTGAGCCAGAATTTTTTTTTTATAAAAGATAAAACAATAAATATAATTATACAGATGCAGCGGAAGAACTTAACATAATACTTATTTGAGAAAACATCAGTTTGTTACTTAATAAAACACATCATCCCATTACTTAATAAGAAAACATCCCGATGAGTCCTGAGTATGACTCTCGAGGCATTAGTGACAAAAGATTAACAGTAGTATTAAAATAGTATATTATCTCCATCTTGATAAAAGCAATTTATTTAATTAATAAGCGGGAGTGGGAAGCAGTCATCTACGGCAGCTCCCGGACCTCAGCATCATAACCTGAAAATGTTTAGAGAGGGGCGTGAGATAAAATCTCAGCGGGTAACCTGTATGCTATTATACAGATTGTCAGGAGATCCAAAATAATAATACTTTTAAGATTTTCACCTTTCAGTTGGTTCATTACAATTCTTGGTCACGTGTATTCGCTTTCTTTAACATAAAACTTATAAACACAGATTTAGAACAAAGCATTCATATGGCCCGAAGGCCCACCATTCATATGGCTCAAAGGCCCATCCATCATATAGCTCAAAGGCCCATCAATCTCCTTTCTTATTCATATGGGGGGCACCGGTGGCATTTCCACCGCGTCCTTGTCCCTAAAAAAATGGGGGCACTGGTACTCTTTCAACCACATCCTTATCCCTGTTGGGGGGGCACCGGTAGCGACTCTACCGCATCCTTGTCCCTAAAAGTTTGGGGGCACTGGTACTCTTTCAACCACATCCTTATCCCTGTTTGGGGGGCACCGGTAGTGACTCCACCGCGTCCTTGTCCCTTCTGTCCTTATCCCTCAATCAGCTTCCCTTACAACTTTCACATAGTTCACAAATCACATACCACATGCTCACATTGTTATAATCGCATACTCGCATTCACATTCAGAAGATTGTTCATGTCTTTTACTGATATTCATTATGTTTGTTTCAGAAAACTGACAACAGTCCATATAACATTAACTAGCTATACAGATAGTGTCACCCACCTGGAAACTTTTAGAGATAAAGCTTAACTTCTTGATTGCTTAGAACAAAGGCGACCTCCGAGCTTCCGAGCTAACCCCACTTTACCTAACACATTCCGTTAATTTAGTCATCGTTCATTCTTTTAGTTTATTACTCAACATCGCATCATACTTAGGGCTTTTCTATAATAGGGGAAGTATTTATCCTATTAAAACAGTCCTAGGGTTTCGTTCAAGTTCAAGGAAGGCGTTGAAACTTGTTCATTCGGGTAGTAAGGTTACTCTAATTCAATACGGGTCCACCGGTTGGGGTGTTGGATCTTCCGGGTTCATTCAACACTCAAAAGCAAGTAAAACACTCAAACACATTCTTGGACAAGTAAACACAAGTCATTCATATACCTAATGCTTGTTTATAAAAGTATCACTTATTCCTTCTTTCTAGTGCTACTTATTTAACAAAAGACATACATACATGTATTAACTGAAAAAGGTATTTTTACTTACTAGAAAATTATGAAATTTTAGTATGTTATACATTGGATGATATGGAACAAAGTTCATTAAGGATACCAAGTCATTTGAACTACGAAAATAGGGTAAATTTGCATTTGAAAACAGAACAGCAAGACATTCGTCAAAACAGTGTACATTGAAGTCTAAAAATCATATCATACAGTAGGTCCTTTCAAAAATTATAAAATTAAGATATGTTACAGATAACTTAAAATATAACATTTTTCGTTTAGAAACCTAAGTCATTTGAGTTACAGAACATTACCAGATATTTGATGGGAAATAGGTTTATAACATAGTTTATCATGCAGTACATACTTTACTTAAAAATCCATAACTTATTGTAAAATTAATCAAAATTAACCAAGCATTTCACATAGCATTTAAAACTCAGTGGAGGACATCTCCAAATTTTTCTAATATTTTTAAACACTTATAAAAGGGTAAAATTAATTTTTGAAAACAAAGAATCAACCTCAATTAAGTATTTACTACATAACATTAAAACAGGTATATCTCATTTTATTTTACACAAAATGTTAGGATATTTATATATATCTTAAAAAACAACAAAGGGAACGTCCCCAAATTTTTATATAATTTTATCAATAATGTAAATAGGCAAAAAGGTTAGATAGAGTCGCTGCTCCCAGTTTCGCACGGTTTCAGACACACAAATTTCCATGAATTTATTTTCCCTCAATATAAATCAGATGACTACCAAATTTTCACAGTTTCTTGTATACATCAATTAATACATCCAGGTAATTTTTCATAATTTTTAAAAATCAATAAAGGTTCGAAATGGGTTCGTCAAAAAGTGGGCAGTAGCTAACTCGGGTAGAAACAAACATTGTCAAACTTTCTCATAAACGATCATATAAGCTCAAAATCGTGGGGAATCTTAAAATCAAACCACATACATCATTCTTACAGTTTAAATAAGCTTGGGAAAGGTTCTTAACATGCCATTTCTAAGGGTTTCATATCCAAAACAAAATATGATCAAAGTATTAAGAGAAATGGGTTTATAGGGCATACCCTTGTAGTTTTCCTCTCTTTCTTGGAAGATTAGGAACCAAAGATGAACACCCTAGCTTCTAACACTCCATTGGCTTCAAGATGGTGGAGAAACACTCCTCCTAGGTGGTGGTGGTGTAGGCCAAGAGGGGGAGGAGAGGAGAGAGCTCCTTCTCCTTCTACTCTCACTTCTAACTTTCTCTCTTTCTTTCTTTCTTTCTTTTCTCTCTTGAGTGTAAGAACTATTGTGGAAAATGAAAGGGGTTTGGAGGGGTATATATAGGAGGAAATGGAGTGGATTGGCTGATCATAAGGAGAGGGGAGAGGGATATATAGGTCAAGACATTTGATGGAGGGAGTACAAGTCCTTTATGATAAAAAAGATGGAAACTTGTCCATGAAATAAGGGAAAAGATGGAGGGCTGACTTTGGCCTCCTTTCTCCAGCTGATGGACGTCTATGTGGGCCCTAGGGAGGACTTTCGAGTCCTCTCAGTATTATTGGACGCGATATAGTTCTCGGTTTTGAAATTGGATGTTTTTCGGCTAAGTTTCGAGCTCCGAAAATAAAGTTTTGGATCGATTTTCATAAGAATAAATTAGGGTTTTAATTTTCCTAATTCAAAATTATTATTTAAATTACTTTATTAATTGGGTATTAGTTCGGGTCCGTATTTATTCGTCAGATCAAAATCGGGGGTTTTTCGCCCAACAAGTATTCAATTTTCGTTTAATAATTATAAGCGTTATTAGGGCATTGAAAATGCCTATTTGGAATTTGTATTTTATTAATTTCATTAGTTCATGATTTAGTTTCATCAATTCATGATTTAATTTCATCAGTATTAGTACTGGGAGTGCTTCCGGTTCGACTTTCTCATTCGTCGTTTGGAAAATCATTGAAATAGAGTTATTGGCCTCCTTTCGAAAACAAAACATGAATACATGAACACAACAAAATGTTAAATACTTATTTATATAATTTGAAATGGGTCGGGGTATTACATATCACACTTGAGCTCGGGAAGGCCGCAAATGCCATCTAAAAACCGAGCTCAGTTCAAAGGCATATGCCGACCGTATCGAGGCCGGCATATCACACTTGAGCTCGGGAAGGCCGCCAAGGCCATCTAAAAACCGAGCTCACTTCAAAAGCATATGTCGACCGTATCGAGGCCGGCATATCACACTTGAGCTCGGGAAGGCCGCCAAGGCCATCTAAAAACTGAGCTCAGTTCAAAAGCATATGGCGATCGTATCGAGGTCAGCATATCACACTTGAGCTCGGGAAGGCCACCCAAGCCATTTTAAAAACCAAGCTCAAGTTCAAAAGTGTACGCCGACCATATCGAGGTCGGCATATCTCACTTATGCCCAGGAGAAATCTCACATACACTTGTTAAAATTTAAATATTTTTAATAGAGAAACAACGAGAAAGTAACAACAAAGCGACAAAGTAGAATTGAATTTCATTTCAATGATTAAAAACCGGGCAGAAGCCGGCAAAAGGAGTACTACAAAGTGTTCAAAGATAAATCCGGTCAGATACCGATTACATACAAAAAGAAAAGAAAAGCAACCTCAACAAAGGCAAAATTAAACATAAATCTTCAAGGGTCGCCAGCTCCAACCGCTGTGCCCGTTTGCTCTCCGGACCCGGCCACGAAGTCATCCACTTCATTTATGCAAGCCTCCGCCACCTCTCAGCCCAGCACCAAGGGGTCCTCCGGAGGAGCTGCCTCATTATCATCCTCTTCCCCATCTTCCTCGACCTCCTCAATCTGAACGGCTGGAGGAGCCTGTGCCGGTAAGGGAACCATGAAAGGTCCACCCCGTAATCGATCTCAAGGTCAAGGAAATGGAGGTAGTAGCCCTCGTAGATCGGATTTTTAGCAACGTATTCCCGGAAGTAGTCTTCGTAGGCTTTTGTGTCAAGGTCGGCCTGGCACCCTACTCAGATCAGGTCGGCGATGGCCATATAGTAGCAGAACTCAGAGAACAGAACCGGGCTGGTGGCCGGATCGTTCGGGTCATAGGTCGGCGCTGCAGAGCGACAGCTAACTCTGCAGCTTTCCTTCGCACCTCCTTCTCCAGCTCGGCCTACCGAGCGCGAGCCTGCTCGATATCCCCTCTGGCCGCATGGGCCTCCAACCGCAGCTCGGCTATGGTGTCCTCCACTTAGTTATCCGGTACCGGGCATCCTCCAGGGCTTTCCACGCCAACTCCGCCCGGCCAAGGGCCTCCTTCTTTTCCTTCAGCACAGCCTCCATCTGGCCGACCGCATAATCCCTTTCTTTTTTTAGTGCGACATTCTCACTCTCAAAGCCGGCCCTCTCCTCTCGAGCCTGGGTCAGGTCGGCCTCCGCCCTTCGGAGCGAGCTAATGGCGTTGTTGAGCTCGTTCTCCACGTAGTTGGCCATGATCGCCGTCTGGTTGGCAAGAGCGACACTGGCTCGGTCGGCATATCGGGGACGGCGCTCAGTAATGTCAGCCAGGTCCCGCATCCAGGGCTGGGGCAGGGAGTTCACCGCCCGATTCATATACTCTAGCATATCAATAATCGAGCCCGGAGCCCGGGAGGACAGGAAGTCTAGCACCAACGGAGGAAGATCGGAATCATTGTGCGTCAACCTGAACAAAGGAAGAAAGATCAGAACATAAATTACAAATTGATAAGATTTAAACTTACGAATTTGAGTAACTTACGCTTGGAAGCGGGCCGGGTCACGGCCAAAGTAGGTCCTGTCATCCTTCCGACCGGGGGCATGTGCCACTTGGGCCATCGTGTCCACTCCGACCGGCCTAGGTCTGGGAGGCGTGTCATCGGAGACGTCGATAGGAGCCGAACTCGACTCGTGCATGTCGGCCTCATCTCTCTCAACCTCCTCACGCCCTCTCTTCTGACCAGTGATCGGGGAAGAGGCGGGTGCCCCGATTGCGGCTGTCCCAGCGGCTGGGACGGACTGGAGAGGGATGGGCTCTTGGATCACAATTCACCTTGACAACCTCCGGTATCTGCATGGCGACGCCTAGCCGGGAAAACATTTCTGGACAGCGGTCAGAGAATTCTCTTGGGCACCTTTTCACGACCGAGAATTCAGGCACTGCATATGCAAAGTGCAAAGTGTTAAAAAAACTCAAGCCCCGGGCACACCCAAGCACCTACCCGTCAATTTCAGGTGACGGGGAAATTGGAAGAACCGGCTGGCAAGTCGAGCCTGACGATTCCGAAGAATAACTTGGTTTCTGTCAGAGGCTGGCAGAGACAGTATCCGCTCTCGGACGACCGCGAAATCAAAATTCAGCTCGTGCTCGGAGGGGCAAAGATAGCCTGCAAAGAAAAATAAAAAATTAGATCAGTACATTTAATCTGGAAATAAAAACAAATCTCTTACTAGGATTTTTGGGGCGGATATCGGTCGGAACCCCAATTTCCGTTCCGCCCGGATATCCGGTCTGCCAGGCTCCTCCTACGAAGAACCACTTCTTCCGGTCGTTGCGGGCTTTGCTCGGGAGACCGGTCACCAGTTTCTGCCCTTTGGTCTGAATGAAGACCTCGCCAGTCCCATTCTTCTCACTCTGGATCTGGTACAAGTAGGTCATCTACCCCGGGGTCGACATGCAATACAGCCGATTCTGGCCAAAAGCACCATGATGCTCAGAATGATCATCCACGCTTTTGGCAGTAGCTGGATGGGCGCCTGGTTCCAGTGATTGAGTAGATAGGAGATGGTCGGATGGAGGGGGAAATGGAGTCCGACCTCCATCATATCCTGAGTTACGGCCACCATCCTTTGAGGAGGTTGATCTGCCCGCTCATTTGGCTCAGGGGCAAAAAGCTGGATGTCGTACGGAATATCCCAGTCGGCCCTAGCTTCGTCCAGGTAACTCTAGGTCATCTAACTTTGGATTTGGCCAATTGTCCACTTCTTGGACTCCTCCAGGTCAGTAATCTGAATGGTCCCCGGATCACGAACGGTCGGCCCCCGGGGGAAGCGCTCTTGGTACCCTTCAAAATCGAAGGTGAGAGATTTGACCTCATCTTTCTCCTCCACGTACTCCGACCATAAACGAAAGGCTCTCCTAACTTGGTCCCGACGATCCTGGCCTGCGCTTCGGGCCGTAACTGGTGACCCCCGACCTCTTCGGCCTCCGACCCCGAGGCCTCGTTCGTCATCCCGAGCCTCTCTTTGATTTACTCGGCGGCGAGGTTCTGAAGTAACAAGTTGTTGCCTAAGTCGTCACCCTCGCCACGTCCATAATCCTCATCTTCCTCCTCAAGGAGGTCATCAAGCGGTTCCCGGCTCTCGACCGGATGGGCCATCGGATCAGATCTCAAAATCTCAGCCGCAGTAGGGCCACTCTCTCTGGCACCCTCGCCTAAAAGTGACCGGCCCGGGCAAAGGAAGAGCGCATCAAGACCGACATCATCGCGGGCCCAGATAGAGCTCGCGCTCAGGCGCGATGGAGAGGCACCACTTCCGCCGCTAGAACTCCCCCCTTCATCAAACAGCCTCCGGTTGGCTCCACCGCCGCCGCTCGAGGAGGCGCCGCCTCTTTGCCCAGGCGGAGGACCAATCCACCGCCGAACCATTTTGAAGATAGAAGAAAAATAAGAAGGTTTCGAAATTAGAAATAAAGTTACCTTACTCAACCACCTAATCGCCGCCGTACGAGTTCAAACGCCGCTTCAAGGATCTCGCCGGAGTAATCACCACAAGATTTCAAGTCTGCTACGGAATACACAAAAGCGCGAAAGTGAAAAACTCAAAATGGGGGATATCTCACCTATTTATAAGAAAGGGGAGGGGGTTATTTCGAAAATAAAGTCCTAGGCCTAGGGGCCTAGATGCAAGAAGCTGAAGCGACAGATCCCACACCAAACGTCCGTGCACGCCAGTAATTAATGCGCGGAATTCGAGGCATCACTTGACATCACGCACGCCTTTTTAGGCACGAGTAACAATGCACGTCCACTCAAACGTCACATAGCAAGAGGCCGACCTCCAACCACGCCGAGCAATTCAAGGCCGACACCAACAACGAATGGCAAACGACCACCTCGCCTCCCATCAACCCTGAGAGCCGAGCTGGGGGCAATTGTTGTAGCCATTTCGTACCACAGGTCGGCACCGACCTCAATACAGCCAAAATTACAAAGCAACGTGTCCACAACGGCTCCGATCTAACTGGCTAGTTTCCGACCACCATGGGCTCCGACCCGATCCTTCCGACCTCAATAACGAGATCGGCAACAAGCACCCAAAGCATGTCCACCTCGTCCAAGATGCATGATAAATAGCCCGGGACCGGACCGGTCCGGCCTAGATTGAATAGAACGTACAGAGATTTTCTGAGCATGGCCAAGCCCAAGAAGACATTCCGACCTAATGACATGTCAAGTGGCCGATCTCCGATCTCGAAAGATTCCCGACCTACAGACTAGGGAGAACACATGATGGAATCTGGCGAGATCTTCCCATAAGAGGTAAAGAGCCGTCTCCGTACTCGGTGACAGAGAGAATATTCCACCTAAATGAGGAAAATTATCAGAGAATCGTCCTTTTATGGACACGTGTCAACTAGCTAGTGGTCGGCCGTCTGCAGACTAAGGCGTATGGACGCCCACGCGCCCTCAGAGACTGGAGTCATTAATTACTCCTGTCCCCTAGGAGGCCGAAAAAGACCTTTTTACCCCTGTAGAAGAAACCTATAAATAGACCCATATTGTAACAAGTTAACAGGTTGACTATTCAATACAAAAAAAAAGCTATACAAGCATTCAAGTCCAGGGATTAAAAACCCCTGACAATTCTTGGCGTTCTTACATTTATATCTTAGTCATCGTCATCATCAACAAAATGATTCACTAAGCATTTATGAGCTCATTCATTTGATGTTTTTACTAAAGCTCCATTAAATAGCCATAAATTCTCAGCATACTTTATTTGGTAAACAACAGAGATCAACGGGATAAGCGTAACAATCCTATCAACTGTAAAAACCTTCTCAAGTATTCCCTTTCGCCTTATTCGCTCGCCAGTGGGAAGCGCTCACGAACAATTTAAAATAACAAGGAAGAAAGAAAATATTTTTGCTCTTGATTTTTCCAACTCATAGAATTGTGTGTTAGGGGATGAAATAATCATCCCCTATTTATAATTGTAGGGTGGCCAAAATCTTCATATATTTTAGGTGAGAGAAAATCTTTTTCTTGGCCTCCAAGAAATCTTGAATATATCCTATACTCCCTCCGATTCAAAATGTTTGATGTTTTAGAGTGTTTTTTTTGTTTCAAAATATTTGATGTTTTAGGTTATTTTGCACCTTATTTTCCTATTATGCCCCTATTTAAATCCCCCTAAAATATCACTCATATTTTCTCATTACCTTTTAATAATTTTACACCATAAATAAACTAGTTGATCTTCCATCAATCTCTATCAATCAATATATCATAAGGGTATAATAGTCATTATATACCACTTCTTAATTCTCACAACAAATCCTAAAACATCAAACATTTTGAATCGGAGGGAGTATATTCTTTTCTCCATAATAATATATTCCACAAAAATCTCACCCTCCAATTTTAAGCAATTTTTGAAAATTATGGCTAGAGAATACAAGATTTGGATCTTCTTGAATTTATGAGATAATCTTGTATTCTAAGAATACATATCTTCCATAATATCTTTCCAAGAAAATCAACAAAATCTTTTCTCTCTCCTATAAGCTTATTTTCGAAAATTTAAGGAATAAAATCAGCAATAATAATTTTATTTTATTTTAATCACCTTATTATTATCGGGCTACTTGAAGGGTTTTTAGAAGAATTAAGATTGGACCTCCAAGGGCTACTGAATTACAATATTGAGCCCCAATATTATTCAGCTCATTAATATTAATTAATACCACTAATAAATAAATATTGCACTATCCATCTTAATCCATATTAGGATAATATGGGCTCCCGGTTATTATTTCTCGTGTTTAAGATTATTTAGTCCATTAATTAGTTGAGCTTCTGAATAGCTCTAAATTAATTAATATATTTTACCTTGGAGTAAAGACAGCTCAACATTCTTATCCGTACCGAAGAAACTAATTCTTCACTTGCAAGATTTTGGTACGATATAACTTCTGAGCCCACCAAGGGGACAAATCACACGAGTCGTACTCGCACACGTTTCTCCGTATTAAACCCTAGCAATCGTCGTATAATTAATATTACTGCCCAAAACACAAGGTTCGAAGTCACAATAATTCTCACCCAACTTGAATCAAAGCAATAACTATTAACCACACACGGTCCTATTTAAGTGACGGAGATTAAGAAATCAATAACCACTGAGATCTAATTATTCACATTTCAGAACAGAAGAATTGATCCTCGTTGTAGGTCCTCTTCAACACATACAAAATGTGCTAGTGCAATCTCTTGGTCAAGACAGGTCAATTTGAGAACTACACATCGACCTTTCACGGTAGATTGTTCAATTCCACCTGGGTCGTGAATTTGTACGTTTAGTTACAAGGAAAAACCGTCAATGTGATCTTCCATGATCTGGTATCACCACATTAACTACAATGTAACACATACTATATATATACATTGAATGAGTTGCAATAAATATTTAACATTCATTCATATTTAAGGCAAATGTGATAAAAGAAATATTCTCATAAAATAAGTGTTTAATGCATGAATTATACAAAGTAAAAGCATACTTTCACGTATAACTCTAACATATATTATACAAATCCGTCACTAAATAAAGTTACTGACGGATTTCCGCCTCTAATTTTCCATCACTATTTTCATCATAGCTACTAGCGTTGACGAATAAAATCCGTCACTAATATTAGCGACAAGGAAATTTAACTTTTTTTTCCATCATTAATGTTCATTTTAATAAATATGTTAATATATATTGACGAATATATTTGTCATTAATTATTTCAAATTTTTCTAAATCTTTTAGTAGATAAAATAGTGACGAAAATTTCCAACATTAAAATATTTTCAAATTATTTAAGTATATTATTTATATACATCTTTATGTTAAATTAATTTTTTAGTTTATTTAATTAAATTTATGAGTTTTTGTGCAGTTATTTTTATATCACAAATTCAAGCATGCACTCATGAACTTAGATTTTAAATTCAATTTTGAATTTCTAACTAACACGCCGAACTTTGTGTGGTGTTTTTTTTTTTTTTTTTTTTTTTTTTGCAATTGGGGTATTATTAAATTTTGCTTGAGATAAAAAAAAATTCAAAATTTAAGTTCATACCATGCACTCAAGTGCACACTAGAAATACTTATGTTATACTCCCTCCGATTCAAAATGTTTGATGTTTTAGGATTTGTTGTGAGAATTAAGAAGTGATGTATAGTGACTATTATACCCTTATGATATATTGATTGAAAATTAGAGATTGATGGAAGGTCAACTAATTTATTTATGGAGTAAAATTAGTAAAAGGCAAGGAGAAAATATGAGTAATATTTTATGGAGATTTAAATATGGGCATAATAGGAAAATAAAGTGCAAAATACCCTAAAACATCAAATATTTTGAAACAAAAAAAACACCCTAAAACATCAAACATTTTGAATCGGAGGGAGTATATATGAAGTATATCAAAAGCTTAAAAAAATGGGGATGGGACATTATCCTGATCAGTAGATAACATAAACGAAAAAAAAAAGTAACATGAAGAAGTTAATAATCTTTTTGTACAAATTCCTATTTAAGTTCATCAATCAAATGAAATTAAGCAATCATGTATCTCGATTAGAATAAATATAATGAATTGTATATGCACCTCCTCCACCATTTTGTCTTTTTTTCTTCTCGTCATCCATCGACGCATTCCTGATAATCCATAAAAGGCAAACTAAAATTTAGTTAAAATACAATAATTTGAGTGTGAATTAAGTCAAAATTGTTGATGATTTGGCAGTCCAAATCCAAATCCTCAACAATATTTCCCTCACTCCAATTAATGCACATAAATTCAATCAAATTAAGAAAATCAATGTTTATGTACCTCCTTTGAGTCCTCTTCTCCCTATCTTGAAATTGATTTTTCCTAATACAACAATAAAACTAAAATTAATAAGCATCAAAGAATAACAGGATGAGATTAAAAAGAAACACGAGGGCAGAAAGAAATAGATTTTTTGTTGATATATATGAGGAGAAATAATAAGCTACTTTTAAAGTGTTAGAACACAAGTTTGTGGTTACTCTTACTCCTGTAATGAAGCGTTGGTGCAACACATGATTCAAGTCTGCTCCTGCAATGGTAGTAATCTCATCATCTTCCATCTTGATGGTTTTGAGATTGGGCGTGGTTAGAGATCCCAAGCTAAATCTTTCCAATTTTCGACAACCACGATCAATGTGCATGCTCTCCAATAAGGGCAACTCAAGAACACATCTCCATTCACAAAAAATCTTCAACTTGGGTAGCTCAAGGAGGTGTAGGTTTTTCAGATGAGGAAAAAGAGGAGTTGTTTGATTATTTGAATACTCTCCTTCAATCACTTTTACCATAATCTTGCAAAATCAAATTTGTAGGAATTCGAGATTGGAGAGGGAAGCAGCTACTGGATATGAAAATAAGCTACTAATCTCGTCATAACCACATATACTCAAGACCTCAAGTCTAGTGAAACTGCCTTTTGGAATTTGGTCCAATAACAAGCTGTAGGGATACCCCAATGTTTGTTCCTTGGGTTTCCCCTGCAATGAGCAAATGTCATTACTATATTATATTAACAGTAAAAATTAAAGAAAAGAGTTAATAATATTTAAGATGAAGACATTGAAGATAAATCACAAACATGCAAACCTTGTTTTTGATGGCTCCTGAACTCAAACAAGTGGTTGTAGAAACTAGACTTTTCAGGTTTGGGCAATGATGAATGTTCAATATAGTTGGGAGATGGAACTCAATGCTTTCTACACCTTTGTACAAACTTGTGATACGACAATGATTATCAATAATTTTCTCATGTTTTCTCCACAAGAATACTTGTTCCATCATCCAACAACTGGTGATATAAAGCGCTTTCAGATTTGGTATTGCTATTGATCCCAAGTTAAATCCTCCCATTTTAGGACAATCAGAGACCGATAGCCATAGTAGTTGGGGCAACCCAAGAGCAGAGTTGCGAAAAGTCTTCAACTCTGGTAGATCATGGAGTTGTAATTCTTGCAGATGAGGAAAAACAAGAGTTGATGAACAATCCTCCCCTTCCTCTTCAACCACTTTTACCATATTCTTGCAAAACCCAATATCTAGGAATCTGAGATTCGAGACATATCTCTTGTAGATGAGGAAAAACAAGAGTTAATGAACATTCCCCCACTTCCTCTTCAACCACTTTCTCCATCTTATCACAATTTTCAATTTTCAAGAGTTTTAGACTCCCCAAAAGAGGCTCTTAATGTCGTCGCAACCCTCTATTCTTAACTCCTCAAGATGAGAGACAGAGCCAAGTGGAATTTGAGAACAACGGAACACTTCATTCCAGTTGCGAATCCCATAAAGGTGTACTTTCCTCATGAAGTTGCCGAATAAAGCCTGAAGTTGCATAAATTAAAACAACAATAAATTAATTCGGTGCTTCCATAATTAAATTAAAACAACAATAAATTAAGTCAGAACGTAAGATAGAACATAAATTGGGCATTAACACTTTGGAAGAGATGTATATTAATATTTGTTAGTTTGTGAACTGTCTCACTGTGAGACCATCTCACACAAGTTTTTGCTTACTAAAATTGTGATTTTAAGCAATGTTGCATACCTTTTGTTTGCAGAGTGAATGTAAAGAATGGTCATCGTCGTCTGTGCGGATGTCTTCATAACTAGAAACAAAACCTTTCAGTTTATAACATCTTATAATCTCTAATTTAGATAGCAGGGGGAACTCAATGCTTTCAATTTCTTCATACAAAACTGTAAGATTTGGAAGATGACGTTGTTGGAGGCTCTCCAATTTTATGATATGCCGACTTTGATGTCCAGAGTCCTTTTTATCTAGACATGATATTGCTTTCGCTGACCCAATTTTTTTTAGAGCTTGACAATTTGAAATTTCTAACAACCTCAGACATTTCAGTCTCTCATATGGAAACTCCTCAATGACATTACAGTCAGGACAAATGGGAACCTCAAGATTTAACAACTCGTCAACAACAGATATGGCCTTCAAGGATTTACATTTTTCTAAAATCAACGTTCCAAGGTTTTTTGTTGTTAGCGTTAATGTCAATGAAAAATAAGATCTGATGGACAGAACTCGGAGCGTTTCCAATCCTTCAAAAGAAATTCCACCGTTTTTCAATTTCTCATCATCCGAGTACTCTTCAATCAATATGTTTGTTTTGGGACTCACACGGATGGACTTTGGACTTTGCAATCCACGCCCCATACGAGTTCGGGATTTAAAATTGAGTTTTCAAATCCCAAACTCAATCCCTACCTATAAACCTATTACTATTTTTCATATAATTAAATACAATCACATCATCACTTTTTTATCATCCACTCAACCTCTCTCCTACTTTTCTCTTACACAATATAATAAAATAATACAACATCAATCACTAATAAACATTAATTTGACATAAAGCAAAATCTCACCCTACTAAAATCCCAAAACAAACACATACTCATATTATTCATCAAGATTTTCACATCCTAAGATTTCAAAGTCATGACTTCCCCCGCACACTTAAATACCAAAACAAACATACCCTGAGGGACGAAGATTTGGAAAATTCAAGCCTTGAGAAAGATCAATTCTTTCTCCACCGACAAAAGAAGATATCCAAGTAGAGTTATAACTGCATTTGATAAGTCGTTTCTGTTAATCGTTTTGGATTCACAAGAAAACTTGTTTCCGGGAATCGGAATATGAAAGCAATAAGAACGAAATTGAAAATCAACAAGAACACCAGTTTACGTGGTTCAGAGATAAAACTCCTACGTCCACGGGATCCGAGAGGATAGAGTTTTCACTAAGAAAGGAATTGGAAGTTACAAGTTACAATCACACAATCTCACAGTGTTTGCGCTCAAAATAATGAAGTTACTTCTCTCAGCTGAGAAGCCCCTTTTATAGATACAGAGATTGAAAACGAACCCTAGATTCAATTCAGTGGTAACAAACTCAATGCAAAGTAGTTATCCAGCTGGCTAACGACTTCAATAACCGCCATAGTTGATTCAGTTAGAACCGCCTTCGAATTAGCTCCAATTTGGTGTACTTTGCGAATAACGGACTTCAGGATCAGATGACAAGACCTCCTCTGGCTCTGGCCACTTACACCAGATGACCTCTGGTTCAGAACTCCTCTGATAGACCTCCTCTGATGTCTCATCTCCCAGACTCGTCTGATCAGACCTCACCTGATGGACCTCCTCTGATAGCTCTTCTGCCTGACTTCTCTGGTCAGGCTTCTCTGGTCAACCTCATCTGGTCCATCTCCTCTGGTACCCCAAATTTACTAATCTCTCACGGCTAACACTTTACCAACATAGCCTCCTATTGAATTAAGCCCAGCAGATTACATACTTCACATATGACCCTTCACAATTCTCCACCTCAGATGAGAAGTATCAATCCTCTCCTCCTCTCCTCCATGCTCCAGCTTGGGCCTAAGGAACATCCCATACACTCATCTTTACCAATTCAACACAGAATTTGATTTTCGTCCCTGGTAAAGACTTTGTACACATATCTGCAGCATTGTCCTCTGTAGATATCTTCTGGATGAGAACTACTCCTTTGTCAATGATTTCCCTTACAAAATGCAACCTTACATCAATATGCTTTGACCTCTCATGGAATACTTGATGTTTCACCAGATGAACTGCACTCTGATTATCACAATGAATGACCACAGCCCTCTGACTTATGCCAAAATCCTTGATTATGCCTTTCAACCACAAAGCCTCCTTAACAGCCTCTGACACTGCAAGAAACTCTGCTTCTGTAGTAGATAAAGTAACTCCACTCTGCAGAACAGATCTCCAGCTCACAGCAGTATTGTAAAGTGTAAAGATATACCCTGTTAAGGATCTTCTGGTATCCAGATTAGCAGCAAAATCAGAATCTACAAATCCTTCCAGTGGACTCTTCTGGTCAGTCACCCTCTCAAACATCAAACCCAGATCAGATGACCCCTTAAGGTATCTGAATATCTATTTCAAAGCTTCCCAATGTAATCTTTCAGGATTAGCCATGTATCTGCTCACCATACTCAATGAATAAGCTAAGTCTGGTCTGCTGCAGACCAGAGCATACATCAGGCTTCCAACCCCACTTGCATAAGGTACTTTCATCATAGTCTTCTTCTCTTCATCAGACTTTGGTTCCATTTCCTTAGATAATTTGAACTGTTGTCCCAGAGGAGTTGTCACAGCTCTACTCTCATGCATGTTAAACCTCTTCAGGACCTTCTCAATGTAACTCTTCTGGGATAAGAATAGTCTTCCAGCTTTTCTGTCCCAAAGAATATCCATTCCAAGAATCCTTTTAGCATTTCCCAAGTCCTTCATATCAAATCTAGCACTTAGTTTCCTTTTGATACTCTGAATCTTCAGAAGACTTTTACTGGCAATAAGCATGTCATCTACATAAATCAGAAGATAGGCTATCATATCACCACCTTGCCTTTCCAGGTATACACAAGTATCATACTTGCTTCTTTCAAAACCAATGGATAGCATAACTTCATTGAACTTCTTGTGCCATTGTCTTGGACTTTGCTTGAGGCCATACAAAGATTTCTTGAGCAGGCACACCTTCCCTTCTCCTCCTGGTTCAACAAACCCTTCTGGCTGGTGCATGTATAAACTCTCAATAAGATCCCCATGCAGAAAAGCTGTCTTAACATCAAGTTGCTGTAGCTCCAGATCCTCTTGGACAACTCTACTGAGAAGTAATCTGATTGAACAATGCTTAACAACAGGTGAGAAAACCTCATTGTAATCAATTCCTTCCCTCTGAGTAAATCCTCTGGCAACTAGCCTGACTTTAAACCTCACCTGATCCTTCACACCAGATTCAAGCTTCCTTTTAAACAACCATTTACAACTGATTAGCTTCTGCCTAGGTGGCTTATCAACAAGAATCCAAGTTTGATTCTTCTTAAGAGACTTCATCTCTTCTGTCATGGCTATAATCCATGACTCCTTATCATCACACTCAAGGGCTTCCTTGTAGCTTTTAGGTTCTTGGTACTCTATGGCTTCTGCTGTAACAAGTGCATAGGAGACCAGATCCACACGGCCAAACCTTGCTGGAGGATGTATTTGTCTTCTGGATCTGTCTCTTGTCAGACTATAATTTCTCAAGTCTGCTTCTGGCACACCTTCTTCCTCCTCTGCAGGTGCACTATCCTCATCTGATGACTCATTCTCTCATGTATCCTGCTCTGGATCAGAACCAGATGCACTCTCATGATTGTCATGTTCTGGCTCCACCTCAACTTGAGTAATTGGCTCAGAAATAACACCATCCATCTCTTCAGCTGATGGCTCTCCATCACCTTCACCAGACTTGTATCCCATCTGTGATTCATTAAACACAACATCTCTGCTGGTAATACACTTCTGGTTTCTAGGCTCCAGACACCACAACTTATACCCTTTAACACCCTTTGGATACCCAATAAAAACACATTTTAAAGCTCTAGGTTCAAGTTTGTCTTGCCTCACATGAACATAAGCTAGGCACCCAAAAACTTTTAACTTTGAGTAATCTGATATCTTTCCATACCAGATCTCATCTGGGGTTTTAAACTCAATAGCAGATGATGGCACTTTATTAATGAGATACACAGCTGTGTTAACAGCTTCCCCCCAAAAACTCTTAGGTAAATGAGCATCAGATAACATACACCTAACCCTTTCCAGAATAGTTCTATTCATTCTCTCTGCTAGACCATTCTGTTGGGGGTTTGAAGGAACAATTTTATGCCTAGTAATACCCTTCTCCCTACAAAAATGTTGAAACTCCTCTGATAGGAATTCAAGCCCATTATCTGTCCTTAAGTGTTTGATAGTCCTGCCTCTCTTATTTTCAAGTTCAATTAGCCATTCTTTGAGCTTAGAGAAGGCATCACTCTTCTGTTTAAGAATGTAAATTCAAACCTTTCTGGAATAATCATCAATAAGGGTAAGGAAATACCTGCCTCCACCATGAGTGGATACCCTTGCTGGTCCCAATACATCAGAATGTATGTAATCCATAACCTCCTTGGTGGTATGCTTCCCCTTCTGGTATGCTTGCTTCTTTGATTTCCCAAGAACACACCTCTCACAGAATTTCAGCTTACATATCCTCTTCCCAGGGATTGCTCCCTTCTTGGATAACTCCACCAGGCCTTTCTCACCAACATGTGCGAATCTCTTGTGCCACAAGTTAACATCAGAAGACTCTATGGTAACATCAGCTGACCCTGTTACAGTTCTTCCAATCAAAGTATACAAATCATTCTTGATCTTACCCCTCATAACAATTCTTCCAGACTTGGTTATTGACAGAACTCCTTTTACTGTCTTGAATTCAAAGCCCTTAGAATTCAATATACCAAGAGAAACAAGATTTCTCTTCAACTCAGGAACAAACCTGACATCAGATAAGATCCTATCAACTCCATCAAACATCTTGATCTTGATAGAACCAGATCCTTGCACTCTACAGCTCTCATCATTCCCCAAAAGAACAAGACCTCCATCAATTTTCTCAAGATCCAGGAACCAGTCTTCATGTGGACACATATGAAAAGTACACCCTGAGTCCAGGACCCATTCTTGACTTAGTCTCTCATGACTAACCATCAAGACCTCTGCACTATCATATCCTTCAACCTCCACAACAGCTGCATCTCCATCTTGATCACCTTGATTGTCTTTCTTCCTTCTTTCAGGGCAATTCTTTCTCAGATGACCTTCTTTATGGCTAGTGAAACACTTTCTCTTCTCAACAAAATCAGATTTCTTCCCACCCTTATTCCCTTTTCCACCATCCTTCTTCTTGGACTGAAACCCCTTCTTCTTCTTGGATTGAACATTCAATCCTTCAGCAGGTTTCTTCCCATCAGTTTGGATCTGTAGAAACTTGGTTTTCAGGGCAGTTTGAACATCATCAAACATCACCTGATCTTGTCTTCCAAATAACAAGGCATCTTTGAAATTTTCCAGAGACTTAGGTAGAGCATTCAACAGCATCAATGACTTATCTTCATCATCAATTGTAACATCCAAACTCTCCAGATCATCCACCAACCTGTTGAACTCGTCCAACTGATCACCAAGATTCTTATCTTCACTCATTTTGAAGACTTGAAGCTTCTGTTTCACGTATAACTTGTTCGTAACAGACTTGGTCTGGTATAACTGCTCCAGCTTATTCCAGATCCCAAGAGCGGTTTCCTCCTTCGATACTTCCCTCAATGGCTTGTCCCCAAGACACAAGATAAGCGCACTGTGTGCCTTCCTCTTGTTCTCCTCCACCTTCGCCGGATTTGTTCCAGAAGCCACCTGAGCCGGTGGCAACAAGGCTTCGTACAACCCATTGTGTACCAGGAGAGCCTTCATCTTGATCTTCCATAAGCTGAAATCGTTCTTCCCCGTGAACTTCTCAATGTCGAACTTAGTTGCAGCCATGATTGCTTCCCACAGACGGCGCCACTTGTTAATCGTTTTGGATTCACAAGAAAACTTGTTTCCGGGAATCGGAATATGAAAGCAATAAGAACGAAGTTGAAAATCAACAAGAACACCAGTTTACGTGGTTCGGAGATAAAGCTCCTACGCCCAAGGGATCCGAGAGGATAGAGTTTTCACTAAGAAAGGAATTGGAAGTTACAAGTTACAATCACACAATCTCACAGTGTTTGCGCTCAAAATGATGAAGTTACTTCTCTCAGCTGAGAAGCCCCTTTTATAGATACAGAGATTGAAAACGAACCCTAGATTCGATTCAGTTGTAACAAACTCAATGCAAAGTAGTTATCCAGCTGGCTAACGACTTCAATAACCGCCATAGTTGATTCAGTTAGAACCGCCTTCGAATTAGCTCCAATTTGGTGTACTTTGCGAATAACGAACTTCAGGATCAGATGACAAGACCTCCTCTGGCTCTGGCCACTTACACCAGATGACCTCTGGTTCAGACCTCCTCTGATAGACCTCCTCTGATGTCTCATCTCCCAGACTCGTCTGATCAGACCTCACCTGATGGACCTCCTCTGATAGCTCTTCTGCCTGACTTCTCTGGTCAGGCTTCTCTGGTCAACCTCATCTGGTCCATCTCCTCTGGTACCCCAAATTTACTAATCTCTCACGGCTAACACTTTACCAACATAGCCTCCTATTGAATTAAGCCCAGCAGATTACATACTTCACATATGACCCTTCACAGTTTCTCCTTTGAAGCAATGAAAATGGCTACATCTCGGACAACATCATGCATTCTCACATAATCTTCATTCTGACCCTCCAATAGCAAGAAACGACTTTTAAGCATCTTAACAAGTAAGCATGTTTTATCTGCCACTTGTTCCAAATTCCCAACTTCTTCAAACATGCATAGCCCCATGGCACAAGCAGTCAAATCCACAAGAGGAGTATTAAAATCTTCGGGAAAGAGACAACATAACAAGAATAGTGATTTGGCATTTTGACTGCTCAAGTAATCATAACTTAATTTTATGGGAGTATAAACATGTTGAAGAACATCTGTCAAATCTTCTGGGTTGGAACTCCTTAGCTGTTGTAGTGCATCTTTCCACACAGATATGTTCTCATCTTTTAGTGCCCCGGCAACACTAACCAGGGCAAGTGGCAAACCCTTGCACTCATTTGCAATTTCTTGTGCTAAATGATAATCCGCACAAGTGCCAACTTTTTCCTTAAATAGAGACCATGCTTCTCTTTTAGTTAAGGTTTCCATGACACAAATCGATTGAGCATCCATTCTTGCAAGAACATCCCTGTTTCGAGATGTTAACAGAATCGTGCATCCTTTCGGACCACTTTGGCAAGGTATTCCTAATTCCTTTAAATCGAGATACTCCCAAACATCATCTAGAACTATGAGGGTTCTTTTTTCACCCCTTAATCTGTTATGTAGTCTCTCTGCTCTACCAGATAAACTTTTCTCATCCAATTTCAAACCCAAATTTTCAGCTAACTCACCTTGGATTTTTAACTTGTCAGCAAGTTGACTGACAACTACCATCACTGATTCACCAAACGTATTCTCCTTCCTCACTCTATTCTTAATTTTCTCAGCCAGAGTTGTCTTAGCAACGCCTCCCATCCCACACATTCCCACTATCTTAACATTTTCATCTTTCAAAATCGTCATCATATATTCTTCAATTTTCTCCCTAGACCCGAACTCACTTGTCGGCCTTTCTAGAATATCCAGCGCCATTGATGCAGGTGGTGGACGATGAAATATGGTTAGAATGTTGCGGCGATCCTCGCATTTCTGCTTCATAGCTTCAACTATCTTAACAACTCTTTGAATAACGAAATTTCACATATAGACAACTAAACCATTTTGAATGACTAATTTCTTGAATATATCAAGATGTTTAAAGATGAAAATGATGATGAGACAAAATGAAGGTGTTATTCAAGGAAATGCAGCTAAGTCTAACACATGTAACTATAACAAGTTAGCAAAACTACTTAACTAAGACGTGCTTTCAAAATTCTTCATCAATACAACTAATTAAATGTTGTGGCTAATGATAATATAAAAATATCAATTCATACTCAATGTAATTTAACAAGACCAAAAAAATATCATTTTTTTGTGGTGGATTCCGTTCGTAGTTCAACGAAGTATTTCCAGTACGTGCGTTCGTTGTTTGGTGAATTCAGCCCCTTAAAATTTGTTGCTTTAAAGGATTACAGGAGTTGCCAAAGAATATTACTTTGTAATCTATTGTCATTAGTTATTATTTTTGTAACCATATCCCAACAATAATGATAGATAAAACGTGACTATATCTATATTTACTCAAACGAATGCTTAGAAATAGAAAGCTAACCGGAGATGGCTATATATTTGAGAGACCGCGTCATTATATCTACTCGAATATTGTATGTAGAAATATTCGCAGTTTATGATTCTTACTTGATATTCTTTGTTTGCTGCCAAATTCCATATTATTTGGAGCATATTATTCAAAGGAAATTAAGTGTCAGACAAAGGTACTATTACTTTTTCTACAAACTATTTTTTTCCCTACTTACTTTCAGATTTTGTCATGTTAGAGCATCCACAATGGTGAAGGAGTTATAACTATTCTCTCTCCTCCACCTCATTGTCACATCACTATTTGTGTAAGACTAACGTAACTATGCTAACCTTCACAATGGTGAATGAGTTATAAATTATTTTGATGGGACCTACCATTCATCAATTTTTAATATAAATTATTATGTTATATTAAAATTCATTTTTAATATATATTTGTATTAAAAGTATTTTTACCTATTTTTCCATCACATTTTCTATTATTTCATATTTAATTATTACAATTAATTAATTATTTTTAAAATATTTAAATTAATTAATTAAATTAATAATTGACTAAAGCCCAGGCACACATACTAAAGCACATATAAGCTCGGAATCGTATTTTCTGGGAAGTAATTACTATTACTTGAATCTTATTGTTTGGGGAACAATGACTGCTGAGCTTGAACCATATTGTTTGGGGAGCAAAAATTGCTATTACAAATCTGAGAACAGGAATTAATTACAAACTAATTATCCGTCAACCATAATAAATATTTATGAAATCAATGGACACCACAATGTTTCTCGCCCAACAATTCCAACGGGTTATTCATGTGTTCCAACAGATCTCCAAATATTTATTATAGGCCAGTTAATTAGTTCAACCTCTCAAATCAACCCAACTAACTGATTCATAGCCCAACTTATTGTTCCCAAACATATTGATTCAAAACCCAATTTGTTGATTCCAAACTTACATTACTTAGTTATGTGCTTGAAAGCTTTTGTAATATCAAAACATAGATATTATGAACTTATCTAGGTCTGACATATTTTTAACACTGAAGGATTTAGCCTATAAGGCTCATTCCTTTAGACTGTATAAACAAAAATAAAATCAAATCTAACTACAAAAATAAAAAAAACTTACAGCTCTGAAGGTTGTGTCAATTACTCAAGCTTTTATTATATAATGAAATTTTTACAAGAGAGAAATTTGGAGAAGGGATTACAAGAGAGAATTTTCGGGTCTGTCCAATTCCCGAGTCTGCCTTCCCCATTACAACTCATGCCTTTATATAGGCACATATGGCATCTACCGATAATTTTTTTAAATTATCATGAATAGTGCCCTATCATGACTATGAATAGTATTACTATTCATGAATAGTGTTACATCATTATTTGAATAGTGTAATTATTGTTCATTTACTATTTACAATAATATTACATCATGATGTCGGATTACTTTTTCGCAGAGGATGACTCTCCTTTGTACTCCAATTCTCGGAGTATTTTCGTCATGTCTTCATCTGAGATTATATCATCAGTTGGGTCTTGAGCATCCTGGATTGATAGATCATTGGTAGAATTACTCTGCATGGAAGTCATTTCTTCGTCATCATCCAAATCATGGATTAGTTCTTCCTTCATTTTGTTGAGATATAACTCAATCATCTCTTGTTTGGATAATTTATCCACACTTTGCATTAATTTTCTAGAAATATTATTTCTAGTAACTGTCTCCTTCTTTTTTTTTCTTTCTTGACTATAAGTCAAAGTAGTCTTGAAGATTTTATCAATAGTCTCAGCACCAAATAATTCTTTGGTACTTGGATCTAATTTGACCATTTTATCCCAAAATTTTGTATAAAAATTTCTTTTTAAGCAAGGAATTTGGCCAGTATAACCAACCTTTATATACCATTTCCAAATCCATGGGATAGAGAATTCAATGAAGAAGTGCATAGGTGCTTCCCATGAGACAAATATATTACTTTCAGCAATAGTCTCTAATTTGGGACTAACTTTTTTCCATTCTTTGAAATCTGTGCTGATTATTTCTGGAAGAATATCTTCCAATGGCCCAAAATGAAGGTTTTATTCAATATTTTTAGAAATAACTAAACCATTTTGAATGACTAATTTTTTGAATATATCAAGATGTTTAAAATGTGATTCAATATTTTTAGAAAATACTAATGTTGGTCCCGGTACAAGACTGAGGAATACGTGTATAGGGGGGGGGAATACACGTATACCAATTTTTCAAACTTAAAACTGACTGAGTCCCCTTTACTCAGAGTGGTAAAGAACTAGGAGCTGATAATATACCTACTGACTACACTTGGTGCGGGTCAGTTGGCTAACTATCAGTTCAAGTTCAGTGCGGAAATGTTTGAGCCCTGAAAGTTTAAAGTCTTGTTTAGTTTGCTTTCTGAAAAACTTGTTTTACTCAAATCTGAAAAGTGTTTAGTAGGGCAGTGCTCTTTTGAAGACCAGCCTGATTGATTCAGACCTGATAAACTTGAATGCAATGAATGAACAAGTAATATAGCAAGTATGCACAATATCAAAGCAGTAAGAACACAAGGAGTTTAACGTGGTTCAGAGACTCAAGCTCCTACGTCCACGGCCTGACTTAACAGGAAATCCACTCAAGGGATTCTTGTTTTTAACGTGCCAAGGTGCACCAAGACCAGCTATCCTCACTGATCTATACAACTCCACTTACTAACACTCTAACTGACTTACTCCCAACAAGCCTAACTTAGGGTTTTGGTTTCAGTTTGGATTCCAACTAAGTTGAGATTATCCTTACAAGGCAAAGCTATGCTAAGGATTGGATAAACTCTCTAAGCTTAAGATAATTCTAATTAGCTCTTGGAATACAGAATAACTCTCAATTGCTGAGAAACACTTGGGAAATTTAGAAGGTTTCGAGTGCTTCTCTTAATGGTTGAGTGCTTTTGAATGCTTGAGAGTTTGAGTAATTTCTGGCTTGGAAATTTCCCGTAACCTTGAATGGGATCAAGGTCTTCTGTATTTATAGGTGATTTGAAAAACTATCCGTTGGAGAGATAGCCTTCGAGTCATCTATGTAGAGTGGCTTCAAACGGACATATCTTCATGCAGCAGCCGTCCTTGCATGGATTTGGTATTTGCATTAAATGCACATTGAATGCTTGCCCGTTGAATATGCAGTCTGAATTCAGTCTTCATGTCAGGTTCCGTACGTGCGTGTCCTTCTCGGATTGGTCCACGTCATCAGGTTGGTGAGAATGTCAGAACTTATTCCTGAGCTTCAGGCTTGTCTTATTAAGTTCATTTTGTCTTGAGCCCACCAGTCTTGTCCTGACGCTGAAATTCCTTTTGCATTGCTTGGCTCTACTCCAAGTCTTCCCATTAACTCAGTGACATCCTGTTCCCTTCAGGACTGAGTTAGTAATGACCTCAGGGTCATACTCTTCATCACTGACACTTACTCAGCCAGCTTAGAGGACTGCCATAAGTTCAGGATGGTGCTCTTCATCTTCAGGCTCTGAGTCTTGATTGTCTCCAGTGAGTTCTCCTCTCACTGAGTACCTGTGAAGTGTAAAATGACTAAGTACTAATCCTAACCAAGACTAGCCTGACAAAGACATATTTAAGGCAAACATCTTTTCAGGGGCTTTGGGATCTTAATTAAAACTGACCATGTCCCAACAATCTCCCCCTTTTTGATGATGCCAAAACACTGAAAAGATCCTCAAAACACTTAGAGGAAACAAGATAAACCTATCTATAAGATAAGACAGTGTTAGAGCAATTCTTGATAAAGTACAGAATTTTAAACAACAGCCAAAAAGACAATGAGTTTTTGTCTGTGGGCAAAAGTAATAGATTTCATTGATTGATGTGGAAATGATTACAATGAATCTAATCTATTACAAAGAAGCCTATGAACACCTAGACTAATCTCATTTCAGGCTTGAGTCCATATCCTGCATAAACTCTTGCCTTCAGCTCGTCAAGTCTTCCAGGTTGATTCACGTACCCTTCAGCTTTGGCTATCTTCAATACTTCCATCATAATGGCCTTTGTATCATGCTTTTGAGTTCCAGGAACCAAGGGAGGAGCTCGAATGGTGAACTCAGGAGCCTTCACTTGAACTTGAGCTGCCTCAGCCTCCTCCAAGATCTTCTGGAATAGCTCAGGATGATTGTCCATCATGTAGTCAGTGAAGTGGGCATTGATATCGTCAGTGTCACCCCACTTCTTCACAACAAATCACAATCTAACAAATTCATCCCTTGCATCAGTCCAAAACTCCTTCAATGTCTCTGAGACGAACTCATCAACAAAAGCTTCCCTTGCTCCTGATTCTGGCCTTCTGACTTGAAGAATTGTTGATTTCCTAACTGTTGGCTTCTTCCTGTACTTCCTAGGCTCAGGCTTCGCCTTCTTCCTCCTTAGCAAGCTGATCACTGCATCATCCAGTTCTCGTTGTTGAAACTCAGTGATATCCGTCAGCTTCTAAACTCAGGAGCAGTCACCTCCAGGTTGAACTCAATGGTAGAGTCCATCAATTGCTTGTACAAATCTGCATCATAAGCTTGCATCCAGGAGTGAAAGGTTCTGTTGATCAGCTCATCATCCTCTGGTGCTGGCCTCTGGATATAATGTTGAATGAACCAGAGAGTCTTTGCCTCCTTCCATTTCTCAATCAAGGGCACAGGCACAGTAGAGTCAAAAGACCATTCTGTCCTGAGAGGCAAAATGTTCATCACCTCAATAGGAGCTTTCCTCCTCTGACTAGATCCACCTGCACCAGAAGGAACACCAGCTTCTCTGGTCTTCTTGTTCTGCCTCCTAACTTATCTGAGCCTCTGCTCTTCATCTATGTTATTCCTGATCCTTGCCTGCTTCTCCTCTGGGGTCTCTTCCTTATATCTCTTCTGTGCTTCTTCAACAACAGTCTCAAGGAAGCTCTTCTTGACTTTCCTAATCTTTCTCTTTGCAGGTCCAGTGATTGAGATGGGATCCTGCTCTGCTTCTGAGGAATCCTCTTCTGCAGCAAGCTGCTTAGCCATGGTAAGAGATTTAAGCTCTTCCTTCTTCTTCTTCTGCAGCTCTTCCTGGGCCAAGGTGTTCTCTAGCAGGTCCAGACGAGCTCCATGGCTAAAAAGAGTTTCATTGGTGATCTTCGCCAGATCAGTTCTGGCCTTCTCTTCCCCCTTTTTAACTTCATCAAGGAGGGGCTCCACTACATGCCTTATGAGCTCAGGCAAGGCAGTGTTGGAGGAAGAGTGAAGATCACGAAGCTACTTAGCCTCCTCCAGGTAAGCCTTTAATTCTGCAACCAGCCTCTCCTGCTTCTCCAACATCTCCTGGAGGGAGTCCTTCATCTTAGCAGTCTGGATCATCTGGCTGGCCATCTCAACCTTCAGCACAGAGACTGGCTTCATCTGCTCTAGCACGTGCTCCTGGAGCTGCTTCTGGCTGTGCATAACATCCAGCTTGACAAAGAGTCCATTTGCCTTGAAAGAGGCCTTGACTTCAGCCAGAGTAGACTTGATCTGCTTAAGAAAAGTCCTCCTCTCCTGCCGGATCTGGTGCTCTATCATAGGAGGGGCCATGTGTTGAATTGCTTTAGAGAAGCGCCCTATCTGCATGATCTGTTCATTAAAGAACGTTTTCATCTTCTGGAGCACGGCAGGAGACATTTCAAAATCTTCCTCGTCTGAATCCGGAGGGAAGACAAAGTGAGGCCCAAACTTGTAAGAGGGGCCCTCAGGAGTGAGCATTACCCCTCTCTGGATGAGCAGGGTGTGAATCAAGATCTTGGCTGCACCAGGGGTTTCCAGCTCAGCTGGGTTCTGAATATTCATCTTCTGCTTCAGCTCAATCTCCCATGCAGTGAAGTTGGAGGGACCCATTTCCTCAAGCAATAGCATAAGGTCCTCCACATCTTCAAGTCTGGCTTTGCTCCAGACCTTGGCATCAGTCAACTCTGCCAGAAGTGGTAAGTGCTCCAGAAGAACTGGAAAATGCTCTCTTAGCCAGAGCTAAGCACTTACACTCATACTCTGCCTAATGGGACCCATTTCTGCAGATGAGAAAGTGAAGTGTTTGGGCCCAGAGACAGAGGAGGAAGGTGCTAAGTTAGCAGGCTCAAGTGAAGCTTCCTCATCTTCACTATCATCGCTTGTTAAACAGGTGGGAGAAGGGGGAGGGGCAGGGAATCCCAGAGCCATAGAAATGGTTGGGTCCTGTTCTGTATGGGATTGGGGAGGGGTAGGATTTTGAGAGGTGCAGGTGGAAGGAATGGGTTGCTCTGCACCAGAAGTAGTTGGGATCTCTGGTATAGAGGGTGGGATTGGTATTTGTGATCTGGAAGTGTTTGGAATGGGAATATCTGCACCAGAAGAGGTTGATGGCACCTCTGGTACAGAAGCTGGGGGAGAGGGATTTGTATTTAGAGGTATTTGGGAAGGTGGGGGAGAAGGTGTTTGAGGGATGGCTGAAGTAGTGTATATTGGTGTGTCTGGTAAGGTCTGCTCTGGTGATGATATAGGGGCACCAGGAGCAGAAGATATGGGTTGTGTTTGGGTGTCTGGTGGAGAAAAAGTGGGGGTAACTAGGTTAACATGATCGGAGGGGGGAATAGATGGGTTGGAAGGGTTTACCTCTGCTGAGTCAACATCAGCAGGCACAACAGGCTCTGGAGCAGAAGCATCCTCCATCATTTGAGAAGCCTCATCAATTGCCTTCTCCAAGGCCTCTCCAAGATCAGAGCCAGAGTCTGACCCTTGAAGAATGGCTCTCTTGGCCTTGGATTTCTTCCTCTTTAGAGGCTCAACCTCTTCTGCCTCCTCATCTGATGGCTCATCCACCAGAAGAGTCTTCTTGGCCTTTCTGCTAGTTCTGTGCTTCTTAGCAGAGCCTCTCTTGGCCTCCTCTGGCCTCTTCCTCTTGGCTGCTCCAGCCTTCTTAGCAGCCTCAGCAACTTCACCCTTCTTCTTCAAGATATTTAGAAGGGGAATCTGGTCCTCCTCTGAGGAACCAGAGAAAACAACTGTTGAGGAACCAGTTGTTCCAGCAGCTTGCTTTTGGGTCTTCTGCTTCTGCTGCTGCTTCTGCCCCTTAGCAGGTGAGGGAATGGCTTGAATAGGAGGAGCAGGGATGACTTGCTCACCATCAGAATCAGGATGGCCATGAAGGGGACCATCCTTAGAGAACATAATTTTGGACTTATGGAAGCCCTTACACCAGGAATGTCTCCACTTCTTCTTTGGAAGGATTGAGTCCAAAATTAAGGTGAGCTTTGTGCCCAATGATACATTAGCATTGAACACAAACTGTTGTTCTCCTGGCAACTGGGGGCATTCTTCTTTCTGGACCTTCACCTTGTTCTTCCTCAGCACTCCCCAGAAGAACTCAGCCCAGTTGCATTGGGCACCATCCAAAATGGCCCTCATAACACAGAGCCTGCCAGTGAAGATGGAATCTGTGCTATGGCTCTCGCACATGAGAATCTTCACCACAATATCAAATAAAACCTTATACTTCTGCCGTAGATGCTTGTCCAAGAAGCCCTTGGTAAGATTCTGGCATGAATTTCTGGCAAACAACTTGAAGGAATCCAACGCCTCTCCTTCCTTGTACTTCAATGGGTCCACACCTTCCGTAGAAAGGTTACCAAAGAGACTGCAAAAGTCTGCCTTCGAGAAAACGACATCCTCCGAATCAATCTTGGATGAGATATGGTCTTCATGGATCTTCATCCGGATAAGGAACTGAGCAGCATACCCATCCAAAGTTCGCAGATCCTTGGGAACCTTGGAAATCAACTCCTCCAGCCCAGAACGTCGGAGTAGCTCCAAAATCTTCAGAGCGGCTGGATTCTTGGTGGAATAGAAGTCCACCACCATTTCAGTTTTGAGCTTCTTGCAAACATGGTCTGGATCGAAATTGCACTTGGGTGCCATTGCTATGAGAGAGAAAGAGAGCGAAAGACTTGCAGAGAGAAAATTAGGGCTTTGAAAATATGGAAACGTGAAAAGATAGATTGAATAGAATTTTGATTTAAATAGGGAAAGACGCGTGGCTTGATTAATAAATGAAGTGTGAACGCGTGTAATAGCAAATTTAATTTAGGGAACAAAATTAATTTTTGAATTGATTGACATATTGTACATCGATTAAATCTGATGGCCACGATGAAAGGCGAGATATAGATTTAATCTGGTGCGTAGGCGTGGTCATTGGGACTGGGTATAAATGGTTTTTGTGGCAATCAAGAGAAAAAGCGAAATGATTGTCTAGGCCCTATACCCTAGTCTTAAATACACTCTGAAGTTGAAATGTTTTGGGTGTATTAAGTAATTTGAAAGGTGTATCCCAATGATCAGAGGCCAGAGAAATAAAAGCATACCTGTCACATGATATTGTAACCAGATGATACCACAGATAGTCTGGTGTTACATCCCCTCTGATGGAACCCATCTGGTTCTGGTCAGAGAAGACTTTGGTCTTTTCTAGAATGTGACTCAGCACCTTATCTGGGGCAAGTGTCACCTGGTGCATACCTCATCTGGAGATGTAACTTCTCTGATATTTCTAATCTGCTGGTATGTTAGTTTTAAATAACAAAGAATATGAAATAAGGTATAAATAAAGGATACTTCTCTGATGTTCCCCCTAAAACAAATCTGTCTCTGGATCCAACAATCCTAACTCAAAGGCTAACTCTCTGAATCTGGTCTCAGCCAAAGGCTTAGTTAAAATATCTGCTCTCTGCTTCTCGGTTGCAATCTTTTCCATCCTTATATCTCCCTTCTCAACATGATCTCTGATAAAATGATGCCTTATATCAACATGTTTGCACCTAGTATGAAGAACTGGATTCTGGGTGATGGCAATTGCACTATTACTATCACAGAATATAGGAATATCCTTGGCTCTAATCTGGTAGTCCCTAAGCTGTTGATTAATCCAGAGTAGTTGTGAGCAACAACTCCCTGCAGCCATATACTCTGTTTCTATTGTTGATGTAGCAACTGAAGTCTGCTTCTTAGAAAACCAAGATACCAATTTATTCCCTAAAAATTGGCATGATCCACTTGTAGACTTTCTATCTATTCTGCATCCACCGTAGTCTGAATCTGAATAACCACTCAACTCTAAGTTGTCATCTGCAGGATACCATAATCCTAAATTCACTGTTCCCTTAAGATATTTCAATATCTTCCTAGCTGCTTCCAAATGACTTTTCTTAGGATTAGCTTGAAATCTGGCACATACTCCTACAGCAAAAGTAATATCTGGTCTGCTTGCAGTCAGGTACAGAAGAGAACCAATAAGTGCTCTGTACTGAGTCTGGTCCACACTCTCTCCAGACTCATCTGGATCCATGTTGAAATTTGTCATCATAGGGATCTTGGCTGCCTTGCTAGATCCTACTCCAAATTTCTCTAACATGTTTCTGATGTACTTTGCCTGATTTATGAAAATTCCCTTCTCTGATTGCTTTACCTGCAAACCTAAAAAGTAATTCATTTCACCCATCATAGACATCTCAAACTGACTCTGCATGAGTTCACCAAACTTCTCACACAGCTTCTTGTTAGGGGATCCAAATATAATGTCATCAACATATATTTGGACCAGAAGGATGTCCTTTCCTTCTTCTTTCCTAAACAAGGTCCTATCAATCTTACCCTTAGAAAAACCATTGTCCAGAAGAAATTGAGATAGAGTGTCATACCATGCTCTGGGTGCCTGCTTCAGCCCATAAAGAGCTTTCTTAAGCTTAAACACCTTGTCACCTTGTTCAAAACCAGGAGGTTGTTCCACATACACTTCCTCAATGAGAATCCCATTAAGAGAGGCAGATTTCACATCCATCTGGTATACTTTGAACTTCATGTGAGCAGCATATGCTAAGAACAATCTGATGGCTTCTAGTCTGGCAACAGGATCAAATGTCTCATCATAGTTTATTCCTTCAGACTGAGAATAGCCCTGGGCTACTAGCCTTGCCTTGTTCCTAGTAATGACATCATTCTCATCTTTCTTATTCTTGAAAACCCACTTAGTGCCTATCACCTTTTGATGTCTTGGTCTGTCTACCGGCTCCCAAACATCCTGTCTGGTGAATTGATTCAACTCCACTTGCATTGCAACAATCCAATTTGAATCTTTCAGTGCTTCCTTGATATTCTTGGGCTCAATCAAGGACACATACCAACTGAATAAGGCAGCTAAGTTTAGAGTTCTCCTAGTCTGGACACCCTTAGTTGGATCTTCAATTATCAGGTCATTGGGGTGATCAATCAGGGTCCTCCTTCCCGTGGTCTTGCCTGATTGATCATCCTCTGCAGTACCTTGGTGAGTATCACCGCCTGCAGAAGAGCTTCCCCCTACAGGAGTTCCAACCTCTTCTGGTTCTGCTCCTTGTGAAGGTTTCTGCTTCAGAGAACCAGGAGATGGGTCACCATCTGAATCTGAGTCTGAATCTGAATCTGAATCAAGAATAGGTGGATTGACTTTGATTACACTGGGTGTAGTCTGATTCTGGGTCTCATCAGAAGACTTAGAGTCCACCTTGCACTCAAAAGCAAATTCATCAAAAACAACATGAGGTGTTTCTTCCACACAAAGTGAATTCTTATTAAAAACTCTAAAAGCTTTACTGGTGCTGGAATATCCTAAGAATATTCCATCTGCCACTTTAGCATCAAAAGTTTTTAATTTAGATTTCCCATTGTCATGGATGAAACACTTACATCCAAATACATGTAAGTATGAAACAGATGGGGTTTTACCTTTCCATACCTCATATGGAGTCTTATTATGTCTCTGGGCAATTAGGCATCTGTTCTGAGTGTAGCAAGCTGTATTAATGGCTTCTGCCCAAAACCTTTGTGGGGTGTTGTACTCTGCCAGAAGTGTTCTGGCAGCCTCTTTAAGGGTTCTATTCCTCATTTCTGCTACTCCATTTTGTTGGGGTGTTCTGGCAGCAGATGTCTCATGAAAAATCCCATGGTCCTTGCAGTAATCTGCAATGTGTGAATTCAAAAACTCTGTCCCTTTATCACTTCTGATTCTAACTATGCTCTGGTTCTGCTCATTCTGAATATGCTTGAAGAATTCTGGCAGCTTAGTGATAGTTTCATTTTTCTTAAACAAGAACACTACCCAAGTGTATCTTGAAAATTCATCTACTATCACCAAGATGTACTTCCTTCCACTGAAACTAAGAGGAGAAACAGGTCCAAACAGGTCCATGTGAAGTAGTTAAAGTACTCTGGTTGTGGTTGTGCTCTGGACATCTTTAAAGGAAGTCTTGGGTTGTTTACCCTTCTGGCATGAACCACAAACCTGATTCTTCTTAAACACTTCATTAGGAAGACCTCGAATTAGACCTTTTCTGGCAATCTTGTTCAGTGTTTTGAAGTTCAGATGACACAATCTCTTGTGCCAAATCCAGCTGTTCTCTGCAGATCCTTTTGCAACCAGGCAAGCATTTCTTGGGCAACTGCTAAAATCTGCAAGATAAATGTTACCCTTCCTCAAGCCTATTAGCAAGATATCATTATAATTTGAAGAAAAGACAGTGCATGAATCACTAGAGAACTTCACTGAGTATCCCTTGTCACAGAATTGGGATACTGAAAGCAGATTATGCTTGAGTCCTTCAACATAATAGACTTCATCTACAGATACTCCATTAAAGGTCAACTTTCCAACTCCTCTGGTGACTCCATAGTTGTTGTCACCAAACATCACTCTTGGCCCATTCAATGGCTTGAAATCTTGGAAATTATCTTTCTGGAAGGTCATGTGCTTGGAACATCCACTATCAATGTACCAGACATGGTTGCTTGAAAGTCCTTTCTCCAATGGGCTCTTATCTACCTACAGAGAAATCAATTAGGTCCCCTACTAGTGCTGGGTCCTGATTGGTTAGTTGCAGGTTTTGTAGGAATCCATAGATAAAGATCATCCCTTGTTGGATGAGGAGATCTTATCTTCCTTCCAAATCTATCTACCAGTACATGTCCTCTTACAATGACATATTGAGTTACTGGTCTGATAAGGACACCTTTCCTATAAGCATGTCTAGTGTACCTTTTCTCAAACCTGGCCTTTGGAATGGCCTGCTTCAAAGACATGGTCTTAAAGGTCTGGTTGTAAGGGTACATCCTAGAAGAACCATCTCTGGTGTCATAATTACCCAGATCAGTTGGTTTTCTATAGATGGGTCTGGAAGACTTCCTCTGGTTCTGAAGATTGGATCTATTCTGATGATAGGATTCCTTCTGAGGTTTCCTGTTCTGGAATCTTCTTGGAGCATTCCACTTTTGAGATCCCTGATTCTGATTGAGGTTCTCTGGTTCAGTATACCTCCTCTGGTATCTCCTATTCTGATTAGGTTTCCTCATAGAGTCTCCTTTTTTAGGTCCCCTAATCTGCTTAGGTTCCACTCTTTTAGGATTCCTCTGAGGTTCTCTAATCAGATTAGGCATCTGAATAGAACCATCAATCTTCATACGTTCTCTTTTCTGACTTGTATGCTCTAGAATTTTTTCTTCCAGAACATTCACCTCTTCTGGATTATGTTTTGAATTATCAGCAGGGGGGTCCCATTTCCAACCAGGTCTGTGAACCACCATGCGATCAGAAGGATCCTCTTCATTCCGGAGTTCCACAAGTTCACCAGATCTTATAGACTTGTCTTTGGTAAAGCAATATTTATGAGATCTTTTAATAATTCCAGGATATCCTAAACCACTCTTATCATTTATGCGTTGAGAAGATCCTGAAATAATAGATAGAACATCTGGTTTCAAGGAATCTTCTCTGGGCACAGGTAACTCAATAGTTTGCTCAACTTGTTTTCCCTTGATAAGAGTCTGGTATTTGGCTCTAAGCTCATTGAGCTCATCCTCCTGAGAATTCTTTTCTTTCATGATTTGATCTACCAGAGTATCTCTTTCTTTGATCTTATCCTGAAGATCAGAGACTTCTTTGGAATGACCTTTTATGAGTTCTCTAGTGGATTTTTGTTCATGAGATAAGGATTGAACTTCAGTTCTGAGCCTACCATTCTCTTTCTCAAGTTTTTGACATAATTGAACACAATTTTGGAGATCTGATAGCTTTTGCTGCATATCAGACTCTCTGGATTTACCAGATGAATTAGAGGATTCAGTATATTTGGAATTTGATAAAACTAAGGTAGTTTCTTGTACCTCATTGATGTCTGCCATCAGACATACATCATCATCAGACCCGAAATCAGAAGAAGAAAAACTGGAACTAGTATCCTCCTCCTCTGCTTCTGCCAGCAATGCTCTCTTATCTGCATATCTCCTATCTCTCTTGATCCTTTTCTCTTCTCTTTCCCTAGGAGTAAGTTGAGGATAATCATAACTGTAGTGACCAGTCTTGTTGCATGTGTAGCAGGCATTGTCTCCTCTGGGACTAGGACTTGGCTCTCTCCTCCTCTGGTTGTAGTTTGATCTGGCTGGACTACTCTCTCTCCTCTGGTAGTCAGGTCTGCCAGAGTTACCATCTCTCCTCTGATAATCTGATCTCCCAGAGCTGCCAGGGTTGTCATCTCTCCTCCTTTCTGGAGTTCTGAATCTGGTCTCCCTTGAGTCTCCAGATGTCTTCTCCTTTTCTGCAGGTTTGAAGGAACTCTTCCTGTCTCTGGTAGACTCTTTCCAATGCCTTTTGTACCTGCCATATTTTGAACTCATTTTATCCAATTTACGGGTTAGAAGTGCTACCTGCTCCTTGAGGCTCAATTCATCTGCAGTAGACTCCTTTGGCTTGACATCAGGCTTGATAGTTGAGGAGAATGCAACTCCTTTCTGACCAGAAGAGGAAACCTCTTCTGTTTGATCCTCCTCTTGAAGGTCATACTCATAAGCTTTGAGATCAGACAACAAAAGATGATGATCCAGAGTGTTGAGATCCTTGTTGTCCTTGATCACAGTGACTTTAATTCTCCATCTGCTGGTTAGTGAACGTAGTATTTTACTATTTATTTCCTTTTCAGAGTAGGTCTTACCTAAGGCACTAGCCTTGTTGAGGAGATTTGTAAGACGCATATCCAGCTGGTCAATGGTCTCGTCTGGTTTCATTTTAAAGGTGTCAAACGAGTGTTGAACAGCTTGAAGTTTGTTATCCTTGATCTTCTCTGTTCCTTCACAGAGCAATGCAAGTTTATCCCACATCTCCTTGGCAGTGGCACACGTTCTGACCTTTTCAATCACCTCTTTAGTAAGTGTGTTGATGATCTCGGGTCTTGCCACCTGGTCCAAGTTGTAGAGCTTTCTTTCATCGTTGTCAAGCTCATCTTTCTTTTTTAGGATTCTTTGCCTGGGGACTCTGTCCTCTGCAGCTTTCTGGGCAGTTTCACTAGTTTCTTCCCTGGACTCTGACCTGCCACTACCAATAGGAGTCCAGTAAAATTTAATTGGGCCACTTTCTACCACATCTAACATGCGGTGGTGAATAGCTCCAAGATGATTGCTCATCATGAAACTCCAATGGCTGTAATCCTCGAAAGAGAATTCTGGAAGCTTACGGCTCTTGTAAGAAGATTTTGCAGACATTTTGACAAAAATAAGGATTTAACAAAAATTTGAACAAAAGCAATAAAGAGCAATGGATCTGCCCGGTGACCACCAAAAGCTTTTCAAAGCAGTGGTCGTTGGACACACTGCTCTGATACCACTTGTTGGTCCCACTAGATTGATAAATTGCGGAAGCTTTAAATTAAATGTCTTAGACAACTTCTTTTTACAAGAGCAGACTATAATAAACAGGAATTTAAATGCAGAAAATAGTAAATAAGACCGGATGTATAGTGGTTCGGATCTGAATATCCTACGTCCACTCTCCCTTGATCAAAGGGGTCTCACTATCCAACCAACAACCAACTTACTTACTAGAATTATGAAGTACCAGTTCCTTCTTACAAACTCTTTAGATCTAACTTCGATCTAAAGATCAACAGCCTTCAACCTTATCATGTAGATGAACAGGTTGAGGTCCAACAACTCCTTAAGAGTAGATATATAATGTGAACAATAAGAGTGCTAAGAGTGATTATCAAAAGCTTGGATTGTGACTTATGCGCGTAGGGTCTCTCTAGAGCTTTTTCTTGTGATTGCACTCTTGTATTTATAGAGGGGATTAGGGCTAGCCGTTGGAGAGCTAATCCAATCAGATCCTCTATTTAAGGAAGCCTCAATCAATCAATTCCCTAATTGATTGATTGGGTTGGTTAGATCCTTAGATTGATTAACTTCAAGAGTTTCCAATCCCGATCTTGTTGACTTGATTTGAATCACCAATGGTCAATAGCTTCCAATGCCAAAATATGATTCTCTCCAGAGAAGGCAATACCAGACACCAGGCAACCTCGGTGTCTTCTGGTCCAGATCTGGTTAACAACCAGAATACTCAGTAGAAACAGGGGATCAAACTGAGCATCTTTTGTTCTACCAGACTCGTCTGGTCCGGACTCGTCTGGTCTGGGGAAGGTCCTCTGCCTCTGGTCAGATCTCATCTGGTGAAGTCTTCTGGTGGAGTCCTCTGGTGAAGTCCTCTGGTGGGGTCTTCTGGTGAAATCTTCTGGTCTGGCAGTTCCCCCTAGACTAAGTCCTAATCTAGATCATCATCTGGCTAACAGGTCCAGATGGTCCTATTACATCTTCTGGTTTGTTTTAACTCATCAAAACTATACAACTTTTATCCTAACAGCGTGAAATTGTCATGATTTGTCACTCGAAATGCCCTAGTTTTAGGTGATTTTGTTGAGTATTTAGAGTCATTTGAGTAATATTTTCATAAACTAATGAATTTGTCTCTTTTGTTTTCTTAGATGGATGGAGGGCAAAAAGAGGAGTTCGTAGGACTTTGAATTGGCCAAAACGGACTCCCGGTTGAGAAGATATGAAGATTTTACGAACAAGTGTACTATTGCTGAAATGTGCTCGAGCACCACTGCTCGAGCGCCTCCGCTCGACCACCTGGTCCGCTCGACCACCTACGCTCGAGCTCGTCAGCTCGAGCGCCCCAAACTTACAGAGTATTTTCTTCGCTCGACCACCTATGCTCGAGCGCCTCCGCGCGAGCGGGACAGCTCGAGCGCCTCCGAGAGCAAAATTTCAAGATTCGTTTTTTCGGCCCATTGACTCCCGTTTCAGCCCGATCCTTATATATTTTCTTCCGAACACGTTTTTAGGGAGGATCCACGAAATATCACATACAAAATCACTTTTAGACTTAGTTTTTAGAGAGAGAAAGAGGAGAAGGAACAAGCAAGTTTACTTTACATTTGGTTGAGGTTTTTCATACCAATTCTTCGTTTATTTTCGTTTCTTAGTTTCTTTTCGTTAGCTTGGTAACTTTTAACGCTTTAAACTTCGTTTTTATCAATTAAATTTCAGTTCTTAATATTTTTAATTCTTTAAAACCCTAGTTCATGTTTCATATTTTCTTTGTTGAATTAATCATGTTTATGTTCGTTGTTTCTTCTACTGCTTTTGTTTACGTTAAAACCATGTACGGCTAAAACTCTTGCATGCTTGGGATAGGATGAACTCGTAGAAGTAGGTTGTGGGTACGTAATTAGGATAATTCGTGATGTTTAGTTTTAATTCTCTTAATTAATAAATTCTTAAAATCAATCTTAACTTTACCTTTGAATTTCGTACGAAAGTGTTAGGGAGAGGACGACCGTATCACTCTTTAACAACTAGTAGTCTTAACGAGAAGGTTTAGAAGGGGTTAATTAATCTACCAGTTTAGCGAAGGAGGACGACCGCATCACCTTAGTTAAATTAGGGTCTCATTAATTAAGCACAATCTATTAACTTGTTAGTGGATTAGTGAAGTCGAGTGTTAGGATAAAGTATTAGGGTTTAAAATCTTGAGCTTTCATCTTGCATTCTTTTACTTAGGTTATTTCTTGCGCGTCACAGTTATTTTGTTTATGTACCTGCTCCGTTAGTATACTTAGGGATTCCTATCCTAAGCATCACCATCTCTTATTTGAATCCAACCCTTAGTTAATTCATCTGCTTTAGTATTTTAGTTTAATTAGTTTATTTTAGTTTCAATTAATCTTTCAAAAATCCAAAAATATTTCACTCATATTAACTACGACGCGTAGATCTTCAGGGATCTATTCGCATACACTCCATCTCTTGGGTTCGATAATACTTGGCCATTATACTTACTAATACTACAGTGAACCCGTCCGCTTGCGGGTAAGCGACTAGTAGAAGTTAGTATATTCGCTTCAAGTCAATGGCGCCGTTGCCGGGGATGGCGTTGTATGCTTTTTGAATAGGACTTGTTGATAGCTTAGTAGTTAGTAGTGAGTGATTTTCTTTTCTATTTTTTTTATTTAGTACATATTCGGCAGTTGCGTTTTGATCCTTCTGTTAGTGTTTCAGGTTTATGAAAACACGCTCACAAGGCAATACGACCGAAGAGAGGTTACCGTTAGATCCTGAGACAATAGCAAGAAGAAACTGAGGCTTCTTAAGAAGGATGAACGCTGCCGGAGGGAAAGAACCAATGGACATCATTAATGAGTTCAATCAGGTTGAGAATGAGTTCAATCAGGCATTGAACCGGGTTGATGGCACTGATGGCAATACCAGCAAGAATCAAGATCCGTTAGGAGAGAGCCAGAGCCAAAACCCGGGTACTCAGAACTAAAATAGCCCAGCTCATAACATGGTCTAAAATCCTTTACACAACCCTGCCTACCCATATCCTAATTTACCACAAAACAACTTACCTTATCCACCCTACCCATACCCATCTTATCCTTACCCACCATACCCGTATCCTCCACCTCCAGTTTACAATCAACCACATGTTTACCAACCACCACCCCAACAAGTACCCGTACCAGCTGCTAATCCTCAGCACATTCCTCAGAACGCAGATCAGAATATGGCTATTCGAGGGAGGTTTGCAGCGCAGCCACAACGGTACTATGATGGAGTGGCATTGCCTCCTGTTGAGGCAAATAACTTCTCGATTTCCCCAGGAATTTTAAAGTTGCTTACAGAGAACCAGTTCAAGGGGGTGATCGGGAAGGAGAATCCTCATACACATCTGAGGAGTTTTCTAATGATAGCCTCCACTTTTAATTACAATGGTATGTCTGAAGATGCCAAGAGGCTTAGGTTGTTCCCATTCTCATTGACGGGAATAGCAAAAGAGTGGTACGATAATACACTTCCACGGGGAGGTATTACCACTTGGGCTGAGCTCGAGCGTCTGTTCCTCGAGCGATTCTACCCTCCATCCAGAATGATCAAAGCAAGGATTGAGATCTCTTCCTTCCGCCAGAAGCAAGGAGAGGACCTACGTCAAGCGTGGGAGAGATACTCAAACATGCTGATAGAGTGCCCGCAGCACGGGTATAATGAGGGAGATATTATGACATTCTTCTACAGTGGTGCCAACAAGGCTGGGCAAGACCATCTAGACGTCTGTGCGAGTGGATCATTCCTGAATCAAGGAATAGAGAGGTGTAGAGAGATCGTGGACAACATTGTCACGAATGCCGGGGCTTGGAGTGTGGATGCAGATTTCCAGAGAGTGCATCAGGTTGAAGAGGGTGAAGGAATGAGAAGGTTGTTGATGGCCATGATGGAAAAGATTAACAACCTCGAGTTGGGGAAGAATTTGGTTGGAGAGCATGCAGTAGAGAATGAGAGAGTAGACCAGCTAAGTGGACAGCAAGAGGTAGCCAATTACATTGGAGGTCCATATTACAATCAGAATGGCTACCAAGGTGGAAATCAGTTTGGAAGGCCTTCTTATGGCCAACCTTTTGTACTACCAGGTCCACAGCCTCCTCCTAATCAGTGGAGGAACAATCAAAGCTACCAAGGAGGCCAGCAGCCTCCTCAGAACCAATGGAGGAAGAACAAAAATTTTTCATATGCTAACCCGAAGATGGGTGTTACAGTTCCTCCGGGTGTTGACCCAGGTTCAAAGCCTCCGGGTGGAGAAGGCGGTGCCTCAACTGAGGAGATGTTGAGAGCAATTCTACAGAAGGTGGAGGAAGGAAGTAAGAGGTTGTCATCCTTGGAGTACGATGTGAAATAGTTGCATAAAAAGGGGTGATCAACGTGATCAAGAGCTCCAGAAGATGAACGTTGAGTGGACTAGAACTCAACAAGAGAACACTCGATGGTTCACTTCTATAGAGTTCCAGATGAGCCATATTGCAAAGTCATTGAATAGAGAGTCGGGTAAGTATCCTTCCATGCCGGAGGGGAACCCGAAAGAGCATTGCAAGGCTATCCAGTTAAGAAGTGGAACCAATTATGAAGGTCCTCAGATGCCTGCTGATTCTGAGACACCCCAAGATAGAGATGAGATTGAAGAGATAAGAGTTGAGAAGAAGGTTGAGGGTGAAAGCACTCAAGCGAGCAAAGAGCTTGAAGAGGAAGGCATTGAGAAGGGTGAGAGAGTTCCTAAGTGGAAGAAGGCAAAGGAAGCAAGGGAGAAAGTGAAAGAGACCGAGCGAGACGAATGGGGGGTACCCAAATCTGTGATACCCGTCCCATATCCACAACGCTTCATGAAAAAGAAGCTAGATGAGAAATTCACTAAATTCCTTGATGTGTTTAAACAATTGCATATTAATATTCCTTTTTGTGATGCTTTGGAACAGATGCCCAACTATGCAAAGTTTTTGAAAGACTTGATCGCGAAAAGGCGGCGAGTGGATGAGCCGAAGTTGGTGCAGTTGAACCACGAGGTGAGTGCATTAGTGCACAAGGCGCTTCCTCCAAAGCTGAAGGATCCCGGGAGCTTCACCATTCTTTGTGATATTGGGAACGGGATTAAGAAGGGAGCGTTGTGCAACCTCGGAGCGAGCATTAATTTGATGCCGTTGTCGCTTTTCAAGAAGTTGGAAGGTGGTGAACTTCAACCCACAATGATGACGCTTCAACTAGCCGACCGGTCTATTACTCGACATCAAGGTGTGGTTGAAGACGTCCTCGTAAGAGTTGGATATCACATTTTTCCTGCCGACTTTGTAGTGCTAGAGATGGAGGAAGATGAGCACGTGCCCCTGATCTTAGGAAGACCGTTCTTAGCTATGGCCAGGATGGTGCTAGATGTGGCAAATGGGAAGATTACGTTGAAGGTTAATGATCAAGAAGTGAAGATTTCCCTATATGAAGCCATGAAGCACCCGAAGGAGGATGAGAGTTTGTATTGCATGGATGTCATTGATCCTAGTGTTGAAGACACACCTCCTATCCCTAATCCTTCTCATATTCATGAATTTTATAATCCTTCACTTGTTGATTTAACCCATGAGCAGTATGATCTTGATTCTTTTGATAGGGATAAAGTGAAGAAGTTGAAGGATGAAGAGGTGAAAAGTGTGGACGTGATCCAGTTGGAAGGAAAAGGAGGAGTTAAGAAGAAAAAGTCTAAATTCAAGAATCTGTTTGGTAAGACTCCTCCAGATAAAGGTGAGAAGGAGTTGAGACCCATAACACTTGGGGATGAGAAAGAAGTAAAAGAGCTCATGATGGTAGGGCATCAAGGAAAGGAATGCAAGCACCACTCTTATGAGAGTAAGGGAGGTAAATTTGAGTATGATGTCCCATAAGCTCCTTTGAGCTCGGTCCGGCATGAGGACAGTAAAAATAGCGCTGAATGGGAGGCAACCCATTTTTATTTTCTTTTATTTGTTTTTAGTTTCTTATTATGTTATTTGGGTGTTGTTCAATCGTAAGTTTTAACCTCGTACTTGAGAGTTCATTTTGTAGGCTTGTCTCGATGGAGTACTCGAAAGGGAGGAACTCAAGCAAGGGAGTGTGCTACGTTTGAGAGAAACCGAATTGTTTGGTTGAGGTAACCCACAACCCCAAACTTAGACCTCTTCGCAAGGTCGAAGTTTGGGGGGGTGGAGTTTTTTTATGTTTTTTGTTACATTGCACCGGAGCACCCCTTATCTTTGAGTGTGTTTGGTCATTTGGTGTCTTGAGATGCTCCTTGAGGGGATTTTGATCTGAGTCGCTATTGCATATTTCATGCTTATTGACCCCTTCTACTTATTAGTTGTTATTCTTGAACATGTTTGATGAGTAGAGTAGATTTGTGGATTTGAGTTAGTGACTCTTTTGTGTGAGTAGTTGAGTTAGAGTGGATTTGAGAGAGAGCTAGTATACTTACAAGTTTTCTTTTTTAGTGCTTGTGTGATAAGAGTGAGAATTCACTAGGACTAGCATGGATGTGAAAGCCGAGAGACTTGAGCCTTATGAGATTTTGATATAAGAATTAATCTCTTCGTTTGTGAGTGAATCGTCACCTTAGAGGATGCTAGAACTTGTGTGTGCTTTTGCTTTTTGATTGTGTCTAGTTTGATATGCCGAATAGGATCTTAGGCCATCTTTGATTTTATTGAGTCACTTAGCCAAAATTTTCCTTACCAATGACATTGAATCCCTTGTTAGCCCCTTTGAGCCTAAAGCCTATTTTATTTGCTAGCACATATGAACACTATTCCAATTCATAAACCTTTTTGTCCAAATTTGAGTGGAGAATAGGAAAGTGTGAATGTGAAGGGATTGAATTTAGTTGAAAAAGGAAAATGTTGTTTGTTGAGTGAATATGAGAAGAAGGTGTGATGAAGTTATGAGATGTGGGAAAAAGAAAAAAAAATTGAGAATGAGCAAAAGAAAAAAAATGAGCTCATGTGTTTGTGCGAAAAAGAAAAAAAAAGTGAAGTGATTGAAAAAAAAAGTGAAAGGAGTTAGAAAGAAAGAAAAAAAATTGAAGTGTTGAGAGAATTGGAATTGAAAGTGTGTTGATTGAATATGTTTGAAGTAGTCTGTTCCTAATCTTGAAGTACCGAATTTAGATTTTCTATTCTCCATTCACTTGAGTCACTTTACCATATTGATTCCCACCTGTCCAAAGAGCCTACATTGCAACCTTGAGAAAAGTCCTTTTTGATTCGGCATTGATTTCTAGAGTATGGTCGGAGTTAAGAGTGCTTACAAGCCTATGGCTGCCAATATGTGTGATTGATTGTTTGAGTGAGTCCATTTATCATTGATATACACTTGTGAGGGAGCGAAACACATCGTTGAGTGCACATCCATGTTTGATTTTGGTGATTCTTGCTGTTGTTGCATGAGTATGATGATGGAAGATGAGTGAGTATCCTTGTGATTGATCTTTGAAGCTCGAGTTCATTTGCTTGCATGATTTGATTCTTTGACTCATTCCTAACAATTTCACTTGACTTGTTATTTCGTTGCTTGAGGACAAGCAACATGGTAAGTTTGGGGGGGTTGATTAGGCGTGAAATTGTCATGATTCGTCACTCGAAATGCCCGAGTTTTAGGTGATTTTGTTGAGTATTTAGAGTCATTTGAGTATCATTTTCATAAACTAATGAATTTGTCTCTTTGGTTTTCATAGATGGATAGAGGGCGAAAAGAGGAGTTCGTAGGACTTTGAATCGGCAAAAATGGACTCCCGGTTGAGAAGATATGAAGATTTTACGAACAAGTGTACTGTTGCTGAAAAGAGCTCGAGCACCACTGCTCGAGCGCCTCTGCTCGACCACCTGATCCGCTCGACCACCTATGCTCGAGCGCCTCCGCTCGAGCTCGTCAGCTCGAGCGCCCCAAACTTGCAGAGTATTTTCTTCGCTCGACCACCTATGCTCGAGCGCCTCCGCTCGAGCGGGACAGCTCGAGCGCCTCCGAGAGCAAAATTTCAAGATTCATTTTTTCGGCCCATTGACTCCCGTTTCAGCCCGATCCTTATATATATTCTTTCGAACACTTTTTTGGGGAGGATCCATGAAATATCACATACAAAATCACTTTTAGACTTAGTTTTTAGAGAGAGAAAGAGGAGAAGGAACAAGCAAGTTTACTTTACGTTTGGTTGAGGTTTTTCATACGAATTCTTCATTTATTTTCGTTTCTTAGTTTCTTTTCGTTAGCTTGGTAACTTTTAACGCTTTAAACTTCATTTTTATCAATTAAATTTCAGTTCTTAATATTTTTAATTCTTTAAAACCCTAGTTCATGTTTCATATTTTCTTTGTTGAATTAATCATGTTTATGTTCGTTGTTTCTTCTACTGCTTTTGTTTACGTTAAAACCATGTCCGGCTAAAACCCTTGAATGCTTGGGATAGGATGAACTCGTAGAAGTAGGTTGTGGATACGTAATTAGGATAATTCGTGACGTTTAGTTTTAATTCTCTTAATTAATGAATTCTTAAAATCAATCTTAACTTTACCTTTGAATTTCGTACGAAAGTGTTAGGGAGAGGACGACCGTATCACTCTTTAACAACTAGCAGTCTTAACGAGAAGGTTTAGAAGGGGTTAATTAATCTACCAGTTTAGCGAAGGAGGACGACCGCATCACCTTAGTTAAATTAGGGTCTCATTAATTAAGCACAATCTATTAACTTGTTAGTGGATTAGCGAAGTCGAGTGTTAGGATAAAGTATTAGGGTTTAAAATCTTGAGCTTTCATCTTGCATTCTTTTACTTAGGTTATTTCTTGCGCATCACAGTAATTTTGATTATGTACATGCTCCGTTAGTATACGTAGGGATTCCTATCCTAAGCATCACCATCTCTTATTTGAATCCAACCCTTAGTTAATTCATCTGCTTTAGTATTTTAGTTTAATTAGTTTATTTTAGTTTCAATTAATCTTTCAAAAATCCAAAAACATTTCACTCATATTAACTACGATGCGTAGATCTTCAGGGATCTATTCGCATACACTCCATCTCTTGGGTTCGATAATACTTGGTCATTATACTTACTAATACTACAGTGAACCCGTCCGCTTGGGGGTAAGCGACTAGTAGAAGTTAGTATATTCGCTTCAAGTCAATCTTCAGCAAGATTTTTAATATAGGAAGAGACATAATTAAGGCTTTCTAGAAATTTTTGCAACTGTGTTTTATCAGTAATGATATCTGGAAATTTTTTTCCAAATTCAATACTCCTTTGAATAGGAATAATATTTCCTTTATCAATTATATGGCCAAGAAATTTGACTTTAGTTTGAAATAAAATCATCTTTGGTTTTGAAATAACCAAACCATTTTTTATGATAATATTTTTAAATATATCAAGATGTTTGAAATGAGCTTCTATGTCTTTTGAAAACACAAGGATATCATCAATATAGACGATTATGAAATCACTATAAGGATAAAAAATGTCATTCATAATTTGTTGAAATTCAGAAGGAGCATTTTTAAGCCCAAATGGCATGACAGTCCATTCACAATGTCTAAAAGGAACATTAAAAGTTGTTTTATATCTATCAGATTGATTAATCTGATTTTGCCAAACACCTGATTTTAAATCAAATTTAGAAAATATAAGAGCATTGACCAGTCTGTCAAGAAGATCCTTTTTATTAGGAATTGGATGTCGAATCAATTTTAAAACTTTATTAAGGGGTTTATAATTAATAACCAATCTGGGAACTCCACGTTCTTGTTCAGAATGTTTATTAACATAAAAAGCAGTACAAGACCATGGGGACTTGGAAGGAGTAATAAGCTTCTTATTTAATAAAGAAGATATTTCCTTCTTACATAATTCTAAATATTCAGAATTCATTTGACAAGGTCTCGACTTAGTCGGGATCATAGTATTTTTAAAATCATCTTCATAAGGAAGAGAAACAATATGTTTCTTTCTATCCCAAAATGCATTAGGAAAATCATTACAAATATCAATAGATAATTTGTTAAATAAAAATTTTATTTTATCCTGAAGCTTAGGATTTTTAAGCTTATTATCAATGGTAAGAGAATTTAATTCACTTTTAAGAAAATTGATATGACAATTTTTATTATCAATTTGTTCTTGGACAAAATCTAGAATCTTATGAATTGGTTTAGTCTTCTTTTTCAAAAATTTTGGAAAATAATGTTTTACATATTACTGTTGATCATATCAACCTTCTTGTCAAACAAAACAATTTTTGTAGTCTTTTCCTCGCTATAATTGGATATATATATATATATATATATATATATATATATATATATATATATATATATATATATCAGATCCATGGTGGTATATAGTATATTTTGTTATCGGTTCATGATTTAATACATCTGGGTTCTTATGAATCTTTTCAGTTCAAAAAATACTATTAAAAATAGTATAGTCCAGGAATACGATGTTCCTGAAAATTTAGATCTGTTAAACAGATGGACTATTCCTAAAATTGAACCTAATACGGTTTATAAATTTGGAACTTTTGAAAAACTTGGTCTTAAAACTATTGTTAGGACCACTGAATCGTCTATTCCTCTTAATAAAAATGAAATGGTTATCAAACTTCTTAATAGAAGTGACATATTACCCTTTAAAGGGACTCACAGGTTTCTCCATATTGGATGCGTTCAAGTTGCTTTCAGACCTCTTACTCTGAAAGGTTTACCTGAGAGTTTTCTAGCCACTTTAAGAGATGGTAGAAATTTAAATTGGAGACAATCCCTCATGGGAATGGTCGAATCCAGTTTGGCTTTTGGGCCAGTTTATTTTGATGTTTATCCTAATTTTTCTTTATCATTAAGTGATGAAAACATTTTTGATGCTCTAACATTAAATGTTAAAACTAATGGGTATAATTACATGCCTGGATCCGAAGTTATATGTATTTGTTATCGCATATACTACAAACCTCTTTTTACTCTTAATCCTTTATGTAAAAGAGTGGAAAAAGATATTAATGAGACTATTCTCATAGAAACTAATTTTAGTAAGTCTAATATCACTACTAGAAAATCCATTAAATGGAAAGAAATAGATTTTCCAAAAAATTGGATTATTGAACAATCGGTTCATATGATCCCTCCTACTAATAGTCATTATCAAAAAATTACTCAATCTGAGGATGGTATAATTACCATTGATTTTCATAAAGACCAGAGAAAAAATTCTGTCCATAATGATGGACCTAACCCTGAAACAATTTCAGAAGTTAATTGGACAGTTTAGTTTTTATGGATTCTAAACCAATTCTTGATTTTTCAAAGGGTTCTTCTACAAGAACTCATATTAATGATGAGTTTAATAATTCCAAATGGGATAAATTTAGAGTTTGGCACTTTAGATCTTTTAAAAAAGAAGAACTAAATTACTTTGTTAATATTTTTTATAAATTCTGTGAAGAACATAATCAAATTATTTATTATGTTCCTTGGTTTATAAAAACCTTTTATATTGATCAAATTTCAATTATTGAACGAGAATATAAACTCGTTACGGGAAATTCCCAAAAGTCGGTTTACCCTCCGCAGGTTCCTTTCCAAATTGAGACGAATGGAAAAGTTTTAGATTTTGCTCCTTTTTCAAAAATTTTGGAAAATAATGTTTTACATATCACCGTTGATCATATCAACCTCCTTGTCAAACAAAACAATTTTTGTAGTCTTTTCCTCGCTATAATTGGTGACGAAATTATTTCTTTACATGATAAAATTAATCGTATTATTTCTTAGACTCAGACTAAGTCTGACTTTAAAGGTGACTCTAAAGATAGTAATAATAATGATAATATCATTATAAAAACTGCTTCTTTTATTCAACCCCCTTTGGAATTAAAAAACTTCAAGGGAGAAACTTCAATTTCTGATATTGAAAATATTATTAATAAAAAATTTGAAGGATTAAATATTTCCACTTTGGATGATGACTTAGAAGAAAGTCAGGCTACTAATAATTTTGGTAGCACTAACATTAATAGCAAAGAAGTTATTAATAAAATTAAGTGGACTAATAAGCCTACTATGACTAATTATTATTATAAGAGACCTACTCCTATGACTTGTTCATCGGCTACTTGTATTTTTATACTTTGCAAAGGGGGATGTATAGCAGTAATATTATTACCGTCTGCTAATTCCCATTTTTTATAAAGATTTGTTTGAACATTAATTTGTTCTAAAGATTAGACATTTTGAATATCTTCGATTTGGCAATAAGCATCAAACCAGTTTAAAATAGGAAAATTGAATTTATAGATTTGAAGATCTTTAATCCATTCAGTTTTAAGCTTATCACGAAAGTGTTTGTCTAACTTTAAAAACCAATCTCTTATCTCTTGATTATCAGAATCATTAAATTCTTCATCAAGATATTTAAAGTTTGCAGAAAGGTTAAGAACCTCAATAACATTAATACCAGCCATCTGGGAATGAGTAGGAGAACCTATAGAGGACTCATCATTTCAAGTCAATCAGTATACCTGATAATATTGAGAAGAAACTTAAAACTAAATTAGTCACTAGTGAAAGTATAGATTTGGTAAAGAAAAATCTAATTATAAAAAAGAAATTGGAACATTTTGCGAAGCCTTTGGTTTGCAAAAAATTCAAGCCCCTTCTTCCAAAAAGAAAAGTTTCAAACAACCTTCGAAAACCCATAAAAAGAGATTCTATAAAAATGACAAACCTATTGATAAAACTAATAAGAGAAAACCTTTCAAGAAAAAATTTAACAAAGAGAAAAATTATCAACCCACTTGTTATAAATGCCATAGAAAGGGACATAAAGCTGATGTATGCCCTCTTAAGAAAAAAATCGATGAAATCTTTCATGATAACGATGATCTTAAACAAAAATTATCTGCTCTTATGATTTCTGACACTTCAGAAGAATCAGAATCCTCTGAAATTTAGAATAATACTGATGATAATATCACTCAAACTTCTTCTAGTGATAGTGAAATGTCTTGCAATGGATTCTGTCCTCTATCCATTAATGTCATTACCAATGACAACTCTGAGCAAGAGCTTATTTTTTATCTTATTGAAAAGGTTCCTAATCCAGAAGACAGACATAATTATCTAATTAGGCTAAAAGAACTTGTCTTAAGCAAAGAAAAAACTAGTGATAAAAAACCAAGTAAATTAATGACTAATCTTGAACCCTTTAGCATTACCAAAATATTGAACAAAGTACCAACTTCATCCATCTCTAGTCAAACCTCTATGTCTGTTTCCACTAATGATCTTAGAAAAGAAATTAATAATCTCAAATTTGAAATTAATAATTTACAAAAAGAAATTACTATATTACCTAGAAATAGAGACAAAACTCTCCCTAGCAAAATATGATTTTTCAAAAATAGAAATACCAGAAAACTCAAACCAAGAAAACCCAGAAAGCTCAAACTTGCCTTCAGAACAAACTAAAGAAGATAATAAAATAACTGAATTAGCTATTCAAAACATCACCTATCAAAAATGGTACTCGGTTATTACCTTAGTTGTTAATGATTTCCGAATCAATGTTTCCTGTTTAATTGACAGTGGAGCAGATCAAAACTGTATAAGAGAAGGACTTATTCCTTCTAAATATTATGAAAAAACAAATGAAAGACTTGTAGCGGCTAATGCTACACCCTTAAACATAGAATACAAACTTACTAATTCTCATATTTGTAATGAAGGGTATTGTTTTAAAACACCTTTCATACTTGTTAAAAACCTTAATCAAAATATTATCCTAGGAAATCCTTTTCTGACTACCATTTATCTATTTATGGTTAATGGCAATGGAGTTACTACTAATATCATGGGAAAAGATATTAATTTTAAATTTTTAAATCCTATTAAGGATAGAGAAATATCCCTTCTTCAAAATCATTTTGTTTATAAACAAATCAATTCTATTCAAAATAAAAAATTACATATCCAAACTCTTAAAGAAGAAATTACCTACTTAAAAATAGAAGAAGACTTGAAAAACAAAACTATACATAAGAAAATATCAGACTTAGAATCAAAAATCAGATTAGAAGTCTGTTCCGGAATAACCTAGTGCTTTTTGGGAAAGAAAGAAACATACGGTTTCTCTTCCTTACATCACCAATTTTAATGAAAAATTCATTCCCACTAAAGCAAGACCTATACAAATGAATCATGATTTGTTAAATACTTGTAAAAAGGAAATAGATTCCTTATTAAAAAAGAAACTTATCAGATACTCTAGATCTCCTTGGAGTTGTGCAGCTTTTTATGTTAATAATCAAGCTGAAAAGGAAAGAGGAGTTCCTAGACTTGTTATTAATTATAAACCTCTTAACGAAGTTTTAGAATGGATTAAATATTCTATCCCTAATAAAAGAGACCTTATTAATAGACTTCAGAATGCCTATGTTTTTTCTAAATTCGATTTAAAATTAGGATTTTGGCAAATACAGGTTAACAAACAAGATAAGTATAAAACAGCCTTTACAGTCCCCTTTGGACATTATGAATGGAACGTAATGCCATTTTGACTCAAAAATGCTCCCTCGGAATTCCAGAATATTATGAATGACATCTTTAATAACTATTCTGGTTTCTCTATTTGTTATATTAATGATGTACTTATTTACTCCAAAAACATAGACCAACATTTTAAGCATTTAAACATATTTTTACAAATAGTAAAGAAAAGTGGTTTAGCTATATCTGCTCCCAAAATCAAACTTTTCCAAACAAAGATTAGATTTCTTGGTCACGATATATTCAGGGGAACTATCAAACCAATAGCAAGAGCTATTGACTTTGCAGACAAATTCCCAGATATCATAAAAGAAAAGACTCAACTACAAAGATTCTTAGGTTGTTTAAATTATATTTCAGACTTTTTCCCTAAACTTCGCATAATTTGCAACCCGTTGTTTCAAAGATTAAAAAAGAATCCACCAGCATGGACCGACACCCATACTAATATAGTAAAATCTATCAAAAAATAGGTTAAGTCTTTACCCTGTTTAGGAATACCTAAAAAGGATGCTTTTATGATTATAGAAACAGATGCCTCTAACTTCGGTTTCGGGGGGATATTAAAGTAGGTTATTAAAACAGAAGCAGATAATACTGTTTTAAAAGAACAGTTAGTAAGATTTCACTCAGGCAGCTGGACTGGGCCGCAACTAAATTACTCAACTGTTAAGAAAGAAGTTCTATCCATTGTTCTTTGTATTTCCAAATTTCAAAGTGATATTTTTAACAAAAAATTCCTTCTTAGAATTGATTGTAAATCCGCCAAAGAAATACTGCAAAAGGATGTTAAAAACATTGTATCAAAACAAATATTTGCTAGATGGCAAGCAATTTTATCAAGCTTTGATTTCGATATTGAATATATCAAGGGAGAAAATAATTGCCTCCCTGATTTCCTAACAAGAGAGTTTTTGCAGAATTCAAAAGATGCAGAGACCAAGATCGACGACTCCTAGTTACTATACTCAAAGAGCTGTTACTAATTTTAGTAACGTTAACCAATTCAAATCTCTAGAAGATATTCCAGCTCCATCCTATACCGGAGCAATTACTCAACCAACTCCTTCTTTTGCAGCTACCCAAACAAACACTCAAGTTATCCCACTCAAAAATGGGTACTTCCTTAAGCCCGAAGACGAACACATTACTCCTACAACCCTTACTGTATTAGGGAACCTATCCAAGCTGAATGATCTTACTCAAAACATCTTTCCACTTGATTGTCAATGGTTTACTGACAATCCTCTTAAAACTCAAGAGTTCTATGAGTACATTCTTGTAGATTCCGGTGCAGCAGAAATTACTCATACCTATCATCCTGACGATAAAAGCAAAATTGCTTATTCCAAATGCATTATCAAAAGAGTTCTGAGATTTAATGATTGGACTCGTCCTTACGAGAATAAACCTTTTACTCAAAGTTACAATCCTAAAGGATATAATTATCCTGACTACAAAAATGATTGGTTTAGGGCCTTTCTCATGAGACCCTTTGATCATTCCTGGTTTTTTACTTTTAAATCAGATTTTATCAAAAATGCCTTCCCAGTTTGGTTTACCGAATGGTGGAGGATTTTTGGGCCAATTTCAGAAATGTTACCAACCTCTGTCAAGCTTGCCCAACAGCAATTCTTATTCAAATCAAAAGAAGAACCCTTCAGGAGACACCTGATGTTCTATGCTGAATTCAAAGTTCCATGGATTCTATGTTGGAACTATTCTTTTAAACAATTTTACCCCCAGCCCTACAGCATTTCTATTATCAGAGAATTTAAAGTAAAATGGTGGGTAAATTATTCAGAGGAATATTGCAATACTAATGTTATCAACAAGTTCTTTGAAACAGGTGAGAAACCCAGCTGGGAAAAGGAGGTATCTCCGTCCCCTCGGACCAAACCTAATCTAAAACAGTCCAGGGCTCAAGGTTTTGACATTTGCTTCGGACCTCCCCCTACTCCTAGCAAATCATCAAAAGCTCCCTCTTCTTCAAATACTAAACACCAAACCTCTTCCTCCAAAAATAAATCCAAAGTTAGAAAAGAAGCCTCTTCCGATTCTGATCTAGACGAAGAAGATCAAAAACTTTTCCAAAAATTAGCCAAACAATTCCTAAATGCTAAAAAGAAATCTGAATCTGAAATGGACTCAGAACCAGCCAGTTCTGACCACGATTATGATGATTTATTCAGAGGGCCCTGTGCCCAAGACCCTTTTCATTAAATGATAGGAACATTAAAAGTTTAGACAAATGAACGAATTTGTGATGTCTAAATTTCCTGTCAAATTACTCAAAAACAATTGGTAACCGTTTAAGCAGAAATATCAATATATTAGATAAATGAGCGTATTGCGATATCTAAAATACCTGTTTACTACTCAAAATACACAAAATAGGTACAAAAGACTACTTATTCGAACATGGCCGACACAAGCTGCTCCCATACAGTAATGCCACCGGACCCACACTCAAACTTTTTCAAAAGCTTTGCCACAATAGTCAAAAGTTATGAAGGATGATTACGTCCACTATGCAATTGGCCCCTCTCCGTCTATCATATTGGCGGATTTAGTTTAAATTATAAATTGTTATATTTCTTTTAAAAGTCTGCTCTGTCTATATAAGGACTTAGTTTATTTCTGAGGAGGGCACGCTTGAGTTGATACTCGCCTCTCTCTCTCTCTCTCTCTATATATATATATATATATATATTTTCTTCCTTGTGCTCTAATAATCGTTATTTCACGATTACTCCTGTAAGTTTTAAATGTTTATGTAATTTCTATATTAAGTTTTATGTATAAAACATGTCTTTCTTTCTATTATTTCCGCACGAGCAGGATCGAAATAAAGCGCGGAAATAATAGAAAGGATTAAGAGTAAAAAGAGGTTTGTAGTATATGCGATAACAAATACATATAACTTCGGATCCAGGCATGTAATTATACCCATTAGTTTTAACATTTAATGTTAGAGCATCAAAAATGTTTTCATCACTTAATAATAAAGACAAATTAGGATAAACATCAAAATAAACTGGCCCAAAAGCCAAATTGGATTCGACCTTTCCCATGAGGGATTGTCTTCAATTTAAATTTCTACCATCTCTTAAAGTGGCTAGAAAACTCTCAGGTAAACCTTTCAGAGTAAGAGGTCTGAAAGCAACTTGAACACATCCAATATGGAGAAACCTGTGAGTCCCTTTAAAGGGTAATATGTCACTTCTATTAAGAAGTTTGATAACCATCTCATTTTTATTAAGAGGAATAGACGATTCAGTGGTCCTAACAATAGTTTTAAGACCAAGTTTTTCAAAAGTTCCAAATTTATAAACCGTATTAGGTTCAATTTTAGGAATAGTCCATCTGTTTAACAGATCTAAATTTTCAGGAACATCGTATTCCTGGACTATACTATTTTTAATAGTATTTTTTGAACTGAAAAGATTCATAAGAACCCAGATGTATTAAATCATGAACCGATAACAAAATATACTATATACCACCATGGCTCTGATATATATATATATATATATATCCAATTATAGCGAGGAAAAGACTACAAAAATTGTTTTGTTTAACAAGAAGGTTGATATGATCAACAGTAATATGTAAAACATTATTTTCCAAAATTTTTGAAAAAGGAGACTAAACCAATTCATAAGATTCTAGATTTTGTCCAAGAACAAATTGATAATAATAATTGTCATATCAATTTTCTTAAAAGTGAATTAAATTCTCTTACCATTGATAATAAGCTTAAAAATCCTAAGCTTCAGGATAAAATAAAATTTTTATTTAACAAATTCTCTATTGATATTTGTAATGATTTTTCTAATGCATTTTGGGATAGAAAGAAACATATTATTTCTCTTCCTTATGAAGATGATTTTAAAAATACTATGATCCCGACTAAGTCGAGACCTTGTCAAATGAATTCTGAATATTTAGAATTATGTAAGAAGGAAATATCTTCTTTATTAAATAAGAAGCTTATTACTCCTTCCAAGTCCCCATGGTCTTGTACTGCTTTTTATGTTAATAAACATTCTGAACAAGAACGTGGAGTTCCCAGATTGGTTATTAATTATAAACCCCTTAATAAAGTTTTAAAATTGATTCAACATCCAATTCCTAATAAAAAGGATCTTCTTGACAGACTGGTCAATGCTCTTATATTTTCTAAATTTGATTTAAAATTAGGTTTTTGGCAAATTCAGATTAATCAATCTGATAGATATAAACAACTTTTAATGTTCCTTTTAGACATTATGAATGGACTGTCATGCCATTTGGGCTTAAAAATGCTCCTTCTGAATTTCAACAAATTATGAATGACATTTTTTATCCTTATAGTGATTTCATAATCGTCTATATTGATGATATCCTTGTGTTTTCAAAAGACATAAAAGCTCATTTCAAACATCTTGATATATTTAAAAATATTGTCATAAAAATGGTTTGACATATTTTGCTAGGGAGAGTTCTGCATTACTGTATGGGAGCAGCTTGTGTCGGCCATGTTCGAATAAGTCGTCTTTTGTACCTGTTTTGAGTATTTTGAGTAGTAAACATGTATTTTAGATATCGCAATACGCTCATTTATCTAAAATATTGATATTCCTGCTTAAACGGTTACCAATTGTTTTTTAGTAATTTGACAGGAAATTTAGACATCACAAATTCGTTCATTTGTCTAAACTTTTAATGTTCCTATCATTTAATGAAAAGGGTCTTGGGCACAGGGCCCTCCGAATAAATCATCATAATCGTGGTCAGAACTGGCTGGTTCTGAGTCCATTTCAGATTCAGATTTCTTTTTAGCCTTTAGGAATTGTTTGGCTAATTTTTGGAAAAGTTTTTTATCTTCTTCGTCTAGATCAGAATCGGAAGAGGCTTCTTTTCTAACTTTGGATTTATTTTTGGAGGAAGAGGTTTGGTGTTTAGTATTTGAAGAAGAGTGAGCTTTTGATGATTTGCTAGGAGTAGGGGAAGGTCCGAAGCAAATGTTGAAACCTTGAGACCTGGACTGTTTTAGATTAGGTTTGGTCCGAGGGGACGAAGATACCTCCTTTTCCCAGTTGGGTTTCTCACCTGTTTCAAAGAACTTGTTGATAACATTAGTATTGCAATATTCCTCTGAATAATTTACCCACCATTTTACTTTAAATTCTCTGATAATAGAAATGTTGTAGGGTTGGGGGTAAAATTGTTTAAAAGAATAGTTCCAACATAGAATCCATGGAACTTTGAATTCAGCATAGAACATCAGGTGTCTCCTGAATGGTTCTTCTTTTGATTTGAATAAGAATTGCTGTTGGGCAAGCTTGACAGAGGTTGGTAACATTTCTGAAATTGGCCCAAAAATCCTCCACCATTCGGTAAACCAAACTGGGAAGGCATTTTTGATAAAATCTGATTTAAAAGTAAAAAACCAGGAATGATCAAAGGGTCTCATGAGAAAGGCCCTAAACCAAGCATTTTTGTAGTCAGGATAATTATATCCTTTAGGATTGTAACTTTGAGTAAAAGGTTTATTCTCGTAAGGACGAGTCCAATCATTAAATCTCAGAACTCTTTTGATAATGCATTTGGAATAAGCAATTTTGCTTTTATCGTCAGGATGATAAGTATGAGTAATTTCTGCTGCACCGGAATCTACAAGAATGTACTCATAGAACTCTTGAGTTTTAAGAGGATTGTCAGTAAACCATTGACAATCAAGTGGAAAGATGTTTTGAGTAAGATCATTCAGCTTGGATAGGTTCCCTAATACAGTAAGGGTTGTAGGATTAATGTGTTCGTCTTCTGGCTTAAGGAAGTACCCATTTTTTAGTGGGATAACTTGAGTGTTTGTTTGGGTAGCTGGAAAAGAAGGAGTTGGTTGAGTAATTGCTCCGGCATAGGATGGAGCTGGAATATCTTCTAGAGATTTGAATTGGTTAACGTTACTAAAATTAGTAACATCTCTTTGAGTATAGTAACTAGGAGTCGTCGATCTTGGTCTCTGCATCTTTTGAATTCTGCAAAAACTCTCTTGTTAGGAAATCAGGGAGGCAATTATTTTCTCCCTTGATATATTCAATATCGAAATCAAAGCTTGATAAAATTGCTTGCCATCTAGCAAATATTTGTTTTGATACAATGTTTTTAACATCCTTTTGCAGTATTTCTTTGGCGGATTTACAATCAATTCTAAGAAGGAATTTTTTGTTAAAAATATCACTTTGAAATTTGGAAATACAAAGAACAATGGATAGAACTTCTTTCTTAACAGTTGAGTAATTTAGTTGCGGCCCAGTCCAGCTGCCTGAGTGAAATCTTACTAACTGTTCTTTTGAAACAATATTATCTGCTTCTCTTTTAATAACCTGCTTTAATATTAGGGCAATATAAACTGGAGCATCAACTCCCATATGAACTAAGGGCTTGATAGTTACTTGAATAAGTCCAAAATGCATATATCTAAAAAAAAATTCCAAATATTTTTTAATAGAAACCTTAGATAATAAAGGTATGCTTTGAAATTCATTTTGTATAGAGATAGTTTCTTCATGGGTTTTAATGGAGTAAGCAACCTTGAAATCAAGGAGTCCAATTTGATAAAGAGAATTAATAGGTTGATCAGGTATAGTCCAATTAGAATAATTAGTAGGCATGGAGATGTCACTACTACAGACAATACCAGAATTATTAGTAGTTCTATTTTTAGAAAGCATTGCTCTAAGCCTAGACGTCATTAGTATTAAAATTATTAATAGTGTTTATAATAATTAGATTATTATCAAGTATTGAAGTTTTACGGGAACACAATCGGGAACACCAATCAAGGCTTACCAACGGATTAACGCTTACCAACGTAAAACACCAAGAGATAATAACTAGTTATTATTATAGACTATAATAACAAAATACTAATTCAATCTAAGTAAAGATATCTCTCTTAGATAGAATTACTAATGCAACTAATGGCTCTGATACCATCGGAGCAGGATCGAAATAAAGCGCGGAAATAATAGAAAGAAAGACATGTTTTATACATAAAACTTAATATAGAAATTACATAAACATTTAAAACTTACAGGAGTAATCGTGAAATAACGATTATTAGAGCACAAGGAAGAAAATATAAGGATCAGTAAGGTCAACACTAAAATTTGGGGCACAGTTGAAATACATAGGCCCATTGCAAATATTAGTTTGGATCATGGATAATAAAGAATTTTTATACTTAATAAGTCTATTGTCTCTTAGGGCAATATAAACTGGAGCATCAACTCCCATATGAACTAAGGGCTTGATAGCTACTTGAATAAGTCCAAAATGCATATATCTAAAATTTTGATCCTCATATTTTAGATTCCTTAATATTAGACATTCACCTTAAGAATAATGAATTCAAAGACAACTGTAAGAATTTTGCAGTTATTTTTAGGATGTTTACTCCTACTGACAAAGATGAGACCGTTTTACTTCAAGTAAATGCGGATAACCCAAGTACTTTTATTCCTAAAAGACTTAAATGGAATGAGATAACCATTCCAGAAGAATTTTTTATTCAAGCTCCTCAAATTCCTAGGAACATTACTAGAAGAGAGGTATCAGATATCTCTGAAGATTCTGATGGTAGAATACTCATTAGATTTAATTCCTTTAGAGAAATAAGGAATAATATACGCATACAAGAAGTTAGCTCTAGGCAATCCTTTTGTGACAACTCTAGCCGGGTTAATAATCCTTTCAGGTCTAGTGTTACTTCTACTTCTACTAATGCTTTTATTAATAGTGAAATGAATGTTAACTACAAAAGCACTTTACCAGATACAAATTACCAAAATAATGATGAGTCCTCTATAGGTTCTCCTACTCATTCCCAGATGGCTGGTATTAATGTTATTGAGGTTCTTAACTTTTCTGCAAACTTTAAATATCTTGATGAAGAATTTATTGATTCTGATAATCAAGAGAGAAGAGATTGGTTTTTAAAGTTAGACAAACACTTTCGTGATAAGCTTAAAACAGAATGGATTAAAGATCTTCAAATCTATAAATTCAATTTTCCTATTTTAAACTGGTTTGATGCTTATTACCAAATCGAAGATATTCAAAATGTCTACTCTTTAGAACAAATTAATGTTCAAACAAATCTTTATAAAAAAATGGGAATTAGCAGACGGTAATAATATTACTGTTATACATCCCCCTTTGCAAAGTATAAAAATACAAGTAGCCGATGAACAAGTCATTTCTGCTCCTTTCAAAACGGGTAGGAATGGATCTGATCCTCCCACTATGGTAGATATTAGAAAAATTCATGAACAAAATAATTTTTCTAATCAAATTCTTCATACTATTGCCGACCAAGTTGATTTATTATCCAATAAAATTGATTCTAAAGTTTTTAATACTCAAAACCCGAGTAAATTTCCTAACAATCTCTCTACTCCTCATTTCAAGTCTATCAATATACCTGATAATATTGAGAAGAAACTTAAAACTAAATTAGTCACTAATGAAAGTATAGTTTGTAAGATCAATAATCAACTTGTTGCTTTAGCATCCTCTTCCAACACTAATGAAAATATTAGTTGTTTAGATAGAGATATAGATGCTCTAGAAGAGTCTGATGAAGATCCTAGTATTAATAGAATAAGATACAATGCTGGTTTTAAAAATCACTATAGCAAACCCACTCCTCCTGATATGCAATTTGAAGAACGTTCCCAATTTAGAACTTCTAAATTCAACGGAACATCAATTCAAGAATGGAACATAGACGGAAAGTCTGAAAATGAAATTATAAATACCTTACAAGAAATGGGAATGGCCGGAATGGCTTACGGTATCAAATCAAATCTCACTCAAGACCAAACTGCCGCAGTCATGGTCTCTGGTTTCACTGGCCAGTTAAAACATTGGTGGGATAATTCAATTAGTGAAACTGACAAAATGAACATTTATCAACATACCTCTACTACTGAAATGGAAGATGGTTCCATAATTATGAAATCCGATGCTACTGATTACCTAATTATAACCATAGCCATGTATTTCATAGGGAATCCTAGAGAAGATAATGAATCTAGCCAAATAGTTCTATCAAATCTTTCTTGTCCCACTTTATCAGACTATAGGTGGTATAAGGATGTTTTCCTTACTCTTGTTTTAAAAAGATCTGACTGTAATGCTCCTTTCTGGAAAGAAAGATTCATCGCAGGATTACCAAGATTATTTGGTACAAGAATACACCAAAAATTAAAAGAAGTATGTGTTGACAATATAGTAAATTTTAATTAAATTGCTTATGGGCAATTATTTGGTTTTATCAAAAAGGAAGGATTACTTCTTTGTTCTGAACTCAAAATCCAAAGTAGATATGGTAAAGAAAAATCTAATTATAAAAAAGAAATTGGAACATTTTGCGAAGCCTTTGGTTTGCAAAAAATTCAAGCCCCTTCTTCCAAAAAGAAAAGTTTCAAACAACCTTCGAAAACTCATAAAAAGAGATTCTATAAAAATGACAAACCTACTGATAAAACTAATAAGAGAAAACCTTTCAAGAAAAATTTTAACAAAGAGAAAAATTATCAACCCACTTGTTATAAATGCCATAGAAAGGGACATAAAGCTGATGTATGCCCTCTTAAGAAAAAAAACGATGAAATATTTCATGATAACGATGATCTTAAACAAAAATTATCTGCTCTTATGATTTCTGACACTTCAGAAGAATCAGAATCCTCTGAAATTTAGAATAATACTGATGATAATATCACTCAAACTTCTTCTAGTGATAGTGAAATGTCTTGCAATGGATTCTGTCCTCTATCAATTAATGTCATTACCAATGACAACTCTGAGCAAGAGCTTATTTTTTATCTTATTGAAAAGGTTCCTAATCCAGAAGACAGACATAATTATCTAATTAGGCTAAAAGAACTTGTCTTAAGCAAAGAAAAAACTAGTGATAAAAAACCAAGTAAATTAATGACTAATCTTGAACCCTTTAGCATTACCAAAATATTGAACAAAGTACCAACTTCATCCATCTCTAGTCAAACCTCTATGTCTGTTTCCACTAATGATCTTAGAAAAGAAATTAATAATCTCAAATTTGAAATTAATAATTTACAAAAAGAAATTACTATATTACCTAGAAATAGAGACAAAACTCTCCCTAGCAAAATATGATTTTTCAAAAATAGAAATACCAGAAAACTCAAACCAAGAAAACCCAGAAAGCTCAAACTTGCCTTCAGAACAAACTAAAGAAGATAATAAAATAACTGAATTAGCTATTCAAAACATCACCTATCAAAAATGGTACTCGGTTATTACCTTAGTTGTTAATGATTTCCGAATCAATGTTTCCTGTTTAATTGACAGTGGAGCAGATCAAAACTGTATAAGAGAAGGACTTATTCCTTCTAAATATTATGAAAAAACAAATGAAAGACTTGTAGCGGCTAATGCTACCCCCTTAAACATAGAATACAAACTTACTAATTCCCATATTTGTAATGAAGGGTATTGTTTTAAAACACCTTTCATACTTGTTAAAAACCTTAATCAAAATATTATCCTAGAAAATCCTTTTCTGACTACCATTTATCCATTTATGGTTAATGGCAATGGAATTACTACTAATATCATGGGAAAAGATATTAATTTTAAATTTTTAAATCCTATTAACGATAGAGAAATATCCCTTCTTCAAAATCATTTTGTTTATAAACAAATCAATTCTATTCAAAATAAAAAATTACATATCCAAACTCTTAAAGAAGAAATTACCTACTTAAAAATAGAAGAAGACTTGAAAAACAAAACTATACAGAAGAAAATATCAGACTTAGAATAAAAAATCAGATTAGAAGTCTGTTCCGAATTACCTAATGCTTTTTGGGAAAGAAAGAAAAATACGGTTTCTCTTCCTTACATCACCAATTTTAACGAAAAATTCATTCCCACTAAAGCAAGACCTATACAAATGAATCATGATTTGTTAAATACTTGTAAAAAGGAAATAGATTCCTTATTAAAAAAGAAACCTATCAGACACTCTAGATCTCATTGGAGTTGTGCAGCTTTTTATGTTAATAATCAAGATGAAAAGGAAAGAGGAGTTCCTAGACTTGTTATTAATTATAAACCTCTTAACGAAGTTTTAGAATGGATTAGATATCCTATCCCTAATAAAAGAGACCTTATTAATAGACTTCAGAATGCCTATGTATTTTCTAAATTCGATTTAAAATCAGGATTTTGGCAAATACATGTTAACGAACAAGATAAGTATAAAACAGCCTTTACAGTCCCCTTTGGACATTATGAATGGAACGTAATGCCATTTGGACTAAAAAATGCTCCCTCGGAATTCCAGAATATTATGAATGACATCTTTAATAACTATTCTGATTTCTCTATTTATTATATTGATGATGTACTTATTTACTCCAAAAACATAGACCAACATTTTAAGCATTTAAACATATTTTTACAAATAGTAAAGAAAAGTGGTTTAGCTATATCTGCTCCCAAAATCAAACTTTTCCAAACAAAGATTAGATTTCTTGGTCACGATATATTCAGGGGAACTATCAAACCAATAGCAAGAGTTATTGACTTTGCAGACAAATTCCCAGATATCATAAAAGAAAAGACTCAACTACAAAGATTGTTAGGTTGTTTAAATTATATTTCAGACTTTTTCCCTAAACTTCGCATAATTTACAACCCGTTGTTTCAAAGATTAAAAAAGAATCCACCAGCATGGACAGACACCCATACTAATATAGTAAAATCTATCAAAAAACAGGTTAAGTCTTTACCCTGTTTAGGAATACCTAAAAAGGATGATTATAGAAACAGATGCCTCTGACTTCGGTTTCGGGGGGGGGGGGGGGGGGGATATTAAAGCAGGTTATTAAAACAGAAGCAGATAATACTGTTTCAAAAGAACAGTTAGTAAGATTTCACTCAGGCAGCTGGACTGGGCTGCAACTAAATTACTCAACTGTTAAGAAAGAAGTTCTATCCATTGTTCTTTGTATTTCCAAATTTCAAAGTGATATTTTTAACAAAAAATTCCTTCTTAGAATTGATTGTAAATCCGCCAAAGAAATACTGCAAAAGGATGTTAAAAACATTGTATCAAAACAAATATTTGCTAGATGGCAAGCAATTTTATCAAGCTTTGATTTCGATATTGAATATATCAAGGGAGAAAATAATTGCCTCCCTGATTTCCTAACAAGAGAGTTTTTGCAGAATTCAAAAGATGCAGAGACCAAGATCGACGACTCCTAGTTACTATACTCAAAGAGCTGTTACTAATTTTAGTAACGTTAACCAATTCAAATCTCTAGAAGATATTCCAGCTCCATCCTATACCGGAGCAATTACTCAACCAACTCCTTCTTTTGCAGCTACCCAAACAAACACTCAAGTTATCCCATTAAAAAATGGGTACTTCCTTAAGCCAGAAGACGAACACATTACTCCTACAGCCCTTACTGTATTAGGGAACCTATCCAAGCTGAATGATCTTACTCAAAATATCTTTCCACTTGATTGTCAATGGTTTACTGACAATCCTCTTAAAACTCAAGAGTTCTATGAGTACATTCTTGTAGATTCCGGTGCAGCAGAAATTACTCATACTTATCATCCTGACGATAAAAGCAAAATTGCTTATTCCAAATGCATTATCAAAAGAGTTCTTAGATTTAATGATTGGACTCGTCCTTACGAGAATAAACCTTTTACTCAAAGTTACAATCCTAAAGGATATTATTATCCTGACTACAAAAATGCTTGGTTTAGGGCCTTTCTCATGAGACCCTTTGATCATTCCTGGTTTTTTACTTTTAAATAAGATTTTATCAAAAACGCCTTCCCAGTTTGGTTTACCGAATGGTGGAGGATTTTTGGGCCAATTTCAGAAATGTTACCAACCTCTGTCAAGCTTGCCCAACAGCAATTCTTATTCAAATCAAAAGAAGAACCCTTCAGAAGACACCTGATGTTCTATGTTGAATTCAAAGTTCCATGGATTCTATGTTGGAACTATTCTTTTAAACAATTTTACCCCCAGCCCTACAACATTTCTATTATCAGAGAATTTAAAGTAAAATGGTGGGTAAATTATTCAGAGGAATATTGCAATACTAATGTTATCAACAAGTTCTTTGAAACAGGTGAGAAACCCAGCTGGGAAAAGGAGGTATCTCCGTCCCCTCGGACCAAACCTAATCTAAAACAGTCCAGGGCTCAAGGTTTCGACATTTGCTTCGGACCTCCCCCTACTCCTAGCAAATCATCAAAAGATCCCTCTTCTTCAAATACTAAACACCAAACCTCTTCTTCCAAAAATAAATCCAAAGTTAGAAAAGAAGCCTCTTCCGATTCTGATCTAGACGAAGAAGATCAAAAACTTTTCCAAAAATTAGCCAATCAATTCCTAAAGGCTAAAAAGAAATCTGAATCTGAAATGGACTCAGAACCAGCCAGTTCTAACCTCGATTTTGATGATTTATTCGGAGGGCCCTGTGTCCAAGACCCTTTTCATTAAATGATAGGAACATTAAAAGTTTAGACAAATGAACGAATTTGTGATGTCTAAATTTCCTGTCAAATTACTCAAAAACAATTGGTAACTGTTTAAGCAGGAATATCAATATTTTAGATAAATGAGCGTATTGCGATATCTAAAATACCTGTTTACTACTCAAAATACTCAAAATAGGTACAAAAGACGACTTATTCGATCATGGCCGACACAAGCTGCTCCCATACAGTAATGCAGAACTCTCCCTAGCAAAATATGTCAAACCATTTTTATGATAATATTTTTAAATATATCAAGATGTTTGAAATGAGCTTCTATGTCTTTTGAAAACACAAGGATATCATCAATATAGACGATTATGAAATCACTATAAGGATAAAAAATGTCATTCATAATTTGTTGAAATTCAGAAGGAGAATTTTTAAGCCCAAAAGGCATGACAGTCCATTAATAATGTCTAAAAGGAACATTAAAAGTTATTTTATATCTATCAGATTGATTAATCTGAATTTGCCAAAAAACCTAATTTTAAATCAAATTTAGAAAATATAACAGCATTGACCAGTCTGTCAAGAAGATCCTTTTTATTAGGAATTGGATGTCGAATCAATTTTAAAACTTTATTAAGGGGTTTATAATTAATAACCAATCTGGGAACTCCACGTTCTTATTCAGAATGTTTATTAACATAAAAAGCAGTACAAGATCATGGGGACTTGGAAGGAGTAATAAGCTTCTTATTTAATAAAGAAGATATTTCCTTCTTACATAATTCTAAATATTCAGAATTCATTTGACAAGGTCTCGACTTAGTCGGGATCATAGTATTTTTAAAATCATCTTCATAAGGAAGAGAAACAATATGTTTCTTTCTATCCCAAAATGCATTAGGAAAATCATTACAAATATCAATAGAGAATTTGTTAAATAAAAATTTTATTTTATCCTGAAGCTTAGGATTTTTAAGCTTATTATCAATGGTAAGAGAATTTAATACACTTTTAAGAAAATTGATATGACAATTTGTATTATCAATTTGTTCTTGGACAAAATCTAGAATCTTATGAATTGGTTTAGTCTCCTTTTTCAAAAATTTTGGAAAATAATGTTTTACATATTACTGTTGATCATATCAACCTTCTTGTCAAACAAAACAATTTTTGTAGTCTTTTCCTCGCTATAATTGGATATATATATATATATATATCAGAGCCATGGTGGTATATAGTATATTTTGTTATCGGTTCATGATTTAATACATCTGGGTTCTTATGAATCTTTTCAGTTCAAAAAATACTATTAAAAATAGTATAGTCCAGGAATACGATGTTCCTGAAAATTTAGATCTGTTAAACAGATGGACTATTCCTAAAATTGAACCTAATACGGTTTATAAATTTGGAACTTTTGAAAAACTTGGTCTTAAAACTATTGTTAGGACCACTGAATAGTCTATTCCTCTTAATAAAAATGAGATGGTTATCAAAATTCTTAATAGAAGTGACATATTACCCTTTAAAGGGACTCACAGGTTTCTCCATATTGGATGTGTTCAAGTTGCTTTCAGACCTCTTACTCTGAAAGGTTTACCTGAGAGTTTTCTAGCCACTTTAAGAGATGGTAGAAATTTAAATTGGAGACAATCCCTCATGGGAATGGTCGAATCCAGTTTGGCTTTTGGGCCAGTTTATTTTGATGTTTATCCTAATTTGTCTTTATCATTAAGTGATGAAAACATTTTTGATGCTCTAACATTAAATGTTAAAACTAATGGGTATAATTACATGCCTGGATCCGAAGTTATATGTATTTGTTATCGCATATACTACAAACCTCTTTTTACTCTTAATCCTTTATGTAAAAGAGTGGAAAAAGATATTAATGAGATTATTCTCATAGAAACTAATTTTAGTAAGTCTAATATCACTACTAGAAAATCCATTAAATGGAAAGAAATAGATTTTCCAAAAAATTGGATTATTGAACAATCGGTTCCTATGATCCCTCCTACTAATAGTCATTATCAAAAATTTACTCAATCTGAGGATGGTATAATTACCATTGGTTTTCATAAAGACCAGAGAAAAAATTCTGACTTGTCCTCTGTACCTTCCTTGTCTAGATCCATATCTAGCCATTTTCATATTTCTCCTCTAGATTATGAAGTCGATTTACCTTTTTCTTCTAGAGCTTCTACCTCTTGTTACAGAGAAGAAACTCCTTTTAAAAATGAAGATTTCAATAATGAAAATATTATTGTAAATAAAAATAATATTGTCCATAATGATGGACCTAACCCTGAAACAATTTCAGAAGTTAATTGGACAGTTTAGTTTTTATGGATTCTAAACCAATTCTTGATTTTTCAAAGGATTCTTCTACAAGAACTCATATTAATGATGAGTTTAATAATTCCAAATGGGATAAATTTAGAGTTTGGTACTTTAGATCTTTTAAAAAAAAAAGAACTAAATTACTTTGTTAATATTTTTTATAAATTTTGTGAAGAACATAATCAAATTATTTATTATGTTCCTTGGTTTATAAAAACCTTTTATATTGATCAAATTTCAATTATTGAACGAGAATATAAACTCGTTACGGGAAATTCCCAAAAGTCGGTTTACCCTCTGCAGGTTCCTTTCCAAATTGAGACGAATGGAAAAATTTTAGATTTTGCTCCTTTTTAAAAAATTTTGGAAAATAATGTTTCACATATCCCCGTTGATCATATCAACCTCCTTGTCAAACAAAACAATTTTTGTAGTCTTTTCCTCGCTATAATTGGTGACGAAATTATTTCTTTACATGATAAAATTAATCGTATTATTTCTCAGACTCAGACTAAGTCTGACTTTAAATGTGACTCTAAAGATAGTAATAATAATGATAATATCATTATAAAAACTGCTTCTTTTATTCAACCCCCTTTTGAATTAAAAAACTTCAAGGGAGAAATTTCAATTTCTGATATTGAAAATATTATTAATAAAAAAATTGAAGGATTAAATATTTCCACTTTGGATGATGACTTAGAAGAAAGTCAGGCTACTAATAATTTTGGTAGCACTAACATTAATAGCAACGAAGTTATTAATAAAATTAAGTGGGCTAATAAGCCTACTATGACTAATTATTATTATAAGAGACCTACTCCTATGGATGTTCTTCATGAAGAATAGGATAATGTTGTCAATAATTCTTATAACGGTAAAAGCGTTTATGAATGGAATATTGATGGTTACAGCGATAAACAGATTAATAATCAAGTTCATCGCATTCTTATGTATAGTTCTGCTTGTAAAACATGTGGTGTGTCTGATATTGAAACAGCACAGGCTGTTACTGTCGGTTTTACTGGCCAAATTAAAGGTTGGTGGGATAATTATTTAAGTCCTTTCCAAAAGACTGACATTTTTTCATCTATAAAGAAAGAAAATGGTGAAGTTCAACCCAATGCGGTTTATTCTCTTGTTCTTACTATTCTTGAACATTTTACTGGAAGATTTACAAATAAATCTGAAAATTCCAAAACTCTTCTTTTAAATATGAAGTGTAAAACTCTTACTGATTTTAGATGGTACAAAGATACCTTTATGTCTCAGGTTTATGAGATTAATGATTGTAACCAAGATATTTGGAAGAATAAATTCGTTGACGGTCTTCCTTATTTATTTGCTTAAAGGATTAAAAAAATCCTAAGAAAAGACTCTGATTCTATTTCTTATGAGTCTTATACATTTGGTCAAATCATTAGTATTTGCGTTCAGGAAGGATTAAATCTTTGTAATGAACTCAAATTAGAAATCAAATTAAAAGAGATAATCTCTTAGAAAGAAAACAGTTAGGTCAGTTTTGTGACCAATTTGGTATGGATAATCCTAGTTCTAAAGGAAGTATTTCTAAAAAGAAAAAGGATTTCAAAGAAAAACCTTATTTTAGGAAAAGAAAAAAAAGTTCTGATAATAAACAGAACAAAGAAAAAAGTCATGATTATACTCATGATAAGGGTAAAAGAAAATTCTTCAAAAAGAATTATACTAGCAAAATAGTTTGTAAAAAATGTGGCAGGACTGGTCATTATGCTAATCAATGTTATGCCAAAGACAAGATTAAAAAACTTGATATTGATGAAGAGCTAAAAAATTCTCTTTATAAAATCATTATGAATTCTGATAATGATACAGATGAATCATATACTAATTCTGAAGAGTTAAACTCTAGTGATGACGAGGATAATTCCCCTTCAGACAAAGCTGAATGTGATAATTGCATTCTGGGAAAACCTTGTCTAAATTGTATAGGCAATACTGATGATAATGAGTTTTATAAACTTATGAGTCAATTCCAAGATATGAATATTAATGTCTTATCTGACAATAATAGTCTTGATCTTCTTAAACAGATTAAAGACTCTAGTTTAAGAGATAAAATCATTAATGATCTTCATGATTCTTCTAATGAAAGGAATTCTAATCTTTCTAAGAAGATTACTAATAATAATTATTATAATATGGGAGAAGTTGAAAAACTTCTTAGGCTTAAAAATACTAGGCAAAATCCCATTACTATTAATGATTTAGCTCAAGAGATTAATAATCTTAAGAATAATGTTAAAATTCTTCAGAATCAAAATTCTGATCTTTCTATCCGACTTTCTCTTATTGAGAAAGGAAAAGGGAAAATTGATAATACTAATTTCCTTGATAATTCTCATGACGATATTAATATAGATAAAAAATCATTTATCTGCTATTAGTATGTACATATCTCAAAAATGGTATACAAAAATTTCTCTCCATATTAATAATTCCTAGAGAAGAGAATTTATTGCCATGATTGATAGTGGTGCTGATTTAAGTGTCATCCAAATGGGAATAATTCCCACAAAGTTTTTTGAAAAAACTACTCAAACTCTTTCGCATGCAGGAGGAGGATCTTTACACATTAATTATAAGCTCAGAAATGCTTATGTTTGTGTTAATGGTTGTTGCATACCAAATGATTTTCTTATTGCAGAAAATATTACCAGCCAAATGATTATTGGCCTTCCTTTTCTTCAAAAGACTTATCCTCTTACTTTTGTTAATGAAAAGGGTATTACAGGTTCCTACAATGGTAAAACCATTACTTTTGAATTCGTGACTAAACCAATTCATAAGATTCTAAACTTTGTCCAAGAGCAAATTGATAATAGAAATTGTCATATCAATTTTCTTAAAAGTGAATTAAATTCTCTTACCATTGATAATAAGCTTAAAAATCCTAAGCTTCAGGATAAAATAAAATTTTTATTTAACAAATTCTCTATTGATATTTGCAATGATTTTCCTAATGCTTATTGGGAAAGAAAGAAACATATTGTTTCTCTTCCTTATGAAGATGATTTTAAAAATACTATGATCCCGACTAAGTCAAGACCCTGTCAAATGAATTCTGAATATTTAGAATTATGTAAAAAGGAAATATCTTCTTTATTAAATAAGAAGCTTATTACTCCTTCCAAGTCCCCATGGTCTTGTACTGTTTTTTACGTTAATAAACATTCTGAACAAGAACGTGGAGTTTCCAGATTGGTTATTAATTATAAACCCCTTAATAAGGTTTTAAAATGGATTCGCCATCCAATTCCTAATAAAAAGGATCTTCTTGACAGATTGGTCAATGCTCTTATATTTTCTAAATTTGATTTAAAATCAGGTTTTTGGCAAATTCAGATTAATCAATCTGATAGATATAAGACAGCTTTTAATGTTCCTTTTGGGCATTATGAATGGATTGTCATGCCTTTTGGGCTTAAAAATGCTCCTTCTGAATTTCAACAAATTATGAATGACATTTTTTATCCTTATACTGATTTTTAATTGTCTATATTGATGATATCCTTGTGTTTTCAAAAGACATAGAAGCTCATTTCAAACATCTTGATATATTTAAAAATATTGTCATAAAAAATGGTTTGGTTATTTCAAAACCAAAGATGATTTTGTTTCAAACTAAGATCAAATTTCTTGGACACATAATTGATAAAGGAAATATTATTCCTATTCAAAGAAGTATTGAATTTGGAAAAAAAAATTCCTGATATCATTACTGATAAAACTCAGTTGCAAAGATTTTTAGGAAGTCTTAATTATGTCTCTTCCTATATTAAGAATCTCGCTGAAGATACTGCTATCTTATATGATCGGCTTAAAAAGAATCCTCTACCTTGGAATGATATTCATACTAAGGCAGTTATAAAGATAAAAGAAAATGTTAAAAATATCCCTGTTCTTAGTCTTGTTAATCCCTTATGGGAAAAAATTGTTGAAACTGATGCCTCAGATTTAGGATATGAAGGTATTCTTTTACAAATTAATCCTGTTAATAAATTAGAATACGTTGTTAGGTTCTATTCTGGCAAATGGAATGATTCTCAAAAAAATTATTCTACTGTTGCTAAAGAAATTCTTTCTATTTTCAAAAGCGTCCTAAAATTTCAGGATGATTTATACAATCAAAAGTTTATTATAAAAATTGATTGTAGAGTTGTTTCTTTTATGCTCCTTAAAGATTTTGAACATAATGTCTCAAAACAAATGTTTGCCCGATGGCAATCACATCTTGCTTATTTTGATTTTCAAATTATCTATAAGCAAGGGAAAGATAATCATCTTCCGGATTTTCTTACTCGTGAATTTATTCCTGAATAACAGGAATGAGTCAACCTGGACGAGGTTCCAAATCCTCTAATAGAGGAAGGGGTGCTTATGGCCGTCCTTTATTCCAACAAGGGAAGAAATCCCTTTACAACCAGAATATTTCTGGAATTGGCTCTACATCTTCAGGAGCCCATGATAAGGAGTTCCAAGAATTCCTTAGACAAAGGGGAAAAAATGTCCCTGTTGAGACTATGATCTCAACCACTGACCCTGAGAAAGAAGCATCATATGCTTCAACAGCTCAAAAAGAGTATAAATACCTTGATTCCCCCAAGAAGGAATTAATTCTCATCCTTGAGGATGAAGAAGAAAGGTTTAAAGAGTCTCCATGGACTCTTATGGGAAAATATGTTCCAAATCAATTTTCCACTGCTCCGTCTTATAAGACGAGAGGATATTATGAGAGTATTCTCATCTCTCTTGGAAGCGCTGATATTCAGCATTTTCCTTCTTCGAATAAAATTATAAACTATTCAAAATTTATAATCAAAAGGATTATTTCTATACAGGAATGGGGTCTTTCTCCTTTTGTTGAAAAGCAAATTATTAATCCTGTTACAAATCAGATTTTCCAGTACAATTACTGGGACTATCTTGAAAGTTTTTATAAAACTTTTTATTATCAAAATCCCAAGCATTCTCATACTTGGTTGGTAAAAATTTGCGAAAATATCGGAAGGAATCAAATTCCTAACTGGTTTTTTGAATGGTGGAGTACTTTTGGCACTATTGCTGATGTTCTACCTAGCGAGATTAAATCTCTTCTTGAGGAATACTCTATAGTAACCTCCTCATTAAAATCTCACAATACAAGTGGTAAAACTATTTCTATGTTTTTCACTGACTCAGGTATTCCATGGGTTGTTAAATGGAGATCAGAATTTGGTCATACAGAGATGGGTAGCCCATGTTTGTGGAGAATTTGTGCCACAAGATTTTGGAATAGTTTAAATATTATTCCGAAAGACTCCAATGAGAGTCCTCTTCAAGAGAACATCGATAGGATTAAATCCAAGATGGAAGATTATAAGAAAGACATTGCAAAGTGTTGGGATATATTTTAGTTTTGATGATTTTCCAAAACCACATGTAATAGGTTTGAATGCAGTCAGGATAGTATCTTTTAGTTTCAGGTCAGGCTAGGTTGTTTCTCAGGAGAACAGGTTATCAGTGGAGGAAGAACTCATCTGAGGGGGGAACTCAGTGAGGGGGAACTCTGCTGAGAGGAACTCAGCTGAGGGAAGAACTCTACTGAGGGGGAACTTAGTGAGGGAGAACTCACTGACAGAGCCTGAGGAAGTCAAGATGACATCACAAGGAGAACAGTCTGAAGCCATGTCAGAAGACCTGAACCTGAAGAGAAGCCTGAAGGAAGTCCCACTGAGTATAAACCTGACTATTCTAAGCTGGTCAGTAGACTACTCAGTGAAGAGCATGATCAGGAGGATCAGTGCTGTACCAAGTAGGTCCTAAAGGAGTCAGGCTACTGTGGTCAGGGAAGATTGTCATTCAGCCTTATGACAATCTTCTTGGAGAGATCTTCAAAAGTCTACTGAAAGACAACTACACTGAAGACATTCATGTCTACTGAAGATTATCAAGTCAGTGGAGGATAAGTCATCTGAAGTCAGTGTGCCCTGATCAAGTCCACTGAACCAAAGAGCCGTTGGACTCAGTCCACGTGGACCAATCAAGTCAAGACAACTCATCTGACACTGACAAGGCCGAGTTCCAAGAAAAGTAGGTGTTCCCTACTGATAGTCTGGATTCAAATGTGACTACCTCCAACGGTAACATTTGAATCTACACTATAAATACAAGCTTCCAGCTGCGGTTTCAAGTGTGAGATAAGGGAAATCTACACCTACGAGCTGTGAGGGTGTGAGAGATTAAGTGCAGTTCAAGGGAGGTATAAGGAAGCACATCTCACACCTAGGGCACTGACCACTTTAGGGTCTTCACATATATTCTGAGTGTCCAGCTTGTATCTCGAGCTCATCATATACATCCTAAGCTTAGAGAGATTTTCCCAACCTTAGCTTAAAGGCTAAAACCATGTAAGGGAAAATCTCACCTAGTTGGAGAGAACCAAACCAAACTAAACCCTTTCCAGAATAGTGTTAGGTGTTGCAGTGAGGTGAGGAGAGGCAGTCCCTGAGTGAAGAGGGATGTGAGGCCAGTTCGAGAGGCAGCTCCGCGGAGGGGTGTGAGTCCAGTTGTGAGTGCACCTTGGCACGTTAAAAACAAGAATCCCGGGTAGTGGATTTCCTGTTAAATCAGGCAGTGGATGTAGGAGCTTGAGCCTCCGAACCACTTTACATTGTTGTGTTCTTTATTGCTTTACTGACTTGCATAACATCAGTGTTAAAACAAAAATTTCTCCTAATTTCCCATATTGTCTTTGTTTGTGAATGAAAAAACGGGACCAACACAAAGAATCAAACTTCTGATCCTAATGTGATGTCATCATTTTCTTCTTTCTCAAAGAAATATGCTAGAGTTTTTACGAAGGAACAAATTGTGGATCTTTTCATGAATCAAATTCAGGAAGATATCTTAAAAGATGCTGATTTTTCAGATTCAAAATCTGATATAACCATGATTTTCGGCTCTTCTATTCAAGACGCACAGGATCCATTTGAAGAGGACCAAGAATTCTCTCTCAAAGATATCTTTGATTTATTAAAAGATTCTCTTAAAGAGAAAATTGGGGGAAAAAAGAATCCTTGATGGAGGAAAGAATTCCTGGAGATTGGAGGTATTTCAGAGTAGGACTGCAGCATGAAATCTGGCAGATTCCTATTCATATTAATTTTGATCAAAATCATGATTTGATTAAAGATAAAAATTATCTTAAAAGACTCAAAAAGAAAATCAGAGTTCTTGAAATTTTTATCCCCATCCTTGAAGGATCTTACTATGGACGTCAGAATTTCCAACATTTGGAAAGATGCAAAAAGACTTTAAGTCTTCTTCGAAAGCAAGCTTCTCTTATGGCGATCTAACCAAGAAGAGATTCAGGAAAAATGATGAATCAAATTTCGTCATTGCATAGGTCACCAACAGACCAAGCTCTGTTCATGAATAGTATTTACTATTCACTTATGACTTTTACTATTCACTTTTTCCTTTTTCTTTTTTGGAATCCGGGGTTTCATGTCTGGCTCTTCTTTTATAAATAGTTTTTTTTTCTTTTGGAGGAGCACGCTTGAGTTTAGACTCGCTCTCTCTTTTTCTCTCTCTACTCTCTCTGTAATAGTTGGCTTCTTGCCTTGGTTTCAATAAGAGGTGTTTATTCTGGTAGCTCATCAAGGTAGTTAAATTCTGTTTTTATTTTCTGTACTAAAAAATATATTTTTGTTGTTGCCGCCTCAATGGTCGGCTAATATCATGGCCTAACTTAGTATACTATACAATCATGTGCATTTGGAAACTTATTTTTCCAGTTTATATTTGATATATCAGAAGGTAGAGTTGGTTTGACCGGTAGGTTTGAGATTTCTAGTGATATCTATGAGTTAACTATGTGGGCGTGCCCTTTTAGCCGTTTTGCCGATGGATAGGCGCAGGCGTTTGTGGGCGTAATGCTTTTTTCAGGTTAACTCATAGACTATGGAATTTCTCAGTCATGTCCTATCTGTGTTTGGAAAAGATCCACAGGATACTACTGATATATCGAATACGATCTTGAAACATATGGTATCAGAGCCATGGTGGTATATAGTATATTTTGTTATCGGTTCATAATTTAATACATCTGGGTTCTTATGAATCTTTTCAGTTCAAAAAATACTATTAAAAATAGTATAGTCCAGGAATACGATGTTCCTGAAAATTTAGATCTGTTAAACAGATGGACTATTCCTAAAATTGAACCTAATACGGTTTATAAATTTGGAACTTTTGAAAAACTTGGTCTTAAAACTATTGTTAGGACCACTGAATCGTCTATTCCTCTTAATAAAAATGAGATGGTTATCAAACTTCTTAATAGAAGTGACATATTACCCATTAAAGGGACTCACGGGTTTCTCCATATTGGATGTGTTCAAGTTGCTTTCAGACCTCTTACTCTGAAAGGTTTACCTGAGAGTTTTCTAGCCACTTTAAGAGATGGTAGAAATTTAAATTGGAGACAATCCCTCATGGGAATGGTCGAATCCAGTTTGGCTTTTGGGCCAGTTTATTTTGATGTTTATCCTAATTTGTCTTTATCATTAAGTGATGAAAACATTTTTTATGCTCTAACATTAAATGTTAAAACTAATGGGTATAATTACATGCCTGGATTTGAAGTTATATGTATTTGTTATCGCATATACTACAAACCTATATATATATATATATATATATATATATATATATATATATATATATATATAATTTGTATATTTTGAATTTCTTTATATTATCGCCGCCTTAATGGTCGGCTAAATCTTCTTGTATTGAATCATGGCCTAGCATAGCTAAACTCTACTTTCAGATGCATTTGTTAACTTTTTCCTATTGTATATGTATGTTACTATATCAAAGGTAGTGTTGGTTTAACCGATAGGTTTGAGTTTTCTAGTGATATCTATGAGTTAACTATGTGGGTGTGCCCTTTTGCCGTTATGCCAATGGATAGGCGCAGGCGTTTGTGGGCGTAAAGCTTTTTTCAGGTTAACTCATAGACTATGGAATTTCTCAGTCAGTCCTATCTGGTTTGGAAAAGATCCACAGGATACTATTGATATAGTTAGATACGATCCACAAGAAATATGGTATCAGAGCCATTTGAGTGTAGAGATATAGTTATTGTTTAGTGTTTATGATTCAATACAATCCTTTCTTGATGAATCTTTTCAGTCTTAAGGACAATAATGTCCAGAACTCTATGGTTCAGGAGTATGATATTCCTGAAAATCTCGATCTGTTAAACAGATGGACTATTCCTAAGATACAGCCTAAAACAGTTTATAAAATTGGAACTTTTGAAAGAATATGCCTTAGACAGGTAGTTAAAACTACCGAGTCCTCTATCTCTTTAAACAATGAGGAAATGGTTATTAAACTACTTAGTAAAAATGATATTTTACCTTTTAAAAACACTCATAAGTTTATTCATATTGGATGCGTTCAAATTGCTTTCAGACCTCTTACTCTCAAAGGTCTCCCTGAAAGCTTTCTTGCTGCTCTAAGAGATGGCAGAAACTGTAACTGGAAACAATCCCTTATGGGAGTTATTGAGTCCAGTCTTGCGTTGGGACCTGTTTATTTCAATGTTTATCCTAACCATTCTCTCTCTTTATCTGATGAAAATATTCTTAATGCTTTAACTTTAAATGTTAAAACTCATGGTTATGATTATATGCCAGGTACACAGGTGATATGTATTTGCTATCGTATTTACTATAAACCTCTTTTTACTCTTAATCCTATGTGTAAAATAAGTGAAAAAGATAATAATGAAACTATTCTTATTGAAAAAATTTTGGTAAGTCTAGTATTACCAAAAGAAAGCATATAAAATGGGAAGAAATTAATTTTCCCGATAACTGGGTTTTGGAACAAACTGTGCCCAAAATTCCTTTTGTTAACAGTGACTTAAGTCACATAAAACATGATAATAATGGTGTTATCAATATTGGTTTTAATAGCCAAAGGAGACAAAATTCTCTTTCAAGATCCTTCTCAGGACACTCTTATATTTCTCCTTTAGATTATGAGGTTAACATTCCCTCTACGTCTAGAGCTTCTACTTCTTATTATAGAGAAAACGTGTTTTCTAAAAACAATGGTTTTGATGAAAACGATGTTATTATTAATAAAAATAATATTATTCACAATGCTGAAAAAGAACCCGAAACAATTTCGGAATGCAATTTCAAACTTTGATTTATGGATTTTAAACCTATCCTTGATTTTGCAAAAGGTTCTTCTACAAGGGCCTATATTAATAATGAATTCAACAATCCTAAATGGGATAATTTTAGAATTTGGTATTTTAAAACCTTTTCTAAAGATGATTTTGATTATTTTATCAAAAGCTTTTATGAATTTTGTGAGGAACACAATGAAATTACCTTTTATGTTCCTTGGTTCATAAAGACCTTTTATATTGATTATATATCTGTTATTGAGCGGGATTACAAAATCGTTGCCGGAGGAATTCAGAAATCTATCTTTCCTCCACACACCCCTTTCCAAATGGAAAAGAATGGCAGAACTTTTAATTTTCTTCCATTCTCTAAAATCATTGAAAATGATACTCTTCATATTACCGCTAAGCATATCAATTATATGATTGAGCAAAATAATTTCTGTAATATTTATCTCTCCATTCTCGGAGAAGAAATTATTTCTTTGCATGGAAAAATTGACAAAATTATTTCCTTACAAAATAAAATTGTCTCTCAGACAAAGTCTGAAGAAAAAGACAGCCATATTGACACAATTATCAAAACTGCCTCTTCTATTCAATCACCTATTGAAATTAAGGATTTCAAAACTGAAGCTTCTGTTTCTGAAATTGAAAAAATTCTTAATGAAAAACTTGAAAAAATGAACATTAATATTTCAGTTTTAAATAATGATCTTAAAGATAACCCTTCTAGTTCCTATGAGCTTGATAATCCAAGTATTAATAAAATTAAATGGGCCGATAAACCCAACTTAACTAAATACTATTATCAAAGGCCTACTCCTCTTGACGTTCTCCATGAAGAACAAGAAAACTTTTTTACTACCTCTTATTCAGGAAAAAGTATTTATGAATGGAATATTGATGGTGCTAGTGATAAACATATTTTCGCTCAGTGTCATAGAATGCTTATGTATAGTTCTGCTTGTAGAATTTGCGGTAATAATGATCTACAAACTGCTCAAGCAATAACAGTTGGTTTTACTGGCCAACTCAAAGGTTGGTGGGATAACTATTTAAACCCTAATAACAGAAACGAAATTCTTTCTTCTGTTAAAACTGAGAATAATGAAGTTAAAACTGATGTTGTTTATTCTCTTGTGTGTACTATATTAGAACACTTCACTGGCAGATTTACTAATAGATCTGAAAATACAAAAACTCTTCTTTTAAATATGAAGTGTAAAACTCTTACTGATTTTAGGTGGTATAAAGATACCTTTTTATCCAGAATTTATGATATTCCTGACTGTAATCAGGATATATGGAAGAATAAATATATTGATGGTCTTCCTTATCTTTTTGCTGAAAGAGTCAAGAAAATTTTAAGGAAAGACTGTGACTCTATCCATTATGAATTACACTCTTTTGGAAAAATTATCAGTATTTGTGTCCAAGAGGGATTAAATCTTTGTAACGAGCTTAAATTAAGAAATCAGATGAAAAGAGATAATCTCTTAGAAAAGAAGCAGTTGGGTCATTTCTGTGACCAATTTGGTTTAGATAATTCTAAACTTAAAAACAGTATGAATAAAAGAAATCGGAAAGATTCTAATTTTAATAGAAAAAATAAAAGGCACAAGAATTATCCTGTTAATGAAAATAAACAAGGTGATGATCGAGAAAGAAAACATGCCTATAGGCGTGGAAAGGGTAAAAGAAATTCTTTCAAAAATAAAAATTATTCTGACAAAATTATTTGTAGAAAGTGTGGCAGAAATGGCCATTATGCTAACCAATGTTATGCTAAAGATAAAATCAATAGCCTTGATATTGATGATGAATTAAAGAAAACTCTTTCTGAGATTATTATGGATTCTGATAATAATGCGTCTGAAGAAGAAAATATTTCTGAAAATTCTGACACTGATTTTTCTAAAGAGTCAAACTCTAATGATGAAAAAGAATGTGATAATTGCTTAAATGGTGAACCTTGTCTCAATCTTAATTGTATCAATAACAATAAAGATGATGACTATTATAGACTTATAAGTCAATTCCAAGACATGAATATAAGTGTCTTAGATAATAATAATAATATTATTGATTTTCTTAAACAGATCAAAGATCCCAGTCTAAGGGATAAAATTATTGAACAGTTTGATGATTCTTCTTTTAAAGGTAATACTAGCCTTTCTAATAAAGTCAGTAATAATAATTATTATAATATGGGAGAATTAGAAAAAATTCTTAAAAGCAAAAATATTAAACAAAATCCTGTTACTATAAATGATCTGACTCAAGAAATTGAAAAGATCAAAACTAATGTTAAAATACTTCAAAAGCAGAATATTGATATGTCCTTTCGACTTTCTCTTGTCGAAAAAGGAAAAGAAAAAATTAATGATTTTGATACTTGCACCACTTCTCATTATTTACCTAGTGGTGATCTCGATCTTGATAAAAACCATCTTTCAGCTATTGATATTGTTATGTCCCGTAAATGGTATACTAAGATTTCTCTTCTTATCAATAATTCTTTTAAAAAGGATTTTATTGCTATGATTGATAGTGGAGCCCACCAAAATGTTATCCAGGAAGGCATTATTCCCACTAAGTTTTTTGAAAAAACTACTCAATCTCTTTCACATGCTGGAGGAGGTCCTTTAAAAATTGAGTATAAACTTAGAAATGCCTCGGTTTGCATTAATAATTGCTGCATCCCTAATGACTTTTTAATTGTCAAAAACCTTACTAGCCAAATGATTGTGGGCCTTCCTTTTATTCAAAAAATTTATCCTATAACAGTAAGTGAAGAAGAAATTTCTGGTATTTATAAAGAAACACCTATTTCCTTTAACTTCATTACTAAACCTTTTAATAATATTTTTGATATTATCCAAAATCAAATTAAATACGAGAAATGTCAAATCAATTTTCTCAAAGAAGAGATTAATTCTTTCACTATTGAAGACAGAATTAAAAATCCTAAACTCCAGGATAGAGTCCGGCTTTTATTTAATAAGCTTTCCATTGATATTTGCAATGATTTCCCAAATGCTTTTTGGAACAGAAAGAAACATATAGTTTCTCTTCCTTATGAAGAAAATTTTAAAGATACTGATATTCCTACTAAATCTAGGCCTTGCCAGATGAAGTCTAATTATTTAGACCTTTGTAAAAAAGAAATTGATTCTTTATTACATAAGAAGCTTATTACACCTTCTAAGTCCCCCTGGTCTTGCACTGCTTTCTATGTTAATAAGCATTCTGAACAGGAACGTGGTGTTCCGAGATTAGTTATTAATTATAAACCTCTTAATAAAGCTTTAAAATGGGTTAGACACCCTATTCCTAATAAAAAGGATCTCTTAGATAGGTTAGTCAATGTTCTTGTCTTTTCCAAATTTGATTTAAAATCTGGATTTTGGCAGATACAGATTAACCCTGCTGATAGGTATAAAACTGCCTTCAATGTCCCCTCTGGGCATTATGAGTGGACTGTCATGCCTTTTGGTTTGAAGAATGCTCCCTCTGAGTTCCAACAAATTATGAATGATATTTTTAATCCCTTTAGTGACTTTATTATTGTCTATATTGATGATATTCTCGTTTTCTCCAAAGACATTGACGTACATTTTAAGCATCTTGACATCTTTAAAGAGATCGTCATAAAAAATGGTTTTGTCATTTCAAAGCCTAAAATGGTTTTATTCCAGACAAAAATTAAATTTTTAGGTCATTTTATTGAAAAGGGAAATATTATCCCTATTCAAAGAAGCATTGATTTTGGAAATAAATTTCCAGACACAATTACTGATAAAACTCAGTTACAGAGATTTTTGGGAAGCCTTAATTATGTTTCCCCTTACATCAAGAATCTTGCAGAAGACTCTGCTATTCTCTATGATAGACTTAAAAAGAATCCTCCACCTTGGAATGATAATCATACTAAAGCCATTTTAAAGATTAAAGAAAAGGTGAAGAATATTCCTTGCCTTTCTATTGCTAATCCTCTTTAGGAAAAAACCGTTGAAACAGATGCCTCTGATTTGGGTTATGGTAGTATTTTAAAACAGATTAACCCCATGAATAAACAAGAGTATATTGTCAGATTCTACTCTGGAAAATGGAATAATTCACAGAAAAATTATTCTACTATTGCTAAAGAAATTTTAGCTATTGTTAAAAGTGTCCTTAAATTCCAGGATGACTTATACAATCAGAAGTTTACTATAAAAACTGATTGTAAAGCTGCTACTTTCATGCTTACTAAGGATGTGGAACATAATGTTTCCAAGCAAATGTTTGCTAGATGGCAATCTCATCTTGCCTATTTTGATTTTAATATTGTCCATCTTAAAGGAAATGATAATCATATTCCTGATTTTCTAACCAGAGAATATATTTCTTGAATATCAGATATGAGTCTTTCTGGCAGAAGTTCCCAAACCTCTTATAGAGGAAGAGGAGGCAGAGGAGGAAGACCTCCTCTCATTCAGATGGGGCAAAGGTCCCTCTACCATCAGAATATTTATGGTGCTGGCTCTTTAAAAGAGCAAAATGAGTTCCAAGAATTTCTCAGACAAAAGGCTAAAGCCTCTACTTCAACAGAGAATAATTCTCTTAATGAAGAGGAAGTTTCTTATGCTTCCACTGTTCAGACGGAGACCAAATATTTTGATTCTCCTCACAAGAGTTTGATTCTTCTTATTGAAGATGGCGACGAGAAATTCCAAGAATCCCCATGGACTCTTATGGAAAAATACATCCCAAATATTTCTTGGGCAAGTCAGACTTATAAGCCTAGAGGTTTTTATGAGAACATTCTCATTGAGCTAGGCAGTGTTGATATTTCACACTTTCAGATCAAGAATAATATAAATTATTCAAAGTTTGTGATCAAAAAGATTTTTTCTATCCAGGAATGGGGAATCTCACCTATGGCTGAGAGGAAAGTGACTAATAAAAATAGTCAGGCTACTTTCCAATATAATTACTGGGACTATGTTGAATGTTTTTATAAAACTCTCCTCCATCAGAATGCTAAACATACTCACACCTGGTTGATTAAAATTTGTGAGAATGTTGGAAGGAATCAAATTCCTAATTGGTTCACCTCTTGGTGGTACACCTACGGGGCTTCGGTAGATATTCTACCTGACCATTTAAAGGGTCTCCTTGAAGAATATTCTATTACTTTTTCTTCAAGAAAAACTCATAATACAAGTGGTAAAGCCATTTTTTTATTCTTTGTTGACTCAGGTATACCTTGGGTTTGGAAATGGAGACCAGAATTCGGTTATACTGAATTCAATTTACTTTGCCTATGGAGAGTAAGTTCCACAAGGTTTTGGGGCAACCTAAATGTTGTCCAGGAAGGTTCTAAGGAACCCCCCATTCAAGATAATATTGATAGAATTCGATCTAAGATCGATGATTTCAAGACAGAGATAATCTCTGAAGATCTCCCTACTCTTTCAGAATTCACCAAAAGATACCAGGGAATCATCAATAAAGAAAAAATTGTTGATCTTTATATGGATCATCTTAAAAAGAATCTTTTTAAAGATATCGATTTTTCAGATCTAAAATCTGATTCCTCTATGGCCTCTGGGTCAGACATACAGGACTCCCAAGATCCAAATGAAGATTATCTGAATTTCTCTGTCCAGGAGAGCTTCGATCTTCTCAAAGAATCCCTTAAGGGGAAGATGAAAGAATAATTTCTTTATGGAAGAGATTAACCAAGAAGACTGGAGGCTCTTCAGAGTTGGACAAGGGCTGCATCACGAAATCTGGCAGATCCCTGTTCATATTCATTTTGATGAAGATAACAATAAGATTAAGGATAATAATTATCTTAAAGGACTCAGTAAGAAGATCAGGGTCCTAAAAATTTGTATCCCAATTCTTAAAAGTGCTCGCTTTAATCCTCAACAATTGAAGAGGTTCGAGAAGACTCTTATTCTTCTACAAAGGCAAGCTTCTTTGATGGCAATCTAAACCAAAGATCTTTCTGAGGAAGAGACGAATTAAATGTCGTCACCACATGCGTCACCAACAGACCAAGTTCTGTTCATGAATAGTTCTTACTATTTATTTTTTATTTTGGAATTCGGGGTTTCATGTCCGGCTCTTCCCTCTCTATATATAGGGATTTTCTTTTCTGTTTTTTAGTACGCTTGAGTTTGCTCGCTCTCTCTTTCCCTCTCTACAACCCCCTTGTATCTCTTTTTCTGTTCTCTTTTTTCGTGAAATAAACTGTTGGCCCTGGTGGCTCATTAAGGTATACTGTTTACTTTCTTTTTGTATATTTTGAATTTCTTTATATTATCACCGCCTTAATGGTCGGCTAAATCTTCTTGTATTGAATCATGGCCTAGCATAGCTAAACTCTACTTTCAGATGCATTTGTTAACTTTTTCCTATTGTATCTGTATTGTTGGTCCCGTTTTTTCATTCACAAACAAAGACAATATGGGAAATTAGGAGAAATTTTTGTTTTAACACTGATGTTATGCAAGTCAGTAAAGCAATAAAGAACACAACAATGTAAAGTGGTTCGGAGGCTCAAGCTCCTACATCCACTGCCTGATTTAACAGGAAATCCACTACCCGGGATTCTTGTTTTTAACGTGCCAAGGTGCACTCACAACTGGACTCACACCCCTCCGCGGAGCTGCCTCTCGAACTGGCCTCACATCCCTCTTCACTCAGGGACTGCCTCTCCTCACCTCACTGCAACACCTAACACTATTCTGGAAAGGGTTTAGTTTGGTTTGGTTCTCTCCAACTAGGTGAGATTTTCCCTTACATGGTTTTAGCCTTTAAGCTAAGGTTGGGAAAATCTCTCTAAGCTTAGGATGTATATGATGAGCTCGAGATACAAGCTGGACACTCAGAATATATGTGAAGACCCTAAAGTGGTCAGTGCCCTAGGTGTGAGATGTGCTTCCTTATACCTCCCTTGAACTGCACTTAATCTCTCACACCCTCACAGCTCGTAGGTGTAGATTTCCCTTATCTCACACTTGAAACCGCAGCTGGAAGCTTGTATTTATAGTGTAGATTCAAATGTTACCGTTGGAGGTAGTCACATTTGAATCCAGACTATCAGTAGGGAACACCTACTTTTCTTGGAACTCGGCCTTGTCAGTGTCAGATGAGTTGTCTTGACTTGATTGGTCCACGTGGACTGAGTCCAACGGCTCTTTGGTTCAGTGGACTTGATCAGGGCACACTGACTTCAGATGACTTATCCTCCACTGACTTGATAATCTTCAGTAGACATGAATGTCTTCAGTGTAGTTGTCTTTCAGTAGACTTTTGAAGATCTCTCCAAGAAGATTGTCATAAGGCTGAATGACAATCTTCCCTGACCACAGTAGCCTGACTCCTTTAGGACCTACTTGGTACAGCACTGATCCTCCTGATCATGCTCTTCACTGAGTAGTCTACTGACCAGCTTAGAATAGTCAGGTTTATACTCAGTGGGACTTCCTTCAGGCTTCTCTTCAGGTTCAGGTCTTCTGACATGGCTTCAGACTGTTCTCCTTGTGATGTCATCTTGACTTCCTCAGGCTCTGTCAGTGAGTTCTCCCTCACTAAGTTCCCCCTCAGTAGAGTTCTTCCCTCAGCTGAGTTCCTCTCAGCAGAGTTCCCCCTCACTGAGTTCCCCCCTCAGATGAGTTCTTCCTCCACTGATAACCTGTTCTCCTGAGAAACAACCTAGCCTGACCTGAAACTAAAAGATACTATCCTGACTGCATTCAAACCTATTACATGTGGTTTTGGAAAATCATCAAAACTAAAATATATCCCAACAATTTCCCCCTTTTTGATGATTCCAAAACTTCTAACCAAATGATTTTCTATTACAAGAATGATGTCAGAACACATGTAATAGTTTGAAATATTCAGAGAGTCCCATAGTTTTAAAACATTTAAGATCTGCTCGGTTGACCAATTTTCTTAACAAAACTAGATCAGTGGTCATGTGAACAACCCGCTCTGATACCAATTGTTGGTCCTAAAGGAGTCAGGCTACTGTGGTCAGGGAAGATTGTCATTCAGCCTTATGACAATCTTCTTGGAGAGATCTTCAAAAGTCTACTGAAAGACAACTACACTGAAGACATTCATGTCTACTGAAGATTATCAAGTCAGTGGAGGATAAGTCATCTGAAGTCAGTGTGCCCTGATCAAGTCCACTGAACCAAAGAGCCGTTGGACTCAGTCCACGTGGACCAATCAAGTCAAGACAACTCATCTGACACTGACAAGGCCGAGTTCCAAGAAAAGTAGGTGTTCCCTACTGATAGTCTGGATTCAAATGTGACTACCTCCAACGGTAACATTTGAATCTACACTATAAATACAAGCTTCCAGCTGCGGTTTCAAGTGTGAGATAAGGGAAATCTACACCTACGAGCTGTGAGGGTGTGAGAGATTAAGTGCAGTTCAAGGGAGGTATAAGGAAGCACATCTCACACCTAGGGCACTGACCACTTTAGGGTCTTCACATATATTCTGAGTGTCCAGCTTGTATCTCGAGCTCATCATATACATCCTAAGCTTAGAGAGATTTTCCCAACCTTAGCTTAAAGGCTAAAACCATGTAAGGGAAAATCTCACCTAGTTGGAGAGAACCAAACCAAACTAAACCCTTTCCAGAATAGTGTTAGGTGTTGCAGTGAGGTGAGGAGAGGCAGTCCCTGAGTGAAGAGGGATGTGAGGCCAGTTCGAGAGGCAGCTCCGCGGAGGGGTGTGAGTCCAGTTGTGAGTGCACCTTGGCACGTTAAAAACAAGAATCCCGGGTAGTGGATTTCCTGTTAAATCAGGCAGTGGATGTAGGAGCTTGAGCCTCCGAACCACTTTACATTGTTGTGTTCTTTATTGCTTTACTGACTTGCATAACATCAGTGTTAAAACAAAAATTTCTCCTAATTTCCCATATTGTCTTTGTTTGTGAATGAAAAAACGGGACCAACATGTATGTTACTATATCAAAGGTAGCGTTGGTTTAACCGATAGGTTTGAGTTTTCTAGTGATATCTATGAGTTAACTATGTGGGCGTGCCCTTTTGCCGTTATGCCAATGGATAGGCGCAGGCGTTTGTGGGCGTAAAGCTTTTTTCAGGTTAACTCATAGACTATGGAATTTCTCAGTCAGTCCTATCTGGTTTGGAAAAGATCCACAGGATACTATTGATATAGTTAGATACGATCCACAAGAAATATGGTATCTCGTATCTAACTATATCAATAGTATCCTGTGGATCTTTTCCAAACCAGATAGGACTGACTGAGAAATTCCATAGTCTATGAGTTAACCTGAAAAAAGCTTTACGCCCACAAACGCCTTCGCCTATCCATTGGCATAACGGCAAAAGGGCACGCCCACATAGTTAACTCATAGATATCACTTGAAAACTCAAACCTATCGGTTAAACCAACGCTACCTTTGATATAGTAACATACAGATACAATAGGAAAAAGTTAACAAATGCATCTGAAAGTAGAGTTTAGCTATGCTAGGCCATGATTCAATACAAGAAGATTTAGCCGACCATTAAGGCGGCGATAATATAAAGAAATTCAAAATATACAAAAAGAAAGTAAACAGTATACCTTAATGAGCCACCAGGGCCAACAGTTTATTTCACAAAAAAAGAGAACAGAAAAAGAGATACAAGGGGGTTGTAGAGAGGGAAAGAGAGAGCGAGCAAACTCAAGCGTACTCTAAAACAGAAAAGAAAATCCCTATATATAGAGAGGGAAGAGCCGGACATGAAACCCCGGATTCCAAAATAAAAAATGAATAGTAAGAACTATTCATGAACAGAACTTGGTCTGTTGGTGACGCATGTGGTGACGACATTTAATTCGTCTCTTCCTCAGAAAGATCTTTGGTTTAGATTGCCATCAAAGAAGCTTGCCTTTGTAGAAGAATAAGAGTCTTCTCGAACCTCTTCAATTGTTGAGGATTAAAGCGAGCACTTCTAAGAATTTGGATACAAATTTTTAAGACCCTGATCTTCTTACTGAGTCCTTTAAGATAATTATTATCCTTAATCTTATTGTTATCTTCATCAAAATGAATATGAACAGGGATCTGCCAGATTTCGTGATGCAGCCCTTGTCCAACTCTGAAGAGCCTCCAGTCTTCTTGGTTAATCTCTTCCATAAAGAAATTATTCTTTCATCTTCCCTTTAAGGGATTCTTTGAGAAGATCGAAGCTCTCCTGGACAGAGAAATTCAGATAATCTTCATTTGGATCTTGGGAGTCCTGTATGTCTGACCCAGAGGCCATAGAGGAATCAGATTTTAGATCTGAAAAATCGATATCTTTAAAAAGATTTTTTTAAGATGATCCATATAAAGATCAACAATTTTTTCTTTATTGATGATTCCCTGGTATCTTTTGGTGAATTCTGAAAGAGTAGGGAGATCTTCAGAGATTATCTCTGTCTTGAAATCATCGATCTTAGATCGAATTCTGTCAATATTATCTTGAATGGGGGGTTCCTTAGAACCTTCCTGGACAACATTTAGGTTGCCCCAAAACCTTGTGGAACTTACTCTCCATAGGCAAAGTAAATTGAATTCAGTATAACCGAATTCTGGTCTCCATTTCCAAACCCAAGGTATACCTGAGTCAACAAAGAATAAAAAAATAGTTTTACCACTTGTATTATGAGTTTTTCTTGAAGAAAAAGTAATAGAATATTCTTCAAGGAGACCCTTTAAATGGTCAGGTAGAATATCTACCGAAGCCCCGTAGGTGTTCCACCAAGAGGTGAACCAATTAGGAATTTGATTCCTTCCAACATTCTCACAAATTTTAATCAACCAGGTGTGAGTATGTTTAGCATTCTGATGGAGGAGAGTTTTATAAAAACTTTCAACATAGTCCCAGTAATTATACTGGAAAGTAGCCTGACTATTTTTATTAGTCACTTTCCTCTCAGCCATAGGTGAGATTCCCCATTCCTGGATAGAAAAAATCTTTTTGATCACAAACTTTGAATAATTTATATTATTCTTGATCTGAAAGTGTGAAATATCAACACTGCCTAGCTCAATGAGAATGTTCTCATAAAAACCTCTAGGCTTATAAGTCTGACTTGCCCAAGAAATATTTGGGATGTATTTTTCCATAAGAGTCCATGGGGATTCTTGGAATTTCTCGTCGCCATCTTCAATAAGAAGAATCAAACTCTTGTGAGGAGAATCAAAATATTTGGTCTCCGTCTGAACAGTGGAAGCATAAGAAACGTCCTCTTCATTAAGAGAATTATTCTCTGTTGAAGTAGAGGCTTTAGCCTTTTGTCTGAGAAATTCTTGGAACTCCTTTTGCTCTTTTAAAGAGCCAGCACCAGAAATATTCTGATGGTAGAGGGACCTTTGCCCCATCTGAATGAGAGGAGGTCTTCCTCCTCTGCCTCCTCTTCCTCTATAAGAGGTTTGGGAACTTCTGCCAGAAAGACTCATATCTGATATTCAAGAAATATATTCTCTGGTTAGAAAATCAGGAATATGATTATCATTTCCTTTAAGATGGACAATATTAAAATCAAAATAGGCAAGATGAGATTGCCATCTAGCAAACATTTGCTTGGAAACATTATGTTCCACATCCTTAGTAAGCATGAAAGTAGCAGCTTTACAATCAGTTTTTATAGTAAACTTCTGATTGTATAAGTCATCCTGGAATTTAAGGACACTTTTAACAATAGCTAAAATTTCTTTAGCAACAGTAGAATAATTTTTCTGTGAATTATTCCATTTTCCAGAGTAGAATCTGACAATATACTCTTGTTTATTCATGGGGTTAATCTGTTTTAAAATACTACCATAACCCAAATTAGAGGCATCTGTTTCAAAGGTTTTTTCCCAAAGAGGATTAGCAATAGAAAGGCAAGGAATATCTTCACCTTTTCTTTAATCTTTAAAATGGCTTTAGTATGATTATCATTCCAAGGTGGATGATTCTTTTTAAGTCTATCATAGAGAATAGCAGAGTCTTCTGCAAGATTCTTGATGTAAGGGGAAACATAATTAAGGCTTCCCAAAAATCTCTGTAACTGAGTTTTATCAGTAATTGTGTCTGGAAATTTATTTCCAAAAGCAATGCTTCTTTGAATAGGGATAATATTTCCCTTTTCAATAAAATGACCCAAAAAATTAATTTTTGTCTGGAATAAAACCATTTTAGGCTTTGAAATGACTAAACCATTTTTTATGACGATCTCTTTAAAGATGCCAATATGCTTAAAATGTACGTCAATGTCTTTGGAGAAAACGAGAATATCATCAATATAGACAATAATAAAGTCACTAAAGGGATTAAAAATATCATTCATAATTTGTTGGAACTCAGAGGGAGCATTCTTCAAACCAAAAGGCATGACAGTCCACTCATAATGCCCAGAGGGGACATTGAAGGCAGTTTTATACCTATCAGCAAGGTTAATCTGTATCTGCCAAAATCCAGATTTTAAATCAAATTTGGAAAAGACAAGAGCATTGACTAACCTATCTAAGAGATCATTTTTATTAGGAATAGGGTGTCTAACCCATTTTAAAGCTTTATTAAGAGGTTTATAATTAATAACTAATCTCGGAACACCACGTTCCTGTTCAGAATGCTTATTAACATAGAAAGCAGTGCAAGACCAGGGGGACTTAGAAGGTGTAATAAGTTTCTTATGTAATAAAGAATCAATTTCTTTTTTACAAAGGTCTAAATAATTAGACTTCATCTGGCAAGGCCTAGATTTAGTAGGAATATCAGTATCTTTAAAATTTTCTTCATAAGGAAGAGAAACTATATGTTTCTTTCTGTTCCAAAAAGCATTTGGGAAATCATTGCAAATATCAATGGAAAGCTTATTAAATAAAAGCCGGACTCTATCCTGGAGTTTAGGATTTTTAATTCTGTCTTCAATAGTGAAAGAATTAATCTCTTCTTTGAGAAAATTGATTTGACATTTCTCGTATTTAATTTGATTTTGGATAATATAAAAAATATTATTAAAAGGTTTAGTAATGAAGTTAAAGGAAATAGGTGTTTCTTTATAAATACCAGAAATTCCTTCTTCACTTACTGTTATAGGATAAATTTTTTGAATAAAAGGAAGGCCCACAATCATTTGGCTAGTAAGGTTTTTGACAATTAAAAAGTCATTAGGGATGCAGCAATTATTAATGCAAACCGAGGCATTTCTAAGTTTATACTCAATTTTTAAAGGACCTCCTCCAGCATGTGAAAGAGATTGAGTAGTTTTTTCAAAAAACTTAGTGGGAATAATGCCTTCCTGGATAACATTTTGGTCGGCTCCACTATCAATCATAGCAATAAAATCCTTTTTAAATGAATTATTGATAAGAAGAGAAATCTTAGTATACCATTTACGGGACATAACAATATCAATAGCTGAAAGATGGTTTTTATCAAGATCGAGATCACCACTAGGTAAATAATGAGAAGTGGTGCAAGTATCAAAATCATTAATTTTTTCTTTTCCTTTTTCGACAAGAGAAAGTCGAAAGGACAGATCAATATTCTGCTTTTGAAGTATTTTAACATTAGTTTTGATCTTTTCAATTTCTTGAGTCAGATCATTTATAGTAACAGGATTTTGTTTAATATTTTTGCTTTTAAGAATTTTTTCTAATTCTCCCATATTATAATAATTATTATTACTGACTTTATTAGAAAGGCTAGTATTACCTTTAAAAGAAGAATCATCAAACTGTTCAATAATTTTATCCCTTAGACTGGGATCTTTGATCTGTTTAAGAAAATCAATAATATTATTATTATTATCTAAGACACTTATATTCATGTCTTGGAATTGACTTATAAGTCTATAATAGTCATCATCTTTATTGTTATTGATACAATTAAGATTGAGACAAGGTTCACCATTTAAGCAACTATCACATTCTTTTTCATCATTAGAGTTTGACTCTTTAGAAAAATCAGTGTCAGAATTTTCAGAAATATTTTCTTCTTCAGACGCATTATTATCAGAATCCATAATAATCTCAGAAAGAGTTTTCTTTAATTCATCATCAATATCAAGGCTATTGATTTTATCTTTAGCATAACATTAGTTAGCATAATGGCCATTTCTGCCACACTTTCTACAAATAATTTTGTCAGAATAATTTTTATTTTTGAAAGAATTTCTTTTACCCTTTCCACGCCTATAGGCATGTTTTCTTTCTCGATCATCACCTTGTTTATTTTCATTAACAGGATAATTCTTGTGCCTTTTATTTTTTCTTTTAAAATTAGAATCTTTCTGATTTCTTTTATTCATACTGTTTTTAAGTTTAGAATTATCTAAACCAAATTGGTCACAGAAATGACCCAACTGCTTCTTTTCTAAGAGATTATCTCTTTTCATCTGATTTCTTAATTTAAGCTCGTTACAAAGATTTAATCCCTCTTGGACACAAATACTGATAATTTTTCCAAAAGAGTGTAATTCATAATGTATAGAGTCAGAGTCTTTCCTTAAAATTTTCTTGACTCTTTCAGCAAAAAGATAAGGAAGACCATCAATAAATTTATTCTTCCATATATCCTGATTACAGTCAGTAATATCATAAATTCTGGATAAAAAGGTATCTTTATACCACCTAAAATCAGTAAGAGTTTTACACTTCATATTTAAAAGAAGAGTTTTTGTATTTTCAGATCTATTAGTAAATCTGCCAGTGAAGTGTTCTAATATAGTACACACAAGAGAATAAACAGCATCAGTTTTAACTTCATTATTCTCAGTTTTAACAGAAGAAAGAATTTTGTTTCTGTTATTAGGGTTTAAATAGTTATCCCACCAACCTTTGAGTTGGCCAGTAAAACCAACTGTTATTGCTTGAGCAGTTTGTAGATCATTATTACCGCAAATTCTACAAGCAGAACTATACATAAGCATTCTATGACACTGAGCGAAAATATGTTTATCACTAGCACCATCAATATTCCATTCATAAATACTTTTTCCTGAATAAGAGGTAGTAAAAAAGTTTTCTTGTTCTTCATGGAGAACGTCAAGAGGAGTAGGCCTTTGATAATAGTATTTAGTTAAGTTGGGTTTATCGGCCCATTTAATTTTATTAATACTTGGATTATCAAGCTCATAGGAACTAGAAGGGTTATCTTTAAGATCATTATTTAAAACTGAAATATTAATGTTCATTTTTTCAAGTTTTTCATTAAGAATTTTTTCAATTTCAGAAACAGAAGCTTCAGTTTTGAAATCCTTAATTTCAATAGGTGATTGAATAGAAGAGGCAGTTTTGATAACTGTGTCAATATGGCTGTCTTTTTCTTCAGACTTTGTCTGAGAGACAATTTTATTTTGTAAGGAAATAATTTTCTCAATTTTTCCATGCAAAGAAATAATTTCTTCTCCGAGAATGGAGAGATAAATATTACAGAAATTATTTTGCTCAATCATATAATTGATATGCTTAGCGGTAATATGAAGAGTATCATTTTCAATGATTTTAGAGAATGGAAGAAAATTAAAAGTTCTGCCATTCTTTTCCATTTGGAAAGGGGTGTGTGGAGGAAAGATAGATTTCTGAATTCCTCCGGCAACGATTTTGTAATCCCGCTCAATAACAGATATATAATCAATATAAAAGGTCTTTATGAACCAAGGAACATAAAAGGTAATTTCATTGTGTTCCTCACAAAATTCATAAAAGCTTTTGATAAAATAATCAAAATCATCTTTAGAAAAGGTTTTAAAATACCAAATTCTAAAATTATCCCATTTAGGATTGTTGAATTCATTATTAATATAGGCCCTTGTAGAAGAACCTTTTGCAAAATCAAGGATAGGTTTAAAATCCATAAATCAAAGTTTGAAATTGCATTCCGAAATTGTTTCGGGTTCTTTTTCAGCATTGTGAATAATATTATTTTTATTAATAATAACATCGTTTTCATCAAAACCATTGTTTTTAGAAAACACGTTTTCTCTATAATAAGAAGTAGAAGCTCTAGACGTAGAGGGAATGTTAACCTCATAATCTAAAGGAGAAATATAAGAGTGTCCTGAGAAGGATCTTGAAAGAGAATTTTGTCTCCTTTGGCTATTAAAACCAATATTGATAACACCATTATTATCATGTTTTATGTGACTTAAGTCACTGTTAACAAAAGGAATTTTGGGCACAGTTTGTTCCAAAACCCAGTTATCGGGAAAATTAATTTCTTCCCATTTTATATGCTTTCTTTTGGTAATACTAGACTTACCAAAATTTGTTTCAATAAAAATAGTTTCATTATTATCTTTTTCACTTATTTTACACATAGGATTAAGAGTAAAAAGAGGTTTATAGTAAATACGATAGCAAATACATATCACATGTGTACCTGGCATATAATCATAACCATGAGTTTTAACATTTAAAGTTAAAGCATTAAGAATATTTTCATCAGATAAAGAGAGAGAAAGGTTAGGATAAACATTGAAATAAACAGGTCCTAACGCAAGACTGGACTCAATAACTCCCATAAGGGATTGTTTCCAGTTACAGTTTCTGCCATCTCTTAGAGCAGCAAGAAAGCTTTCAGGGAGACCTTTGAGAGTAAGAGGTCTGAAAGCAATTTGAACGCATCCAATATGAATAAACTTATGAGTGTTTTTAAAAGGTAAAATATCATTTTTACTAAGTAGTTTAATAACCATTTCCTCATTGTTTAAAGAGATAGAGGACTCGGTAGTTTTAACTACCTGTCTAAGGCATATTCTTTCAAAAGTTCCAATTTTATAAACTGTTTTAGGCTGTATCTTAGGAATAGTCCATCTGTTTAACAGATCGAGATTTTCAGGAATATCATACTCCTGAACCATAGAGTTCTGGACATTATTGTCCTTAAGACTGAAAAGATTCATCAAGAAAGGATTGTATTGAATCATAAACACTAAACAATAACTATATCTCTACACTCAAATGGCTCTGATACCATATTTCTTGTGGATCGTATCTAACTATATCAATAGTATCCTGTGGATCTTTTCCAAACCAGATAGGACTGACTGAGAAATTCCATAGTCTATGAGTTAACCTGAAAAAATCTTTACGCCCACAAACGCCTGCGCCTATCCATTGGCATAACGGCAAAAGGGCACGCCCACATAGTTAACTTATAGATATCACTAGAAAACTTAAACCTATCGGTTAAACCAACGCTACCTTTGATATAGTAACATACAGATACAATAGGAAAAAGTTAACAAATGCATCTGAAAGTAGAGTTTAGCTATGCTAGGCCATGATTCAATACAAGAAGATTTAGCCGACCATTAAGGCGGCGATAATATAAAGAAATTCAAAATATACAAAAAGAAAGTAAACAGTATACCTTAATGACCCACCAGGGCCAACAGTTTATTTCACAAAAAAGGAGAACAGAAAAAGAGATACAAGGGGGTTGTAGAGAAGGGAAGAGAGAGCGAGCAAACTCAAGCATACTAAAAAACAGAAAAGAAAATCCCTATATATAGAGAGGGAAGAGCCGGACATGAAACCCCGGATTCCAAAATAAAAAATGAATAGTAAGAACTATTCATGAACAGAACTTGGTCTGTTGGTGACGACATTTAATTCGTCTCTTCCTCAGAAAGATCTTTGGTTTAGATTGCCATCAAAGAAGCTTGCCTTTGTAGAAGAATAAGAGTCTTCTCGAACCTCTTCAATTGTTGAGGATTAAGGCGAGCACTTTTAAGAATTGGGATACAAATTTTTAGGACCCTGATCTTCTTACTGAGTCCTTTAAGATAATTATTATCCTTAATCTTATTGTTATATTCATCAAAATGAATATGAACAGGGATCTGCCAGATTTCGTGATGCAGCCCTTGTCCAACTCTGAAGAGCCTCCAGTCTTCTTGGTTAATCTCTTCCATAAAGAAATTATTCTTTCATCTTCCCTTTAAGGGATTCTTTGAGAAGATCGAAGCTCTCCTGGACAGAGAAATTCAGATAATCTTCATTTGGATCTTGGGAGTCCTGTATGTCTGACCCAGAGGCCATAGAGTAATCAGATTTTAGATCTGAAAAATCGATATCTTTAAAAAGATTCTTTTTAAGATGATCCATATAAAGATCAACAATTTTTTCTTTATTGATGATTCACTGGTATCTTTTGGTGAATTCTGAAAGAGTAGGGAGATCTTCAGAGATTATCTCTGTCTTGAAATCATCGATCTTAGATCGAATTCTGTCAATATTATCTTGAATGGGGGGTTCCTTAGAACCTTCCTGGACAACATTTAGGTTGCCCCAAAACCTTGTGGAACTTACTCTCCATAGGCAAGGTAAATTGAATTCAGTATAACCGAATTCTGGTCTCCATTTCCAAACCCAAGGTATACCTGAGTCAACAAAGAATAAAAAAGTTGCTTTACCACTTGTATTATGAGTTTTTCTTGAAGAAAAAGTAATAGAATATTCTTCAAGGAGACCCTTTAAATGGTCAGGTAGAATATCTACCGAAGCCCCGTAGGTGTTCCACCAAGAGGTGAACCAATTAGGAATTTGATTCCTTCCAACATTCTCACAAATTTTAATCAACCAGGTGTGAGTATGTTTAGCATTCTGATGGAGGAGAGTTTTATAAAAACTTTCAACATAGTCCCAGTAATTATACTGGAAAGTAGCCTGACTATTTTTATTAGTCACTTTCCTCTCAGCCATAGGTGAGATTCCCCATTCCTGGATAGAAAAAATCTTTTTGATCACAAACTTTGAATAATTTATATTATTCTTGATCTGAAAGTGTGAAATATCAACACTGCCTAGCTCAATGAGAATGTTCTCATAAAAACATCTAGGCTTATAAGTCTGACTTGCCCAAGAAATATTTGGGATGTATTTTTCCATAAGAGTCCATGGGGATTCTTGGAATTTCTCGTCGCCATCTTCAATAAGAAGAATCAAACTCTTGTGAGGAGAATCAAAATATTTGGTCTCCGTCTGAACAGTGGAAGCATAAGAAACTTCCTCTTCATTAAGAGAATTATTCTCTGTTGAAGTAGAGGCTTTAGCCTTTTGTCTGATAAATTCTTGGAACTCCTTTTGCTCTTTTAAAGAGCCAGCACCAGAAATATTCTGATGGTAGAGGGACCTTTGCCCCATCTGAATGAGAGGAGGTCTTCCTCCTCTGCCTCCTCTTCCTCTATAAGAGGTTTGGGAACTTCTGCCAGAAAGACTCATATCTGATATTCAAGAAATATATTCTCTGGTTAGAAAATCAGGAATATGATTATCATTTCCTTTAAGATGGACAATATTAAAATCAAAATAGGCAAGATGAGATTGCCATCTAGCAAACATTTGCTTGGAAACATTATGTTCCACATCCTTAGTAAGCATGAAAGTAGCAGCTTTACAATCAGTTTTTATAGTAAACTTCTGATTGTATAAGTCATCCTGGAATTTAAGGACACTTTTAACAATAGCTAAAATTTCTTTAGCAACAGTAGAATAATTTTTCTGTGAATTATTCCATTTTCCAGAGTAGAATCTGACAATATACTCTTGTTTATTCATGGGGTTAATCTGTTTTAAAATACTACCATAACCCAAATTAGAGGCATATGTTTCAACGGTTTTTTCCCAAAGAGGATTAGCAATAGAAAGGCAAGGAATATTCTTCACCTTTTCTTTAATCTTTAAAATGGCTTTAGTATGATTATCATTCCAAGGTGGAGGATTCTTTTTAAGTCTATCATAGAGAATAGCAGAGTCTTCTGCAAGATTCTTGATGTAAGGGGAAACATAATTAAGGCTTCCCAAAAATCTCTGTAACTGAGTTTTATCAGTAATTGTGTCTGGAAATTTATTTCCAAAATCAATGCTTCTTTGAATAGGGATAATATTTCCCTTTTCAATAAAATGACCTAAAAATTTAATTTTTGTCTGGAATAAAACCATTTTAGGCTTTGAAATGACAAAACCATTTTTTTATGACGATCTCTTTAAAGATATCAAGATGCTTAAAATGTACGTCAATGTCTTTGGAGAAAACGAGAATATCATCAATATAGACAATAATAAAGTCACTAAAGGGATTAAAAATATCATTCATAATTTGTTGGAACTCAGAGGGAGCATTCTTCAAACCAAAAGGCATGACAGTCCACTCATAATGCCCAGAGGGGACATTGAAGGCAGTTTTATACCTATCAGCAGGGTTAATCTGTATCTGCCAAAATCCAGATTTTAAATCAAATTTGGAAAAGACAAGAGCATTGACTAACCTATCTAAGAGATCATTTTTATTAGGAATAGGGTGTCTAACCCATTTTAAAGCTTTATTAAGAGGTTTATAATTAATAACTAATCTCGGAACACCACGTTACTGTTCAGAATGCTTATTAACATAGAAAGCAGTGCAAGACCAGGGGGACTTAGAAGGTGTAATAAGCTTCTTATGTAATAAAGAATCAATTTCTTTTTTACAAAGGTCTAAATAATTAGACTTCATCTGGCAAGGCCTAGATTTAGTAGGAATATCAGTATCTTTAAAATTTTCTTCATAAGGAAGAGAAACTATATGTTTCTTTCTGTTCTAAAAAGCATTTGGGAAATCATTGCAAATATCAATGGAAAGCTTATTAAATAAAAGTCGGACTCTATCCTGGAGTTTAGGATTTTTAATTCTGTCTTCAATAGTGAAAGAATTAATCTTTTCTTTGAGAAAATTGATTTGACATTTCTCGTATTTAATTTGATTTTGGATAATATAAAAAATATTATTAAAAGGTTTAGTAATGAAGTTAAAGGAAATAGGTGTTTCTTTATAAATACCAGAAATTCCTTCTTCACTTACTGTTATAGGATAAATTTTTTGAATAAAAGGAAGGCCCACAATCATTTGGCTAGTAAGGTTTTTTACAATTAAAAAGTCATTAGGGATGCAGCAATTATTAATGCAAACCGAGGCATTTCTAAGTTTATACTCAATTTTTAAAGGACCTCCTCCAGCATGTGAAAGAGATTGAGTAGTTTTTTCAAAAAACTTAGTGGGAATAATGCCTTCCTGGATAACATTTTGGTCGGCTCCACTATCAATCATAGCAATAAAATCCTTTTTAAAAGAATTATTGATAAGAAGAGAAATCTTAGTATACCATTTACGGGACATAACAATATCAATAGCTGAAAGATGGTTTTTATCAAGATCGAGATCACCACTAGGTAAATAATGAGAAGTGGTGCAAGTATCAAAATCATTAATTTTTTCTTTTCCTTTTTCGACAAGAGAAAGTCGAAAGGACAGATCAATATTCTGCTTTTGAAGTATTTTAACATTAGTTTTGATCTTTTCAATTTCTTGAGTCAGATCATTTATAGTAACAGGATTTTGTTTAATATTTTTGCTTTTAAGAATTTTTTCTAATTCTCCCATATTATAATAATTATTATTACTGACTTTATTAGAAAGGCTAGTATTACCTTTAAAAGAAGAATCATCAAACTGTTCAATAATTTTATCCCTTAGACTGGGATCTTTGATCTGTTTAAGAAAATCAATAATATTATTATTATTATCTAAGACACTTATATTCATGTCTTGGAATTGACTTATAAGTCTATAATAGTCATCATCTTTATTGTTATTGATACAATTAAGATTGAGACAAGGTTCACCATTTAAGCAACTATCACATTCTTTTTCATCATTAGAGTTTGACTCTTTAGAAAAATCAGTGTCAGAATTTTCAGAAATATTTTCTTCTTCAGACGCATTATTATCAGAATCCATAATAATCTCAGAAAGAGTTTTCTTTAATTCATCATCAATATCAAGGCTATTGATTTTATCTTTAGCATAACATTGGTTAGCATAATGGCCATTTCTGCCACACTTTCTACAAATAATTTTGTCAGAATAATTTTTATTTTTGAAAGAATTTCTTTTACCCTTTCCACGCCTATAGGCATGTTTTCTTTCTCGATCATCACCTTGTTTATTTTCATTAACAGGATAATTCTTGTGCCTTTTATTTTTTCTTTTAAAATTAGAATCTTTCCGATTTCTTTTATTCATACTGTTTTTAAGTTTAGAATTATCTAAACCAAATTGGTCACAGAAATGACCCAACTGCTTCTTTTCTAAGAGATTATCTCTTTTCATCTGATTTCTTAATTTAAGCTCGTTACAAAGATTTAATCCCTCTTGGACACAAATACTGATAATTTTTCCAAAAGAGTGTAATTCATAATGGATAGAGTCAGAGTCTTTCCTTAAAATTTTCTTGACTCTTTCAGCAAAAAGATAAGGAAGACCATCAATAAATTTATTCTTCCATATATCCTGATTACAGTCAGTAATATCATAAATTCTGGATAAAAAGGTATCTTTATACCACCTAAAATCAGTAAGAGTTTTACACTTCATATTTAAAAGAAGAGTTTTTGTATTTTCAGATCTATTAGTAAATCTGCCAGTGAAGTGTTCTAATATAGTACACACAAGAGAATAAACAGCATCAGTTTTAACTTCATTATTCTCAGTTTTAACAGAAGAAAGAATTTTGTTTCTGTTATTAGGGTTTAAATAGTTATCCCACCAACCTTTGAGTTGGCCAGTAAAACCAACTGTTATTGCTTGAGCAGTTTGTAGATCATTATTACCGCAAATTCTACAAGCAGAACTATACATAAGCATTCTATTACACTGAGCGAAAATATGTTTATCACTAGCACCATCAATATTCCATTCATAAATACTTTTTCCTGAATAAGAGGTAGTAAAAAAGTTTTCTTGTTCTTCATGGAGAACGTCAAGAGGAGTAGGCCTTTGATAATAGTATTTAGTTAAGTTGGGTTTATCGGCCCATTTAATTTTATTAATACTTGGATTATCAAGCTCATAGGAACTAGAAGGGTTATCTTTAAGATCATTATTTAAAACTGAAATATTAATGTTCATTTTTTCAAGTTTTTCATTAAGAATTTTTTCAATTTCAGAAACAGAAGCTTCAGTTTTGAAATCCTTAATTTCAATAGGTGATTGAATAGAAGAGGCAGTTTTGATAACTGTGTCAATATGGCTGTCTTTTTCTTCAGACTTTGTCTGAGAGACAATTTTATTTTGTAAGGAAATAATTTTCTCAATTTTTCCATGCAAAGAAATAATTTCTTCTCCGAGAATGGAGAGATAAATATTGCAGAAATTATTTTGCTCAATCATATAATTGATATGCTTAGCGGTAATATGAAGAGTATCATTTTCAATGATTTTAGAGAATGGAAGAAAATTAAAAGTTCTGCCATTCTTTTCCATTTGGAAAGGGGTGTGTGGAGGAAAGATAGATTTCTGAATTCCTCCGGCAACGATTTTGTAATCCCGCTCAATAACAGATATATAATCAATATAAAAGGTCTTTATGAACCAAGGAACATAAAAGGTAATTTCATTGTGTTCCTCACAAAATTCATAAAAGCTTTTGATAAAATAATCAAAATCATCTTTAGAAAAGGTTTTAAAATACCAAATTCTAAAATTATCCCATTTAGGATTGTTGAATTCATTATTAATATAGGCCCTTGTAGAAGAACCTTTTGCAAAATCAAGGATAGGTTTAAAATCCATAAATCAAAGTTTGAAATTGCATTCCGAAATTGTTTCGGGTTCTTTTTCAGCATTGTGAATAATATTATTTTTATTAATAATAACATCGTTTTCATCAAAACCATTGTTTTTAGAAAACACGTTTTCTCTATAATAAGAAGTAGAAGCTCTAGACGTAGAGGGAATGTTAACCTCATAATCTAAAGGAGAAATATAAGAGTGTCCTTAGAAGGATCTTGAAAGATAATTTTGTCTCCTTTGGCTATTAAAACCAATATTGATAACACCATTATTATCATGTTTTATGTGACTTAAGTCACTGTTAACAAAAGGAATTTTGGGCACAGTTTGTTCCAAAACCCAGTTATCAGGAAAATTAATTTCTTCCCATTTTATATGCTTTCTTTTGGTAATACTAGACTTACCAAAATTTGTTTCAATAAGAATAGTTTCATTATTATCTTTTTCACTTATTTTACACATAGGATTAAGAGTAAAAAGAGGTTTATAGTAAATACAATAGCAAATACATATCACCTGTGTACCTGGCATATAATCATAACCATGAGTTTTAACATTTAAAGTTAAAGCATTAAGAATATTTTCATCAGATAAAGAGAGAGAAAGGTTAGGATAAACATTGAAATAAACAGGTCCTAACGCAAGACTGGACTCAATAACTCCCATAAGGGATTGTTTCCAGTTACAGTTTCTGCCATCTCTTAGAGCAGCAAGAAAGCTTTCAGGGAGACCTTTGAGAGTAAGAGGTCTGAAAGCAATTTGAACGCATCCAATATGAATAAACTTATGAGTGTTTTTAAAAGGTAAAATATCATTTTTACTAAGTAGTTTAATAACCATTTCCTCATTGTTTAAAGAGATAGAGGACTCAGTAGTTTTAACTACCTGTCTAAGGCATATTCTTTCAAAAGTTCCAATTTTATAAACTGTTTTAGGTTGTATCTTAGGAATAGTCCATCTGTTTAACAGATCGAGATTTTCAGGAATATCATACTCCTGAACCATAGAGTTCTGGACATTATTGTCCTTAAGACTGAAAAGATTCATCAAGAAAGGATTGTATTGAATCATAAACACTATATATATATATATTATATATATATATATATATATTATATATATATCAGTTCTTTTAAAATTTTGAAACTAATGATTATAATTTTTTATCATTCATTTTATGCTAAATTTTATAATTTATATGGTGCTTAGAGTAAAAAAAAGGGAGGCGGATGCCTTTAAAAAGCAAACAATAAAGTATTATTATTAAATTTAGGAATTGAAAACCCAAAATATGACTCCGAGGCATTTGCAGACTTTGTCAGATGCTCTATCACCATTTTTGTTGTACGTGAGCTTCAAGCACGAATTGGTTTCAGGGTGTCTTCCACTTACCATTGTACAGTTTATGCTATATTTTTTGTAGAAAAGTTACTGCAGAGTAACTCTGTTGGTGAGAGAAAATAGAAATTTGAGTTATAACCTATGTCCACAATGGTAGTAACTAATGTACATGCATTATAACTATTGAGATAACCACTATTGTGGTTGTTCTTATCCCTTTGTTGCTATGATAGCAATACTTTTAATCATTCAAGCTTCCTTTAGTTATTTTGGGTTGGGGAAAAATATCCAATTCCATTAAAATAATGATAAATATAACTAAAAATTATTTCATGTTGTATTTGTGTTTTATACATTAACATAAATTAAATAGAGTGATTAATCAGATGACTTAGCCCACCTGACCACTGGAATCCTCACACAGATAAATTTAAAAAAAAAAAAAAAAAAAAAAACTAAACTAAACTAAACTGAGGGATTAATTCTTAGATTATTTTAACAATATAATAATCACCTAAATTTGAACAAACTCATAACCCAATCACCAACTGAAGGTCCAGCACTAAATTATAGCAAGTCCAATTTCACTTTTTTTTAAAATAAAATTATATATTGGAGTACTGTCGTCGAAAATTTGTTGCCTACGTTTGCAACCTCTTTTTTCGACGACTCAGCTTTAATCGCAAATCAGCGATTTTTTTTTTTTAGAGTGTTAATTATTCAACAAAGAATTAACAATATGATCTATCGCTTTCTTAACCATTTTCATTGAAGAATTTGAACTGAATTACTCAATAATAAATTACCAGTGTATATTAATTGGAGATAGATATTAGATAGATGGATGTAGTACATACCTGTACTCAAAAGTAGTGCTCAGCAATGGAAGAGATATCAATAATGGAATAGACTCGGAGCTAAGTTGACGGATCCATATCTAAAAGACTAAATCTAAATCAACGTGTTTAAAAGAGTTTTGTTCAGTTTCTAAAAGTAAAATATAGTCACACCCGTATGATAAATAGCATAAATATTCAAGAAATTGCAACTTACATAATATGTAAGAATTACAAAATATGGAAAATGAGATGATGAGAGAAGAATAAATGTTATTAAAGGAAATGCTAACATGTGTAATTATGGAAAATCAATGACACTAATTAGATAGATAAAACGAAATTAACTAAATACCTGTACTCGATCGACCGAAGTAATGCTTAGCAAAAGAAATTAATCCGATGCAGATTTGTCGAAGCTGGATGGATATATATGGCTATAAATTTGAGAGGCTATCGTATATCTTTTTCAAAATTGGAGTATTTCTTTGTTTGCTGCCAAATTCCATATTATTTGGAGCATATTACATATCCGATAAGTGGCAGACAACGGTGGGCATATTACCTTATCTTTATTAATAATAATTCAAAAGGAGTAGCAATAATAGGTATACTACTTTTCCGACAATCTTCTTTTTTCTACTTTTTAGATTTTGTCATATTATCCCTTTCACAATGAGCTGGATAGCAATATATTAATATTAGTCATTCGAGCTTCCTTTGCTTATTTTTTGTTGGGAAAATAGCTAATTCCTTTACAATTATGATAAATGTAAATTTCATGATATATTTGACTTTAAAACATATTAAATAATGGTAGGTTTTATATGAAAATTATTTATGATAAATTTATTATGAAATTGTTTTGAAGTATCGAATATATGATCAGAGTATCGATAATCTCATCAGGGGTATCGTTAGTGTGAGTACAAGAAAATTTACAGCAATTTCAATATAATGTCACTGGCCCAAATTAATGATACTCTTAATCAAATATTCGATATTTTGAAATAATTCATGATAAGTTTATCATAAATTATTTTCATATAATACTTTGCCATTAAATAAAGGGTTAATTCTTCAATTATTTGAACAAGAGTCTTGGGTGCAATCTTGCGGTAAAGTTCAAAAATGTGTCGGACAACATTGAGATCCGGGTCAGCATAATAAAATTTGTGGGTCAAATGGATCTTCACAAAAAAATCGTGCAAAAGCAAAAAAAAAATAAAAAAATTCACTCTCGGGTTTGTGTTACTTTAAGGGCAAATAAGTATTACTGTAAGAGTACGCGTGTGTCACTATATCAGAAACAGTGTGAAATCGCGAAAAATAGATATTTAAATCATGAAAAAGAAAAACTTGATAAACACCAAAAAAATCTGAAACCTATTAGATAATCATGAAATCATAATTCTTATTCATGTGTTACCATATGAAAATGGAAGAATCTGAATAATAAAAAGATTATATGATTAAGTAATTCATGTGTTACTACATGGACAAATGAGTGTTACTACAATAACTATAAACAGTGCTACGATATGAGCTAGTAGCACACTTTTGCTCATGCAGTAACATTCATTTGTTCATACAGCAACACAATTTTCATCAATATGAAAAACAGAGTAAAAGACGCGGAAAAAAAATCCAACAATGATGAAAATAGAAGAAACAATGAAAACGTGGGTAAACTCGTAATGGAAGCTTGCTTGGGAGATAAAACTCGAATGGGGAAGAAACACCATAATAGTAAAAAAAGGAAAAACTAAAGCGCGAAGAAATCACATGGAAGCGCATAAATAAAAGGAGAAGATTCACATGATATGAATATGAGTCAAAATAAATCTTATTCAAATTTTAATAAGTAATACTCACTCTGTTACAATTTAGATTATCTCTACCAAGTAGTGTTATTAGTTTCGTTTGAAATAATATGTCTATTTTATTAGATTTCGTGTGATTATTTGTATTAAATTGACTATTTGTTTTTATTTTTCGAGAAAAGGGTGTTTTGTTTTTTCTACAGAAAAATAAGATTAATTTGTTCTAACACGAGCCTATTTTTATAATGAGCCGAGAAAGATTAAAATCAAGCGCAGATGAAAAAAGAATAGGACTTGAGAAAAATTAATTTCATCAATTGAGGTCCAAATCAAGCAAGTGGGCGGCCCAAAGTAAAAATGGAAGAAAGACCCATTTGCAATTTAATTAGGTGGGAATGGAATTTGCCGCTGCAATCACGTAGAAAGACAAAACGAGCAGGTGCCATTTAAATGTCTTTGGACCCCACAATTTTCCTTTGACTAAGAGGTAAAACATATGCTACCTCCGTCCCTAAATACTATTCACAGTTGATTTTTTATCGTATTCTAGCGAGCAAATTTTTTTATTAATATTTAAAATAATAAAGTAATTTTTAAAGTAGATATGGTAATCTATCGCTTCTCTATTATAAAATAACTTAAAAATTATTTTATCATTTAAATACTACTAAAAGAACACGCTCGCTAAAACACGAGAAATAGTTAAAATGTTACGGGAGGGAGAGAGAGAAGGCAGTTCTTATGTTTATGGAGCGAATTCGCAGGAAAATGGCCGGAAATGATGAAGCTTGCCGGAAATGGAGATAAATTGCTCAAGCCACCATGTTTGGAAGAAATAGTGCCGGAATCTAGAGGATGAAAGCATATCAAGTCGTTCGGCGCCGGAAATTAAATGGAAATGAAGGAATGCTCGCCAGAGTCGCGCCGCTGCTACTATTCGTCGGGAAAATTTATTTATTGGTTCGAATTGCAATCAAATGTTAAATTTGGGTTTTATTTATAAAGATTCAAAAATTTATATTAGATTGCAATTTGCAGAGAGGTTGTAATTTTATTTGTAATTAATCCATGTTTCAATGGATATCCAATACATTTTTTTATTAGATGTCTTTATTTTATTTTGTTATAAATGTAACTTTTTCGAGCCAACAATACCCTTATTTTAATTACTTTACCTAACCTTTTTTTTTTAACTTATGTCCATTCATGTGAACACATTTTTCATGGATAGAGAGAGTTTAAAGTCCATCTCTCATACGACTTGTAAATGGCCATGCATATTTGCACTAGTCTATTTGGTAAAGACACTACCCGGATGAATTTACTATTCCCTCTATCCAAATTTTGATTACCCATTTTAAAATGGCACCAGTTTTTAAGAAATGAATTGTTTATTAATTTTTTTGAGTATAAAGTAGCTTTTTAGAAATTGTTTATTAATATTTTTATGTATAAAGTAACTTTTTAAGGGTAGAGTTTGAAAAATTGGTATTGCTTTTAGCCATTTTAGGAAATTGGTAAACAAAAAAAAAAATCTTCCTTCTTGGGGCTTTTGGGTAAACAAAATTGGGACGGAGAGAGTACCTGTTGTTAGGGGAAAAATCGAAATTGTTTCATTTTTTCGAATAAAATGGAATTCATAATATTTCGGAGGAAAATCGAATTTTATATTTATTTTTCGGAATTTTTCTCAAAAATATTTTCATTTTTTCGAAAAAAAAATAGATAGTGTATTCACCCTCGTAATGTCTTTGCGAGTGCAAATAACCGTGGCCCTTGTGAAAATGAGAATTGGGCTGCCTTTTCTTCATTTTGTTGAAATTGGCGAGCATTATGGGCTTATATACGGGCTGCTTCCTGGGCTCATAATAGTGAATTGTGTAGGATCCGGCTATATTCCCTCCAACTATAATTGATACACCGTTATTTTTTTTTTTTTTATGAAAATCCAAATGTATCCGTAGTATTCTAAAATTAAATACCAAAGCCTAATTCTAATTAATTTGAACGACCACGGGCAGCCACCATCCCTTTGCCTCCACTTAGGGGTGTGCAACGGGGTCATCGAACCAAACCATTTTAGTCAAATTGAATATTAAATCGAAATTCTTTTACAAATCAAAAATCGAATCATATTTTGAAAAATTGTTCGGTCCTAAACCGAAATATTCGATTCGGTTCCAAATTGAACAAACATAATTTTTTTTACACTTCTCTTTTTCAAAATTTAGCTTAATTTTGTTTTAGCATCAACACACTTGTTTCATTCAATTACTTACAACATGTCAACATCTAAATATTAATTTAAGCAAAAATGCATCAATAACCCTACCACATGACCAAATAAAAACATCAACACAATAGTTTTCAAAAGTTAAGCAACAATTTGAAAAACACAATCAACACAAAACACCACTCCTAAAGTATTTCATGCAAAACACAAATCAACTCAAGTCTTTTATGTATAAATCTATAATATTTAATATTAATATTATTTTATTATATTAGACTATAAATGATTACATATTAATTTAGTGAATATTAATTATATATATATAATATTATTATTATTATTATTAAAAAGATTTCGGTTCGGTTCGGTCTATATGGTTTTAATTCATAAAAACCGTAAATCAAACCGAAATAAAAAAAATCAAATTTCAAAATCGTAAACCAAACCATAAACCTAAAATCGAACCAAAATTTATATTTCAATTTGATTTGATCGCTTTTTTCAGTTCGAACCGTATTTTGCACAACCCTACCTCCACTGCTCCCGTCACCGTGCACACATGGCACATATGATGATATCTCTTTCTTCTTCCCTCATATATGCATATATATCTTAATATACTATAAAGACAAAGTTTTAGAAGTCTATGTGGCAAGCTCTTAAAAATCTCTATTTTGAAAATACTCTCCTCTCATTTATCCAATTCATTGACTTTAAAAACTATTCTCAGCCATTGAATCTTAATATCTAATCTAATCTTGACCGTTGATTTTTTCACATCTCCTCTATATGTATTATCTATCTCACACAACCTAAAATTAATTACAATAATCTCTCCAAAGAAATCATCCATTTTTCTAAAAAATATTTCGATGCATAACCCAAGATTTTATGTCTTTCATATTCTCATCATACATTCGATTTCATATAATTCATTTCTTTCTTCTTTTTATTTTTTTCAATTTTGTTATGACGTTTTATATTGATTCTCCTTTCGTCTAAATCTCCATATATTTATTTTGCAGGATCTTCATCTCAATATATTCAATATTCATTTTTTTTTTTGCAGGATCTTCATCTTAAGGTATTTATATTTTATTTTATGTTTTTTTATAGTTTCTTTGTATAAATTTAATCCTCATATTTTGTCTAATCTCTTCTACTAACGATCATTTCCTTAAAATCACTTTTTTTTTGTGATTTGACCGAATAAAAATCTCTACATGTTTAAAGGTATTTACTATATTTATTAATTATGTTGTTTCTTTATTTTTTTATTAATTAATGTTTAATTTTATTTTATTCGTATGAAAATGATTATTGTGTGATTTTTTTTGATTTTTTTTATGATTGAACATCAACAATGAAGATGAAGTGGATGATCAATTTTTAATATGAAGATGAAGTGGAAGATCAATTTTATTGTGAAGATGAAGAATCATTGATTATATGTTAAAAATAGGTTTTTTTTAATTAAATTAGATTTTTTTTTTTTTTAATATTGTCAGTGTATATTATTTTCCAACATTGTAATGTATTACTTACAATTCAGTGTATTATTTATAATTTTATAAATAATATTCTTTATGTAATTACAATTCTATGTCAATGTATAATTTAAAATTCAATGTATATTAAATATATTAAATGTATATATAATAGTATTTAGGAACGATTTTGTTTTCATATAATACTTAAATATAATGTATAAAGAAAAAAAAACTTAGAAGAAAAATGATACATGAACGATTTTTATTTCATATAATACATTAACTTTACATATTTTATCATATTATTTGGAAAGATTAGATTTGAAATAATTATATTAGGAACAATATATAAATTTATACTAATTATAAACTTTACTTATTTAATTAATTTTAAATTTCAATTTAAATTTAAATATATTAGGAAAAGTTGACTAATTTTAAATGATAATTTAGTCAGATAATTTATTCGGTAATTTTATATTATCCCACATTCCTAAGAATCCTAAATTTTTTGTTAGTGGGTATCTTTAAAAAAAATATATGGATATGTAATAGTATTTTGGAACGATTTTGTTTTCATATAATACTTAAAAATAATGTATATAGAAAAAATAACTTAGAAGAAAAATAATATATGAACGATTTTTATTTCATATAATACATTAACTTAACATATTTTATCATATTATTTTGAAAGATTGGATTTGAAATAATTATATTAGGAACAATATATAAATTTATACCAATTATAAACTTTACTTATTTAATTAATTTTAAATTTTAATTTAAATATATTAGAAAAAATTGACTAATTTTAAATGATAATTTAGTCAGATAATTTATATGGTAATTTATTCGGTAATAATATTAGGAAACATTGAATAATTTTTATATGATGACTTAGTACATATTATTTCGAATTAGATGAAATTATTTATAAGTATGTTATTGAATGTATATACTTATATTAGGTAAATTTGACTCTTTATAAAATATGTATTTTAATTTACATTAACTTATATTTTTGTCTAAATACATCATAATTTTTTAATAATTAGATATAAACTAATTATATTAGGAAAAGTTGACTAATTTTTTTGTGGTGACTTAATTCATATTCTTTCAAATTTGATGAAATTATTTCTATGTATGTGATTGAATATATATTACTTATATTGTAATTATTTGACTCTTTATAAAGCATGTGTTTTAATTAACCTTAACTTATATTTTGTCTAAATATATTCTATACTTTGAGGAATAAAATATAGACTAATTATATTAGGAAAAATTGATTCATTTTATTGGATGACTTAAGTCATTTTAAGTCATATTATTTCAAATCAATTTACTGACTCAATTTCATCTATTTATTTAACTTAGGCCCCGCTTGGTTAGAGGTATTGATTATAGGGTAATAGGAATGATTCCTTTAGTAGTGCTTGGTATTATAAATACATTGTAATGAGATTGAAAATGAGAGATAATTTACCTATCAAGTGTGTTGATAGGCGAACAACCGGCCAACAATGATTAGGAATAAAATTATTGATCTTATTGGATTAACAAAATAAGCAGTTGAGAGAAGGACGAACAATAGGGAATAGGGCCCTAGGAGGCGAGCAGGAGGGCCAGTTGACCAAGTCAGAAGAGGCGAGCAGCAGGGACAATGGACCATATGAAGGAGACGAGCAGCTGGTCATAGAGGTCCTTATAAGGAGGCGAGCAACAAGAACAAGGGGATCCAAAGTATCAACAAGAGGCGAGCAGACGAGCAGGCGAGCAACTGGGGTTATAAAGGTTTCCAATACCCAATGAAGACATACAGACGAGTAGCTGGTCACCAAGGAGAGCAGCTGAGTGGTTCCAAAGACCAAGTACAACATTGGGAATTCCAAGAGTCACTAACTTTAGATATAGTCCATGTGTCTTAACACTTGGCACCCATTCATTGGGCAATAGTTTAGATGTTGTACAAGTGTCCTAACACTTGGCAAAATCCCAATGGTTAAGCCATCAAGATGGTGACACCTAGCCTCTTTGTATGCCTATAAATACCCCTTCATTTGCATGAAGGGGGGGGGGGGATTTTTCCCATAATAAAAAAAGTAGCTCAAACTCTTGCCAATTCATTTCTTGAATATTACTTAACCAAACTTAATGATCCTAGATCTTGTTTGATGATCTTAATGAGGAAAAACAGCCATTAATCATCATCGATTAGAAAAGGTCATCAACAATTGGCGCTAGAAGAAGGGTTCGAACCTCCGTTTGTTGAAGATTTGAAGGATTTTCTACAAAAACTCATCGGAAATTGCAATATTCCGGCAACAAGTCGCCGGAAACTGAGATTTGTAAGTTTAAGTGTTTTTGGGTGGTAATACACAAGACCTACAAACTTGAATGCATGTATGTGAGAATAAGGGTTTGTAAACAACCAAATTCTCATACACAAGGCTAGTTGTTGATTGGTCAAAACATCCACAAACACAAGATTGTCTTCAAAGAAATATTAAAATTCGAAAAATGGTACGATCGCAAGAACCACAAGAATCGAGCAATCACCCGTCAAACAAGTCACGAACGAGGGTATCATCAACCGGAGGACATGCAAGAACGGTACGAGCGATGTCCCGACAAAATGTCCAAGTCACCATTGACACTCTTCCCCCAGAAGTAGAAGTATTGGCTCAAAACCCGAAGAAGTTGGCCAAAACAATAGCCGTTCTGCAATCCTTGCAACGGCGACAGGAAGTCGCAGGACCATCAAAGGCCCGGGAGGCGAGCAACCGGGCAGTAGGGCACAGACCATCCAAAGCCCCGGAGGCGAGCAACCGGGCAACGGAGCAAAGAACAAAACAACGAGAAGATACAAGGATAGAAGAAGTCAACAGCGAACAAGTAAGAAGAACTAAGGGCAAAAGGCCAATAAGTGATCGACTTGGAAGTCGAGGAGAGTCCACTCCGGGGACAGGTGAGGAGTCGAGCAGCGAGGACACAAGGAGTATAAGCCACTATCACACAAGAAGGGCAAGTTATCACGGAATGCATAGGGAGGATTAACTGAGAGGCGAGGAGCGAGCACCAGGACAAACACACCATGTTGCTCGCCGCTCAGTACACGAAAGGCTGAGAAGATCAGCCTTTGGGCGATTAGGTCCCAATGGAGCCAGTAACATCGCTAGGCACGTCACTCAAGAGAAACGTCCCGTTAGCAAGGGACTGCGTCATGAAGAGGTCATTGAACTCAATCATGACGAACAACCTTCTAGTGGAAAAACGTCTCCAGATGAGTGGCAAGCTTTGAAGAAAGCGGTGGAGCAGATGCAAAAACAGTTGGAGGAAAAGAAAGGCGACGGATCGACGATGTTGCCATCATCACCCCTGTCCCCGGATATCCTTAATGCGCCGGTACAAAAGAAAGTGCAATTCCCGGCCATTAATTTGTACGAAGGAAATTCAGACCCGAAAGTACACCTGTCCAAGTATACCGATTACATGATATCGGTAAAAGCATCTGATGCAACTCAATGTCGGAATTTTCCGTTAACTCTTGGTGACGGTCCTCACAGATGGTTCTCCGCACTAGCTCCGGGCTCCATCAGTTCGTTCATACAACTCAGCAAGGAATTTCTATCACACTTCTCCACTGTCGGATCTTACCTTATGCAGAGACATAGGTTGGCGGATCTGAGGCAAGGAGACGAGGAGTCTGATAGAGCCTTCCTTGAAAGATTCGACAAAGTCCTACTGGAAGGGGAACCAGTAAGTGAAGATACCAAGATAGTAGCAGTTATGGCAGGGCTTAAGAAGGGGACAGATCTGTGGAAGGAAATGCACCTAGCTTTCCCTAAAACTTATTCCGAATTCAGGCACAAGGCTGGAGTATACATTTCGATGCAAGAAACTCTACAGAGAGAGCTGGGAGACAAAGCTGATACTAAGAAATTTGGAAAGAAGTCAGGAGGGGAATACAAGGCCCCTAAGAACATGAAAGTTTTCAGTGAAGGGTCTGAACTGAAGGAGAAGTTGAACCATGTCCTATCCACATCAATTGAAGCTGTATACAACAACGTGAAGGATAAAGATATGCTGTCTGAACCCCGTAAGATACGGCAAGAACGAGGAAAGATGAACCCCAACAAATACTGTGCATACCATCAGACCATAGGTCACTTCACGAGTGAATGCCGAGATCTCTTGAAACAGTTATGGAGATTTTACGAAGAATGAAAGTTATCAAAATTTGTGAAGAGACAGCCGGGAAAGAAACCAAGGGTGGCGATATCCTCCGACTCGGAAGATGATGAGAGCGACGAACAGCCAAGCAGGAGGGATCAAAAAAGGAAGAAAACAATGACAGCCCCAGCCGAACCCGTCCGAGAGATCTTAATGCTTGAGCCATCCGGACCGGTAGGAGGTTGTTCTGATGGTAGGCCACCGATGTCTAAAAGAAAAAGGGAAAGCAGAATTGAGGGCGGTAGCTCAAGTTAGAGAAGTTGGGGTAAACCAAGCTACTAAAAAGACAGGCGAGTTGGTGTTTTCAGAGAAGGACTTAGACGGGATACTTACCCCACACAATGACTCACTAATCATCTGTGCTAATATCATGGGGGCCCGAGTTCACCGTTTGCTTGTGGACACAGGCTCCTACACAAACATCTTGTTCAAAAGCACACTTGATCAAATAGATGATTGTGAAGGATATATAAAGGAATGTGATCATAAGATAGTAGGATTCGGAGATGTTGTAACCGTTCCTTTAGGACTAGTTACGTTGTCGGTTGAACTTGTATCGACCGAGAATCCCGAAAGGAGACTGACTAGAATGGTAGAATTCTTAGTTGTAAATCAGCAGTCTGCCTACAACGGGTTTCTTGGTCGACCTTTCATAAATGAATTCAAAGCGGCCGTTTCGACGTACTACTACTGTCTTAAATTTCCAACTCCAAAAGGGTCAGGTACGGTTAAAGGTGATCAAAGGAAAGCCCGAGAATGCCTCCTGCAACTTCAACCCACTGACAACAGAATATCCATGATGGACGAGCAGCCGAGCAGCAGTGACGAAGGTGAACCCCCCATCCTAGATGAAATCATGGAGTCCGTCGATACTGAAATGATGGAGGTGGACGACCAGCAGGGCGTGGACGAGCAGGAGGGCATTGGCGAGCAACAGGGAAGGGAGGTCGTACCCGAACTAAATCAAGTTGAAGATTTAGAGCCAAGGCTAGGGGCAGAACCAATGATCAAGGATGAGGTCAACCTTGAAGGACCCATTATCGATCCTCGATGGAAAGACCAAAAAAGGAGAGCAACCCCGGTAGAGGAGTTGGAGGCAATAAGAGTTGACCAGAATCGAGAAGACTTGGAATTATTCATTGGATCTGAGCTCCCTGAGCCATACAGATCCAGAATGGAAGAGTTCCTCAAGTCCAATCTCGATGTATTCGCATGGTCACACGCTGATATGGTAGGCATCAGCCCTGAGCATGCCTGTCATAAGCTAAATATTTGTCCAACTAAGAAACCGGTGAGACAAAAGAGAAGAAAGTTTGGACCCGATAAATATGAAGCATTGGACATAGAAGTGAAGAAGTTACTTGATAATGATCTTATCAAAGAAGCCTTATGTCCTAGATGGGTAGCAAACCCGGTGTTAGTGAAGAAATCAAATGGTACATGGAGGCTATGTATCGACTTCACTGATTTGAATGCCGTTTGCCCTAAAGATAACTTCCCATTGCCTCATATTGACCAGCTGGTGGACAACACGGTAGGACACGAGCTCCTTACCTTCATGGACACATTTGTCGGGTACCATCAAATATCAATGCACCCGGATGACCAGGAGCACACAGCATTTTACACCAATAAAAACTTATTATGTTGGAAAAGAATACCGTTCGGACTAATCAACGCAGGGGCCACGTACCAAAGACTCGTTAACAAGATGTTTGATGAGCACATCGGCAAAACTATGGAAGTGTACGTGGACGACATCGTCGTGAAAAGCCCAAGAAAAGAAGATCATTTGGAACACCTCGCACAAACATTTGAGATACTTCGAGCGTATAACATGAAGCTAAATCCAAAGAAAAGTAGCTTCGGGGTACACTCGGGAAAATTTCTTGGGCACCTGGTCAGTCAATGGGGTATTGAGGCAAATCCATCAAAAGTCAAAGCAATTATGGATATGCAACCGCCAAGGTCTGTTAAGGAAGTTCAACGACTAACCGGATGTCTGGCGGCTCTGAACAGATTCATTTCCAGATCTGGAGACAAGTACCGACCCTTCTTTGACGCCATCAAAAAAGGACAGTTCCAGTGGACGAATAATTGCCAACAAGCATTTGAGCAGTTGAAAGAATATCTGAGTGATACCAAGATTCTATCGAAACCCATCTCTGGAGAAAAACTGTACCTGTATCTAGCCGCATCAGAGGTGGCCATCAGCTCGGTCTTAGTTCGAGCAGAAGGGAAATTTCACTTGCCAATCTACTACGTGAGTCAGGCCTTGCATGAGGCAGAAATTAAGTATTCGCCCATGGAAAAGTTAGCTTATGCACTGGTGATGAGTGTGAGAAAGCTAAGGCCATACTTCTTCGATCATCAGGTGGAGGTTTTAACAACTTTTCCATTAAGGCAAATCTTACAAAGGCCTGACACCGCTGGTCGCCTCCTCAAGTGGTCGCTCGAAGTAAGCCAATTTGGGATATCTTATGCACCTCGAACAGCGATCAAGGGACAAGCGTTAGCCGACTTCATTGTCGAATTAACATTCCCTCAAGATCCGACGAGAGGTCATAATTACCCATGGCACATGTACGTAGACGGATCATCAAATAACACAGCAGCAGGAGCCGGGATAGTGTTGATCAGTCCAGACGAACAAGTATTCACTTCAGCCATAAGATTTGAGTTCATGGCAACAAACAACGAGGCGGAGTACGAGGCACTGATAGCTGGTCTACGTCTGGCATTGGCTGTGGGGGTTCGAAGAGTCCAAATTTACGGAGATTCCCAGCTGATAGTCAATCAAGTCCGTGGGGAATGCGAAGCCAAGGATGAAAACATGGCCTTGTACCAAAAAATCGTTGCTCACCTGGCTTCGCTTTTCGAGCAAATTTACATCGAACAAGTACCAAGAGATAACAACGCCCAGGCAGATGCACTTGCTCGTTTGGCTACTAGCACGGGACCAGCAAAGCTTTCAGAAGTCACCATCACAAGAATTTCTAACCCATCTACCGGTGACTATAAGATCAATCAGATCGAAGAAGAATTGACAGAGGATGATTGGAGGACACCGATATATAGATACCTCAAAGATAACACAGTACCTGAAATTCCCAAGAAGCAGCAAAGGTAGCCAAGCGAGCAGCAAGGTTAGCAATCATGGATAACCAACTCTACAAGAGAGGATTTTCATTGCCCCTATTAAAATGCCTAGCAAGGGGGCAAGGCCAGGAAGTTCTGAAAGAAATACACGAAGGAGTATGCGGAAATCACGCAGGGGGGCGGGCACTGGCATACAAAACAGTAAGGCAAGGGTACTACTGGCCAACTTTATTACAAGACGCAATCAAGGTTGCAAAGACTTGTCACCGATGCCAGCTATTCGCCCCCAACATACATAAGCCCCCAACGGAGCTGATTTCGGTAAATAGCCCATGGTCGTTCGCAAAGTGGGGGATAGACATCATAGGACCTTTCCCAACCGGAAAGGGGAATGTCAGATTTGCAGTAGTAGCCATGGACTATTACACGAAATGGGCCGAAGCTGAAGCACTAGTAACGATAACACAAGAGAAAATGATCAATTTTATCTGGAAAAGTATAGTGTGTCGGTTCGGAGTTCCACAAGCAATAGTGACAGACAATGGAAGGCAATTCGAAGGAAAAAAGATAAGAGATTTCTGCAAAAAGTGGGGTATCAAGAAGCTTTTTTCAACACCATATCATCCACAGTCTAACGGACAAGTCGAGGCAGTTAACAAGATAATCAAGCATATCCTCAAAATCCGTCTGGTGGATAAGAAAGGCAAGTGGTCGGAAGAACTGCCCGAGGTACTTTGGGCATATAGAGTATCACATAGAACAAGCACTGGAGAAACACCATTCGCTATGGCATTCGGTACAGAAGCAGTTATACCTATAGAGCTCAAAATACCAACTGAGAGGGTAGCCGAGTTCAATGAACAGGAAAACAACAAGGCACTAGCTGCAGAAATGGATCTGATAGACGAAAAAAGAATCTCAGCAGAAATAAAGAATGAGATATACAAAAGAAGGATTGCAAGGTACTACAACTCGCAAGTAAAAATCAGGGAATTTGAAGTCGGGGATCTGGTACTCCGAAAAATCCTAGCAACACCTCCAGGTGTATTTGGACCGACTTGGGAGGGCCCATTCAAGATAACTCAAAAGTGGCACAACGGCACATATGATCTCGAAGACATGGAAGGCAACTCGGCCCAATACACCTGGAACGCGGCATTGTTGAAGAAATATTATCAATAATTAGGAAACCAATGTAAAGTTTTTTATAGACTATCGTGTCGTTTATATTTTTGTAAGGTGTAAGATCGATGAAATCTTCACACTTTTTTGGGCAAAATTTGTAAGTAGATAAATGATTGTTCAATGAATTATGTACATAAGAAAGCAAAAGGTGTTAAAACCCAACTGTTCGCCAAACAGAAAAACTGCTCGTCGGAGACAAACAAGTATAAAAAATACAAGTCAAGGATGAGGCGAGCAGCAGGATCCACGAGACTCAGAAGCCCCACCTGATCGCCCCTTCACAGAGAGTTGCTCGCCAAAGTTACTAAATGCATAAAGCACAAGTATGGTGGAGGCGAGCAACAGGGCACATGTCAACACATAGTTGCTTGTCCCGAAGCTGAATGCACTTAAGCACAAACACAGCAAGTGGCGAGCAACAAGGCATAGAAAGAAGCATGATAAGGGGTTAAGTTCTTAAAGAACAAAATAGACCCATACATGAACAACATGTATAAATTTGCAAAGAAAAGTATTTTACTTTCGACTTAAGAAAGAAATACTTAAGCAAAAAGCAAGTAAAGGGCAAATAAGAGGCGAACAATAAAATAAAAGTGCAATCCTCATTCCATAGCACCAAAAAATTACAGAAGATGAGCGTACAACCATCATCCTACTACATCAACTAAAAAAAAAAAACGAAGCCCAAGTCTCGGGAGCTGGCGGAGCAGGTGGCACCGAAGGATCTTGGGAAGGAGGAGGAGGTGGAACATCTTGCACATCGACCCCAGAGGCCTGCTGCTCGCCTACTGCTGCGGAGGAGCTTGTCTCACCAAGAGGATTCGGAAGAAGGGGGCCCAGGGCTTCAAAGATTGTCATGTCCCTATCCGCCTCCACTCTCTCCTTAGGGGCTATTATGCGGACGTCATCTTTGAAAACACCCAGGTTAACCCCCATCTCTCCCAAATCAGCCACCGGGATTTCAAAACCAGGAGCCGGAGGGTTGTCAGTAACGTAGTCCGTGAAGTCTTTGATGGTCGAGGTCATCACGTCAAGATCGTTATCCAAAGCGTACTTCACATTCCTCACACTATCAGCATATGCGATGATGTAACCAAGATTGGTATTGTCGGTTACGTCTTGCACATAAGTGGTGTAAGAAATGGCACGCTTGTTCTTCTTTTCCAGCTGGTCGACGTGGACCTTCAAACACTCCACTCTTTCCACCAGACCCACCCGCTCGGTCTCTAGGACTTGCAAACGATCAGTAGCGACACCCAAATCCAGTCTAAGCTTCTCTGAAGCATTAGACGCTATCATCTCTCGGTCCTCAGCAGCCTTTACCTCCCGCGTCCATGTGAGCTTGGCTCTCTCGAAGTCAGCCTTCATCTTAGCCAACTCTTCATCTTTCTTCTTCAGCTCCTCATCCTTCTTCTTCAATTGAACAAGTTGAGCATCACGATCTGCTTCAACTTGCTCGATCCGTCGCCCCAGACCGCGATTTGTTCGCTCTAACTCGATGGCTTGATCCAAGATTTCCTCGCCGGTCTTGGTCCACGAGCGGGGAACATACTCCATGGCTCTACGGACGTGGGAGTCCTTAATCTCATGGGGTGCCGGAGGGGACTTCACACAGCTAAACTGGTGAAGCACTTTTGAGCGACCAGGATAGTCGTTTTTCCGGTACCTGTTCGAAGAAAAAAGCCGTTAGAAAACTAAGTCAAAGGAATGAACAATCAAACTGAATAGGAAGATACTCACTCCCTCATTTTTACGGGGTCGTAGCCCAAGTACGAGTTGTCAGGGGATGAGCTCCTGCCTTGACCGGCAATCATAGCACCAACAACATGTTGTTCAGTCACCTCCTCCAGAGCCGAGGAGCGAGCAGTTTTACCCACTTGGGAAGAACCCTGCCCTTTTGTTCGCTTAGCACGGTCATCTCCCTTGTGAGGGGCAGCTTCCTTGGCAAGTCTTTTCTTGCCCCTCGTGTCTTGGGGAGGCGGCGAGGAGCGAGCAGGAGGGCGGGGAACGGGAGCAGGAGCCTGAGGAACAGGGGGAGGAGCCTGAGGAGCTTCTTCTTCCTCCTCGTCTGCTTCGGCTCTAAGCCTGATCAAGGAAGTGCAAGGATCAAACTTCTTCTTCCTTGAAGGTTGATTGGCTGCCATTTGCTTAACCCGACGCACGAGCAGGTGGTAACTCTCGGGAATAGGGGGAACAGCAACCGTTACTCTTTGAGCTAAAACAAAACAAAAAACACAAAGAATTAAAATAAGACATAATAACGGCGAGCAGCCGGGATCAGGCGAGCAACAGGGGTGGAGGCGAGCAACGGGTATAAGTCGAGTAGCAAGGAAAAAATGAAGAATTATGTAAAGTTACCTTCAGGGATTTCCGCCTGCGCTTCCAAGTGATGAGCACTAGTGGTAAGCTGAGCGTGCTTACGGCAGTGTGCTTGAGAGAGATGTTCAACACTCCGGTCTTTGGCGTCCCGCAGAGAAATCAGCGCAAGGACGTACAAAAACTCTTCGCTCAAATCCGGATGCCCCCACCTCAAGATACGCGGACCTGCAAAAACAAGAAAAAAGATTAAAATTAGTTCACCTAAAAGTTTGATGAACTAAGAATTAAGACCTACGCCGAATTTCGCCGAAATACGTAGGAGAGTCTATACGTCCCGGTCCTCCCGAAAAATCGGAGGACGCCCGCCAATCGCCGCCAATATAGAGAAATTGCCTATGCCAACCTTTGACTTTATTAGGTACCCCTTCAATTAACTTAACGCCGCTACGGGCTTTGATGTAATACCAACCAAGCCCATCTTCATTAACGGCCGAAGAGATGGTTAGTGCGTAGTGTATCTCCGCCGTGCTGATCTTATTCCGATATCCCTCCAACCCGAAAAGGGTTATAAAGGCCAACAGACTACTCCAACCGTTTGGAGTAATCTGGGTGATTGCCAGGTTTATGTCTTTCAGGAATCGCCCGATCACTGGATGTAGAGGGAGGGGGAACCCCGTGTTGAGTATGTCAAGGTTGATAGCAGTGCAGCCTGGAGGTGGGTCATCAGCTCTCTCTCCCGGTTGGGGGGCATACAAATGGATATCGTACGGAATACGATAGCGAGACCGTATCCGAACTAAATCCTCCTCTAGAACCGCGCTGGCTACCTTACTCGCTGTGTATGGCGATGGACGAGTTTCCATAATAGGTCGAGCGGGAGTGGGGAAAGTCTTATGATACTTATTGGCGTAGTCAACCCAATCCTGCCTTCGGACTACAGCTTTAGGGATAAGAGACTCAGGCATTGGCCTTGAAACTGGAAAGTTTATCTCTCGGAGAAATTCCCATGTAACTCCCACTTGCTCGCCCCCTGATCCAGTTGCTCGCTGCTCGCTCCTTGCCTGGTGCTCGCTGCTCGCTCCCGTATCTCCTGGGATACTCATCTCTTCTATTTCAGCAGCGACCTCAGTGGAATCTTCACCCAAATCCGAGGAAGTTCCTTCCCGAGCCGAGGAGCGAGCAACGGGGCCTTAGACGTCCTGCTCGCCCGAGCTTTCCACAGTATAGAAAGAGTCAATGGAGCGAGCAACGGAGCTCGCCTCAGAGCCCGTCTCTTCGTCAACAAGCAGGGTCCTAGGGTTTCGCCCAGCTGCTCGCCGAAGCGAGCGGCGAGGAACAGGGACTAACGGTTCGTCTTCCATGGGCCTCTTTCCTGGATTTCTCCCAACAAACTCAACAGATGGCGTATTACTCGAAGAAGGTGACGTCATCCTTAGAAATTTTTGAAAACCCTTCGTACAAATCAAATAAGGAGATTTGACGAAGAAGTGAAAGATTACGACAGCAGCACGGCGGCGATGCGGCGGCGATGGAGGATGAATAAAATGAAGAACAGAAATTGCAAAATTGAAAAGTAAAAACAAGCAATCACAAGAGTAAATAAGAAGAATCAAAGGAATCACCTTTGATTAGAACGATGCTCACTAAAGAATCGAAGAAAACAACAAAAGGAAAAGCTCGAAGGTTCGTCAATGGCGGATTTGTGCGCAAGAATTGGAAAAGAATGAAAAAGTGAAGGGGGAAGCTATTTATAGATATGGATCTGGGGGAAAATTGAGAAAAGTGAAAAATTGAGGCCCCTAGATGCAATTATAGGGGCACACGCGTGAGCAGACCGTGTCGCTTCGTATTCCGTGCCTCGGGAAGCGAAACAACGCAAGTCCGAGGGTCGCTCCTCGCTGGTCGCCTCCCAGAGTTCCCGCCTAAATATTTGAAAACCTGCTGCTCGCTCCCTATAAAGAAGGAACTCACTTTCCCCGTTGCTCGCCTCCTATTGGATAACACAGCCTATCCTGTAGTTTGACAAAAAGGATAAAATATATCCTTATATGCCAAACTAGGGGGCATTGTTGATAGGCGAACAACCGGCCAACAATGATTAGGAATAAAATTATTGATCTTATTGGATTAACAAAATAAGCAGTTGAGAGAAGGACGAACAACAGGGAATAGGGCCCTAGGAGGCGAGCAGGAGGGCCAGTTGACCAAGTCAGAAGAGGCGAGCAGCAGGGACAATGGACCATATGAAGGAGACGAGCAGCTGGTCATAGAGGTCCTTATAAGGAGGCGAGCAACAAGAACAAGGGGATCCAAAGTATCAACAAGAGGCGAGCAGACGAGCAGGCGAGCAACTGGGGTTATAAAGGTTTCCAACACCCAATGAAGACATACAGACGAGTAGCTGGTCACCAAGGAGAGCAGCTGAGTGGTTCCAAAGACCAAGTACAACATTGGGAATTCCAAGAGTCACTAACTTTAGATATAGTCCATGTGTCTTAACACTTGGCACCCATTCATTGGGCAATAGTTTAGATGTTGTACAAGTGTCCTAACACTTGGCAAAATCCCAATGGTTAAGCCATCAAGATGGTGACACCTAGCCTCTTTGTATGCCTATAAATATCCCTTCATTTGCATGAAGGGGGAGGATTTTTCCCATAATAAAAAAAGTAGCTCAAACTCTTGTCAAATCATTTCTTGAATATTACTTAACCAAACTTAATGATCCTAGATCTTGTTTGATGATCTTAATGAGGAAAAACAGCCATTAATCATCATCGATTAGAAAAGGTCATCAACAAAGTGACCTCCTCATTCATTACCCTCAACTTGAATGACTCCTGAATCACTTTAATTCCCATTACCCTATAATCATCACCCCCAACCAAGCGGACCCTTAAATATTATATTTATGAATATGTCCTTAATTTGAAATATATTAATTTAATTTAAATTGATCAAATTTATGTTTAGTTATGCTACACATGTTATTTTAATTTTTGATATCTTTGTGATGTACAATTATTTATATAGCAACCATATAATACATTGTATTGTTAATTATTATATTTTGAGAGTTTAAATATATAAAAATTAAACTTATATGTGTAGATTAATAAATAACAATGTATATGTTGATATCTCCGTGGTCGTGAGAAATTTTTTTATTGACACATGACAACGTTTTTCAACATAATTTTTCGAGAGCTTGATTAGTTATTATTGATATATAAACAACTTTTTAAAAATATTAATGATGAGTATAACGTCACTTGCATAGTTGCATTTAGTGCAACATATATATGCATGTATTTCAACTTTCACCATGGAATAATTATCAATACAATTTATCATTATATAGCTGTTACATGTATTATTGTATAACACAAAATTTTAAAAAATTAAACTAACATGTGTAGATTAATAAATAATAAAATTATATCATTACATATTTTACACAATAATATTTGACATTGTCTTTTTAGTATTATTGTACGTGTATTATTTTTATCCAATACTTAGAAATAATATATCTTACAAATATTAACATAACTTGAATGAATCTTCTCAAAATAATTTTTTGAATAATTATTTTTTCGAATTCAATAAATATTTTTCATTCAGTATTTAATTATTTATTTTTTTAGATTTATTTAATATGTTTTGAGATGGTATAATATTCTATGAATGTATGTGTGTATTCCACATTCCTTAATTTTTGGATGGTGGATATCTTATATAAAAAATATAAGTTAAATATGATATCACACTTTAAATTATTAACAAATTAACAGATAAGATTTTTTGAATTTTTCTACTACACAAAATGTGAACGTTTAAATCTTTATTCCCAAAAATTTAATATTTATTGTATCTTATAAATGTGTAAACTTGAGTAAATTTATTTTTTGTTAAAAAAATTATGTGTATCTAAATTAGAACATGTACTATGTGTATCTAAATTATGTGTATTATGTATTATCTAAAATATGATTTGACTTAGTCTAACATAGAACATGTATTATGTGTATCTAAATTAATATTTTTCCAACTAATTTTTTTTACTAATAAGTAATTTTTTGTTTTAAAATATGATTTGACTTAGTCTAACATAGAACATGTATATGTATGTATCTCAATTTCCATAATATGTGGATGACGGAAAATTTATACACGAATACATGATTTATCTTTTATAATTACAAAAATTAAAAAAAAATGAAATCTGTAAATATTTTTACATAAACTTAATTTTATTTACATATAAACTTAAAATATTATAAAATAAAATATTAAAGAAATATTATATTGACTTAATCTAATGTACGTGTATATAACAAGTTCTTTAATATGTGGATGATTGTATCTTATCCAAGATTATATGATCTCTATTAAATTTATCGTTAAAAAAATATGTGAATGAATTAATATTTTTTTGAATTATGTGTACCTAAATAATTAAACTAATTATTAATGTTATATGATTATATGTCAAACTATTTTATTTTATAATGTATTTGTCATTTATATAATTCAATCAAGTTAAACTGAAGTTTGGCAGAGTGGTAGATATGAAAATTGCAGTTGATAGAGGTGATGTAGATCCATCTTCTACTGGTAAAAGAATAATTCCTACATCCTTCACAGGCAGTCCTAGGAACATGATTCAAAATTTTCAAAATGTCATGACAATTTGCAAGTATTTTTCTTACTCATATTTATTTACCACAATTACTTGTAATTTGAAATAGTCCAAGATCACAAGATTCTTAAATGAGAAAGATTTTGAATCTGTGGATAGGCCATATCTTCTCTGGAGAATGTTTTAGATGAATCTTGATCGTATGGTGAAATATTTTAAGGAGTTTCAAATATTTGGAAAAATTGATGCATATAAGTTTATCCTTTTATATTTTTTAAATTTTTAGTTCCATAATATTTGTCTTTCGTGAATAAAATAACTTTACATTTCTATTGAATTATTTTAGTATATAACTTGATTCAAATATTTTCAATCTGCAGTGTTATACACAGTGGAATTTCAGAAAATAGGATTGTGGCATGCTCATATTCTTTTGTTTCAGAACTGTGAAAACAAAATTTCAAATCCGGAGGATGTTGACCATATCATATCTGCATAAATACTAGGTAGAGATGATGATGCATTTTTGTATGATTTGGTAAGTAACTACATGATTCACGGACCTTGTGGATTGGCAAAAAGAAATTCTCCTTGCATGGTCAACAACATTTGCTCAAAGAACTTCCTAAAGAGTTATAATGAGTTTACATCTATTGACGATGAAGGTTTCCCACTGTACAGAAGAAGATATATAGGGGTCACTGTTGATAAAGGAATTGTTCATTTGGATAACCGTTTTATGGTTCCTTACAGTCCAATAATGTTGCGATGGTATCAAGGTCAAATAAATGTTGAGTAGTGCAATAGGCATGAACCCATCAAGTATTTGTTCAAGTATGTCAATAAAGGAGTTGATAGGGTTACTGCTACTGTGGAGAAGGAAGAAGGCACTAAAGGTGAATCAAAATCAAAAGACGAATTGGAAAATTTCATAAACCGCAGATACATATCTCCGTGTGAAGCAGTTTGGAGAACTCTTCAGTTCGATATACATTATAGGCATCCACCAGTTATGAGATTGGATTTTTCATCTTCCTAATCAATAAAGAGTTATTTTTCGAGATGAAGATTACATTGATGATGTACTCGAAAGACCATCTTCAGGTAAATCAATATTCTTGGCGTGTATTATTAAAAATAAAGCTGATGATGATGATGCAAAGAAGCTGACTTATGTGGAATTTCCAAAGATGTATGTTTGGGATAGAAAAAAATATCAGTAGGAAAAGAGAAAAACATTAGATTTTCTTTGGGAAGACTATACAGTGTTCCACCGGGGGCTGGTGAAGAGTATTATTTGTATCTCTTACTACCTTATAGTAAGTGATCAACATCTTATGAGATGATATGAACCAAAGGTGATATTGTGTATGACACCTTTAAGGATGTTTGGTATTCGATGGTATTGTTGGATGATGATTGTAAGTACATTGATGGGATATCAGAGGCAAGTTATTAGGAAGCGTTTATTAAGTAAGGAACTTATTCACTATTATTCTCATGTCATCTTCAATGAACTCTTTAGAAACCATATTAAAAAAGACGTGGGTGTGTATGGCGGATGATGTACTCTATAAAAGAAGACGAACATTGAATATTCTAGGTATAACATTTTTTTTAAAAATTTAATTGATTTAGATTGTGAAAATATTTTACAATTATATTTTTTTCTATTTTTTTAAGATTTACAACTTAACAGTGAAGAGTTGAAAAACTTGACTTTAATTGAAATTGAAAAGCTACTGAAGATGAATGGATCCACTTTGAGTAGATTTGCATCAATGTCAGTACCAGATTTTGAGTTTGAGAATGATTTAGTAAATAAAATCATTCGTCAAGAATTAAATTACGATCAATCTGAACAAGGAGAAAAATACGACAAGTTAAGTACAACTCTAACTTAAGAACAAAAACTTGTGGTTAGTGAAATACTTGAAGTTGTTTAGTTGCAAAAATAAAGAGTCTTCTTTTAATACGGATATTGTGGAACTGGAAAGACATTCATTTGGAGAACGATCTCCGCAGCAAAACATTCGGAAGACAATATTGTTCTTAATGTTGCATCAAGTGGAATAACATCACTACTTTTGTCCGATGGATGTACTGTTTATTTCAAGATTTGTTATACCCCTTAATATTGATGAGACCTCCACGTGTAACATAAAACCCGGGGACACATTTGTCCGAACTATTATTGAAGATAAAACTTATTATATGGGATGAGACATCAATGATTAACAGATTTATCTTTGAAGCTTTGGATAGAAGCTTCAGGGATATTGTTAGATCTCCAGATGGAACCATGAGCGATATGCCTTTTGGTGGTAAAATCGTTGTGCTTGAAGGAGATTTTAGACAGATACTTCCTGTTATACCAAAAGGAAATCGGGGGGATATTGTGCACTCAACTATCAATGCTTCATATTTGTGGGATCATTGCAAGGTATATGCATCTTTTATTAAATAATAATATTTTTTAAAAGAAGTAATTATTGAAAAACTCAATTTTTAAGTTTTAAGATTGACGAAAAACATGAGATTATAAAGTTTCGATCTCAATACATCCTCAAATGATGATGATGGTGATATTGTTAACTTCTCGAGGTGGATTTTGGAAGTTGGTGATGAAAAAATTAGAAATAGACAAGATGGTGTCGCTCAGATTGAGATTCCGAAAGATAATTTGATTCATGATGTTATTGATCCAGTTACATCTATAACCATAAGTATTTATCTGTCCTTGATGGATAAGTTAAGGACATATAAGTACTTTGAGGATAGAACAATACTTGAACCTACTCATCGAGATGTGGAGTCTATAAATGATAAGATTCTATCTATGATTCCGGGTGATACTAAAGTGCACTTGAACTCGGATAGTGTTTGTGCCTCTGAATTTCGAGAAGGAGGTAATGGACAGATGGTTACAATTGAATTTTTAAATTCTGTTAGGTGTTCCGGAATGTCAAATCACCTTCTGATCTTAAAAGAAGGAATGTCTATAGTGTTACTAAGAAATATTGACCACGAACCCGATTTGGGCAATGAAACAAGATTGGTCGTCACCAAACTTGGCAACCATATTCTCGAGGCTGAATAATATCCGGAAGGAATATTGAAAACAAAGTCTTCATCCCAAGAATGACATTGATAAATTATGATCCTACACTACTGGTGAATTTTACAAGGCGACACTTTCCAATTCTACTGTGTTTTGACATGACAATAAATAAAAGTCAAGGGAAATCGCTTTCTACTGTTGGATTGTATCTTTCCAAGCCTGTTTTCGCTCATGGTCAACTTTATGTTGCAGTATCCAGAGTTAGATCGAGTAGAGGATTGAAAATTTTGTCACTTGATTCTAAAGGAAATTTTTCCAAATACGCAACAAATGTTGTTTATATGGACATTTTCCGCAATTTGTAAGCATTATTTTTTTAAACATTTGATTAATAATAAATGTCATGAATTTATAGTTTATTGTCATTCAAATATAATTATTTATTATTAACTAATATTTCTTAAAAATACAATAAAAATATTGAATAAATAAAATAATAACACTAACAACATTTATAAAACTTAAAATTGAATTGATTAATAACTTTACTATTAATTTTATGTACAGCTCCGCGATAATCGCGGGTTTAGCACTAGTGTATATATATATATATATATATATATATATATATATATATATATATATATAATGAATACTCTTAAGTATATGTGTGTATATATAGTAAAATCAATAATCAATGGCCTTCCAGTTTCATACAAGTTGGACTAAGGAATTTTCTTCCAAAAAAATTATGGAAGTGGGAAACTAAAAGCCTAACCACCAACAAATTTAGACTGAAAAATAGTATAACAAAAATGGATTAGAGTTATATGGGTGAAAGAAAAATCATCAAGAACTTCAGAAAAAAAAAAAAAAAAGTGAGTCAAATCAAAAGTAACCACATCAAAAACATCAGCAACAGGGTGCAATTCTTTAAGGGAGAAAAAAAGCACCCACTATTTATGCTACAATAGGAGGCGCAATCTCAAAAGAAGATGGAGGAGCCGAGATTGTATTCTGCTCGCAATGGGAGAAATAAGCAGTTGCACTGCCCTATGTACCGCCATGTGCCGCTTCCAAAGCCGAATTTGCAAGGAGAAGACGAAGAAAAAATTAGAGGGAAGAGAGAAGAAGGTGGTACAGTTGGTAGTTTAATGGGAATGGAAGTGTATTGGAAGGGTATTTAGCTGAACCCAATTGAGTAGAATATGAGGTGTCTTTTGACTTCCAATGGGGCCAAAAAAAATACTAGATTCAAAGGCCTATTTCATTTTCTTCTAAACTCGTTTGGTCAATCATCGCCTCTATTTTAATTGGTTTTAGTAAATACTAGATACAAATTTTGCTTCTAATTTTTTTACCAAATCATTTTTTCTATTTTAAGTGTAATTAGTTAATACAGGTAAAAAAAAAATAGTGTAATTAGTCAATTAAGACTGTGATGTTAAATTGGTATTTGATAGTTTTAAAGAGTATGTTAAAGACAAATACTTTATTCGGCAATATGATAACTTCGAAGTAGAGTTCGATTAATTTGGTTCCACCAGATACTAATATTGCAGCGTATCACCTTGCTCGGAGTGTTAGGAGTTTCTCTAGTCCATTTGATGGGGTCGACCCTCTATCTATTGTCGAGAGCCTTTCTAATTCTATTTGCATTTGCTAATAATGCAAAGGTTTAAAAAGGAAAGAAAAAAACTTCAAGTTCAAGTACAAGCCATTATTATACCAATTAAATCCCATATACACCACTTTCACATCAACACGTGAATTTCAAAGCAAACAATTCAAGAAAACGGCGATTAAAGCGAGAAAGAGATGCAGACGTACAATTAATGGCTGGAAATTAATTACTCGTATTGCTGTTTTACAGCTTAAAAATAATAAGGATTAATTGCAAATAAAATCACCATTTTTTTCGCAAATTGCAATCTGGGATTAAAATCATTTTGGTCCTGTATCTTTTTACCTTTTTCTTTTTGGTCCCATACTTATCTACTTTTTCGATTTAGTCCCACAACAATTCAAATTTACCCATATTAGTCCAAATGGCCGGAAAACTCGTGAAACGACGTCGTTTTGGTCACGTGCCGGTCACGTGCTAATATTTTCCGGCGGAATAAGATCTAATCTAAACTTTTGAATCTTTGCAAACAAAACTCCAACTTTTCATTTGGTTGCAATTCGAACTAACAAATTAATTTTTTATTATCCGAAAATGATGTTTCACTCACTCGACAATGAATAATTAAATGTATTAATATGTTTAGATTGGTTCGGATGACAACACATAATTAATAATCATTTTTTGGCAGATTGAAATCTGTTATTTGGTTAGAATTGTTAACAAATTTAAAGCTGAAGTTTTATTTGCAACGATTCAAAAGTTTAGATTAAATTGCAACTAATTTCGAGTCAAGGCCTTCACTATGAAAATGCTAGATTCACTATAAATTTTTGAAATGCGGAGAGAATTTCTTCTTCTTTTTTTTTTTTTGGAAAGGAGCACCTTTAAATTACTGAGTTTTTTGCCTTACTTTTTTAAAAGGGTTAATTTCGAAAAAAATTAAGAATTTTATGATTTTTATTAATTACAATATGAATGTTTTTTCTTTGTAATTTAATGCATCAATTTTATAAGTTTTGCAATTTGAAACATTTGATAATTTTCCGTCAACAATTAAATGACGTATTTTTCGAAAATGTCACATAAATACTCACATAGACGCCAACAAATAAGATTATTTTTAAAAAAATAAAAATAACGTCTTTAAAATGCAATTTTAAGTTATGTTTCTAAAGTTAAAAGTATTTTAAGAACGTTATTCTCATTATAAAAAATTAATAATTTTATTTGTTGGCATCTACATGGGCTCTAAGTGGTATATTTGGAAATCATGTAATTTAATTGTTGACGAAAAATTATCAAATATTTCAAATTGCAAAACTTGTATAGTTGTTGTATTAAATTGCGAAGAAAAAAAATTCATGTTGTAATTGATAAAAGTCATAAAGTTCGTGATTTTTTTTGCAATTAACCCTTTTAAAAAAGATATTTTTTGTCCAAATAAAATCTAATAAAAAAAATTGGCACTGTGTCAAAGTGGGTGTCAATTGTTTGTCAACTGTTTTGCCAATCTTTTAAGGGCAAATTTTTTTTTTTTTTTAAATAGGATAAAAAAATAATTGTCCTATAAATTTTAGGGCAATTTTGTAAATTTATCCTTTTTTTTTTCCTTTTTAACAACTTACAAGCCCTACATGACTAGCTCTATCTAAATGGTTTTAGCAGATTTTATATAGTTTAATTATGTAGGGTGTGTATTTATATGATAACACTTGTAGAGTTCAATACTATTAAGCTTTACTACCTTGTAGAGCAAGACCTTTCATTATTTTAAAGTGTTGTGGGACATATTTCCACGTGGTGTACAGTATAATATATTAAAATATTAAGATGGTATTTTTTTTTTAGTTATAAATAACTTTTAAAAATTGATTTTTAAAAATTAGTGGTTTTTTAAATTTAGGAAATTTTAAAATCTGTTTATTTTTTGGGTTTTGAATAGGGTAGGTTGTAACTTATGACGTAAAAATAAATTAAATTGTATAGGTTATTTAAAGAATTGTAAAATTAGATTTGCAAAATTCTAATTTTTAAATCCAAACTAGAAGAAAAATTAAAATTTAAAATCGTAATCCGAATTTTTAAACAAATAAAGAACATACCGATGAACAACGGTTAGAAAAATAATATAAATTAATTAATTTTACACGTTAAAATAAATTTGGATTTTTAGATGAGATGTAATTTTTTCATGGTATTAGAGTGAAAAAGCTCATAGCAGATCAAAGATTTTGAATTTAATTCCTACTAAAAACAAAAGTTTATATTTTTCTACAAATTCGAATTTTTATTTGATAAAATTTTGTTTCAACGTTTAACTAGTATATTCATCATGATGTCGATTCAAACTTAAAAAGTGAAGGCACCATCAAAGTCATGATACCCCATTATTAACGGTTGTTGAAGTAGACGTGACTATACGCATTAAAACTAGTCATTAGTAGTTGCTAAAAGATGGGAATTATAAGTAACCATAGTGACACCTGTTGGCAATTTACCCATTCTTTCATCTCATTCATAATAAATTTCGTGTCTGCATAATCCAATTCATTCTCAACTTAATTTAGAAAGTGTGTGGAAATTCAAGTGAAGGGGTAAAATCAATTCTTCTAAAAATAAAAAAATACCCCTTCAAAAGCTTTGAAATTTGAAAAGTGATTATCATTATTCTCTAGTGATTGCAAACACCCTTTTATTCTCACGGTGTCTACATAAGTCTGATATTCATCGGATTCATCAATTTTTTTCCCGCTGCCACGTCATTAGCTCGTGGCAGAGGCTTCCCTGCAACGAACGAACTGAACAGGACGAGCGACCTTTCCGGTTGAGAAAACGGCGCTTCATGCGAAGCGCCTCGAATCGTTGCAAACGAAAGATGATCGCCATACACTTGCGTCCACCCACCAACCTACATAGCAAACACCATAACTTGTCGCACCATACTCTACTAACTACAATTCATCATAGAAAATCACAAACTAGTCGACTTCCTAACCTGCCTTCCCTCGAACCAAACACTGTACGGCACTGTAGTGTTCAACCTAAGCTCTTTCGCTAGCCCGGTGACAAGTGTCCGGGTCCCGGTAAGTGGAAGAACCGAATCTTGATCGCCGCTATTACACATTTTCGCGTAAATTCACCATAAATTAGACTAAACAAATGTAAAAATGTCAGCTTATCATCCATCAAGTTCTTTACCTGTATACCAAGACCCGAATGCCCGACTTGACAAGTGCACCCACAACCCGGATTGTCGGTATCTCAAGATCCTGCATCTCATACTGTAAAACACTGTAACAAAATTAAACAGCACCGAGTTATCAGTGCAACTCAAATATATTCAGTCATTTTTACTAAAAGGTATTAATATCTGCTTAAAGTGAGAACGACGTTACTTGCTACAAACGCTCCACGTTTTTACTCCAACGAGACGAGCATGGAACGCCTTCTGCACGTCGTGTCTATTCAAATACACGGTCGTTTCGTCCTCCACACACACGTCTATTTTACGATCATCCTGCTGAAAAATCAAGGAAAATCAAAATGTTACACTACAAATAATGAAGTTTATACTAATACACCAAAGAATTTCACTCACCAAATGGCTTAGAATCTGAGACTGCTGATCAATAGACGACAAGCAGACATCGAGAGTCACATCGTATGCGTCGACGAATCTGCTCATCTCCGAAGAAACGAGCCTTATCACGTTAGAGCACACCGGGGTGAGCTCTCCTGTGACTGCTTGCCTTCTTATTTGGGAAAAGTTGCAAGCATATGTGAACTCGTGGCGCGTGGAATCGGATATGAGGCCGTGAGACCATAGATAATCGGCCCGCGAATTGAAATCCGTGTCGAATTCTAGCAGAGGATTTCCGATCTAACTCATCGGAAATATCAAGAACTTAGTTATGTAAGTGTGACAAATTGATTTACTTGGAATTTGAGATTTATGAAATGTTGTTTACTTACTGCAATTCCTTTGAGATTGATCTTTGCCTTAGATTGAATAATGAGATTAGCTAGTTGTGGAACATAATGCCCTGTTAACAAACATGAATTTTCAACTTAAATTTAAATGACAACATGGAGAAATTCAAGAGTAATTCTTGCACGCAAAAATTGCACCTTCCAAACTCTTTCAATTGAAATATTATCACTTATCAACTAATACCCCTGCATTTATAAAGCAATACGCCAACATTTTTCCTCACCATTCTACGTGTTATGTGTGTAAAAATATTGTGATATTATTTATAAGCATATGAGCATTACTTGACAAGTAATAAGGTATTTCTACAATTTATGCATACAAGACTTTGTTAAATTAAATATGTTACATACCACCATAACTTTCTCCTGTTATGTAAAACTCTCTGCCCTTGAGTTCTGGGAATTTCTCAAACCAATTCTCCAGAAAATTAAGGTTGTCTCTAGCTGTAAAAACAAAGAGAAGAAAAAAAAAAAAATCACATTTACTGTTGCATTAAATTTCCAATTTACTTTTTTTTTTCCCAAATAAAAGTCCTATCTTGAACTAAAATTTCAGACCTGTCAATTCATCATTCACGGATTCATAGAAAGATTTATTGGCAGAAAAGGAGAAACCAACTCCAGCAGGTGATTCCAAGTACAACATATTTGCAACTGCACAAGATATGTAAAAATACAGAAACCTTAGCACAATCAATAAAAAGTGAAAAAAAATATAAAAAAGGACAATATCACATGGGGTGTACCTTTATTCCAGCTGTAATTATTTTTCACCAAAATATTTCCACTCGGTTTAAATGGACCGTGCTCGCCAAAAGCCCCTGCTCCAATGGATGAACACCCGGGCCCTATTGAAAAAAAATCACTTTCGTATTAAAATAATGGCGAAAATGCATTATAATGAGTGAAAAAATTATGGGTTCTCTGTTTTCTTGAAGAAAAAATGAGAAGGAGATATACTAACCTCCATTGAGCCAAAGAACGAGAGGCTTGGAATTAGGCTCGGTTTCAGCTTCGACAAAGTAGTAAAAATAAGATCTTTTTTGGGTTTTATCGACGGTGATGTAGCCTGAATATTGCTGGAAATTAACAGCTGGTTGGCCTGGAAAGCTTGCTATTTTATCAGCTTCGTAGTGGGATTCCACTGCTGATAGAAATATGAGTAATGCTGAGATTGATACCAAGATTGAGTATGCTTGAGATGCCATGAGAGGGAGGGAGAGAGAGAGAGAGAGAGGGGGGGGGGGGGGGGGGGGGTGTTTCTATCTACTGAAATTCTGATCTACTTGCCAACGATTTAGGTCGAGCAATTCAAGATTTGAAAATAAAGTACTTTTTGTCTAGTTAATGGATATTGTATGTGTATATACACATAATTGATTTTTATATTAGGATAACGCGTAAGGTGTTTTGAACTTTTAGCGGCCCTGCCACAATTTTTGGGGTTTTGAAATTTGGAGCATAGGGAAATTATTGGGAGCGTACATGCGGATTGCGGATTACTCATGTGATTTTGGGGTGATCAATATATTACTATTTTAACTGGAATCAATTTTATGTACTTTTTTGGCCATTTCATTGATAATGGCAATTGGGCAAAATTTTAAAGCGAGTCAGTTTTTTTTTCTTCTTTTAAATCTTAAACTTCTAACTTATTTGTTGAAATAACAATCTAGGGGTTTTTCCTTCTATTTTGTCCCGAGTCGTTGATTGCGAAACAACTGAATATGACTTCAGACATTCGTAATGCATGATGTCAGAAATTTTGGATCTTTGCCAAAGGATTATTAAAAGATTATGAGTAAATACTGTTTTCAATGTTAACCCAAGTGACACCCTTTTCAATCTTTTTCAACCCTCAATCCCACTAATTTTGGTAAGAGTTGGTTTGGGTAAAGAAGATTCACCTTAAAATTGTTTACAATTAATATTTTATATTAAAATATTTAATATTTTTAATGAAATAATTTATACATAATAATCATAAGTATATAATACATCCTACTTTGTCATATATAGTTTTGGAGGGAAAGTTTAAGAGTCGTAGATCATATTTTCATTGTCCGATCACGACCGTCCAGTTTGTTAATTAGTCGTGACGTTTATTTAGCCCGTGATTTGCTTAATTTTAGGAACTGTTACATTTATTGTACCTATATTTATGTTGTTATCCTCATTTAGTTTGAAGCATCGTGTAGCTTAGAAAAATTATGTTAATCTTTTTGTCTCTTTGTAATCTTCCTAAGTTTGTATTTTTTATAAATCATAATCGTAATCATAAATATATAATACATCCTACTTTGTCATATATAGTTTTGGAGGGAAAGTTTAAGAGCCGTAGATCATATTTTCATTGTTCGATCATGACCGTCCAGTTTGTTAATTAGTCATGACGTTTATTTAGCCCGTGATTTGCTTAATTTTAGGAACTGTTACATCTATTGTACCTATATATATGTTGTTATCCTCATTTAGTTTGAAGCATTGTGTAGCTTAGAAAAACCGTGTTAATCTTTTTGTCTCTTTGTAATCTTCCTAATTTTGTATTTTTTATAAATTTCTAGTGTGTTTCTTACACACGTTAATGTATTTGTGTAGATATTTTTCGACCGTGTATTAGATGTTCATCCATACTCTTCAATACACTTCTCCGAATGGTTACACATTTGATGGTTTTTTCAATACAGATGTGAACAAAAATATGGAAATGAGCAGACCTTATCGTTATCTCTCTCTTAACGCACTGATATTGTCAATTTACAAACCACCACCGCCACCGATTGAATGTTCATTTCCGTTTCATACACTCTCCAACAGCCACACAATTATACTCTCATCATCATTATCGTTTGATGAATGGTAACAGTAAATGTAATAAGGATATTAGGAATAATGTATTAGTATATTCTACAATATACCTTTGTATTTGATGTATATCTTTTTTATTTATTTCTCAAATTGTTGATTTCTTTCTTACGTGATATACATATATTCTGGATGTTCACTCTTTTTATATTAAAGGAATTGTATAGACGTTATTTGATATCAAACTCTTATTTTTATTGAATTTATATTTTAACACATTATTGTTTATGATTTATATTGACGAGATCTCAGATTTTTAAACATTTGTAAAAAATAGATAAATGAGGTTATTCAAAATGTTTATTAAAAAATTGAAGATTTTATAATACGAAGAGTTGCACGGTGGAAAATATATAAATTGAGAAATATTGGAGCATTAAAAAATTTATGATTTTGTCGTGTTTTTTATACCTAATTTATTTGGATGTATATGCTATTAATAGATTAGTAATATATATTTTTTTCATAATTTTAATTAGAGTGTTTTAAATTTTAAAAAACTTGTGTAAGATAATTTCACTACGAGACCGTTCACAAACTAACATAAATTAAAACTTATCTCTTTAGTGTTAAAGCGTCACACCAAACTTTTATTCCTTCTCACCATGAGACGAAATATGCAAATTTTATAGTGTTAAAGCATCACCAAATTTTATATCTTAACATCTCATACAAGACTTACTCTGTACATTGTCTTTGTCTGATACATTCAAAAATAATTTGTAATAATGTATATGTTCAAAGATTTTATTATTGCAAGTTCTGATAAATAATTGTCTAATTACATGTCATGATATCTATTTTCTATACTATGTATAGGTGTTATTGGCGTGGGTAACACTATTAATTGAATTGACTTGATCTTTATATGCCAAAAATTACAATTTTCCAGCAATATTTTCTAATAATCTATTGATTGGAGATTTTAAATATTTTTTTAATAAAAAATAATTGCATAATTAATGCATACTTTATAAATTTAATTTGATATATATATATATGTGTGTGTGTGTGTGTGTGTGTATTTGTTGTTATTGATGTGTGTAACGCTAATACCAAGTAAATTGAATACTCCCTCCTATTCAAAATAGATGTCATTTTACATTAATGCACACATATTAAGGTAATTATTGAGTTCCTTCAATACCCTTAATTAATAGCTTTGAGATTCTACATAACACTTTGAAACCTATCATTATCTAAGTTATTTTGAATGATTTTAGGGGTAAATTTGGAAGAAATATAATTAATTAACCTTGAAAAGTGCAAAGTGACATTTAAATTGTAAATGATGTGAATAGCTAAAATGACATGTATTTTAAATTGGATGGAGTATATTCTTATTTATCAAAAATCAACAATAATTTTTATTAATTTAACTTTCCATGATATTACACTTTTAATGTTCGCATAACTTTGATTACCTAATAACATCCGGTGATTTATAGATTAAAAGTAATTACATAATTTATGCATATTCTATACAATTCGTCAAACCAATTTAGTATTCTATACAATTCGTCAAACCAATTTAGTATATATTAGGCACACTATTGTAAAGAAGCGAGATTATAGGAATTGATTTGGTTTAACAATTACGTAATTCCTAAACCTTTTTTTATTAAAGGAAGGTATTATATGAAAATAGTTCATGATAAGCTTATCATGAAACAATTTTAAAGTATCATTAATTTCATCGGGAGTATCATTAATCTCATCAGGGTTATCATTAGTCTGAATTTAAGAAAATTGTTTTAAATTTTTTTGAACTCAGACTAATGATACCCCTGACAAATTTAATGATACTCCTGATGAGATTAATGATATTCTAAAATTATTTCATGTTAAGCTTATTATGAAGCTTTTTCATATAAAAACTACTCTTTATTAAAAAATGTTATGGGAGTTAAATTGGATTATGAGGGCCTCCTAAATTATAGTGTAACAATTTTTTTAGGTCAATTATATGTGAACGATACTCACGATAATTATTATCGTGAACAATAATTTACTAATAACGTGTGTTGAAAAATCTAATACCTTTAGTGGTAATAACTAATAATTAATACAACTTCAACTAATAACTTTAGTAAAAATTATTAATACCTTTTGGAGTTGATATTTTTAGTTCAATTTACAAATATATTTTTTTTAATTTATTAATACCCTTCAAACAAGTTTCACCTCGAATATCGTTCACATAATACCTTCTTTTTATCAAAATTAAAATCCTATATCGTAATTGTAGAAACACCTGCAAGGTAATTCCTATACATAAATATTATAAGCGAAATAAGGGAAAATATGAATATTAAAAATGCAATAATAGGAATTAATTATTCAGTTGGATTTATCCATTATATAAATAAGCAATATTATATTAATGGGACCTTCATTGACCTTTAAAGACCTTTTCTTTGATCCGCTGTAGAATAAGAGCTAACATCCGTCACCCCTTTACTTTTAAATTGCAATTTGAATTTACTATTGCATTTATTATTACTTATGATATATATATATATATATATATATATATATATAATTTTTTTCAGTTGAAAAATCTATAATATAATAATATTCAATGGCAAAATATAGAGTGAAAATGGTTCATACATGAACCATTGAAGGATATTAGTTATTTTCATTAAAAGGTATTAGTTGTTTTCACTGAAGTATATTAACTGTATACTAAAAATAAACTAAGATTTTTCAATGAAAACAACTAATATTGTTCAATGAAAACAACTAATACCCTTCAATAATTCATGTATGAATTAATTTCACTCTATGCATACTCTTATTCAATATTCAAATTAATAAAAGACAAAGTATAGAGTGAAAATGGTTTATACACAAACCATTGAAGAGTATTAGTTGTTTTCACTAAAGAGTATTAGGTGTCTTCACTGAAGAGTCTTAGTTATTTACTAAAAATAATCTAAGACTCTTAAGTCTTCAATAAAAACATTTAATACCCCTCAATGAAAACAATTAATAACCTTTAATGATTCATGTATAAACCAATTTCACAATATACATAATCTTAATTAAATTAGTTATATTTTTATGTATTAAAACCTTCTAATTCTTTTGTAAGTCTTAAAACAATTATAAATATTAATTGCAACATTTACTAAATTATTGTAATTTTATACAAAAGATCTAGAAGATTTTCGTAAATATTGTAACAACCAATACATTAGAAGATTTTTAAAATTTTAAAGGAATCTTAAATTCCTGTAAGTTTCAAATTTTTTTCATTTCATACTATTTCAAGAAAATATATGAATCGTTTCTAATTGTCACATCCCATAAAAGACAAAGTTTAGACTGAAAATGATTTATACATAAATTATTGAAGGGTATTAGTCGCTTTCACTAAAGAGTATTAGTTATTCTCAATGATACATGTATAAATAAATTTCACACCATACATACTCCCCATAAAAATAAAATTAGGGAATTAATCTTTTTATTCTTTAGGGTACAAATATTTTCTTTCTTATTAGTGTACTTTTTTAGTTGGATAAATTATGAACAAGTCTTAAATAAAAAAAATAGTGTGTATATACTTATAGAATTAACTTTTACAACTACTAATTGTAGATTTCCTACTCAAATATTTTTTTATCAAATAAAATAAATTAATTTAATTTACGTTGGTAAATAGTTTAAAATCAATACATTCAGGAATTAGGGGCGAGATCACTCTCTTTCAATATCACTACAACTACCACCACCATCAATCTCAGTCAATTTCACTATAACCACTAAATTACCAACTTCCTCGCATCTTTAATACAGTGGTGAAAAGGTATAATTATCGTCTTTGCAAATTAACGTCTATAGTAGAGGGACTAAGAATTTGGTATGAAGGAAACCAACAAAACAAGGTAATTAGTTGATAAATAATTTTTTTAACGTTAATATGAGTCTTTTTTGTTTGAATTATATTTTTTTTATAAGTGATATTGTACCATTTATCGGCAACTTAATTTTTTCTCAAATGTTTCAGTTGAAAACCAAAGTGATCATTTTGAAATTGATGTTTAAGGAAATTTTGAACAAGCAAAGCAATAGTGTTTATTAAGCAAGGAACTTAGGGCACAAATAGGACCACCGATTTGTTTAACCAGTTCGTCATGAATGACTACATATTGGGCATACCAAGCTAGGAGTTCTCCACTATATTTTTTGAGTATTTTCATGTGTATTTTACAATACTGAGTACATGAATATATATATAATATTAAAACCCTAAAGCCTATCAGGCTACTTGGCCCATAAGTAATGTCCACATCAAATTTTTTGAATTTGGCATATCAAATCTTCTAGATTTACGACAATATTATCAATACATTGTAATAAGATTGAATATGGGTTATGATTTCCTATCAAATGACTCCTCATTCATTACCCTCTACTTAAATGACTCCTCAATCCCTTTAATTCTCATTACCCTATAATTATCACTCTTAACCAAACGGGCCCTTAGAATCACATGATATAACGAAGCAAGATAATTTATTGATATGTAATTATTTTAATGTTATAATATTAAACAATGGGACTTAGTGTTGAGTGGGTTATAACCAAAGCAAGATAATATGTTCACATATATTATAGTGTATTTTTTGTGTGTATGAATTTATTGGAGTGATTATTTTTTCTTTATATTATATTTTATTATGTATTATTTTTGTTTGAATAATAATGAAAAATGAGGTTGGACCATATATAAAAAAATTAAATTTTTCTCCAAATTATTCTCGATTTATTATAAATTCAGCTTTATTGGTGACAATGATTGTCACATTCTTCTTCTCACTAAAATATTATACTCCCTCCATCCCCTCTTAATATTCACACTTTCCTATTTGGGATATCCCACAATAATATTCACACCCCAAAAAAGAAAATAAAACACTCTCACACTGTCTACTTTAATTCAAAATACTCTTCATTCATTGGTTCAAAAAGTCAATAAAGCAGTTTTTCTTAAAACCTGTGCCCACACAAGTGTAAATATCATTAGGGGACGGAGTGAGTATAATTTTATTTGAAATGTTGCATTGCTAAATATGAAAATTATTTATAAGAAGTATAGTGTTAATCATGTTGGAGTAAGAATGATTTTCATTGTTTGTGTACAGGGTTACGTACTTGACATTAATCTTTCAAATTAAGTTTGTTTGTTGATTTTTTTTTATTTGTAATGATAACTTTCAACGACTATATAATATTTTTGTTATTGTATCGAAAATATAGTTTTTATGTGGATTTTAATGTTTAGAAACAGTTCACTGTTGGGTTATGGAAATTTAAATTTGGTGAATTTTATTATAATTGAGGTTATTTTTGTTATATTTGTCATAAAATATTTGTTATTTAATTTTATTGTGTGTTTATTATCGTTATTAGTAAAAAAAAATTGAAAGCAATAAAAATTGATTAACTCAAACAAGTGCAGAATTCGGAAAATAGGCCATCCACAGCAGACGGAGGCTCTACCCAAGTATGAGGACTCGAAAAAAGTATCGAAGTCCTGGCAATACGGTGAGTCATTTCATTGGCTTCTCTACAAATATGGAGATACCTTGAATAAAGGGAATTGAGCAAGAATACGTTTAGAACGCGTAATTAAATCTCCAAATACAGAGAGATCATTACCATTTGTCATTAACGCATCCACCACTACCTTAGCATCCATTTCGATAATGACTAAGGAAAGACCAAGATGTTTAATCCACGATAAAGCCTCCAATAATCCAGTAGCTTCCCCTTCATCTATCTCAAGCAAACCCGCCATAAGCAGTGATCTGCAAGCTACAAAGTCACCATTATCTTCTCTAAGAATCATCCCAACTCCTGATTTATGATGATCTTTAAAAAAAGCTCCATCCACATTCAATTTCCAAAAACCAACGGGAGGCTTGTGCCATTTTTTACACCTCGTATTAGTCTTAACAATAGGATAATTAATACGAACAGATTTCCACTCGATCAAGAAAGATTTGGCATTAGAAACAATATAACCCGCCGAAAAGAATCTATTATCTCATAGTACCTCATTCCTCGCACGCCACAATCTCCAAATAAGAACAAAAATAAGCTCATTTTGCTCGGTATTACCTCAACTAACAGCAGCTAGAAGAGCTTCTCCAATATTTAAGCTCTCAGATTTCACAGCTGTAATAATGCGATTAAGACCTGCTAATCTCCAACAAGCAACAGTTAGTGGGCACTCAAGGAACAAATGCCATTAATTTTTGAATCCTTCATTGCAAATTCTACATAAACCAGAATTAAGCAAATGTTTACGAATCAAACATGATTTTGTCGGAAGACAATCGGAACACACTCGCCATAGACACATCCTTGCCCTTGGCGGTACAGCCGTTCTCCATATTAACGGCCAATCACCAGAAAGATCATAAGTCTCATCCACAGACTAACAAAAGTTTAAAATAAAATTGACATTTATTATTATGTATCTTTTTAAATAAAAAAAAATGTTTTGTTTTATTTTTTATTAAAAAACAAATATGAAAACTATTAATTCCTAACATAATTAATTGTTAAATTTTTTTTATAGATAATTTTATTTTATGACACAATTATGTACACCTATTATTTTACTAAGTTTATCCACCATATTTATATTTTTTACGAAATATATCCACTTTAAAATCGTAATTTTAACAAACATATTTTACATACATCCACATCCCTAAAATATCTCACACATTGATCTCATTCAATTTCAATACAACCACCAAACATACTAACTCCCATCTCTGTTCTACACTAGTGAAAAACAGACTAACAACTTCACACAATAGTATTTATTAGATAGAGTGACTTAAAATTGTATATGAAAGAAGCCAACAAAGTAAAATAATTTGTCCATAATGTATTTTTTTAATATTAATATAATAGTCATGTTTCTCTATATTATTTTTTATTTCCTCCGTCTCAGTTTCGATTGGCCTTTGCTTTTGGCACGAGTTTTAATGTGGTAAGTCTTTAATAGTATTTGTAATGATAAAATTATTTTTTAGTAAACAAAAAAAAAAAGTGCAGTAAATTCAGTTATGGTAAGTGCGGTATATCGATTTTTTCGGTATTTGCTCCACCCCTAATTCCACTCATATTAAATCGTCCACTCATTGGGCCTCCACAAAAAGAAAAAAATTGAGTTTAATCCATGAGTGAGGGGGAATGCATGAGCAATAATTAAATGAATTAATTTAGCATCTCTCTATAAGTTAGGACTTTTTAGGCATAATTTTTTCATGGTATCAGAGCCAATAGAGACTCACGCTCGAACAAAGATCTTGGGTTCAATTTCCGCTGAAAGCAACTCCATCCATATTAAATTGTCTACTCATTGGGTCTCCCCAAAGAGGGAAAATTGAGTCTGGTTTGTACTTTGTGTTTTGAATCAATAATACCTCAAACATTAGTCAGTAATACTTCAAGCAGTAAACAAAAATATCCAAGTAATAATTGGTAATATCACGAATAATAATCAACAATACTACAAGTGGTAGTCAGTAATAACTTAAGAAGTAATCAATAATACTCCAACTTTTTTTATTGTATATTTCTAATTGGGAAAATGTAAATTAAAATCAAAATTAAACTTAAAATCAAAGTGTATCACATACACTTAAGTGCATATAAGAACATGTATAAAAATTAATAAGTGATTATAATAAAAATATAGTTAAAAAAATAACTTCCGCTAGCTAAGCGCGGGCCGAACACTACTAGTTTCTATTAATACTCCCTCCGTCTCAATTTTGTTTTCTCATCCCTAAAATTGAAACTATTTTATTTATTTAAATAATACTTTATTCATCATTCTCAATATTACTTTATTCACCATCCATCATTATCAATACTATTTTATTTATTTAAATACTAAAATACAACTCTCGCATTAAACTCCGCGCACAGTCAAATGAGAAAACAAAATTGGAACGAAGGGAATACTTTTTAACAAAAAAATGAATACTATTTTAACAAATAATATCCTTTAGTAAAACAACAAATATCCTCAAAATAAATTTTACAGTGAAACTTAATCGCACAATATTTTGTATTTTAGTAATTGATGAGATTTATTTTGTTTTTATTTTCTTGAGTAAGTTAAATTCGGTATAATTTTGGTTGATTGTGGAGTAAAATTTATATTAGTTAGAAATTAGTTCATCAAACCCTCAAATACTCGAAGGAGTCTCCAAATCACCTTATAGCTCCCTTAATTCATTTCTATAGGGAATCAAACCTAGTCACTCACTAAAGTGAGGAGCCTAGTAATCATGTGGCTGAGGTCATCAGGTTTATATTCTTCAATTTATTTTCACCAGTGTCGACTTCTTAATTTCAAAGAATATATATATATATTCCATAGTCTTAAAATATCATAATGAGCCCAATGGGTTTCTAGGAGTTTTTATTTAGAGTAGGGATATTTTCACCTTCAAATTTTTGTTCGATTTTTTTTTAAAACATTTGTCATTTGTTCGAAAATAGGATTAGAACATTTAAGTAATTTTGTGGGGGGTGAATAATGTTCTAATTATTTTTTCAAACAAATGACAAATGTTCTAAAAAAATTTAGAACAAAAATTTGGGGTTAAACAATCAAATTGTGGGCATGAAAAATATCCCTACTCTTTTATGTATTCGTGTACTGCATATAATCAGTCAAAATGGCCCAATTGTTTAAGTAAATTATCCCCATTTTTTAATAATTTTTTCCTGCAATCAGAAATTCTCTCACCCTCTTCGGAGCTCAAGCTACGCCACCGGCACCCTCAATTCCCGGCTCATCCATTCCGCCGGCCACCACCGGAGTCTGACACCGTTTTCCGGGTCCCCAAATTATGTGATTTTGGTAGATTCCACAAGAGCCCTAAGATTGAAACCTCTAGCTATTTGCAATTCAAAGGTACGATTCAAATGAAAATTTATCCAATCGCATACAAAGCTTAAATTGATTTTGGTCTTTCTTATTTTCCCGAATCATGTGATTCTGAAGTTTTAAATTCTGGTGTGGTCGTTGCATAATACTTCTCTAAATCTCCAAATTTGTGAATGCTGAATTATGTCGAACTGAGATCTATAAGTAGTTCACCTCTAAGATCGATTCTGTGAAACAGAAAACTAAAAAATTTCGAATTCAATTTGTTTCCCTGTTGTAGAGTTTCTAATTTCTCTACACATCCCTGAATTACCCCAAATAAAGGTTTCCCCTGATTATGAAGTTATTTGATTCTTGTGCGGTCATTGCATAATACTTCTCTAAATCCCTAAATTGGTGAATGCTGAATTATGTCGAAGTGAGATCTGTCAATAGTTCACCTCTAAGCTCGGTTTGTGTAACAGAAAACGAAATTTTTCGAATTCAATTTGTTTCCCTTTGTAGAGTTTCTAATTTACCCCCATTAATGTTTTCCTTCTGTTTTAAATTAAATTCTTTGTACAGGGCATGGATCCAGAAGCCGCAAGAACTGCACGAGATTCGCTCGATTTAGCATTTCACATGTCAAACATTCTCGAAAGTGGTTTGGACCGTCACACGCTGTCGATTCTCATCGCACTTTGCGAAATGGGCATCAATCCAGAATCATTGGCCGCCGTTGTTAAGGAGCTTCGCAGAGAATCACCACCTTCTTCTTCTACTTCTTCTTCCCAAGAAACAGTTGCACAGCCTCCTTAACCAGGTATGAAGCTATTCATCGATTACTAGCTTAATTATGTTATGGTGTAGGTTATGATTGTGCAGTAGTAGAACATCGTCCTTGTATGTCATAGGAATGTCCTTTCCAAGTATTATTATTCGACAGATTTGTTGTATTGATATTTGCTTGTATATGGTTGATTGTATAAAGATGAGAAGAAAAGAAGACAGTTCTTACATGTTGATATAATGAAGTTCAAAACTCTCTACATGAATTCGTCCTTTATTACTTCGATTCACATTTCGAACATTTAATTTTACATAACCACTATATCTGCATGGGACGAGTAATATGGTATTGTTTAAAATAATTTATCTTCTCTGACTACATCAAAATGGAGATCTTTAAAGAGGCCATTCAAGTTGAGTAAATATCATCTTAAGAGCATAGAGTAATAGCAGAGTCTTGAAGTTATTCTATTAAGACCATAGAAAGAAGAGCAAGAAAGTCGCTATGTATGGGTCTTCATGATGCTATCTTGCTGCGTATAATGCTGTCATTCTCGGCAGATATTTTCTTTTGACTTCATCTTACCTTCTTTCACCCTTCATTCCTTAACCACGATCTAGTTCTCTGTTGTTTGCAATATACGTATGAAGTGTTCAAGAACTTAGGTTATACACATTATGAAGAAATTTTCAAGGAACAAAAATTTTCTTAGTTCTCCATCTCCAGCTATGTCAGGCATTTTAGATTTAGTTGAGATACATTATTCATCTTTGTCAATGTAGAATTCTTAAGTTGTAAAGGGAGAAGCTTGGGCAGGCTAAGATTAGTAGACTTGACTTGTGGGGGTTCCATTCTGGTTTTCTGACAGATGATATGTAACTAAGAATGCTCAGTAGTTTGAAGATATCTTCTGGACTAAGGATTAACTGATCTCAAATTCATAAAATCGTCAAAACTTGCAACTAAAACTCAGCGGTAAGGCTGTAAAGCATGATATGAATTAGAAGTCACTCTTTCACTATTGTTGAAAATGCACACATTTGGTGCCCTGGTCTTTTCGCATTATGTTACTATGCATGATATATTCACTCATCTTCGAAAGAAACAAAATGCTGTGTTGTTAGAACCCAACATCCTTAGTTTCCAACTTTCTCCAAGAATCTGGATGTATGTAACGGAAACCATACGAAGAACCATATGATATTTGTTGGTTCTGCTTCTTCATGCTTCACTCTATCTATTATTGTTGCATTAACAACGCTGTACCTCCGACTTCAATACATTTGTTCACGTTCAAATGCAGGGGCATAATGGGACAGCTAACAGATTCCGAGGAAAGGAGATGATTCAAGGCAATGGTTGCTGGTGTCTGTTGGGTAGCAATTGATAGTTGATACATTTGTAATGTAGCAATAGGGTAAGGTCTAAAAGGCCAACGATTTCAGGCTTTAGCCATTTTCGACTTCTGTATAGCGTGTTTGCAGCTCAACTAGAGATGACAATCACCTTTTCTGTAAGCTGCTTCCCAAGTGGTGTTAGCAATTTTAAAATGAATGGTGCATGTTCACCTTTTACACAAGGCTAGTAGACCATCTTTTTGGAAAAAGAAAGTGATTCTAGACCAAAACTTGAGTTTGCAAGCACACTGCCCCCACTCACAGGTTTTGAATATTAAAGGTGATTGACTAGTGATAGCAAACACTCCAGGTCTTGTGTAATCCCATGCTTTCTGCTTTCCTACTATTCTTCAGGCTTCTAAATTTACTATGCTTATTTATATATAGAATTTTTCCACTATATACTTTACACCCTCTAACGTACACTTGTTTATTAAAATTGGTTTTTTTTTTTTTTCTTTTATTCCCCTCATCTACTCTATCTAATGAATTTTCAACAATATTCATTACTTTTTACTCCACTTATCTATTTTTTCATAAACAATCAATATTTTTTAAAATACTAGTTGTGTTACACGTGCGTTGCACGTTTTATATAAGTCATTATCTTCAAGCACATTTGGTTAGTCTTTTTCGAATTTGATACAATATCTTATTTGAGTTAGTTGTAGAATCTCTTGCACCAAAGATTAAGTGATGATGATATACTTCACCACATGTTAAACAATAGATATTTAACAATAATCTCTTCTCAAATGACTCACTAAACAAAAAATTATGCACACGTTTCTACAAGGGCACCCAAATTTCTAGCAACTTAAATCCAATTACCCTTCCCTCAAAAGTAATTTCAACATTCCTCTCACATTTCTCCTCCTGCAAAGGAATTGTTGTATTGTACCGAAACCAACAGACATCATCAATAATCAATAACTTAGATCATCACCTGACATTTTTCCTAAGCTTGTGATGATATATCACACAATCAACCATTCACAACAAAAAGAGTATAACATGTCTAGTCATAAATGAAACAAAAGAAAAAAAAATAAAAAGATCCAACTGTATGTTTACGATATATGTCCAGTAAGATTGGTTAGATTGTAGCAGTCCTTGTTTAACTATAAAAATCCACATGACGCATTCATAGATGCTAGGTTACTTGAGATTAAAATGCTTTGATTCGAGTCTAATAGAATAATCGTTTCTTTGACAATTCCAAAGCTTGTACAAAAAAACAATTAATGCTACCTCAGTGTCATTATGTTTTCCTTCTTTTCTATTGTGATTATAAAAGCATGAACCAGAAGATCACGTTTTTCTCAGAAGTTCCAGATTCTTTTATGCCGCCTCCAACAGAGCCACTGTCTGTTTCTCTTCCTTTACAAAATCAACCAATGCTGGTTGCTCCTCCTTTGTAAAATCAATGTTCCCTCCCTGAGATATATAGATACATATATTGAGTTATTATTCAGAGAATTGAGCAAATTTTATATTCAGTCAATTATCAAGGAAGCCTCGATTATGACATATTTTATAGGTTACATGAGATTAAAGAATTTAATAGTATGTGGTAACAAACAAGCCAGAAAGATCTGACCCACATATACCAGTATCAAATTAAGGCTAATTAAATTTCCAGTTAACCATGTCCAGTGATTATATACAATAGAGTGAAGTCTCTCTAGGATAACCATAGCAGGACATGAAGATTTGACAGAAGCATAGCATCATACCTTCTCATCTTCTAACATGGAATGATAGTGCTTAGCTGCATGTCGTAGAGATTTCAATGCGTTATTCCTATTCCAGAAAGAGGCAAATTTGTATCTGACTCTACCTGGAGCACATTAAGAATACACAGAAAGCAGGAAAAATATAAGTCAAAATATTGGCATGGACAACATAATCAAATATGAACCTACAGGGCCGGTTAGTGATACATTCAGCAATGTGCCAAGACTGAACACATCATAGATATATGATCTATATAGCCAATCACACATACTGGGTTAAAGGCTTTGTTGTTGTTGACCTATAATCTATAGAGGTGTTTTAATATAGTTCCTCCTCAAAACAACATTTGTGGCCCTGGTGTAGAAATCTCACCAATTTCCAACTACACTTTTATATAAGATAGCTATCAGAACCCAAAATGAAACCGGCGAACAAAGACACTACACATGATAGTTATCTCGGCATACTTATTTACACTTGGACAAGAGACAAAATGAAGAAATAGTGTAAAGTTAAATGACCACTCCAACTTCAGTAGAAAGCTAAGAATAATATTTGAAAAAATATTATTGATGAGTCTATATATGATTGATCATTGCATAGATATGAAATTATTTCTAAAATGCTAAATGGAGTTTCTTTTCATTTTAATAACAGAAATTCTCGTAAAAGTGAAACAACTTTGTCCAGTACTGCCTCACAATAAATTGTAAGAAGTGCATTGTACAACAAAGGGCAAAGAAAAAACATAATCTAGATGAAACTGTAGGATAATGCTGAGTAAAGAAGAGCAAAAGGAGAACAATTCCTATGATGTCCCTGCAAATAATGGCCGTTTCACAAGATTTAAGGGTCAAATTCAAGAAAACTAATTTATTTTCCCTTTTTTTTTCATGGCAGATGATGAGGTTAAATTTAAGAGGTGGGGTATCTATAGATATCGACCAAGTTGCATGAATAATGTTGAACATAAGCAACAGAATAAACATTTCGAAGAGGTACTTAGAACAATTACTAACCATCGGCATTTCCCAAAGGAGGCACACCATGGCCGCCGACACCCGCTCGAAGAATTATTGTGATAGCAGGATTTATCAAAGCACGTTGGCCCATTTTTATCTGTGACATAAATCACCTAAATAATTTCAGATAATATAAGTTTAAAGCTACCAGCACAAAAAAAAAATGGTAATGTTGATTAGGCGTGAAATTGTCATGATTCGTAGCTAGAAACGCCCTAGTTTTGGTCGAGTTTATAGAGTATTTAGAGTCAATTGAGCATTATTTCTATACATTGATAAATTTGTCTCTTTGATGCTCATAGGTGAATAGAGGACGAAAAACGGAGTTCGTAGGACTTTGAATCGACTCAAACGGATGCCCGGATGAGAAGATATTGAAGAAATACGATTGGTATTAGTGCGGACGAGGAAAAGTATCATTTGGAAGGATTAGAGATCACTCGAGCGCATTGCTCGAGCGCCACCGCTCGAGCGCCTTACTCGAGCGCGCAAACATACAGAACCATTCTTGCGCTCGAGCAGCTCGAGCGCCACCGCTCGAGCGAATCACTCGAGCGCCCAAAAGTAACAGTGTCATTTCAGCGCTCGAGCAGCTCGAGCGCGACCGCTCGAGCGAATGCACCATTCGAGCTACACTGCTCGAGCGGGACCGCTCGAGCGTTTTGCTCGAGCGCCCCTATACTTTTGCCTCCGGATTCGTATTTTCGGCCCGTTAACTCCCGTTTCGACCCGTGCCTATATATATCTCGTCCAAACACGTTTTGAAGAGATCCCCGACTTTAGAAATAATTTTAGACTTAGTTTTTGGAGAGGAAGAAGAAGAACAAGCTTTATTTTACGTTTTGTTGAGGTTTTTCATACGAATTCTAGTTTCTTTTCAATTCTTAGTTTCTTTTCATTAGTTCGTTACTTTGAACACGTTTAAATTTCGTTTTTATCAATTCAATTTCAGTTCTTCGTATTTATTTTCTTTTAAAACCCTAGTTCATGTTTCTTATTTTCTTCGTTCAATTCAATATGTTTATGTTCGTTGTTTCTTTAATTGCTTTTAGTTTTGTTAAAACCATGTCCGGCTAAAACCCTTGCATGCTTAGGTTAGGATGAACTCGTAGAAGTAGGATGTGGTACGTAATTAAGGTAATTCGTGACGTTAGTTTTAATTCTCTTAATTAATGAATTCTTATAATTAATCTGAACTTTACCTTTGAATTCAGTACGAAAGTGTTAGAGAGAGGACGACCGCATCACTCGATAACAATTAGTAGTCTTAACGAGAGGGTTTAGGAAAGGTTAATTCATTTACCGGTTTAGCGAAGGAGGACGACCGCATCACCTTAGTTAAATTAGGGTCTCATTAATTGAGCGCTATCTATTAACTTGTTAGTGGATTAGTGAAGTCGAGTGTTAGGGTAAAGTATTAGGGTTTAGAATCTTGAGCTTTCACCTTGCATTCTTTTACTTAGGTTAATTCTTGTTTGTCACGATTACTTTGATTATGTACCTGCTCCGTTAGTATACGTAGGGATTCCTAACCTGAGCATCATCATCTCATATCTGAAAAACACCTTAGATACGTAATTTAATTTTCCTTTCGCATTCGTAGAGTAATTTAGTTTAGATTATTTTCTCTTTTCAAAAAAACCAAAAACATCACACTCATATTAACTACGACGCGTAGATCTTCAGGGATCTATTTGCATATACACTATCCCTTGGGTTCGATAATACTTGGTCCCTATACTTGCCCATACTACAGTGAACCCGTTCTCTTGCGGGGTAGCTACTAGTAGAAGCTAGTAAAATCGCTTCAAGTCAATGGCGCCGTTGCCGGGGATGGCGTTTTATGCTTTTTGAATAGGACTTGTCGATAGCTTAGTAGTTAGTAGTGGGTGCTTATTTTCTGTTTTTATTTTTTATTTTTATTTTTATTTATTCGGCAGTTGCGTTTTGATCCATCTGCTAGTGTGTCAGGTTTATGAGAACACGCTCACAAGGCAATACGAGCGAAGAGAGAATACCTGCAGATCCTGAGACAATAGCCAGAAGGAACCGAGCTTACTTGAGAAGAATGAACGCAGCCGACTTAGGGAAGGAACCGATGGATCTCAGTAATGAGTTGGACGATGCTGCCAACGATTTCAATCAGGCAGTAAACCGGGTTGATGGCTCTGGAGGGAGTGGTGGTCAGAATCAAGACCAGTTCGTGGATAGTCAAAGCCAGAACCCGGGTGCACAAAATGTAAACAATCCAGCTCAGAACCTAGTCCCAAATCCTCTGAACAATCCTGCTTACCCACAAAACCCACATAACCCTTTCCACAACCCAGCATACCAACATTACCCATACCCACCTTATCCTTACCCACCATATCCATATCATCCACCACCAGTCTATAACCAACCGCCTGTTTACCAACCACCACCCCAACAAGCACCCGCACCAGCTGCTAATCCTCAACACGTTCCTCCGAACGTAGATCATAATATGGCGATTCGAGGGAGGTTTGCAGCGCAGCCACAGAGGTACTATGACGGAGTAGCTCTACCTCCTGTTGAGGCGAACAACTTCTCGATATCACCGGGGATTTTAAAGCTGCTGACTGAGAATCAGTTCAAAGGAGTGATCGGGAAGGAGAATCCTCACACACATCTGAGGAGCTTTCTCATGATAGCCTCCACATTTCATTATAATGGCATGTCTGAAGATGCCAAGAGGCTTAGGCTGTTCCCATTCTCATTGACGGGAATAGCCAAGGAGTGGTACGATAATACGCTCCCGCGGGGAGGTATTACCACTTGGGCCGAGCTCGAGCGTCTGTTCCTCGAGCGATTCTACCCTCCATCTAGGACGATCAAGGCTAGAATTGAGATCTCGTCCTTTCGCCAGAAGTCTGGAGAGGATTTACGCCAAGCGTGGGAGAGATACTCGAACATGCTGATAGAGTGCCCGCAGCATGGGTACAATGAGGGGGATGTTATGGCATTCTTCTACAGCGGTGCCAGCAAGGATGGTCAAGCCCATTTAGACGCCTGTGCGGGTGGAGCATTCCTGAACCAAGGCATAGAGAGATGTAGGGAGATCGTGGACAACATTGTCACGAATGCCGGTGCTTGGAGTGGAGATGCAGATTTTCAGAGAGTTAATCAGGTTGAAGAGGGAGAAGGAACGAGAAGGCTGCTGATGGCCATGATGGAAAAGATCAACAACCTCGAGTTGGGGAAGAGTTTGGGTGGAGAGCATGCGGTAGAGAATGAGAGAGTAGACCAACCAAGTGGACAGCAAGAGGTAGCCAATTACATGGGAGGTCCATATTACAATCAGAATGGCTACCAAGGTGGTAATCAGTATGGAAGGCCTTCTTATGGCCAACCATTTGTGCCTCCAGGCCCTCAGCCACTTCAAAATCAATGGAGGAACACACAAGGAGTTCAAGGAGGCCAGCAGCTTCCTCAAAACACATGGAGGAAGAATGATAATTTTTCTTATGCTAACCCAAAAGCTGGTGTTACTGTTCCTGCAGGTGTTGATCCGGGGTCTAAACCTCCTGGTGGAGAAGGCGGTGCATCAACCGAGGAGATGTTGAGAGCGATCCTTCAGAAGGTGGAGGAAGGGAGCAAGCGGTTGTCATCCTTGGAGTACGATGTGAAGGAGTTGCATAAGAAGGGTGATCATCGTGATCAAGAGCTCCAGAAGATGAACGTTGAGTGGACTAGAACTCAACAAGAGAACAATCGAAGGTTCACCTCTTTAGAGCTCCAGATGAGCCAGATTGCAAAATCAGTGAATAGAATGCCGGAGGGGAACCCGAAAGAGCAGTGCAAGGCGATCCAGCTAAGAAGTGGAACCAACTACGAAGGTCCTCAGATGCCTGCTGATTCTGAGATGCCCCACGAAGAGATTGAGCCAAAAGGAGATGGAGTTGAGATTGAAAGTGAAGGGATTGAGAAGCATAGAGATATGGATGAGTCCCAGAAGGGCAAGGAATGTGAGGAGGTTGAAAGAGTTCCTAAGTGGAAAAAGGCAAAGGAAGCAAGGGAGAAAGTGAAAGTGACCGAGCGAGATGAATGGGGGGTACCCAAATCTGTGATACCCGTCCCATATCCACAACGCTTCATGAAAAAGAAGCTTGATGAGAAATTCGCTAAGTTCCTTGATGTTTTTAAACAATTGCATATTAATATTCCTTTTTATGATGCTTTGGAACAGATGCCGCACTATGCGAAGTTTTTGAAGGACTTGATTGCAAAAAGACGGCGAGTGGATGAGCCGAAGTTGGTGCAGCTGAACCACGAGGTGAGTGCACTAGTGCACAAGGCGCTTCCACCAAAGCTGAAGGATCCCGGGAGCTTCACGATCCTGTGTGACATTGGGAGCGGGATCAAGAAGGGAGCGTTGTGCGACCTCGGGGCGAGCATAAATCTGATGCCCTTGTCGCTTTTCAAGAAGTTGGAAGGGTGTGAACTTCAACCCACAATGATGACGCTTCAACTTGCCGATCGGTCTATTACTCGACCTCAAGGTGTGGTTGAAGACGTTCTAGTGAGAGTTGGAGATCACATTTTTCCAGCCGACTTTGTAGTGCTAGAGATGGAGGAAGATAAGCACGTGCCCTTGATCTTGGGAAGACCGTTCTTAGCTACGGCGGGGATGGTGCTAGATGTGGCAAATGGGAAGATCACATTGAAGGTTGATGATCAAGAAGTGAAGATCTCCCTATATGAAGCCATGAAGCACCCGAGGGAGGATGAGAGCTTGTATTGCATGGATGCAATTGATCCTAGTGTTGAAGACACACCTTCTATCCCTAATCCTTCTGATATTCATGATTTTGTTAGTCCTTCACTTGATTATTTAACCCATGAGCGTTATGATCTTGATTATTTTGATAGGGATAAAGTGAAGAAGTTGAAGGATGAAGAGGTGAAGAAAGTGGACGTGGTCCAGTTAGAAGGGAAAGGAGGAGTTAAGAAGAAAAAGTTCAAACTCAAGAACTTGTTTGGTAAGACTCCTCTAGATAGAGGCAAGAAGGAGTTGAGACCCATAACACTTGGGGATGAGAAGAGAGCAAAAGGGCTCATGATGGTGGGGCATCAAGGAAAGGAGTTCAAACACCACTCTTATGAGAGTAAGGGAGGTAAATTTGAGTATGATGTCCCATAAGCTCCTTTGAGCACGGTCCGGCATGAGGACCTTAAAAATAGCGCTGAATGGGAGGCAACCCATTTTTATTTGCTTTCATTTATTTTTAGTGTCTTTTTATATTATTAGGGTGTTTAGAGTCGTATGTCTAACCTCGTACTCGAGAGCTTTATTTTGTAGGCTTGTCTCTAAAGGAGTAAAGGTACCAAAGAAGTGGAGATTGAAGGAACCAACTTGAGACAAGGGAATGTGCAAAGCTATTGAGAGAAATTGAATTATTTGGTTGAGGTAACCCACAACCCCAAACTTAGACCTCTAGCAAGGTCGAAGTTTGGGGGGGTGGAGTTTCTTTTTATGATTACATTGCACATGCATGCACGCCCTTATCTTTGAGTTGAGTTTGATTGATTATTGGTGCCTTGAGATGCTCCTTGGGCTATTATTAATTTGTTTTGTTACTCAATATTTTATGTCTATCAATCACCTTATGCTTGTTGATTGCTATCTTTGAGTATGATTTGATGAGTAGGGTGAATTGTGAGGCTGAGTTAGGAGTTTTCTTGTGTGAGTGTTTGAGTTTGAGCTGAGTTGAGAAAGAACTTGTATGCTTGTAAATTTTTCTTTTGAGTACTTGTGTGACAAGAGTGAGAATTCACTAGGACTAGCATGGATGTGAAAGCTGTGAGATTTGAGCCTTATGAGATTTAAATGCATAAATTGATCTCTTCGTTTGTGAGTGGATCGTACCTTAGAGGATGCTAGAACTTGCATGTGCTCTTGCTTCTTGATTGTGTCTAGTTTGATATGCCGAATGTGATCTTAGGCCATCTTTGATTTAATTGAGTCACTTAGCCAAAATTTTCCTTACCAATGACATTGATCCCTTGTTAGCCCCTTTGAGCCTAAAGCCTATTTTATTTGCTAGCACATATGAACACTATTCCAATTCCTAAGCCTTTTGTCCCAAATTGAGTGGAGAATAGGAAAGTGTGAATGTGAAGGGAGTAAATTGAGTTGAAAAAGGAAAAGGTTGTTTGTTGAGTGAATATGAGAAGAAGGTGTGATGAAGTTTTGAGATGTGGGAAAAAGAGAAAGAAAATTGAGAATGAGCAAAAAGAAAAAAATGAGCTCATGTGTTTGTGCGAAAAAAAAAAGAGAAAAAAAAAGTGATTGAAAAAAAAAAGTGAAAGAGTGAGAAAGAAAAAAATTGAAGTGTTGAGAGAATTGAAAGCGAAAGTGTATTGATTGAATACGTTTGAAGTAGTTCGTTCTTAATCTCGAAGTACCGAAGTTTTGAATTTCTATTCTCCATTCACTTGAGTCACTTTACCATATTGTTATCCCACCTGTCCAAAGAGCCTACATTACAACCTTGAGAAAAGTCCTTTTTGATTCGGCATTGATTTCTAGAGTATGATCGGAGTTGAGAGTGCTTACAAGCCTATGGCTGCCGATATGTGTGATTGATTGTTGAGTGAGTCCCTTAAACATTGTTATACACTTGTGAGGGAGTTAAACACATCGTTGAGTGCACATCCATGCTTGATCTTGGTGTTTCTCATTATCGTTGCATGAATACGATAAAAGGAATTGAGTGAGTATACGGGTGATTGACTTTTGAAGCTTGAATTCATTAGCTTGCATGATTGATTTTTCCTACTCATTCCTAACAATTTCACTTGACTTATTATTTCATTGCTTGGGAACAAGCAATATGGTAAGTTTGGGGGGGTTGATTAGGCGTGAAATTGTCATGATTCGTAGCTAGAAACGCCCTAGTTTTGGTCGAGTTTATAGAGTATTTAGAGTCAATTGAGCATTATTTCTATACATTGATAAATTTGTCTCTTTGATGCTCATAGGTGAATAGAGGACGAAAAACGGAGTTCGTAGGACTTTGAATCGACTCAAACGGATGCCCGGATGAGAAGATATTGAAGAAATACGATTGGTATTAGTGCGGACGAGGAAAAGTATCATTTGGAAGGATTAGAGATCACTCGAGCGCATTGCTCGAGCGCCACCGCTCGAGCGCCTTACTCGAGCGCGCAAACATACAGAACCATTCTTGCGCTCGAGCAGCTCGAGCGCCACCGCTCGAGCGAATCACTCGAGCGCCCAAAAGTAACAGTGTCATTTCAGCGCTCGAGCAGCTCGAGCGCAACCGCTCGAGCGAATGCACCATTCGAGCTACACTGCTCGAGCGGGACCGCTCGAGCGTTTTGCTCGAGCGCCCCTATACTTTTGCCTCCGGATTCGTATTTTCGGCCCGTTAACTCCCGTTTCGACCCGTGCCTATATATATCTCGTCCAAACACGTTTTGAAGAGATCCCCGACTTTAGAAATAATTTTAGACTTAGTTTTTGGAGAGGAAGAAGAAGAACAAGCTTTATTTTACGTTTTGTTGAGGTTTTTCATACGAATTCTAGTTTCTTTTCAATTCTTAGTTTCTTTTCATTAGTTCGTTACTTTGAACACGTTTAAATTTCGTTTTTATCAATTCAATTTCAGTTCTTCGTATTTATTTTCTTTTAAAACCCTAGTTCATGTTTCTTATTTTCTTCGTTCAATTCAATATGTTTATGTTCGTTGTTTCTTTAATTGCTTTTAGTTTTGTTAAAACCATGTCCGGCTAAAACCCTTGCATGCTTAGGTTAGGATGAACTCGTAGAAGTAGGATGTGGTACGTAATTAAGGTAATTCGTGACGTTAGTTTTAATTCTCTTAATTAATGAATTCTTATAATTAATCTGAACTTTACCTTTGAATTCAGTACGAAAGTGTTAGAGAGAGGACGACCGCATCACTCGATAACAATTAGTAGTCTTAACGAGAGGGTTTAGGAAAGGTTAATTCATTTACCGGTTTAGCGAAGGAGGACGACCGCATCACCTTAGTTAAATTAGGGTCTCATTAATTGAGCGCTATCTATTAACTTGTTAGTGGATTAGTGAAGTCGAGTGTTAGGGTAAAGTATTAGGGTTTAGAATCTTGAGCTTTCACCTTGCATTCTTTTACTTAGGTTAATTCTTGTTTGTCACGATTACTTTGATTATGTACCTGCTCCGTTAGTATACGTAGGGATTCCTAACCTGAGCATCATCATCTCATATCTGAAAAACACCTTAGATACGTAATTTAATTTTCCTTTCGCATTCGTAGAGTAATTTAGTTTAGATTATTTTCTCTTTTCAAAAAAACCAAAAACATCACACTCATATTAACTACGACGCGTAGATCTTCAGGGATCTATTTGCATATACACTATCCCTTGGGTTCGATAATACTTGGTCCCTATACTTGCCCATACTACAGTGAACCCGTTCTCTTGCGGGGTAGCTACTAGTAGAAGCTAGTAAAATCGCTTCAAGTCAAATGTGCCGTGGGAACTGGGAGAAACTTTACCTCATCAATCTCTCTAAAAGGTATAATTACATGTCAAAACAGAAGTGTAAGCGTAAGAAAAGGAGCAAAATCATGAAAGAAAATAAAAAATAATGCCCTTATAAAACGCATATTAGAAACAATTTCTTAGCTCTCAGCCTCTCACTATTCAAACTTACACGGTACTAACATGTGATATGAATCAGCAAAAGAGCAAAGACAAACATGGAGCAACAAAACAAAGAGTATATTATCTACATTAATGAAAATGATTCTCACCCTGTGATATGTTAGAGCAGTAATCATTTTTTTTTGTTTAATCTTTAAGTAATCATTTTTTTTTTGTTTAATCTTTAAGATAAATTACCGTCTGGATATGTATCCAGGCTGTGCTTTTGACTATACAAACTTAAAAAAAAAAATCTCCATACTGAACAGTGAATAGTAAAAAAATTACAACCAAATTTATTATTTTATCTCTTCCAAGAAGTATAATAGAGAAAAGAACTATGTTTTCCAATCCAGAGGAAACCCGAAGACAAGTTATTATTTAGCATGAAATTCCTTTAGTAGGCAGTTATAAGCTTCTCTGTTTTCGTACATATGTAAACTTTGATACATGCTCCGAAATAAAAAGCACCAGATTCCTGGATGTAACTTGAGTTGGTGATGGGATATATACACACATTTGCATGCAACTTGAGCAAAAAATGTTATAAATGAATAAGAATCATTGTTTTGGCAATAGGAAAAAAAGCAAAAATCTCAATACTCATGCCACCTTGGCGGGCATTATATTGGTAATCATGAATTTCAGGTAGCACGAGCATGGCTACATAATTGTAGCAGTTGTGAACATTGAAATCCAGATAATATCAAGCTCAATATATGGGCAAGTCTAGCCTATATGTTCATAACCTTGATAGCCCAGCTTATGCTTTATTTTTTGAGATAGTAGTATAAAAAAATAAAAAAATGTATCTGGCGACTGAAGCATTGTATAAGGTCTTACCTTGATCAGTAGTATTGTGAGGCAAAAGCAAACCATTTTTGTTTCCATGAAGTCATTTTTTAGGGGTTGGGAATAAGTATGTTAGCATTTAATACTTAGTGAGTGAATTCAACAAAGCAACAACTAAAATCTCACCAACACAGAGACGTCCAATGATTCTAGTACCAGAAATGGAGGTCTTTACCTGAGAAGTAGGTTTTGAGGAAGGACGAATTTGTAACTTCATCTAAATGTGCATAACCTCAGAAAGGAAAATAAGTGGAAGCTTAAAAGAGGCTCTGCCAATGTCAAGTTTAATCACCTCATACGGGAAAATATTAAGAGGCATATGTCGAACCATTAAGCACCTGGTTACAAGAAACAGATGGTGATGAGAAAAGGATCTAGAATACTAATGAAAACACCTCTTTGAACTAAATTGAATCCAAATACCAAATTAGCAAATTGAAATTGACCTGAAAATCAAACAAAGAGTGACTGAACCGTAATGAAACTGTCGTGCCGAGATCGCAATAGAAAGAAAATTAGAAAAGAATTTATTAATCTGAAGACAATATCAGAAAATCAACGCGTAAACCAGATAGATCGAAACCAAGAAAACAATTTCATATTGCTTCGTCTTGGACAGGAAATTTCCTGGTGTTTCTTTTGTTTCTTACTGCAATTTGAGTTTATTGAGTACTGAGTAGTATTTCATGAATGCACTTCCTTGCCTTAACAATTTTGTCCAACCTGCTGGATTCAATTTGTTTAAGTCGTGGGAGTTTGCAATCAAAATAACCAAACTCAACAAATCAATTGCTGAAAATAGAGAAAACTCCCATCCAACAATGATCCCAAAGATGCCCTAACTAATAAAAACAAATCAATAAAAATGGGATCTCAAAATCAAAACTTAAGCACTAAGCAATAAAGCCTACGGGAAATTTATTCAAGAACTTAAATTAAAAGGCCCAACTACAATAATAAGATGATAATATGAAGTTTACCGCGTTCATGGTTATTATTTCCTAATGCAAATCTATAGGCGAACTAAGTTCATCATTGATGGTGGGTTCATCTGCCACAATTGAAAAAAACACACTCACAAGGTTGGTGAATCGACATGATAACGATGCTTCCACTTTGGGCGATTCTCTGCAACACCTACACTACCATGTATGCGCTCGTCGAATCGAGGCCGGAAGTCGGCTCATCAAGGAACAGTAAAATCGGATCGGGGATGATGTCGATTCCTATCGACACGCGGCGCCGTTCTCCGCCGAAGATGCCGCGGTGGCCTTTGTTGCCGATTACCGTCTTGGCGGCGATCTGAAGCCCTAATTGGTCGATTAGGGCTTGCACGCAGAGTTTCTTCTTCGATTTGGAGAGAGATTTCTGTAGACGAAACTCCACCGCGAACATTAGGGTTTCTTCGACTGTAAACATTGGGAATAACAGATCGTCTTGCATTACGTACGCCAAAATCACCTTCAACAACTTCGATTCCAGCAGTTCGCTGTTTAAACTAATGGCGCTTTTATGCTTCCTTTCGCCATCCGATTAGCAACGCAGTTCCGGAAGGAGGAGGGAGAAGAGGAGAAGGCTCACGGCGATATCGGGAGAGAATAGGACGAAATCGGATTCTTATCCGGAGTAGGCACGGATCGGCCGGAGGAGAAGAGTATAAGGTGGAAGGACGGAAGGACGGAAGGAAAGGAATTAGAATTAGAGAATAAAAGAGAAGGGGGAATGTTAGGATAAAAATTGTTAGTTTTGATGAGTTAAAACAAACCAGAAGATGTAATAGGACCATCTGGACCTGTTAGCCAGATGATGATCTAGATTAGGACTTAGTCTAGGGGGAACTGCCAAACCAGAAGAGTCACCAGAAGACCCCATCAGAGGACTTCACCAGAGGACTCTACCTGAAGACTTCACCAGATGAGAACAGACCAGAGGCAGAGGACCTTCCCCAGACCAGACGAGTCTGGTGGAACAAAAGATGCTCAGTTTGATCTCCTATTTCTACTGAGTATTCTGGTTGTTCACCAGATTAGGACCAGAAGACACCGAGGTTGCCTGGTGTCTGGTCTTGCCTTCTCTGGAGAGAATCAGAGTTAGGCAGAGGAAGCTATTGACCGTTGGTGATTCAATTCAAGTCAACAAGATCAGGATTGGAAAGTTTTGAAGATAATCAATCCAAGGATCCCACCAACCCAATCAATCAATTAGGGAATTGATTGATTGAGGCTTCCTTAATATAGAGGATCTGATTGGATTAGCCCTCCAACGGCTAACCCTAATCCCCTCTATAAATACAAGAGTGCAGTTCAAGAAAAAGCTCTAGAGAGACCATATACGCGCATAAGTTGATCCAAGCTTTTGATATTCACCCAAACACTCTTACTGTTCATAATATTTATCTACTCTAAAGGAGTTGTCGAAACCTCAACTTGTTCATCTATCAGACAAGGTTGTTGGCTGTTTGATCTTTAGATTGTAGTCAAATCTAAAGAGGTGTAAGAAGGAACTGGTACTTCCCAAATTCCAGTAAGTAAGTGAGTTGGTTGGTTGTTAGTGAGACCCCTTGGATATAAGGGAGAGTGGACGTAGGATATTTAAATCCGAACCACTATATATCTTGTGTTCTTTATTGCTTTATTTTACTTATTGTCTTATTGCTTTTTATTCTCTTGTAAAAAAGAATTTGAAAGACATTTAACTTAAGCTTCCGCAATTAATCTAACTAGTGGGACCAACAAGTGGTATCAGAGCAGTGTGTCCAACGACCACTGCTTTGAAAAGCTTTTGGTGGTCACCGGGCAGATCCATTGCTCTTTAGTACTTTTATTCAAGTTCTTGTTATTTCCCTTAATTTGATCAAAATGTCTGCAAAATCTTCTTACAAGAGCCGTAAGCTCCCAGAATTCTCTTTTGAGGATTACAGCCGCTGGAGCTTCATGATGAGCAATCATCTTGGAGCTATTCACCACCGCATGTTAGATGTGGTTGAAAGTGGCCCCATTCAATTTTACTGGACTCCTATTGATAGTGGCAGGTCAGAGTCCAGAAAAGAAACTAGTGAAGCTGCCCAGAAAACTGCAGAGGATAGAGTCCCCAGGCAGAGAATCCTCAAAAAGAAAGATGAGCTTGATAATGATGAAAGAAAGCTCTACAACTTGGACCAGGTGGCAAGAACAGAGATCATCAACACACTTACCAAAGAAGTGATTGAAAAGGTCAGAACGTGTGCCACTGCCAAGGAGATGTGGGACAAACTGGCACTACTCTGTGAGGGGACAGAGAAGATCAAAGACAACAAACTCCAAGTTGTTCAACACTCATTTGATACCTTCAAGATGAAACCAGACGAGACCATTGACCAGCTGGACATGCGTCTCACAAACCTCCTGAACAAGGCTAGTGCCTTAGGCAAGACCTACTCTGAAAAAGAAATTAATAGTAAAATCTTACGTTCACTAACAAGCAGGTGGAGAATTAAAGTCACTGTGATCAAGGACAACAAGGATCTCAATACTCTGGATCGTCATCTTCTGTTGTTTGATCTCAAAGCCTATGAGTATGATCTTCAAGAGGAGGATCAAACAGAAGAGGTTTCCTCTTCTGGTCAGAAAGGTGTTGCATTCTCTTCAACCATCAAGCCTGATGTCAAGCCAAAGGAGTCTACTGCAGATGACTTGAGCCTCAAGGAGCAGGTAGCACTTCTAACTCGTAAATTAGATAAAATGAGTTCAAAATATGGCAGGTACAAAAGGCATTGGAAGGAATCTTCCAGAGACAGAAAGAGTTCCTTCAAGCCTGCAGAGAAGGAGAAGACATCTGGAGACTCAAGGGAGACCAGATTCAGAACTCCAGAAAGGAGGAGAGATGACAACCCTGGCAACTCTGGGAGATCAAATTATCAGAGGAGGGATGGTAGCTCTGGCAGACCTGACTACCAGAGGAGAGAGAGTAACCCTGCCAGATCAGACTACAACCAGAGGAGGAGAGAGCCAAGTCCTAGTCCCAGAGGAGACAATGCCTGCTACACATGCAACAAGACTGGTCACTATAGCTATGATTGTCCTCAACTCACTCCTAGGGAAAGAGAAGAGAAAAGGATCAAGAGAGATAGGAGATACGCAGACAAGAGAGCATTGCTGGCAGAGGCAGAGGAGGAGGATACTAATTCCAGTTCTTCTTCTTCTGACTTTGGATCAGATGATGATGTGTGTCTTATGGCAGACATCATTGAGGTAAATGAAACTACTCTAGTCCTATCAAATTCCAAATGTACTGAATCCTCTAATTCATCTGGTAACTCCAGAGAGTCTGATATGCAACAAATGCTATCAGATCTCCAAAATTGTGTCCAACTCTGTCAAAAACTTGAGAAAGAGAATGGTAGGCTCAGAGCTGAAGTTCAATCTCTCTCTCATGAGCATAAATCCACCAGAGAACTCATGAAAGATCATTCCAAAGAAGTCTCTGAACTTCAGGATAAGATCACAGAAAGAGATACTCTGGTAGATCAACTCATGAAAGAAAAAAACTCTCAAGAAGATGAGATCAATGAACTCAGAGCTAAATACCAGACTCTTATCAAAGGGAAACAAGTTGCTCACAACATAGAGGAGATACCCATGCCCAGAGAAGCTCCTAAGATACCATCTGTTGTATCTATCATATCAGAGTCTTCTCAGCGCATTTGTGATAAGAGTAGTTTAGGATATTCTGGAATTACCACTAAAACTCATAAATACCTTTATAATAAAGACAAGTCTGTAAGAGCTGGTAAATTGGTAGAAATCTGGAATGATAAAGACTTAACTGGTAATGGTTACAAGGTGGTTCACAATCCTGATTGGAAAAGGAATCACTCTGTTAATCACATAACATATGGTCCAGAAGAGTTGACTGTTCTGGAAGAGAAGATGCTAGAGAATAAGTGTCAACAAGGGGAACCATTGAAGATTGATGGTTCTGTGAACATTGAGTCCCAAAGAGTAGAACTTACTCAAATTGGAGGACCCCAGAGAAATCCTCAAAGGAAACCTAACCAGGTTAGGGAACCTCAAAGGACACACTCAAGAAAGGGGAATACCAATCAGAGTAAGACCTACCATAAAAGGAACAATGTTCAACAGCACCAGGTACCCCAGAGACAATTTTCTCAGAGGAATCAATTCCAGAATAGGTATACTCAAAGGAACTATAATCACCAGAGCAAGTCTAATTATCAGAACCAGAGGAGGTCTTCCAGACCCATCTATAGAAAACCAACTGATCTGGGAAGTTATGACACCAGAGATGGTTCTTCTAGGATGTACCCTTACAACCAGACCTTTAAGACCATATCTTTGAGGCAGGCCATTCCAAAGGCCAGATTTGAGAAAAGGTACACCAGACCTGTTTATAGGAAAGGTGTCCTTATCAGACTAGTAGCTCAATATGTCATTGTCAGAGGACATGTGCTGGTAGATAGATTTGGAAGGAAGATAAGATCTCCTCATCCATCAAGGGATGATCTTTATCTATGGATTCCTACAAAACCTGCAACTAACCAATCAGGACCCAGCACGAGTAGGGGACCTAATTGATTTCTCTGCAGGTAGATAAGAGTCCATTGGAGAAAGGATTTTCAAGCAACCATGTCTGGTACATTGATAGTGGATGTTCCAAGCACATGACCTTCCAGAAGGATAATCTCCAAGATTTCAAGCCATTGAATGGACCAAGAGTGATGTTTGGTGACAACAACTATGGAGTCACCAGAGGAGTTGGAAAGTTGACCTTCAATGGAGTATCTGTAGATGAAGTCTACTATGTAGAAGGACTCAAGCATAATCTGCTTTCAGTATCCCAATTCTGTGACAATAGATACTCAGTGAAGTTTTCTAGTGATTCATGCACTGTTTTCTCTTCTGATTATAATGATATCTTGCTAATAGGCTTGAGGAAGGGTAACATTTATCTTGCAGATTTTAACAGTTGCCCAAGAAATGCCTGTCTGGTTGCAAAAGGATCTGCAGAGAACAGCTGGATTTGGCATAAGAGATTGTGTCATCTTAACTTCAAAACATTGAACAAGATTGCCAGAAAAGGTCTCATTCGAGGTCTTCCAAATGAAGTGTTTAAGAAGGATCAGGTTTGTGGTTCATGCCAGAAGGGTAAACAACCCAAGACTTCCTTTAAGGATGTCCAGAGCACAACCACAACCAGAGTACTTCAACTACTTCACATGGACCTGTTTGGACCTGTTTCTCCTCTTAGTTTCAGTGGAAGGAAGTACACCTTAGTGATAGTAGATGACTTTTCAAGATACACTTGGGTAGTGTTCTTGTTTAAGAAAAATGAAACTATGACTAAGTTGCCAGAGTTCTTCAAGCAGATTCAGAATGAGCAGAACCAGAGCATAGTCAGGATCAGAAGTGACAAAGGAACAGAGTTTTTGAATTCACACATTGCAGATTACTGCAAGGACCATGGGATTTTTCATGAGACATCTGCTGCCAGAACACCTCAACAAAATGGAGTAGCAGAAATGAGGAATAGGACCCTCAAAGAAGCTGCAAGAACACTTCTGGCAGAATACAACACTCCGCAAAGATTTTGGGCAGAGGCCATTAATACAGCTTGCTATACACAGAACAGGTGCCTGATTGCCCAGAGACATAATAAGACTCCATATGAGGTATGGAAAGGTAAAACCCCATCTGTTTCTTATTTTCATGTTTTTGGATGTAAGTGTTTCATCCATGACAATGGGAAATCTAAATTAAGAACCTTTGATGCCAAAGTGGCTGATGGAATATTTTTAGGATATTCCAGCACTAGTAAGGCTTTTAGAGTTTTTAATAAGAATTCACTTTGTGTGGAGGAAACACCTCATGTTGTTTTTTTATGAATCTGCTTTTGAGTGCAAGGTGGACTTGAAGTCTTCTGATGAGATTCAGAATCAGACTACTCCCAGAGTGATCAAAGTCAATCCACCTATTCTTGATTCAGATTCAGATTCAGATGATGACCCATCTCCTGGTTCTCTGAAGCAGAAGCCTTCACAAGGAGCAGAACCAGAAGAGGTTGGAACTCATGTAGGGGGAAGCTCTTCTGCAGGTGGTGATAATGACCAAGGTACTGCAGAAGATGATCAACCAGGCAAGACCACGGGAAGGAGGACCCTGGTTGATCACCCCAATGACCTGATCTTAGGAGATCCAACTAAGGGTGTCCAGACTAGGAGAACTCTTAACTTAGCTGCCTTATTCAGTTGCTATGTGTCCTTGATTGAGCCCAAGAACATCAAGGAGGCACTGAAAGATTCAAATTGGATTGTAGCTATGCAGGAGGAGTTGAATCAATTCACCAGACAGGATGTTTGGGAGCTGGTAGACAGACCAAGACATCAAAAGGTGATAGGCACTAAGTGGGTTTTCAAGAATAAGAAAGATGAGAATGATGTCATTAATAGGAACAAGGCAAGGCTAGTGGCCCAGGGCTATTCTCAGTCTGAAGGAATAGACTATGATGAGACATTTTCTCCTGTTGCCAGACTAGAAGCCATCAGATTGTTCTTAGCATATGCTGCTCACATGAAGTTCAAAGTATACCATATGGATGTGAAATCTGCCTTTCTTAATGGGATTCTCATTGAGGAAGTGTATGTGGAACAACCTCCTGGTTTTGAACAAGGTGACAAGGTGTTTAAGCTTAAGAAAGCTCTCTATGGGCTGAAGCAGGCACCCAGAGCATGGTATGACACTCTATCTCAATTTCTTCTGGACAATGGTTTTACTAAGGGTAAGATTGATAGGACCTTGTTTAGGAAAGAAGAAGGAAAGGACATCCTTCTGGTCCAAATATATGTTGATGACATTATATTTGGATCCCCTAACAGGAAGCTGAGTGAGAAGTTTGGTGAGCTCATGCAGGGTCAGTTTGAGATGTCCATGATGGGAGAAATGAATTACTTTTTAGGTTTGCAGGTTAAGCAATCAGAGAAGGGAATTTTTATTAATCAGGCAAAGTACACCAGAAACATGTTAGAGAAATTTGGAGTAGGATCTAGCAAAGCAGCCAAGATCCCTATGATGACAAATTTCAACATGGATCCAGATGAGTCTGGAGAGAGTGTGGACCAGACTCGGTATAGAGCACTTATTGGTTCTCTTTTGTACCTGACTGCAAGCAGACCAGATATTACTTTTGATGTAGGAGTTTGTGCCAGATTTCAAGCTAATCCCAAGAAGAGTCATTTGGAAGCAGCTAGGAAGATATTGAAATATCTTAAGGGAACTGTGAATTTAGGATTATGGTATCCTGCAGATGATAACTTAGAATTGAGTGGTTATTCAGATTCAGACTATGGTGGATGCAGAATAGATAGGAAATCTACAAGTGGAACATGCCAATTTTTAGGGAATAAATTGGTATCCTGGTTTTCCAAGAAGCAGACTTCAGTTGCTACATCAACAACAGAAGCAGAGTACATGGTTGCAGGGAGTTGTTGTTCACAACTTCTCTGGATTAGTCAACAGCTTAGGGATTACCAGATTAGAGCTAAGGATATTCCTATTTTCTGTGATAGTAATAGTGCAATTGCCATCACCCAGAATCCAGTTCTTCATACCAGGTGTAAACATGTTGATATAAGGCATCATTTTATCAGAGATCATGTTGAGAAGGGAGATATAAGGATGGAAAAGATTGCAACAGAGAAGCAGAGAGCAGATATTTTGACTAAGCCATTGGCTGAGACCAGGTTCAGAGAGTTAGCTTTTGAGTTAGGATTGTTGGATCCAGAGACAGATTTATTTTAGGGGGAACAACAGAGAAGTATCCTTTGTTTCATTACTTTATTTCATATATTTTTTAAAACTAGCATACCTGCAGATTAGACATTTCAGAGAAGTTATATCTCCAGATGAGATATCCACCAGGTGAAACTTGTCCCAGATGAGGTGCTGAGTCAGTTTAAGAGATATGTACAAAGTCTTTTCTGACCAGGACCAGATGAGTTCCATCAGGGGAGATGTATCATCAGACTAGTTGTTGTATCATCTGGTTATAATATCAGGTGACAGGTATGTCTTTACTTCTCTGGCCTCTGATCATTGGGATACACTTTTCAAATTAGTAAGTACACTTAAAACCTTTCAACTTCGGAGTGTATTTATAACTAGGGTATAGGGCCTAGGCAATCATTTCGCTTTTTCTCTTGACTGCCACAAAACCCCTTTATGCCCAGTCCCAATGACTATGCCAACGCACCAGATTAAATTTGTATCTCGCCTCTCATCATGGCCATCGGATTTAATCATTGTGCAAAATTTCAATCAATGCTTAAATTGATTTTGTTTCCTCAATTAAATTTGAAATTACACGCGTTCACACTTCATTTATTATTCAAGCCACGCGTATTACCCTATTTAAATCAAATTTCCTTTCAATCTGTCCTTTCACGTTTCCATACTTTCAAACCCTAACCTCTCTCTGCAAAGCTTTCTCTCTCTCTCTCTCTCTCTCTCTCTCTCTCTCTCTCTCTCTCTCTCTCTCTCTCTCTCTCATATATATGGCTCCCCCATGTAATTTTGATCATGCCCTAATGATGAAGAAACTGAAAACGGAGATGGTGGTTGACTTCTACACTACCAAGAACTCGTCTGCTCTTGCTATTCTGGAACTATTGAGGAGATCCGGAGTTGAGAAGTTGATCTCCACCATTCCCAGGGATTTTCGTACTCTTGACGGTTATGCGGCCCAGTTTCTGGTTCGAATGAAGATCAACGAAGACCATATTTCTTCAAAAATTGACAAGGAAGATTTGGTGTTTTCCAAGCATGATTTTTGTGCCCTGTTTGGAAACATTTCGGCGGAAGGGGTGGATCCCTTAACCTACAAGGAGGATGATATTGTGGGTTCCTTCAAATTGTTTGCTCGCTCTTCTTGCCAGAGTATCACAAAGGGATTTCTGGATAAACATTTAAGGCAGAAGTACAAGGTGTTGTTCGATATAGTTGTAAAGGTGTTGATGTGTGAGAATCACAGCACGAATGCGATTTTTAATGGAAGAATGTGTGTGATGAGGGCTCTGTATGACGGCGTCCAATGCAACTGGGCAGAGTTCTTTTGGGGCGTCTTAAGGAAGAATAAGGTGAAAGTGAACAAGGAGGCTTGTCCTTCCAAGCCCGGGGAGATGCAGTTTTATTTCACTGCTAATGTTTCATTGGGAACGAAACTTACCTTGATTTTGGATTCATTGCTTCCAGAGAAGATATGGAAGGAGAATTGGTGCAGAGGATTTCACAAGTCTAAAGTGTTATTCTCAAAGGATGGTCCCCTTCATGGCCATCCTGATTCTGATGGAGAAGAAGCCATCCCTGCCCCTCCTCTACAGGCAGTACCCTCACCTGCAAAGGGGCAGAAGCAGCAGCAGAAGCAGAAGACCCATAAGAAAGCTGCTGAAGCAACTGGTTCTTCAACCATTGCCTTTTCTGGTTCCTCAGAGGAGGACCAGATTCCCCTTCTTGAAGTGCTTAAGAAGAAGGGTGATGATGATAAAGCTGTTAAGAAGGCTGGAGCAGCTAAGAGGAAGCGGCCAGAGGAGGCCAGGAGAGGCTCTGTTAAGAAGTCAAAGACTAGCAGGAAGGCCAGGAAAACCCTTCTGGTGGATGAGCCATCAGAAGAGGAAGAGGAAGAAGAGGTTGAACCTCTTAAGAAGAAATCCAAGGCCAAGAGAGCCATTCTTCAAGATTCAGACTCTGGATCTGATCTTGGAGAGGCCTTGGAGAAGGCCATTGATGAGGCTTCCCAGATGATGGAAGATGTCTCTGCTCCAGAGCATGTTGTACCTACTGTTCCTGCTGATGTTGACTCAGCAGAGGTAAACCCTTCCATTCCATCTTCTTCCCCTATTAATCTTGTCTCCCCCTCTACCTCTCCCCCGGATAATATTCCCCAAACCCATCTGCCTCTGGTAACCCTATTGTTCCACCAGAGCAGATTCTCCCAGATACCCCCGTATATACTCCCTCCACTAACCCTACCCAAACACCTTCTCCCCCAAATTCCCAAACACATCTTCCCAAAAACCCCTCTCCCCCAGTTTCTGTACCAGAGGTGCCATCAACCTCTTCTGGTGCAGAGATCCCCCCTCCAAACACTTTCTCATCCCAAATACCACCTACACCTTCTGTACCAGAGATCCCACCTTCTTCTGGTGCAGAGCAATCCATCCCCTCCACCTCTACCTCACAAAATCCTAACCCTCCCCAAACCCATACAGATCAGGACCCAACCATTTCTATGGCTTTGGGATTCCCTGCCCCTCCCCCCTCACCAACCTATTTAACAAGCGATGATAGTGAAGATGAGGAAGCTTCACTTGAGCCTACTAACTTAGCACCTTCCTCCTCTGCCTCTGGGCCCAAACCCATTATTTTCTCTTCTGTTGAGATGGGTCCCATCAGGCAGAGTATGAGTGTGAGTGCTCAGCTCTGGCTAAGAGAGCAATTTCCAATTCTGTTGGAGCACTCACCCCTCCTGGCAGATCTGACGGATGCCAAGGTTTGGAGTATGGCCAGACTCCAAGATGTTGAAGATCTTATGCTTTTGCTGGAGGAGATGTCTCCCTCTACCTTCACTGCATGGGAGATTGAGCTGAAGAAGAAGTTAAACATTCAAAACCCAGCAGAGTTGGAGACACCAGAGGCGGCGAAGGTCCTCATCAGAACTCTCCTTATCCAGAAAGGAGTTATGCTCACTCCAGAGGGCTTCTCTTACAACTTTGGTCCTCATTTCACATTCCCTCCTGAGCTATATTCAGACGAGGAGGACTTCGAGATGTCTCCTGCTGTGCTCCAGAAGATGAAAGCTTTCTTCAACGAGCAGATCATGCAGATAGGGCGCTTTTCAAAAGCTATTCAACACATGGCCCCTGCTATGATAGAGCATCAGATCAAGCAAGAGAGGAGGATTTTCCTGAAGCAGATCAAGTCCTCCCTGGCAGAAGTTAAAGCTTCTTTCAAGGCCAATGGCCTCTTTGTCAAACTGGATGTGATGCACAGCCAGAAGCAGCTCCAGGAGCACGTGCTGGAGCAGATGAGGCCAGTCTCTGTGCTTAAAGTTGAGATGGCAAGCCAGATGATCCAGACTGCCAAGCTGAAAGACTCCCTCCATGAGATGTTGGAGAAGCAGGAAAGGCTTGTTGCTGAATCAAGAGCCTACCTGGAGGAAGCCAAGCAGCTGCGTGATCTTCACTCTTCCTCCAACACTGCCTTGCCTGATCTCATAAGGCAGGTAGTGGAGCCCCTCCTTGATGAAGTTAAAAAGGGGGAAGAGAAGGCCAGAACTGATCTGGCGAAGACCACCAATGAAACTCTCTTCAGCCATAGAGCTCGTCTGGACCTGCTGAAGAACACTTTGGCCCAGGCTGAGTTGCAGAAGAAGAAGAAGAAGAAGGAAGAATTCAAATCTCTTTCCATGGCTAAGCAGATTGCTGCAGAAGAGGAGTCAGAAGCTGAGCAGGATCCAATCTCCATCTCTGGACCTGCAAAGAGAAAGATAAGAAGAGTCAAGAAAAGCTTCCTTGAGACTGTTGTTGAAGAAGCTCAGAAGAGATACAAGGAAGAGACTCCAGAGGAGAAGCAAGCAAGGATCAGGAAGAACATAGATGAAGAGCAGAGGCTCAGATATGTTAGAAGGCAAAACAAGAAGAGCAGAGAAGCAGGTGCTTCTTCTGGTGCAAGTGGCTCAAGTCAGAGGAGGAAAGCTCTCATTGAAGTGATGAACATTCTGCCTCTCAGGACAGAAGGGTCTTTTGACTCTACTGTGCCTGTGCCCTTGATTGAAAAATAGAAGGAGGCAAAGACTCTCTGGTTCATCCAACACTATATCCAGAGGCCAGCACCAGAGGATGATGAGCTGATCAACAAAACCTTTCACACCTGGATGCAAGATTATAATGCAGAGTTGTACAAGCAACTGATGGACTCAACCATTGAGTTCAACCTGGAGGTGACTGCCCCTGAGTTCACTTATCTCAACACTCCCATGGCAGGAGACCAGGTTGATTGGGCTGAGCTGAAGAGACTGTACAAGACAAAGGTGTTGGTGAACTTCACTCCAACATCTTCTGCAGAGTTGAAGGCCGTCCAGGATAGGTTTCTGGATTGGTTTCTGGTGCCCAAGTAAAACAGAAGATATACTTAGATAGGACCAGAATTGCATTGTAATCTGTAATCACTGTTGTCCTTATTATAAATGAAATTCATATCTTCTCTGTTCAAAAGACAGCCTCTTGTTGTCTTAATTGTTTGCCTGATAAGATCTATTCTAAGGTCTTATCTTTTATTGCTTTTCTTGCTTAAGTCTTCTTTGTGATCAGTTCTGGTAGTGTTTTAACTCCATCAAAAAGGGGGAAATTGTTAGGATAAAAATTGTTAGTTTTGATGAGTTAAAACAAACCAGAAGATGTAATAGGACCATCTGGACCTGTTAGCCAGATGATGATCTAGATTAGGACTTAGTCTAGGGGGAACTGCCAGACCAGAAGACTTCACCAGAAGAGTCACCAGAAGACCCCACCAGAGGACTTCACCAGAGGACTCCACCTGAAGACTTCACCAGATGAGAACAGACCAGAGGCAGAGGACCTTCCCCAGACCAGACGAGTCCGGACCAGACGAGTCTGGTGGAACAAAAGATGCTCAGTTTGATCTCCTATTTCTACTGAGTATTATGGTTGTTCACCAGATTAGGACCAGAAGACACCGAGGTTGCCTGATGTCTGGTCTTGCCTTCTCTGGAGAGAATCAGAGTTAGGTAGAGGAAGCTATTGACCGTTGGTGATTCAATTCAAGTCAACAAGATCAGGATTGGAAAGTTTTGAAGATAATCAATCCAAGGATCCCACCAACCCAATCAATCAATTAGGGAATTGATTGATTGAGGCTTCCTTAATATAGAGGATCTGATTGGATTAGCCCTCCAACGGCTAGCCCTAATCCCCTCTATAAATACAAGAGTGCAGTTCAAGAAAAAGCTCTAGAGAGACCATATACGCGCATAAGTTGATCCAAGCTTTTGATATTCACCCAAGCACTCTTACTGTTCATAATATTTATCTACTCTAAAGGAGTTGTCGAAACCTCAACTTATTCATCTATCAGACAAGGTTGTTGGCTGTTTGATCTTTAGATTGTAGTCAAATCTAAAGAGGTGTAAGAAGGAACTGGTACTTCTCAAATTCCAGTAAGTAAGTGAGTTGGTTGGTTGTTAGTGAGACCCCTTGGATATAAGGGAGAGTGGACGTAGGATATTTAAATCCGAATCACTATATATCTTGTGTTCGTTATTGCTTTATTTTACTTATTGTCTTATTGCTTTTTATTCTCTTGTAAAAAAGAATTTGAAAGACATTTAACTTAAGCTTCCGCAATTAATCTAACTAGTGGGACCAACAGGGAAAATGTCAAGGAAAAAAAAGGTAAGGGCAGAAAGGTCCAAAAATGATTTATGGAGCTAAGCCACTTTTAATAGTATTATAGATATGCCAAAGGAATCTTATAAGTTTGGACCGAGGCAGTATAATAATTCGAGATATTTGTTATAAATCCAGCAGATTTATTATACCAAATCTAGAAGATTTGATGTGGACATTACTAATGGACTTATAACCTAAACAGACTTTAGGTTTAAACTAGATTTTATCTATTATAAATAGACCTATATACTCAGCATTTTATACAAGCATACACATATATATTAGTGAAAACTCCTGGCTTTGTACGCCCTCAAACATAATCGTTATCGACGAACTGGGTAATCAAACTTGCGTCTCTATTTAATGTTTACAATTTACAACACGTTATCAGCACGAGTCTCTGTCAGAAGCTAATCGGTACGAATCTAAACTAATTTCTCTATTGCATGATAATTAATTATCGTATCGAATTTTTGATCCATATGTGCTATGATTATTCTGTGCACTTAAATTATTTTATTGCATCCATAATTATTGTTTGCAATTATTTTTTGATCGAAAAGAAAGAAAAAATAATAATAAAATATAATCGCACGGCCGCCGTACGCCTATTGTCGTGCGTGCTCCCGTCGAGCGCCTGTCGCCGTGCGCTTGACCGTTGTCGCCCGCCTATTGCCGCCGCACGCCTCCTGCTACCATCGGTCAGGCCGCCGCTACCGCCACGTGCCAACAGGCCGTCGCGCGCGGCGCGGCCCCGTTTTTCCCCATACCAAAATTCGTTGCGGGCCTCGAGGATCACCACGAAGGACCGCTGCCACGCCGTCGTCCCAAGCGAAGCCGCCAGGCGTAGAGCCCTCGCTCCGCAGCGGTCTTTCGCCACCATGCACTCGTGCCTGCTCCTCCGCCTCTGTGCGTCTGACTTGAAGCGATTTTACTAACTTCTACTAGTCGATCACCCGCAAGCGAACGGGTTCACTGTAGTATTAGCAAGTATAACGACCAAGTATATCGAACCCAAGGGACAGTGTATATGCGAATAGATCCCTGAAGATCTACGCGTCGTAATTAATATGAGTGTATTGTTTTTGGATTTTTTTTTTTGAAAGATTAATTAAACTAAACTAAATTATCCTACGAATGCAAAAGGAAAATTAAACGAAATAACAAAAGGTGTGTTTTCAAATATGAGATGGTGATGCTTAAGATAGGAATCCCTACGTATACTAACGGAGCAGGTACATAATCAAAATAACTGTGACACACAAGAATTAACCTAAGTCTAAGAATGCAGGGTGAAAGCTCAAGATTCTAAACCCTAATACTTTACCCTAACACTCGACTTCACGAATCTACTAACAAGTTACTAGATTGTGCTTAATTAATGAGACCCTAATTTAACTAAGGTGATGCGGTCGTCCTCCTTCGCTAAACCGGTAGATGAATTAACCTTTCATAAACTCTCTCATTAAGTCTACTCGTTGTTAAAGAGTGATACGGTCATCCTCTCTCTAACACCCTTCGAACGAAATTCAAGAGCGAAGTCTAGATTAATTTTAAGAATTCATTAACCAAGAGAATTAAAACCTAACGTCACAAGTTACCCTAATTACGTACCCACAACCTACTTCTACGAGTTCATCCTACCCTAAGCATGCAAGGGTTTTAGCTAGACATAGATTTAACGTAAACAATAACAATTAGACAAGTTACGAACATGAACATGGTAATTAAAACGAAGAAAAGATCGAACATAAACTGGGGTTTTAAGATATAAAAGAATACTGAAATTAATTGACAAAACGAGGTATCAACGTATTAAAGAACAAATGATATTAAGAAACCAAACTAAAACGTGAAATCGTAATGTGAATTCGTACGCAAAAACCTCAAAAACGTAAAATTAAACTTGCTCGTCTCTTCTCTTCCTTCTCTCTCTAAAAATTCTCTGTAAAAGTGATGTAGTGCGTTCGGGGATCCTTCAAAACGTGTTTGGAAGAGATATATATAGGCAACGGGCCGATTCGTGAACTCGTGGGCCGAAAAACATAAGTTGGAGGAAATGCCTTGGAAGCGCTCGAGCAGACCCGCTCGAGCGGGTCGCTCGAGCTGTTGTGGTCGAGCGGATCTGGTGCTCGAGCGGGGCGCTAGAGCTCTCTTGGTCGTGCAGTTCTGGTGCTCGAGCGGGGCGCTCGAGCTATCTCCCTCGAGCGGCCTAAACGTTCTGTATGTTTTTAGGCGCTCGATCTACTTCACTCGAGTGGAGCGCTCGAGTGACGATGCTCGAATGGGTCTTCCTTCCTTTGCAACTAACACTTTTCTTTACACGTACTAATACCAATCGTATTTCTTCGATATCTTCTCATCCGGGCATCCGTTTGAGTCGATTCAAAGTCCTACGAACTCCGTTTTTCGTCCTCGATTCACCTATGAGTATCAAAGAGACAAATTCATCAATGTATAGAAATAGTACTCATTTGGCTCTAAAAACTCAATAAATTCGACCAAAACTAGGGCGTTTCTAGCTACGAATCATGACAATTTCACGCCTAATCAGCGTCGAGCGGCGGCCGAGCACCGCGTCGCCACACGGCGGTGCGCAGCCTCTTGCGCCACCGCCCGTGAGACTGGCTGCCATGGCCTTCCTCTCGCCCAGCCCCTTCCGCGTAGCCCTTCCCCCCAATCTTCTGGCCAATCAGGCCTAATTAACTTGGGTTGATTTAAAAAAAAATCTTCTTAATCTAGGCCTGAAGCCCACTATAAGGGCTGTAATTTTGTTTGGGCTTATCCTTTTTCAATTTTTGGGTCTGAAGCCCTCTTCATGGGCTGAAATAATTTTATTTAATTTAATTTCTTGGGCTTTTGAACTTTATAATTTAATTTGGGCCTCATATATTTGTTTGCTAGTATTTTTGTGCCCTCAACTTAATTTATCAAGTTCCAAAAAATACTTGAAAATTAAAAAGTAATAATTATTTGCATATTAATTAAGCTCGAAAATTTTTGGAATTAATTTTAAAATTAGTTCACAATAAATTTATTATTCTACGTGCTTAATTGCTATATGCGCATGCTTTTATGATTAAATTATCTTGCATGCTTTATTACTTTTGCACATAGTCCCCATTTTATAGTCTGCATATATTGTCTGGGTAGGCGGCGCCCAGTACTTGTCGGACTGTAAATTATGTTTTGGGTAGACGGTGCCCAATTCCTGTTTCTATGTGCTTGAAAGTGATCAAATAAATCCTTATTTCCCCGTTGTCAATAAATTGGTCACTCACCATGTCACTTAAAAAAATTGTAATGAAAAATGTCTGATATTACCAAAAGAGAATTCGCTGAACTTGTTATTGATGGTAGTCATTACCTGACATGGGCGCTAGATGTTGAGATCCATTTAGCCTCAACTGAGTTAAACGGGGCTATTGTCGATGATTCTAAATCAACTGACGCCCAGAAGGCGAAAGTATTGATTTTCCTTAGACATCATCTGAATCAGAACCTAAAAAATGAATATCTCACTAAGAAAGATCCCGAAACATTGTGGAAGTCCCTGAAGGACCGTTTCCAAAAAATAAAATGATATACTCCTCCCTAAGGCACAATACGATTTTCCAGAACTTTAAGTCTGTGACGGAGTACAACTCTGTCCTGCATCATATTGTATCTCAGTTAAAGTTATGCAAGTTATAACTGAAGGCGAGTTGATACAGAAGACTTTGTCAACTTACCACGCTAGCAACCTTGTACTCCAGCAGCAGTACAGAGCTAAGAACTACACTGTACACTCTGAGCTAATTTCTGCACTTCTAGTAGCAGAAAAGCACAACCAACTCCTTATGAAAAATCATAACTCGAGATCGATTGGCTCACAAGCAGTGCCCGAAGCACATGTTATAGCTCGGGGTAGTACAAATGGTCGCAAGCGTGGAAGGGGAGAGGAAGTAAACGAACTCGCAGCAAAGGCTGAGGTCGTAGTAAATTCGGTAGTCTAGGTACCTCGAAAGACAATCAAGCTCAGGCTCGTAGAAAGGTTGTACCTAACACGAATCCCGCTCCACAAAAATCTGGCACTCAAGACAAGGTTGAGCAGTCCTGCTACAGATGCGAAGGTCATTGGTCCCGCACGTGTCGCACTCATAAGCATTTGGTTGAGACTTGTCAAAAGCAGCAGAAGGACGACAAGGAGAAGGCCCCTAAATTCGAATCTCACCACGTCAGCCTGCTTGAAGCAGAATTAGACCATGACAATGATGATCTCTTGGGCATAGAGCTCAAACACTTTGGAGACAATGGGTGATTGAAATATTTGATCATTTTAGTATTTTGTTTTTTATTAAGACCATTTATTTTTTGATCCTGTCTTTTGGATATTTCTTTTTTGTTACGTTTGATATGACATTTATGATTTAACTTTGATATGTTTACCTCAATATATGATATTCGTTAAATTTATTTGGATATTGTTATTCTTATACATGCTTGTAAACATATCAGCTATTAGTTTTGGGCTTTTTCCTCTGGCATGATGGATATAAAGTGTGATTTATGTTTGATAGATAGCGCCACCACACACACAATCTTAAGAGATAGAAAGTATTTCCATAACTTGGTAGAAAGAAAGGGGAGTGTAACTACGATAGCCAATGATAATATTATGATAGTGGGCTCCGGAAGAGCTTCCATCGTCCTCCCTATAGATACCGAACTCATAATTGACAGTGCTTTATTGTTTCCACAATCTAAGCGTACCCTTCTCAGTTTTAAAGACATAAGATCTAATGGCTATCACAATGAAACTGAAACTGAGAATAATAATGAATACCTTTTGATGACTATCACTCGAGGTAGCCGTAAACAAGTTATTGAAAAACTTCCCTCATTCTCTTTCGGATTGTACTATTCCCACATCCGGCCGTCTAATTTCCATCTAGCTATGAGTATGAAATGTTACAACCCGAACTCCTTTAAATTATGGCATCAGCGATTAGGTCATCCAAGACAAACTATGATACATAGGATTCTATCTAATTCCATTGGTCATAATAATTCGAATAATAGAATCCCTCATGTCGATGAATTTATATGTGATGCATGCTCTAAGGGTAAATTAATAATGCGTCCGTCGCGCACCAAGGTGGGACTTGAGTCTCCGGTTTTCCTTAAACGGATTCATGGAGACATTTGTGGACTGATCCACCCAGCATCAGGACCATTTCGGTATTTCATGGTCCTAATTGATGCCTCCACTAGGTGGACATATGCCGGTTTGTTTTCTACCCGCAATCAAGCTTTTGCAAAGCTCATTGCAAAAACTATCAAGCTTCAAGCTCAGTTCCCAGATTATCTAATAAAATCGATTCGAATGGATAATGTTGTTGAGTTTATCTCAAAAGCCTTTACAGGTTATTGTATGGCTCTGGGAATTAAAGTGGAGCATTCGGCTCCCTACGTCCACACCCAAAATGGTCTTGCTGAAGCGCTAATAAAACGTATCAAACTTATCGCTAGATTATTGCTTATGACCTCTAAATTAACCACTTCATGTTGGGGGCATGCAGTCCTACATGCATCACATCTGATACAAATCTGTCCAACTGCATATAATGATCAGTCCCCCTACAGCTAGTGCGTGGGAAAGAACCAAGCATTTCCCATCTACGTATTTTTGGATGTGTGGTGTATGTTCCGATAATATTACTGAAGCGTACCTTTATGGGCCCACAAAGGAAGCTAGGTATTTACATTGGATTTGACTCTCCTGTTGGGAAAATAGGGGTGCCCGGAATCTATTCGGGATGAAATTTAAATACGAATTTAAATTCAATTATTACTAGCATGAATTAATCCTAATTAATTCAAATAATAATTCCAACAACAAATTTAACATCATTCATGTTGAATTAATTCACATAAAATCTAGGCGGAATAAACAAGAATTTATGTGACTTACGTACCTCTTGTAGAATTGGCCTTTGAATAAACGGGACAATCACGATCTCGCTTTATCAACCCAAAAACCTTCTCAAGTATTTCCCTTTCGCCTTACTTGATCACCGGTGGGAGATGCTTTCAAGTAATTTAAATAACTAAGGAAAAAGAAAAATATATATGCTCTTGATTTTTCCAACACATGGAATTATGTACTTGGGGATGAAATAATCACCCCCTATTTATAATAGGTAGTGGCCGAAAATTAGGAGTATTTGGGCCTTGGAGAAATTTTTTTCTTAGACTCTAAGAAATCTTGAATATATCCCATATATTCTTTTCTCCATAATAAAATATTCCACAAAAATCTCACTCACCTATTATGCTTGATATTTTCGAAAATTATAGGGGATCTACCAAGATTTGGATCTTCTTGAATATATGAGATATACTTGCATTCCAAGAATACATATCTTCCATAATATCTTTTCAAGAAAATCAACAAAATCTTTTCTCCCCTAAATAGGCCATATTTTCGAAAATTTCAATAAAAAATCAGCATAATATATTCTTTTTATTTTAATCACCTTATCATTATTGGGCTACTTGAGGGGCCTTTAAGGAGATTTAAGATTGGACCTCCTAATGGACTTCTGAATTTCAATATTGAGCCCCAATATAATTCAATCCATTAATATTAATTATTACCACTAATTAATTAATATTGCACTATCCATCTTAATCCATATTATGATAATATGGGCTCCCGGTTATTATTTTCCCGCGTTTAAGATTATCAAGTCCATTAATTAATTAAGCTTCTGAATAGCTCTAAATTAATTAATATATTTCACCTTGGAGTAAAGACAGCTCAACATTATTATCCGTACCGAAGAAACTAATTCTTCACTTTCAAGATTTGGTACGATAAAACTTCTGAGCCCACCAAGGGGACTAATCACACGAGCCGTACTCGCACGCGTTTCTCCGTATTAAATCTTAGCAACCGTCGTATGATTAATATTATTGCCCAAAGCACAAGGTTCGAAGTCACAATGATTCTCACCCAACATGAATCAAAGCAGTAACCATTAAGCACACACGGTCCTATTTAAGTGACAGAGATTAAGAAATCAACAACCACTGAGGTCTAATTCTTCACATTTCAGAACAGAAGAATTTATCCTCGTTGTAGGTCCTCTTCAACACATACTAAATGTGCTTGTTCAATCTCTTAGTCAAGACAGGCCAATCTGAGACTTACACATCGACCTTTCACGGCGGATTGTTCAATTCCACCTAGGTCGTGAAAATGTACGTTTAGTTACAAGGAAACTGTCAATGTTCTCTTCCGTGATCGGGTATCACCACATTAACTACAATGTAACATGTACCATATATTAAACGGTTTGCAATAGATATTCAACATTCAATCATAACTAAAGCAAATATGATAAAAGAATTATTCTCATAAACAAGTGTTTGATACACGAGTTATACAAAGTAAAAGCATACTTTCACATATAACTCCAACAATCTCCCATTTGTACTTAAAGTCTGCTTTTTAGTATACATCACGCATGTCTTAGTGTAGTAACTCTACGTGACATCTCATGTCAACCTACACTAACCTAATAATTCCTCCCACTTATACTTAAAGCAGATTGGCAATAGTCTTGACTCCCATTCCATCCACATGTCTCTCGAATGTACTCTGAGGCAGACCCTTTGTGAATGGATCCGCTAGGTTGTCACCCGACGCTATCTTTGCCACCTCTATATCTTCTCTCTTAACGATTTCTCGTATAAGATGGTATTTTCTTTCTATGTGTTTGCTGGCCTTGTGGGCTGATTAGTGTGATAATTGCTCGAAATTCATGCATTTTATTTGCCTATTTTATTGGATTTCGTGTGATTATGAACATTAATTTATCTCATTTGTGCTTAATTGTCGAAAAAGGTATTTTTGTTCATTGTGTAGGAAAATGAGTAAAATACGGCCAAGACTATAGAAGAGTCGAGCAAGGACATTCAAAGGAAGAAGAATCAAGTCAAAATACAAGTTGGAATGCAAAGAAGAAGCAAAATATGCCCAAAAAGTGATCAGATCGGTTAGCAATGTTCCAGACCGGTCGGTATCCAAAGCCCAAACCGGTACCTTCACGTCGGAAGCTCTAGACCGGTTAAGCAATGTCCAGACCGGCCGGTGCAAACTGGCCCAAACCGGTATCTTCACTTCGGCATCGATAGACCGGTTAGCAAATTCCAGACCGGCCGGTGCAAACTAAGGCAAACCGGTCCGAACCTCCCCTGCTCGCGAAAAATCAGAAATTTCAACTTTTGGAGGACTTAAATGCAATTTCGGCCAAGAGCTTTCTAACCCACTTATAAATACCTTTATTCCTGACTTTACACTCAGTTTTTGAAGGGCTTTAGAACCCTAATTCCCCTAGTTTATTTTTCTTCTTTTCTTTTTATTTTTCTTTTTATTTTCCTTTCAATTTCTAGCATAGATTAGCTTAGATTATGCTTTCATTTAGTTGTAATTTTCATTTCAAGCATGGATTCTCAAGTTTTGTAGCTAAATCAATCTCCATAGAGGTGACTTCTTTCCTTAATTTCATTTCCCTTTGGTTTAATTTCTTGTTTATGGATTATTGTTCTTTATTTTATATGAGTTTGTTTGATATTATGCTTAGTTAATTTTCTTGTGTTTGGGTGTTTGGATTTACATGGGTAATTGAGTATTTGATTTGATTTGTGATATCTATTCTAGTTGAAGGTCAATCTATTAGGATTATGGTTTTGTTTGTTCGATTTCATGATTGCTCTTGTAATTCGTATTTAGATTGTGTGTTTATCGCAACGAGAGTTGGGTCGATGCATGATCTTGTATGGGTGTGAGTGATTTATGCGATTTGAGTGGATATTGAGGTATCGCAACGAGAGTTGGGTATTTTCATTGTAACCCCATATTTCCTACACTTGTTGCTTAATTGAGAAATTGGTGATAAGTGAGAAGATTAACGATCTGATGTTTTCATTTGACGTGTTTACCTAGGATTATCCAGTACGGTGAATACGTGATGTTTAGTGATTGCTTCTATAGTTGATCGGAAACTTGAATAGTTATTACTTATCGATCGTGTACTTGATTCTTATGTGATGATGAACACTCGAACACGTCTCGTTTTTATTGTTAGAAAATCCCTAAAAATTGCTTGTTACTTTCATTTAGTTATTTTCTTTGATTTGTTTAGTTGCTTTCATTTGTGTTTTAATTTCGAGAAAACCCCTTTCCAAAACCTTGATCCGCACTACAATTACGCGACAACGCATAGTATTAGGGCTACATTAGCCACTAGTCCCGTGGTTCGATATTTAACTTGGTCAATTGTCTTACTATAACAACGATCTCGTACACTTGCGAGTGAGTTCGAATTTGTGCTTTAACAAATTTGGCAAACAAGTTTTTGGCGCCGTTGCCGGGGACTAGTTGGTTTTAGTGTAACTTAGTGCTAGTTGAACGTGATTGATAGTGCATTTTTTTTATCTTGTTTGAATTTGATATTCTTCCTTGGTGTAGGTGCTTAATTAGATAGATGGACGGATATTATCAATACCCTTGGAATCCATGTTTTGATCAAGATGGTATGGTATATCTTCCACAACAAGAAGAAGTTGGGTACGATAATGGAGAGACTTTCGACTATGAGTGGCAAATGCAACAATTTCCTCCATCTTGTCAAGATATCTAGACTCCTTGAAACGTTGTCTACTTTTAATGATGCATGTACGGCCTACAATGAGTGTATTCGACAAGCCGGAGAAAGGATGATGAAGTTAGAAGAGACAACACCCTCCATTATTGTCCCCGATCTTGCAAAACAAATGCATGATTTGCAATGTAAAGTTGATCAACTTTGCTCCGGTGTGAATTATGAAATCGAACGAAGTGGATTCCCATCCGAATCAAGAATTGATCGGGAAGAGTTAGATCACAACCTTTTTAGGAGTTGCATTGAGCAAGAAAATGAGAAAGAAGAGCAAAAGGAAGAAGTAGTCGAGGAAATTGAAGAAAATTTTGAGAGAATGGAAGTAGAAGAGGAAGAGAAAGAAGGGGAAGAGTTGAACTATGCACATATTTGTAATTTCCTTGAAGAAGAAGACAAAGATGAAGATTATATTCGTATTTTGAGATACCTTCAAGGAATACATATTGAAGAAGAAGAAGATGAAGAAAAGAATGAACGAGAAGAGGATGAAATGGAAGATGGAAAAGAGGAGGGTCCAAGCGATGAGAAGGATGATCTTGAATGCAAGATGATTGATGCCATTGAGCATTATGTTGAAGAAACTTGGGAGAATTCTTATGACCCTTTCTATCCTAATATCTTTAATAACCCTCTCTTTGATGATGTTAATGATGATTTTTCTCTTGTTTGCATTGATAGGAAGAAGGATGAAAAGGAGGAAGATAGAGCCGAAAATTCCTTGGTTGAAAGTTACGAAGAGGAATGTCCCTTGATGGACAAGAGCGACAACGAACAAGAGAATCAAGAAGCATTGGAGGACGAATTGAAGATCAAAATGAGCATTTCTAAACCTTTAATCTCTTCAATTTGTAATTTAGATGATATTGTTTCTATTGATTTCATTTTGCCTCTTGAGAACTTTGACCAAAAGATTGAAATAATGAAGATCTTGTGCATCCTTGGAAAAGAAGAGATGGAACGGAAGGAAATGATGGTGAAAGAGGAAGATGAACATTCATTCTTGGGAAAAAGATGCAAGAGGGAGATGGGTAATCGGTCTTTATTTCACAAGAGCCTCCTTGATGTAGAAGCTCAAAGAATGAAGTACAATGGCAAGGAGGATCGATATCCTTGGCCATTCCGATAGGAAGTTTGGTTTCACTCAATAAGTCCGGCAAAGGACACTAAACCTAGCGCTAAATGGGAGGCAACCCATTATTTTACCGTTTTTAAGTATTTTTCGTTCTTTATGTTAGTGTGTGTTTGATCTTTTCTTGTTTTGTTTTGTTTTGTAGGGGATCGGGTACGCTTTGAGGAAAGTTGGAGGTATTTCGAGCTCAATTGCAAGAAGAGAGAGAGCATAAAAGAAGATGATCTAGAAACGGAGTGTGATTGGTGCAAATTGTGAGGTGCAATCGGACCCCGGGCTCGAACTTAGACTTGCTTGGCAATGTCTAAGTTTGGGGGGGTATTTACTTGTTGTTTCATAGCACCGGCGCACCATTAGTGGATAATTGCATGTGAATTCATTGGGGTAGAGCACTTGGTTGTACATTTTGATTGATCGTATCATGGGCCCAAACTTCGAATTGCTTAGCAATGTCGAAGTTTGGGGGGATTTTTTTTAGATTTTTATTCATTTTACACCAAGATGTTCTTGGATTTTTGCATGCATGTGTGATTTGCTTGATTGAATTTTTTGAGTGGCTTGGTTAAAGTGGTGAATTGCTTGGTGAGTAGTTGGTTGCAAATCTCATTGTGACATTATTTTTCCAAACTTTTAATTGCTTAGCAATGAAAAAGTTTGGGGGGTATGTTCGTTTTGCAATTCATTTGCACCAACTTACTTTGCTCAATTTTGAAAGATTTGTGCTTAATTGTAGGCTTATTGTATATCTTTGAGTATATTTTTTGGGAGTTATGATAGTGTGGCTTGGTGTTGGAGAATCAATAGATGGTGATTGTTGGTTTTTTAGATTTAGTTGAGCTTGATGGTATTGATTGAGACTTGTTTGCTTACTTGTTCATGTGACGATTATGCTTGATTTTGTGCTCGATCCATAATTAGACAAGTGAGCTTTAGAGCCGTTAGACTTGTGCATTTTGGTCTAATTTCTTTCTTGTGAGTATCGTTCATGCTTGTGTGCTCTAGAACTTGCCAATTGTCTTATTTGAGGCTACATTAAGTGTGAAATCTTTGAAAGTGATATGAGGCCATCTTTGATTTGAAAAGTCACTTAGCCAAATTTTTCATACCAAATGAAATTTTTCCGTAGTTAGCCCTTTTGAGCCTATTGACCTATTTTCTTGGCAACCTACAAATTTAGCCAAATTATCCATTTTGTGAGCCTAATTTTTCCTATGAGCTAGTGGAGCTTGAACATGGATAGTGAGGTTGAGTTGTGCTTTAATGTGAATTTGGTGGATGAGTTTGTGTGATAGTGAAAGTGAAAAAAGTGAAAAGAGAGAAAAAGATGAGTTGAAAAGTTGTACAAGAAAAAGATTGAGTTGGTTTGAAAAAGAGAAAAAAATTGAGAATGAAACTCTCTCTTGTATAGCTATTTGGTAGAGTTTCAAATTCAAAAGGTGATTGATGGTTGATGGTGAAGAACGTACTTGAAAAATGAGACAAGTAGATTGTTGGAGTATGAGTTTTTGAGTTGCAACTTGATCAATTGCAACTTTGTCTTGAGATTTTTTGAGATGTGTCTATGCGTCTTTATGTCTCGCTCCACTAGTTTACGAGTCACTTTATCCAAATTTTCCCCACCTTGACCAAAGAGCCCAACATTACAACCAAATGCAAAGTTCTCATTGATTCTTGAATTGATCACTTAGCAAGTAGTGGAGAACTTAGATGATTGGCAAGCCTATGGTAGTGCATTTGTGTGTAATGATTGTTGAGAGCATACATTCCATGATACATTTTGAGTGATGAGTGAAACACTTACGTGAGAGGAAATTGTGGATTGAGCATTTGATCTTGCATTGATTTGAACATGACTTGTGAATTTGCTAGTTGATATTTGTACTTAAGGGTTTGACTAGATTGAAAGAACTTGATAATTGCTACTATTCCTTTTTACACTCATTTCTCGCAATCCTCCCACTTGTTCTATTTTCTTTCGTTGCTCGGGGACGAGCAACACTTTAAGTTTGGGGGGTGATTAGTGTGATAATTGCTCGAAATTCATGCATTTTATTTGCCTATTTTATTGGATTTCGTGTGATTATGAACATTAATTTATCTCATTTGTGCTTAATTGTCGAAAAAGGTATTTTTGTTCATTGTGTAGGAAAATGAGTGAAATACGGCCAAGACTATAGAAGAGTCGAGCAAGGACATTCAAAGGAAGAAGAATCAAGTCAAAATACAAGTTGGAATGCAAAGAAGAAGCAAAATATGCCCAAAAAGTGATCAGACCGGTTAGCAATGTTCCAGACCGGTCGGTATCCAAAGCCCAAACCGGTACCTTCACGTCGGAAGCTCTAGACCGGTTAAGCAATGTCCAGACCGGCCGGTGCAAACTGACCCAAACCGGTATCTTCGCTTCGGCATCGATAGACCGGTTAGCAAATTCTAGACCGGCCGGTGCAAACTAAGGCAAACCGGTCTGAACCTCCCCTGCTCGCGAAAAATCAGAAATTTCAACTTTTGGAGGACTTAAATGCAATTTCGGCCAAGAGCTTTCTAACCCACTTATAAATACCTTTCTTCCTGACTTTACACTCAGTTTTTTAAGGGCTTTAGAACCCTAATTCCCCTAGTTTATTTTTCTTCTTTTCTTTTTATTTTTCTTTTGATTTTTCTTTCAATTTCTAGCATAGATTAGCTTAGATTATGCTTTCATTTAGTTGTAATTTTCATTTCAAGCATGGATTCTCAAGTTTTGTAGCTAAATCAATCTCCATAGAGGTGACTTCTTTCCTTAATTTCATTTCCCTTTGGTTTAATTTCTTGTTTATGGATTATTGTTCTTTATTTTATATGAGTTTGTTTGATATTATGCTTAGTTAATTTTCTTGTGTTTGGGTGTTTGGATTTACATGGGTAATTGAGTATTTGATTTGATTTGTGATATCTATTCTAGTTGAAGGTCAATCTATTAGGATTATGGTTTTGTTTGTTCGATTTCATGATTGCTCTTGTAATTCGTATTTAAATTGTGTGTTTATCGCAACGAGAGTTGGGTCGATGCATGATCTTGTATGGGTGTGAGTGATTTATGCGATTTGAGTGGATATTGAGGTATCGCAACGAGAGTTGGGTATTTTCATTGTAACCCCATATTTCCTACACTTGTTGCTTAATTGAGAAATTGGTGATAAGTGAGAAGATTAACGATCCGATGTTTTCATTTGACGTGTTTACCTAGGATTATCCAGTACGGTGAATATGTGATGTTTAGTGATTGCTTCTATAGTTGATCGGAAACTTGAATAGTTGTTACTCATCGAATCGTGTATTTAATTCTCATGTGATGATGAACACCCGAACACGTCTCGTTTTTATTGTTAGAAAATCCCTAAAAATTGCTTGTTGCTTTCATTTAGTTATTTTCTTTGATTTGTTTAGTTGCTTTCATTTGTGTTTTAATTTCGAGAAAACCCCTTTCCAAAACCTTGATCCGCACTACAATTACGCGACAACGCATAGTATTAGGGCTATACTAGCCACTAGTCCCTTGGTTCGATATTTAACTTGGTCAATTGCCTTACTATAACAACGATCTCGTACACTTGCGAGTGAGTTCGAATTTGTGCTTTAACAAATTTGGCAATCATGGGCTCTCGGTTCCTTTGAATTTGCAATTGCTCCGGCATTGTCACAAAAGACAGTTATCTTATCGGGCAAATTCGGATCAACGTCCAAGTCCACTAAGAAGTTCTTGAGCCAAACTGCCTCTTTCGCTGCTTCACAAGCAGCTACATACTCGGCTTCCATGGTCGAATCGGCGATGCATTTCTGCTTAACGCTTCTCCATGAAATGGCTCCTCCTCCCATGCAAAACACACTACCCGAGGTTGACTTTCTTGAGTCTATGTCTGATTGGAAATTCGAGTCCGTGTATCCCACGGGAACAAGACTATCTGACTGGTAAATCAGCATCCGCTCAAGAGTTCTTTTTAGATACCTCAAAATGCACTTTATGGCAGTCCAATGCTCTTTCCTGGGATTACTTTGATATCTTGCCACCATGCCCACGGCAAAGCAGATATCTAATCTCGTACACAGCATTGCATACATAAGGTTTCCTACGGCCGAAGCGTACGGAACACCTTTCATGTCATCTATCTCTGCTTGCGTCTTAGGGCTCATTTCTTTCGATAGATGGATTCCGTGCCTAAAAGGTACAAAACCTTTCTTGGAATCTTACATGCTGAAACGCTTCAAAACAGTGTCAATGTATGAAGCTTGCGATAAGCCCAACATCCTCTTCTTGCGATCGCGAGTGATCTTGATCCCAAGGATGTGACCGGCTTCCCCTAAGTCCTTCATATCAAATTATTTTGACAGCCATACCTTTACGTCTGACAATACCTTTACATTGTTTCCAATGAGCAGAATATCGTCTACGTATAATACTAAGAATACTACCGCAGTTCCGTCACGCTTCTTATACACACAACTTTCGAACTCGTTTTGATCAAACCCATAAGACTTAATCACTTGATCAAAACACTGGTTCCAAGTACGCGATGCTTGCTTAAGTCCATAAATGGATCTCTTAAGTTTGCATACGAGATTCTCTTGGCCTTTTTCAATGAAACCTTTGGGCTGTTGCATATAGATATTTATCCCGTCAAGACTTCCGTTAAGGAAAGCCGTCTTGACATCCATTTACCAGATATCATAATCTAGGTGCGCAGCGATCGACAAGAGAATACGGATGGACTCAAGCATAGCTACAGGCGAAAAGGTTTCCTCATAATCGATCCCTTCTTTCTGAGTATACCCTTTGGCCAAAAGCCTTGATTTGAAGGTCTCAACCCTTCCGTCCGGTCCTCTTTTCCTCTTGTACACCCACTTGCATCCAATGGGTTCTACCCCACTGGGTGGTTCGACCAACTCCCACACTTGATTATGATCCATTGAACCCATCTCGGCTTCCATTGCCGTTTGCCACGACTCCGCGTCTTTGTCTTGGATTGTCTCGTCGTATGTCCATGGGTCTGATTCATCGTCGGGAACCAAATCCAAAGATTCTCCTATCCCCATGAATCTCTCGGGTTGCCTAGCAATCCTCCCACTGCGACGGGGTTCCGGTTGTGAAGATGTGACGTGTGGTACATCATCTTGTATACTTGGTATCGAGGTTTGACCTCTCAATTCTTCTAAGGTAATTTCACTTTTAGGCTTCCGATTGTTCATATAGTCTGCCTCCAAGAATTTAAAGTGTGTACTAATCACGGTCTTTTGATCCTTGGGACTATAGAACATACACCCTTTCGTTCCCGCAGGGTATCCTATAAACAGCCTTAATTCCGAACGTGGATCCAACTTACCGGCTTCCTTGTCTAGCACGTATGCCGGACAACCCCAAATCCGCAAATGTCTTAGACTGGGCTTGCGCCCGGTCCACAATTCCATTGGGGTTTTAGGAACCGATTTGGATGGCACCAAGTTTAGAATGTAAGCCATCGTTTCCAAGGCATTACCCCAAAATGACTTGGGTAAATCCGAATAACTCATCATGGATCTGACCATTTCTAAAAGAGTCCGGTTTCTTCGTTCCGCCACACCGTTCTGTTGAGGGGTTCCCGGTGCGGTTAACTGGGATACGATCCCTTCGTCTGATAAGTAGTTCAAGAATTTATTGCTGAGGTATTCGCCTCCACGATCTGACCGTAGAAACTTGATACTATTTTCCCTATGTTTCTCGGCTTCGGCCTTAAACTCCTTGAACTTATCAAAAGTTTCAGACTTATGCCTCATAAGGTAAATGTACCCATATCTCGAGTAATCGTCAATGAAGGTGACGAAATACTCATACCCCATTCTCACTTTGATCGTTATTGGACCACACACATCGGTATGAACGAGTTCTAACACTTCCGTGGCTCTATTCCCCTTGGCTCCAAATGCCCTCTTGGTCATTTTACCCTCTAAACAGGATTCACAAGTTGGAAATGGCTCGACTTGGAATGATTCCAAGGATCTGTCTTTCACCAATCTCTCTATCCGCTTTAGATTAATATGACCTAGTCTAAGATGCCACAAAAGTGTTTCGTTCATCTCCGAATAACGCTTTCTTTTATTACTCGAAATGATCGACGTGTTATTAGATTCATTATTTGAGTGGTGTGCACACTTAATCGTATAGAGATTATTTACCAACGTTCCTTGACAGATAGTAACATTCTTAAAAGAAACAGTAACAACTTTATTAAAAGTAACTGAATATCCATCAAAAAACAACTTAGAAACCGAAATTAAATTCTTCCTAAAGTTCGGAACGTATAAAACATCTCTTAAAATTAAAACTCTATCTTCAAAGGATAGGTGCACGACTCCCACTGCTTCGGCTGCCACTCTCGTAGCATCGCCTAAAGTAACAAGGATCTCATTCTTGCTAAGTCGTCGGATTAGCTGGAACCTCTGAAGAGTGAAACAAATATGATCAGTTACCCCGGTATCCACTACCCAAACGTGGGCAGCATACGCCGCAACATAAATTTCAACTACTAAAGCATGAGACTTACCTTTCTTTACCGCCTTCGTAAGCTTAGAACAGGTCGCCCTCCAATGTCCCTTCTCACCACAATTGAAGCACTTACCCTTAGCAGCTTTCTTTCCACCTCCTTCTCCCTTCGCCTTAGGTTTCGCAACAGTTGGATTTGCTTGGGTCTGGCCTTTCGTCCTCTTTCTCTTCTTCCCTCCCTTGGGACCCGAAGAGGCAGACGGGCCGTTTGCCACCATAGCAACAGTTTGATGATCCATTAAAGTCTCCGCCGTAACCAAAGCTTGCAAGAGCTCGGGCAAACTATTTGCCCGGTCATTCATTTGATAGTTCAACTGAAACTGCTCAAAGCTCTTCGGCAGAGAATGGAGAACGAAATCGACCTTAGTAGGGAGATCAAATTCCACACCAAGTACTTCCAACTTGTTGAGATAACTCATCATCTCGATAACGTGATCCCTTACGGGCGTACCTTCCACCATCTTCAACGAAAGCATCTTTCGCATGGTGATCTGCCTAGCTGTACGGTTCTGATGTTTAAGCATCACTTCAAGATTGAGCATTATCTCAGAGGCGGTCTCCATGTGTTGGTGTTGGTGTTGCAACACATCTGACATTGAAGCCAGAATAGTACACCTAGCCATCTCATCGGAGTCTAACCAACTCTTATGCTCTTTCTTGACCGACTTGCTCGCATCTTCGGCAGGCTCTTGGGGTTTAGGAGTAGTAAGTACCCATTTGTGGTGTTGAGCGGTTAGGACAATATCAAGATTACGTTTCCAATCAACATAGTTCTCACCAACAATTTTGTTATCTTTAAGTATACTAAATAGTGGATTAAAAGGTTGCGACATGATGAACTGAAAATAAAACATACATTCATATCAATATCTAGAAAAATACGAAATTATCACATAATTCGATCACATCAATTATATTGAAACCTTAAAATAATATAATCATGCATCAGCCAACATCTCGAAACAATTTAAATGCGCCACGAGGGGTGGTCTATACATTTAAATACATTCAAGCGGATCACAAACTTAAAAAGTTACAAATCTTTAATTCAAAATTAATAGTTGGCTCCTACTTTGACCACATAGAAATCGACAGGGACTCCAAGGGGAGTAAGTTGATATCAATTTCCTATGCCTAAGTAATAATCATAATTAAATACAGGATTATTATTTCGCTTTGAGCAAGCCACTCGTGGTGAGGGTAAATACCGCCACTAGTAATAATCCACAATCATCCTTTCGAAATTTATTCATGTGAAATTCGTTCTTTTGGCTGATCCGAGGGGGAAATGTATTCCAAAAGAACTTCACAAATAAATAAATTATGGAGGCCAAATTAATCTAATTTTAATATCCGGAATAAAATTGCGATTAAATAAACATACTTAGTAATTTTCGAAAGAAAGGTTTTTCTTGGACAATAAAATTCATGCAAACACATATTAACAAATAATAATAAGTGCAATAAATAAAACTGATGGTCCCGTTTTCGAAAACCAAAATGGGAATTCAGGAGCAAATTTTTTTTTAAAACCTTGCGTTGCGCTCTGAAAGAGTTCAGTGAAGGAATACTCAAGTCACTGCGTTGCTGAGAGTCAGAGCTATCAAGTCAGTGATGAGACTTGAAAGCTCAGGCTCTCAACAAGGCAGTGACTCGAGAAACTGAACTCTCGAGTGCGTTGCCTGATCTGGTCAGTGAGAGGAATCTCCCTGACCTGATTGCTTATCCAAAGTTTTCTTATAACAAAGCTCAGTGAGCTGACTTTCGCAATACTTTGGTAAATACTTTGAAAGATAAGTACGCTCAGTTTAACGTGGTTCAGAGACTCAAGCTCTTACATCCACGGCCTGATTTAACAGGAAATCCACTACTTGGGATTCTTGTTTTTAACGTGCCAAGGTGCACTTACAACTGGACTCACGCCACTCCCTGGGCTGCCTCTCCTCACCTCACTACAAACCTAACATTCTCTGAAAGGGTTTAGTTTGGTTTGGTTTTCTCCAACTAGGTGAGGTTTTCCTTTACAATGTGTTAGCCTTAAAGCTAAGATTAGGAAAACCTCTCTAAGCTAAGAGTTACAAGCTTGACACTCAATGAATATAAGTGATAACCCTAAAGGTCAGTGTCGTGGGTGTGTAATACTTCCTTATGACTCCCTAACAACTAACACACCCTCACAGCTTGTAGGTGTTTATTTTCTTCTTTCTCACAATACAACACACCTTACAATGAAGCTATGAGCTTGTATTTATAATGGGGATTCAAATGTATCCGTTGGAGGGAAGATACATTTGAATCCAACATTAAATGGTTTCAACCACTTTTCTTGGAATTCGGCCTTTGTCAGTGTCAGAGTTGCTGCCTCGTGCTGATTGGTCCACGTGGCCTGGATTCACGGATCTTTGACTCAGTGGGTTGACCAAGACCCACTGACTTTAGGTAGCTTCCTCCTTCACTGACTGATGATCTTCAGTGAACTGAACGTCTTCAGTTTGGTTGTCCTTCAGAGACTGTTTGAAGATCACTCCAAGAAGTTTGTCATAAGGCTGAATGACAAACTTCCCTGACCACAGTAGCCTGACACCTTCAGGGCCTACTTGGTGCAGCACTGATCCTCCTGATCATGCTCTTCACTGAGTGGTCCACCTGACTTTAGCTTAGATCAGCCTGGTTTACACTCAGTGGGACATCCTTCAGGTTTCTCTTCTGGTTCAGATTTCTGGCATGGCTTCAGTCAGTTCTTCTTGGTGTTATCTTGATATTCTCAGGCTGTGTTGCAGAGTTCCCCCTCGCTGAGTTCCCCCTCAACTGAACAGCCTATTCCACTGAGAAATGACTTAGCCTGACCTGAAATAAAAGATATTGTCCTGACTGCTTTCAAACCTATTACATGTTGTTTTGGAAGATCATCAAAACTAAAACATATCCCAACAAAAACATCCATCAAAATAAAATTAAACACATTGGAGCACTCAAATCCAATTGTCACGGTTTAATTTCTTCACGTCTTGATGTGAAATATCATCCTTGTTGCTTTCCGTCGTTCGTCTCGACACGTTCCCACTCGAACAGCAACACTTCATCAAAAACAGCATCGTTTGGGGTTCGGGACGATGTTTAAGATCACACACAAAAAAATGCAGACTGAAATTAATTTTAAAAAAATTCCACAGCCCGAGATTCGGCGCGCGTCGGCCCACGGAGTGGGCCCGCGCGCCCACGCCCCGTCGTGCACCCGGGTCGTGCGCCTCGCGCACCCCATGCACCTGATTTCGCCGTTCATTCTCGTTTCTCACCCCATGCATGCGCCGCGCATGCATGCGTCGTCCGGGTATGCCGTCTTTAATTCTTCGTTCTTCGTCTCGATCCAGTTACACTTTATTTTACAAAAAAAATAAATACTAGATCGAGACTAGTCTATTATAATGATCAAATCAAAATAAAAACAACTAATCTACTCGTGGATTTTCTCACGAGAAAAACGAATTCGAACGAATCGAATTAAAAATAATTAATTCACACGCATGAAAAAAAACAATATTAAAACCATGGCAATTGGATACCTGCAAAAAGGATCTAGCAATTCTACTATCCAATTCAATTTAATGTCTAACAATTTAAATTCCAATTTAAAGATTAGAGCCCGAAACCGTGGCTCTGATACCAGTTGTTGGGAAAATAGGGGTGCCCGGAATCTATTCGGGATGAAATTTAAATACGAATTTAAATTCAATTATTACTAGCATGAATTAATCCTAATTAATTTAAATAATAATTCAAACAACAAATTTAATATCATGCATGTTGAATTAATTCACATAAAATCTAGGCGGAATAAACAAGAATTTATGTGACTAACGTACCTCTTGTAGAATTGGCCTTTGAATAACGGGACAATCACGATCTCGCTTTATCAACCCAAAAACCTTCTCAAGTATTTCCCTTTCGCCTTACTTGATCACTGGTGGGAGATGCTTTCAAGTAATTTAAATAACTAAGGAAAAAGAAAAATATATATGCTCTTGATTTTTCCAACACATGGAATTATGTACTTGGGGATGAAATAATCACCCCCTATTTATAATAGGTAGTGGCCGAAAATTAGGAGTATTTGGGCCTTGGCGAAAATCTTTTCTTAGACTCTAAGAAATCTTGAATATATCTCATATATTCTTTTCTCCATAATAAAATATTCCACAAAAATCTCACTCACTTATTATGCTTGATATTTTAGAAAATTATAGGGTATCTACCAAGTTTTGGATCTTCTTGAATATATGAGATATACTTGCATTCCAAGAATACATATCTTCCATAATATCTTTTCAAGAAAATCAACAAAATCTTTTCTCCCCTAAATAGGCCATATTTTCGAAAATTTCAATAAAAAATCAGCATAATATATTCTTTTTATTTTAATCACCTTATCATTATTGGGCTACTTAATGGGCTACTTGAGGGGCCTTTAAGGAGAATTAAGATTGGACCTCCTAATGGACTTCTGAATTTCAATATTGAGCCCCAATATAATTCAATCCATTAATATTAGTTATTACCACTAATAAATTAATATTGCACTATCCATCTTAATCCATATTACGATAATATGGGCTCCCGGTTATTATTTCCCGCATTTAAGATTATCAAGTTCATTAATTAATTAAGCTTCTGAATAGCTCTAAATTAATTAATATATTTCACCTTGGAGTAAAGACAGCTCAACATTATTATCCGTACCGAAGAAACTAATTCTTCACTTGTAAGATTTGGTACGATAAAACTTCTGAGCCCACCAAGGGGACTAATCACAAGAGCCGTACTCGCACGCGTTTCTCTGTATTAAATCTTAGCAACCGTCGTATGATTAATATTACTGCCCAAAGCACAAGGTTCGAAGTCACAATGATTCTCACCCAACATGAATCAAAGCAGTAACCATTAAGCACACACGGTCCTATTTAAGTGACGGAGATTAAGAAATCAACAACCACTGAGGTCGAATTCTTCACATTTCAGAACAGAAGAATTTATCCTCGTTGTAGGTCCTCTTCAACACATACTAAATGTGCTTGTGCAATCTCTTAGTCAAGACAGACCAATCTGAGACTTACACATCGACCTTTCACGGCGGATTGTTCAATTCCACCTAGGTCATGAAAATGTACGTTTAGTTAAAGGAAACTGTCAATGTTGTCTTCCGTGATCGGGTATCACCATATTAACTACAATGTAACATGTACCATATATTGAACGGTTTGCAAAGATATTCAACATTCAATCATAACTAAAGCAAATGTGATAAAAGAATTATTCTCATAAACAAGTGTTTGATACACGAGTTATACAAAGTAAAAGCATACTTTCACGTATAACTCCAACATCTCCATCCATCCTGAAATACCTAGAACCTTTGTCCGGGGATCAATTAACGGCCTGGTTCGCTGACTGCACGTTCGATGAAGATCACTTCCGGGCATTAGGGGAAATCCGTATTCAAAATTGAATGAATGTCGGGAGCTTACATGAAACGTAAATAATCTTCAGTATCTAGATCCATGCACTAGTCAATCTGAACTGGAAGTTTAGAAGATCATTAACCTGCAAAATTTAGCAAACAATCTGTCAGAGGCGTTCACTGACCATAGAGGTGTAACTAAATTGCATATACCTATAGTAAATGCACCCCAAAGGGTTGAGGCCCCAAGTAACTCAAGTATGCATGCCCCCTCGCGCCAGAAGCGTAAAAGACCTACAAACGATACAAATACACCTAGAAGAAAAGCTAGCAAAACTAGTCAGTCAAACGTGAAATCTCTAGAAGAGATTCGTCTAGAAAACTTAAAGTCTCCAGAAGAGATTCGTCCGGAAGACGAGCGTCCTAGTAATGAAGCACGTGCACAACATATTCAAAGCACTAGGACCGTGGAACGACCAGACCTAGATACACTGGGAAATGAAGAAGGTCTGGTTGACATAAACGTTGAAGTCTCTATGAATTTCATAGATATGGGAGAAACATATAATAGAAATATTACTGTCGTCGACGATACATTTGCAGCGATAATTGCTCTTTCCGTTATAAATAACGATCTAGATCCAGAATCCAAAACTATCACTGAGTGCCGGAAGCGCTCTGATTGGGTAAAATGGAAAGAGGCAATTGAAGCAGAGCTCGCATCGCTAAATAAAAGAAAAATATTTGGCTCTATCGTTCGTACACCCGCACGCGCTATCCCTGTAGGATATAAATGGGTTTTTGTATGAAAACGAAATGAGAACAATACTGTGGAGAGATACAAAGCGAGGCTAGTAGCTCAAGGGTTTTCGCAGAGACCCGGTATTGATTTTGATCAAACCTATTCTCCCGTAATGGACGCAATAACGTTCTGCTACTTAATATCTTTGGCAGTTAAACTAAATCTCCAAATGGGATTGATGGACGTTGTAACCGCATATTTATACGGATCACTAGATGCCGACATCTATATGAAAATCCCTGATAGGTTCCCCATATGATGAATGGTGAAAATCGCAGTATGTATAGCATAAAACTGCAGAAGTCGTTGTACGGCCTAAAACAATCAGGTCTTATGTGGTACAACCGACTTAGTGAATTTCTCCAGAAGAAGAGATACACAATTGATATAGCTTTCCCATGCGTATTCACAAAGAAATCGCAAAATGGTTTTTGCATCATATCCGTATATGTTGATGATTTATACATAATCGGAACATGCAAAGAGATTGAAGTAGTCAGTTCAATCTTGAAAGCTGAATTTTAAATGAAAGTCTTGGATAAAATCAAGTATTGCCTCGGCCTGCAGATCGAGCATCTCCCAAAAGGAATTCTTATACATTAGTCAACCTACGTGAAGAAGGTATTGGAGAGATTTCACATGAGTAGATCTCATCCACTAAGCACACCTATGGTTGTCCGATCCCTCGAAGTGGATAAGGACTCATTTAGACCAAGAGAAGATACATAAGAAATTATGGGACCAAAAGTTCCTTATCTTAGTGTTGTTGGAACATTACTCTATCTCGCAAATTGCACTAGACCGGACATTGCATTTGCAGTTAATTTGCTTGCGAGATATAGCATTTTTCCTACAAGGAGACATTGAAATGGTGTTAAGCATGTTCTACGGTATTTCCAAGGGTCTCAAGATCTAGGACTGTTTTACCGAAGAAACCAAGACAAAACCTTGGTAGGTTATGCGGATGCTAGCTATTTGTCTGATCCCCACAATGCCATATCCCAGACTGGTTACGTTTTTCTCTGTGATGGTAGCGCGATCTCATGAAGATCGGTTAAACAAACCATGGATACCACATCTTCAAATCACTCAGAGATAATAGCTTTGTTCGAAGCCGCACAAGAATGTGTTTGGTTAAGATCCTTGGTAAAACACATTGGTGACTCGTGTAGTATCGCTAAAGGCGATACATCCCCTACTGTTATATTTGAAGACAATGCAGTCTGCATCACACAAATGAGTAATGGGTACGTCAAGGGAAACCTGACGAAACATATTTCACCAAAGTTTTTCTACCCATACGAACTCCAAAAGAGTGACGTAATTACCATACAAAAGGTGCAATCTAGTGACAATCTAGCATATTTATTCACTAAGGCTCCACTTGGTAGGGCATATAAGCCCATATTATGGGGTGTTGTATAATTAATATTCTGCTTGGTAGGGCATACTAAAATAATATCGACCCGTTTCTTATATGCCCGACCCTGTAAAATAGTAAGGCGTAATACCTCCAAAGCACTATTCACCTTTACAAAATTAATTCGGTCCGAAAGGTCGTACTATTTTATTATTGGTTTGTCACACGGACCGCCACCGCCGCCGTGACGGAGCGTCGCCGGAGGCTGCCGGACCACCACTATTCCTTAATTTTTACCTTTTTTATTACTTCCTACCAAGTAAGTATAAGAATTTTGCATAAATTAGTATGACCTTTTTTATATGTCCTACCAAGCAATTTTATATGACTTTTCTATATTAAATTTGTACCCCTTACTAAAATTAATACTCCCTACCAAGTGGAGCCTAAGTCCCTACCTACATCTACTTTTGAGAAGAATGTTCATGGTATCGGGATGCGAAAGCTCAAATGGTTGTTGTCTTCAGGGGGGGCGGTAACCCCGAAGTAAATCCAGAAGATTAGATCTGAAAGATCAATAAATTACATTCCTTCCTAACTAAATATTTTGTTGCTACCTAGTATGTGGAGTTTTTCATGACAAGTCATATATGTTATGTCGTAATGTCCAGGGGGTGTTATAAATCCAGCAGATTTATTATACCAAATCTAGAAGATTTGATGTGGACATTACTAATGGGCTTATAACCTAAACAGGCTTTAGGTTTAGACTAGATTTTATCTATTATAAATATACCTATGTACTCAGGATTGTAGTCGTAATTGACGAATTGGGTAATCAAACTTGCATCTCTATTTAATGCTTAATATTTACAACAATATTAAGGTCGACATATTAACAAAATTGGCTCAACAAGTAGGATTGGCTCGGATTTTCCCACCCTTAAACTTTTAACTTCGGATTTTCCCCATCCTTAAACTTTTAAAAATCTATTTGGTGATGTGGCAAATTTAGAAAGAGAATGTAACTCACTTATTAATAAACATACCTGAAAAGATCCTTTTAAAAAAAAAAACTATTAGATCAAACATATTTATTAAGAAGTCAGATCAAACCACTAAAAAAACATGTGACAAGTAACAGGCTAGTTTTGGGCCCAAAAATTATATATCAGGTTCAGGTTGTCTAATTAAATGTCTAACTCGACTCGATCTATTTCCACTCTTACTCATTTATACTATTTGTTACTATCTCCGTCCCATACTTGTTTGCTACATTGTCAAAAATGTTTGTCTCACACTTATTTGTTGCATCTATTTTTAACAAAAAAAAAAACAATATTTTTTAATATATATTCTCCACACTCCTAACCAAGAACATCTATTTTATCACTTTAAATATTAATAAAGTGGCAAACGAGTATGGGATGGAGCGAGTACATTCTTTCTCTATTTTTCTCTTTTTTTACATACCTTCACGGAAGGAGTGTGACATTTCTGTTTTTGTTAGATGATAGCATATTTTTTAGAACTTTTTTCGTTAACATAATATTTTTTTCCAGCTGTTCGTTTTTAAACCTCTCAATCCTCCCCCTATTTTAATTCGGTGTTTCCTTCGTCCTCTTGCTTTTTTGCAATTTGAAAAATTAATAATAATTGTGCAAAAATAGATTTGTGCCGCAGAATATTTGAGCAGCATCACCATTTGTCTGTTCCACTAGGCCCAACTATTTTTGGGCCACCAAGACTGAGATTTTGGGCCACTAAAGTAGAGCCCACGATATTCTTAGGCCAAGTTCAACGTCTTGTTGACTCGAAAAAAGGAATCGGCCACCTAAGGAGCCGCCATTTCTTTCCGTTCCAAGCCGTCACAATTTTTTAATTCTATGTATACTAACAAATCATAGTGATTGCCAATTTGTCTCATTCTTGTCTCGTCGCCACTACTTATTTTTCACTTAAGCTTTTATTTATTTTTAAAATTAGTTCATTTAATTATTTTTCTTTACCCTCCCTTATTTATCTTTCTTTGTTCTCTATGTAATGTAATCTATGTAGTTCTTCCCTCTTTTCAAGCAAACTATTAAAGACGAGTTTGAATGCCCACGAAGCTATACTGAGGACGACAACCCTTAGATGTGTGACGGATGACGATGGAATCAAAAAAAAAATTAAGGAGAAAAAATAGCACATAAATAACTCTACAAATTTTACTTATTAACTTCTTTTTTTATCAGTAAAATAAGAATTTTATTGCAAAAGGGGTATTAGAGATACCCTTAAGAACAGATCGTATATCAGTTACAGAAATACTCTTCAATTTCACCATCTCTCCATGCTCCTAGGTAGTGAAACACTGTCAAAAAATTGCGTTAACCTCAATCAACATCCCAATACAATTCTTGTGCTTGTATCCCAATAAACAAAGACAAAGTTTCTGCATCTAATTTCTCCATCCACGACCCAATTTCACAGGCGGTTTTTTATCTCGTTCATATATTCCTACAGCGACCACTTTTCCCTTCGAAAAATAATGTTTTCTCGTCTTCCATAATACTCAAACTATGCACTCTCATAAGCAAACCGCAAATAGCTTACCCTTTTTGCCCCTCAATAGTCTACTAAAATGTAGTAGACTCGTTGAAGGGTTAGAGGGTAGAGCCACCTTTATTCCCAACCACTTAATACATTCCATCCAAATTTAATAACAAACACGTGTTAATAGGCTAGTATGTGTTAAAGGAACGATTTTAGAACATGAGACATAAAAAAAATGATAAACATGCTATTATTTTTAATTTTCATTACACATCGAGTGACGAATTTTTCGCCTCTTATAAATTTAATATTTTTAATATTAAGAGATAAGAATAAATTCATACTTCAAGCATGCATTAAAATTGAAAATGATGATACTTTTCTTCTATTTTGTTTCTATATCTATAAAAAAAAGAATTACTCAAAATTGGTCACTTTAATAGATTCTAAATTATTATATTTAGGAAATAAAATAAAAATTAAACAATAGAATGGCACTCGGGGTAAGAGGGATAGAAGATAGGATGAGGATCAGATGTGTAATCCATTAGCTGCTATTTTTGTTGCACAACATAAATGAAAATAGGACACGCACCCAAACAATATTTGCCCTTAAAACGTGTCTTTACCTGCAAAATTCATTTTTTTTATTTTAAAAAACACTTTAATATCTCGATCATTTCCCGGCACGACTCTTTCAATCACAACCAATTTATTACTCCATTTATTTATATATTCTCTACCAAACCAGAATTACAAAGTTGGCATTTAAATTTGATTTTATTTTTCTATATAATCAAATATGTTCAACTCGTATTAAAATCGGTTGTAAAAGCTAAAAAAGTGTACAAGTTCGATACACTTATATTTGAACTTGCTCTCTTATGAATGGAATAATATAAATTACTTTTATTTTCTTTAAACAAAATCACTAATCGTTATGCCAAATAAAAATAAAATTTAAAATTAACAGGATCATATAATTATAGTTAATTAATGCTTCAAAATCACAAAATAAATGAGGTATTGTTTTGTTATCTAAAATATGTGGGTCGGTGGGTGTGATTTGACACATGGAGTCATGGACAATATATAGATTAACTCTATTTGGAGCTTAATATTTTTGTTGTATTTTACTTTATAGTTTTGTATACGTATTAAGAATAAATGTATTTAATGTTCCACTCTAATGGAATATTGCTTTAAAGAAAAAATTAAAACTATGTGGATGTAATTTTAATATGATCAATTCGAAATTATAAACTATAATATCCACATTCCAAATCACATCCCATTATATATCCCATGCTGTCTTCCTTCATTTTTTAAACTGACCTACCTCATAACTACAATCTTGTAATGGCTTTAAGAAAAGCTACCAACTTCTGTTGTATTTTTTATTTTATTAATATCTGTATCAAAAGTATCCAAAAAAAATCGATCTAAGGCTGAAAATAAATAAATCATCAATATAAAGTTTAATTGTAATCATAACAAATTATATATGATTATTACAGCTTAACAAAAAAGTAATATACCACATTACATAATACATAACTATCTTTAAAGACCTTCCATATAATATCGAAATTAATTGAGGAAAGTCAGCTAATAAACTTTAAAGTGTGTGATAAATTAATTAGTTTCACAGTCAAATTCAAAATTATATTAGTTGTTTTTATTATATATTATTATTACTATTAAATTAATACTCTTATTTTTAATAAAAAAAAATCCATATAAAATACACACGAAAGATAAACAATATTTTCTCCATCCCAAAAATTTGGTCATGTTATTATTGCATAGTATGTAAAAAATAAGAATATTGTGTTACATCAAATACAAACTAAATTATTTTTAAAATATTATGTTTGTATATTGAAAAATATAAATAAAGTTTATTATTTTTATTTTAGACAACAAAATATTTTTTTGGAACAGTTTAATAAGGCAATCAAGATGGAGTACTTACCTTTTTATTAATGCAATGTACTTGTAATTTGTAATGAAATCAAGCTCAATTAATAGAGAATTTAATGATATATTACATATAATCCGGCCTCCAAGTCAAATTTTGTGAGTCATAAATAAAATTGTTTAAGTAATTTTAGAATATATCTTTTATGCATCAGATGTATTATACAATGCAAATGTATTTTTGTAAAGTATCGATTATTTTTATTAAAAATTATAGTTGGTTTCACTAAAAAGAAAATGTAATTAATTTCACTCACATTTTCAGTAAAAATAATTAATATTGTTCAAATATACACTTAAATTGTTCAGTACACTTTGTGCATATAAAATTTTATGTATGTAATCTTATTAATTTTAATTGATTGCCAAAAGAGAAGTGTAATAAATGATAAATTTCCGAAAGGCATGTGTTTTTTTATTGTAGTAAATGTTGTGAGAGGTTTAACATATATTAACGATTATGTGTTACTGTAATAATTTTAAAGTATATATCTTTGTAGAGTAGGTCTTGTATGAGACCGTCTCATGACATGAGACAATGAGAATGAGTATAACTAGGACATTGACTCATTAATATTTTGATAGGGGTGAGTGTTAATTTGTGTTGTTTCATGCCAGACGGTCTCATACAAGTTTTTGTCATCTTTGTAATATTTATTTTCTTACATGAATTGATTGTTTAAAGCATCTATTAACATAATTTAATATTGAATGACTTTTGTAATCTTTAATGAACAAACAAAATATGAAATTTCTAAATCTAAAATTCCAGCTCAATTGGTTGAGACCACCACCTAAGACCCCAAAGGTCTTGGGTTCGAGACATGGAGTGGGAATTTATTTCCCTCTTGTGGTAGGGTGGTGTTCCCCTATTGTGGTGGTTGTGGTTCCGGCTGCAGTGTGGTTATGGTTCAGAGTTGCGGGTTCGGGTGGTCCCCCTCTTGTGGTGATTGCGGTTCCGGTCTACAGCGAGATGAAAAAATGTTGTCATGTACCCGACAGTTGATGGAATTATTATAATTGATTATCTTTAAAAAAAAAATTACACCACCCACCACATTAACTTAAAATATAATAAAAATACATGAAATAGAAAAAGTAAAAAGTAAACAGGGAGAAAAAATTGGGTCCATAATGGGTGGGTCCTACTCCTAGTCAAGTAGTCCTACTATGGTTTTTAGTGCTGCCTGAATAAATCGGGCGTGAAATAGGCGCGCGGAGGCGGAAAATCGGGTCGGCACGAGTAATTCAAACAATCTCATTAATTGCGCCCACGGTTTTGGTGAACCCGGTTCGCGCCACGCCGTAAAAGCACACGCATATTTCAAATTAGGAGGAGGATAACACGTGACTCTCGAGTCTCGATGACAAGCGCACAAAAGTCTAGCAACTACCCCTCAACAAACCCAATCCTTTCATTCTTTTTTAAATCTTTATAAAAAATAAGTTAATCATTGCAACTTTTTTAATGTCAAATTTAAGACAAAAACTCATATGTCAATTGAAATATAGGAGTATTTAAATGGGTAGGTTATGTCATCATACAATAAAAATGGGTGTAACTAGAACATTGTCTCATTAATACTTTGGTAGGAGTAGATGTTAATTTGTGTGGTCTCATGTCATGAAACGGTCTCATACAAGTATTTGTCATTTTAAATTTGTGAACTTATCATATTTCAGGTAAAAATAAAATTATATTTTAATTAAATTTAATGTTACTTTTATTTTATGTATTTCAATTTAATAAAATGTTTTTTTTTTTTTGTGTTAGCATGCACGTTTCAGTTAAATTATCATGTTTCAGCCATAACTAGTTTCACGTGTGTGCAATTGGGCGCTAGTTTTAAATTTTTAATTGGAATGTAATGATATCTTTAATTGAAACGAGCAAACTAATAGAACAGAAACATGACATTAACTTTAACAAAAAAACGTTAAATAAAACGTGAATGTGATACAAAGTTAATTAAAACATAACGAGTATACAAATCATCAAATAATTTAGAAAATTTAATAAAGGCATAAACTCTAATGTCCAGGAATAAACCATATGTCGCCCTCTCCTATTTTATTGTATGATCACACACGCATAGATATATATAGAGGTCTAATTAGTTATTTTAGAATTGAGACATGATCGATAATTGTAGCTCAAATTTGTTCAAATTGGAGTTTTTCAATTTCTATACACATCCAATCTCTTAATAAAATCGTATTTTCTACCAACTTTTTAAGAAAATACACTTTTCTTAATTATTTATTGCAGATCAAACAAATGATGTATTATAGTCTTAGTATTGAGTTACATTATTATGTAGCCCCCCATTACCCCACACCCTACCCACATTTATATTATATATTGTACATGTAAAATTTCAGATGTTGATATGCACATAAAATACACATGATATATATGAGTGAACGCGCGTTGTTCACACCAAATAGAGCACTAGGATGAATGCATGTACATGATGTATACAAGTGTACATGATAGATGGAAATGAAAGAAATGTTTTCAAATTGTTTTATTTTATTTATATGATGTCTATTTTCATTTTATTTTTACTTTTGTTTATATTATGTATAATAGTTTCAATATGTTATGTATTAATTATATCATAATTAAAATTTTAGATTTGTTTTCTCTCTGTCCCATCCTCTTTGAGTTTTCCGTTATGCTATTTTTGGTGTTCCCTTTATATTTTTTTTTTCTTTTTCTTTCTAAAAGTGTGGTTTTACATTATTAACAATTATCTCTACTTTACACAAATTATTTTACGCTAATTGTCACTTAAAATTAAAATCATACACTTTTCTTATATTCTCTTTCTACATCTTTACCTTTTTTTACACTTTTCGCCAACTACTTTACATAAAAAAAATGATATATTCATTAAAATGTATGTCATCCCACAAATATAAAGTTAAATGACAGATGGAGTAAATTTATTGTGGTAAGATTAAAATTAATTAATTTGTTAGTTGACTATATTCATTTTTTTTACCTTAATGTTTAAATATACACATTTTGTAAAGTACATAAATTTAATTAACCAAAAAAAAAAGTAAATCCTTTTTTTATGCTATCTAATTAAAAATATATACTCAAATTAATCAAAAAAATTAAATAATTTCATTTATAATTTTTATTAATAATTATAACTCAATAATTATTTAAACATATTTACTGATATAATATTGCTCTGTCTACCAAACTTATTCTCACTTTTCTTTTTGGCTTGTCCTTTAAACTTATTATCGCTCCCTTTTTTGAAGTAATTAAAAAACACTCACAAAATAATTTAGATCCACAATACACTACTTTATCTATTTTTTTTCGATAAAATACTAAATTTCATTAAATATTATGTACAACAATAATGAAAAATAAAATTCATGAAGGGAAAGTAAAACTTTGAAATTAATGCGTAGTATTTAAATATGGGTAGATTTTATATGAAAATAGTTCATGATAAGTTTATAATAAAACTGTTTTAAAATATCTAATATTTTAATAAGAGTGTCAAAAATTACCGCAGGAGTATCAAAAGTTGGAGTAAAAATAATTAATTACAGTTATAATATAATATCACTGACTCTAATTTTTTATATTTAATACTCTTATTTAAATATTTAATACTTTAAAATCATCTTATGATAAACTTGTCATAAATTATTTTCATTTAAAAATTTACCTTTGAATGTAGATAAGAATGAGCACATAAAACAAAATCAAAATTGTTTTGGCCTTTAAGGATCTTTTGTCCCCACTCCCCATACACATAAAGATGAGTGAAGATGGGTTATTTTTTGTATATTTTTTTCTCATAACCACGACTAATAAAAGTGCAATACAATTTCTTTATAAAAATGTTTCACCCTGTTTAATAAGGTATATATGTTGTACAAGATGGTCTTCTAAATTTAAAACCACGACTAATAAAAATGTAAAACTATTTTTCTATAAAAAGGTTTCAGATTGTTTAAAAAAATTGTATGTTGTAAAAAATCGTCTTGTAAATTTAATTGAATCCACTGTGCATTTGGTTATATAAAGTATACCCAATTAATATTCTTATTGCATAGGACGGTCATATACAACACATTATCCAAATTCCTAATAAACATATAATTTCAAGGTGCATATTTTATATATATTTCCTCAATTTCGTGATTATTTGCTCACTTGTCTTATTCATTCGTTTCAAAATTATTTGTACACTCCAAAAAGAGGGACATTAATATATGAGAAGACTCGCAAAAATATACATTTATTTACCAATATGTCACTACTTTACTTAAAAGGACAATTTTCTTAAAATGTGCTTCAATTTAGTGTGTACAAAATTTCGGGACAGAGGAAGATAATTTTATATATTGTTTTTTTAACAATGATTTTATATTAAAAGTGATATTTTTTTTTATTAAAAAAATGGTGTCCATTATACAATGAAACGGTCTCACATAATGTTTGTTCAATGTACATATTTGTATTTTTTTACTAGAATTTAGACAAAATCTTTTATAAGACAAATTGCTTGGATTAAATTTAATTAAATTGAGTATATTTACGTGTTTTATCACGAATTCTGACTCATTTTTTTTTTATCTACTTAATTAATAATATTGATCGTCTCATAAGGCTGTGTTTACTTTCACCAATAAAGCCAGATAAGATTATTAATAGGACATTACCAGTTGTTTACTTTTCCAGTTAAAATTTGCGGGTTAACCGGCAGACCCGGATTAACACAATGTTCGATGCGTTTTGATGGTTTAAATAAACTTGTCAATTTGGGCAGTTTAAATACTGTGCAGACAAATTTAGGGTGAAAATATCAAATATACCCACATATCCTTCGCTTGATTTGTTCCAGCAATGAAAATAAGAGATGGAGAGAGAAAGAGAGTAAAATCGCCGGAAAGAGAAGAGAGGGGGGGAAAAGGGAAGTAAATTCGCCGGAAATAAAAGAAGAGAAGGGGAGAGAAGAAATTTCGCCCAAAAAATAACAAATCTCAAATTTTACAAAAAAAAAATACAAATAAATCACTTGAGTCGAAATCGCCCCTTACGACACCGCCGTATCAATTGAACAGAGCACCCACCAGTTGCTCAACAAAAAGTCACAGAAACCATACCATTATTGGTGAAGACCAAAGTTGTGTGAATTTTTCAGGGTCGACATCGCGAAGGCCAGAGGTGATCTCATTGGCTGTGTGTTTTTAAATTTTTGAAGATTTTTAGCGATGAAATCTTTGATCTCATTGATCAGATATTTTTTCACTGAGTCCACATCATGAAAGCCAAAGTCATGCTTCGATTGTTTTCTCCAATAACAAAGAAGGGAAGAGAGAAAGGAATGTGGCGCAAAATTTTCCTAGAGATTTTGAGTAATAAGAGTGAAAAGCAGCATACGGTTTTGTGGTTTTGTTGCATAGGAAGAAATTTGTGGTTTTGTTGCAGAGGAAGAAAGAGATGGAAAGTTACAGACTATTCTAGAATATTGAGTTGGGGTATTTGTGTAAATTTACAAATATTTTATTTTAAACTCACATTCATTTTTTCTTCAAAGTAAACAAGAGTTAACTTACCTTAACTTATCCTTATCTAATCTTTGTAACTTATCTATTTTATCCCAACCGATGAAGTAAACGTAGCCTAAGAGAATGCATCCATTCATTTTCTTTGTCTGTTATTTGGAAGTGAGGGATTTTAATCCTATAGATTGCATATTCGTAAATTAGATTCCCTTTTATCTTGACAGATAATATGACCGTTATAGCATGACGACAAAAAATAAATTGGATAACTCACTTTGTACGTTTGCGAATATTTGACAGATCATCATATCCGATCTTAGAGCATCTACAATGGTGCAATTGTTATAACTCTTTTCTCTCCTCCACGTCAATGCCACATCACATCAACATACACTAACTCTCACATTCATTCAAGAGTTATAACATATTTGTGTGGGACCACTTTTATTATTCTATTAATTATTTTATACCAAAAAGGGAATAAAAGCAACAAGAACTAAAATGAATAAAAGAAAGAATACATTTTGGGAAGAGTAACCGGTTACTCTGCAGTAACCTCCATGAGGAGAGAGAATGTATTTTTTTGTTATAACCCTTCACGGCCTCACCCACAATAGTTATAACCATGTGAGGGAGAGTTATAACTCTTAATGTCTAACCATTGTAGATGCTCTTACACTTTGTTCGATACTTTAGATTAGGTAAGTTGTTTTATCACAAATGCTATATGCACATTGATGAGACATTGTGTTGTCCCATCAATGTGCATAATTATTAAGATGATGATGATGATGATGATGATTAGGTGATGATGATGATTAGGTGATGATTATTAAAAATATTAATTATTTAGTTATTTTATTTACTCTAATTATTTATTTATTTACTTTAATTATTTTACAAAAAATATTAGTACAATGTTTAAGGTGGTGATGGGATGATGTTATTTATCTTTATTTATTTACTCTAATTATTTTACAAAAAATATTAGTTGTTTCATTAAAAAAATATTAATTGTTTAGAGTAACTATTATTTAAAAAAAAACTATTTTTTAATATTACAAAAATATTAGCTACTTAATTCAAAAGTATTAATTGTGAAGAAGAGCAAATATACACAATTCTAACAAAAATATACTCATTACAAGAAACAAAAAATACACTCATTACAAGAAAAAAAATACACTCATTACAAGAAAAAAATACAATCATTACATGAAAAAAAATACACGCATTACATATTTTTCATAAAAACTAAAAAAAATGGATTTTTATGCCTTTTTATCAGTCTCACGTTTATCTTTACGTCGTTGTGTATGATCGTTGTGTAGATAATTGTATAGATCTATATGATCTTAGAATTGTAACTCTAAACCATATGCAGATGAGTGTCTTCTTTTGATCCAGTATTCCGATAGCCATGACACAGGATGATAGTCGGATCTCATGTGCAACTGAAATAAAAGTAATAGTTACTATCCGGATAATTAAAATACATTATAAAAAATATAATAAAACCACAAATATTTATTCTTATGTGGTTTAGAATCACGAATGGCTAAGGTGATGTTTCGCATACCTGCAATCCACTTAATATATGACTTCACTGCTTCATTTCCTTTTATATCCCCGGCTGGAGTTAAAAAAATCATTTGTGACATCCTCGGATACATAACCAGCATCATAATAAGAACTCATCTCAAATTGAAAACGTAAAAGAAATTTGCTAATTGAGAAGTTATAAAAAAAATTGTTAGTTAAGAAGAAATGAATAAATGTTGCAAATATAGTGATTATATAACAACATCATTCTCGTGGCTTTATCCCACCCATATATTAGAAGATCATATAACATTATTTTATTTTGTTTGAAAATTCTTGCATCCTAATAATGAGAATTGAAAATTCTTGCATCGTAATAACTACATTCTTGAAAATTTTAGAATATATGAATCATAAAAACGTGTGTTACATCATATTGAATAACTTATATTTATACACTTTAGGGCATCCGACAAACAAATATTATGCCTTTTTTCTTTCGAACATCCAGTAAAATATTTTATTCAATGCATCTGATACGTATTACAAATAATATTTATGTTTTAATCCTAAATTTTTTATCAAAACCCTAAAAATTTTATCCGTCATTTTATATCACAACCCTAAATTATAAGAACGTAACCAAAACATCATTTGAAATTATTTCTTTTTACACAAACAAAGTCAAAATCTAGAATTTGAGTAGAAAATAGGTTTAAAAATATCTGGTAAATTTTGGTTTTTTTTTTTTTTGACAAACGGTAAATTTTAGTTTTATTACTTCTAATAAGTGTAATAACCGATGATAAAGCAGTCTCTCTCTTTAGTAAAGAAAAATACCTCCTCCACCCAATCCTGTCGGCCAGGGGGTGGGGGCCCTGGGGGCGAGTGCTTCGCCTTTTGCTACAAATAAAAATGTAGAAAACCGGACGAAAACGGTTCACGCAAGCAACACTTTCCGAACCCGTTTCCTGTGTGCTGATTACCTGCCCCTTTCTGCCTATCTTTTTCTAATCCTTCCAAAATCTTAGAAAACAAATTCTCTGAAAATAAACAAAAACCTAAAATAATTTTCTCTCCCTTCTTCCTTGGCGGTATTTGGTGTGCTATTCTAGAGAGAGAATAGAAACCGCTGAGAGAGAGAGAGAGAGACAGAGAGTATATATCTCTCATTTCCTTTTGACATTAATATTTCTCCTGATTTCCGTCAATTGGCGCATAAACCTTTGCTTGATTTCTGGTCATCGTCTTCGTTTTCGTTTTTGGAATAAAACTCAGTTTAGATTTTGACTTGCTTTTGCTTGTTTAGGCGGTTTCTAGGAATAGGTTGCAGATAGATTTGGATTTTTTTTTTTTTTTTAGAGAATCTGTTTGGACTCAAATCAATCCCTGTCCACAATTCTCTTCTTATCTGTTCATCTGAAAAAGTTGCTGTTTTCGTTTTCATCGATTCTCGAGCATTCCATTAAAAATTCTCGGCTCTGAAAGTGGGGAGAATTAAGGTTTTTTTCCGACTTGCAGGGTAGAGCGTCGTCAACATCAAATTCCTGTACCTATCTATGAGAAAGCATTAGGTTTCTCGATCTGGTCACTGATTGAAATCCACATTTAATAAAGGTCTTGTGAATTCAATTGAGTTTTTTCCGCCATGGCCGACGCTTCTGTGAGTCTAGAAAAGTGGAGAGAGTATTTCCGGACTGCGGATTCCGACATTTTTGTTGTAATCGAGCATGCAATACTGATTGCTGCTTCAGATTACCCCTATGATTTCAAGCTGAATAGGGATCGGATGGCGGAGATGCTGTTCACGTGCAAAGTGACCAAGTGTTTTGGTTGCGATAGAGTTGAATTGGCTGTTCCAAATGCTGATGGTTTGGCGGATACTGATGCGAAGATCAATAGTGGAATTGATTTCGGTGGGAGTAAAGACTCGAAGGAGAGCAAGGCAAACAGCTCCAGCAGAGATAATGAGGATGATCTTCGAGAAGTTATGGGGATGAACGTGAATCCCCTTAGCAATTACAGCTATGGAGATGCTGAAGCTTTGACTGATGAGATTGAGGAAGAGTCCCAGATTTTGGGAGAGGTGTTGAGGATCAAAGAAATCATGAATGACTATGGAGTGGTTTGTTTTCTGTTCATTACTCATAAACTTGATCCAATTTGAGTTGTGTTAAAGTCCCCTTTCCATTTAAATGCTTAATTGTTAGTTTATTTCAGTGAATTGTTTATTCTGTACATGCTTTCAATTGGTTTAGTTGGTGATTATGATAGATTTAGGCAAATTCTTTGAACTACTGCTGTCACAGTCTTGCATTCACTACTTAGTTAATGTGGAATGATTCCCATATTTTGTTGTTTTATGGATAGATTTAAGAAGTGTTGCTGTTTTAGCTTATTGCTATAGTATTTGGTCTATTTCTTTGTTTATCAGTCTGATTTATTTCCTACCACAGTCTGAATCATTGTTGTTCGATTGTTTGAGGAGGCTTCAGCTGATGAATTTGGGAGTGGAGACTCTCAAGGTTTGGCTCATATATTGCTTCTGTTTCTTTATTATATTTGTTAGTTGTTTCAGAAGCAATTTTACTTCCTAGACCAGGGTTATTGACCTACTAGTTTCTGTCTCAGGCAACAGATATCGGAAAATCTGTTAATGCAATGCGGAAGCATAGATCAAAGGAAGTTCAGAATCTTGCTAGGAGATTAATCGAGTATGATTCTATTTATAGCTCTATGATTAGTGTATTTAAAGCTTAACTGAATGTAAACTGATTTCTAATTCGAGATTTCCAATACCTTCTACACATCCTCCTTGTGTGGCATTGCTTTTCTTGTTCCTCTAAGGTTTATATACTTAAACCTTTTCCCAATTATTACAATATACATGTGAAAGTTGGGTATGCTGTGTGAAAATTTGTAACATTGTACATCCTTTTCTTCTTTAGCAGCATTCCATAGTGACTGGTTGACAGCTTTGATAATTTTTTATGTATGTTTGACTAGAAAGCCTCTCACAGTAGAGCTTTTGAAATGCAGGGATTGGAAAGTCACTGTTGATACGTTTTTAAGTGTTTCAGCTGCCTTTGCAGGTAACTTAAAATAAAGTTCTTTTTACCAAGCATGAATTCTTGAAATCTCTGCTTCTACTTTCATGATTAATGAACTACTCACATTTTAATTGTGCAAACAGAATCAGTGAAAACATCTGCTATTGAAGATGAGGAAGGACTGCCATCTCCTCCACTTGATGAAGGAATTTTCTTTGCTACCCCCACTTCAATGGAGCTGTCACAGGTGCCATATCTTCCCTTTTTGAGGGGGGAGGGGGGGGGGGGGGGGGGGGAGGTGTTCAAAGTAGGCACGATTGTTTTGCTTGTGGACTAACTTACTTTTGCTTGTTTCATGTTATCCAATTGCGATTCAAATAGTTCTTTGACGGCATGGATGATGATGGCAGTGAGTTTCTTCCTTATCCTTATGATTCATTAGTTTTTCTGGTTTCTATTTAATTTCTTTAGTCGAATTTACCTTAAAGTGAAAACTGATGGAAATTATTGATTGGGGTTGGTGTCTTAGATCCTAAAAGCAGTGAGGACTTGAACAAAAACCGAGAAAGTGGCAGAAGGCCGGCTCTTGACAAAATAGACACTCGTTCTGAAAAGCCCCGCGATTCATGCACTCCTCCAAAGGACAAGAAGATTGAACCAAAGAGAAATCCGGAAGCTATGTTGATGAAACAAGCCCCGCCTAAGCCAAATCGGCCTTATACTGATGAATCCGAACCAGGAAGACCAAAGCCTCTAACCACTGGTTCTGCTTCGGTTAGATCTAAACCATCAGTTAAACCAAAGGTTAACAATGAGACCACGGTTCAGCCAAAATCTGAAAACCGTATAATTCAGAAGAAACCAATGCCTCCTCAACATGAGGTGAGTATTGCAACTATATTTAGTAACAACTGTGATATCCATATTGTGTTTTGCTATTTTTGTTGTTACCTCAAAGCTCCAAACTCTTTTCCATCAGCAGACGAATTGCAAGAGCGAGGGTTCCATTGGGATGAAATTAGAGGCTGCCAAAAGGAAACTGCAAGAGCGCTATCAGGAAGCTGAAAACGGTTCGTTTTTCCAACCTTAATTCCCTTCGAATTATTACTGAAAATGGCAGCAAAAACTTGAATGCGAAGGTCTCATACATGAAATAGATGGAGCCTCAGTCCAATATGTTTAAATGTAAATATGACCCAAATACTAAAGTAGAGTTCCATCTCATGTATGAATTCGTCTCACTCTCACATAAGACTTCCTGAATTGCATTATCAGATATACAATGCTTTAAATATTCTTGTTTTTTATGGGCTATGTTTATGATTTATCGTCTCGTACATTTGAACAGCAAAGAAGCAGCGAACTATTCAAGTTGTGGAGTTGCGTGATCTCCCAAAGAGTAGTCATGGGAACAGGAACCAGCACATGAGGCCCGGACACCACAATAGGCAATTCGGGAATGGTCGGAGATAGATTCGTAGTTGCTGAATATGGTGGTAATAATGTTCGAGTTTCTCTCTATAACTGGTTATTCTAGTGAAAGGAGAATGATAGATTTTTAAGATGTTGATCATCTGAGATGCTATTTGTCCTGGGAGTAATTCATCAGGTGTAGCTTACTTAGGAAGAATAGATGGACCACATATATACTGTTTTCTCAGAAATCATGTCTTTATCTTTGAACATTCACATAACCATCTCAGGGGGATTCCCTGCTGAACATAGACTACATAGTTATCATTAAACTTTATTGAAATAGAAAAAGGGAAAATAAAAAAGTAAACCTTTTTGGTTTTAGGAGGGTTTTTTTTTTACCATTATGTTTATTTGTTTCTTCATTTGTCTATTTGTTGCATTCATGTGTTCGGGAAGGGCGTAAAGGAACCATGGCGAGTGTATATCAATGGTGTCATTTTTACTAGAGATAATTGGGGTCGGGAACAAAACATTTTGTGGAATATAGAATTTGCTCCATATAGTCATATTATGCTTTCATTTGAGATAAAGTAGTTAATACAATTACATGAAAATAGCAATAATTAAACCTAAAATGGTCTTTTTCAAATAATCCAAAGTTTGCCCTAATTTTGGGTTCATGTTTCATTGTAGTTTCTGTTCTCTTTAAAAAGTATATATTTTATATTATCGGAAATGATTCTTTGTTTATTGGAGGACACAAATTTATGTTCGCGGTGATGAGTTTATCATTATTTTAATTGATTGTTTATGTTTGTTTATATGTTATAATTACATTCATAATGGATATATAAATTTGTGTCATTTCAGCTTATTTTAATATACATTATATTGACACTCATAGTTATACATATTCTCGTGCTATTGTCCTATAGCAAGATAAGAAAGAATCTGAGCCTTGCCAGTGGACGGTGATGCTCCCTTCATTTTATTTCGTCGAATCTTTTATTCTAATTTCACGTTCCATTTTAATTTATATTAAATAACATTATCATTCATAATAATTAACGTGTAGTTTTTATTTAATCCAATATACTGCAAATGGTAGAATACCTAATTAGAATAAAGAATTTGCAAAATGAACTGCGGTTATGTGTGTCTTAATTTACGTCTAAAAATAAAATATGAATAATAAAAGCGCACATGTAAAATAGTGGAGCAGAATATCCAAAGGATGGACGGTGTGATAACGATTGACCCTGTCCAACATACAAAAATAATTCAGACCTATATTTTCAATTGTCATTCAACGCGCATACAGAATCGAGTGCCGACCTTGAGTCCACACGTTTAAAAAAATTGACCAGTCCTTGGTTCACGTATATCAGTATAGATACGCACGCACCCATGATGCAATGTTTTTAAAATCGACTTCATCGTCAATGAACTGTATTATTGGGACACTGGCTCGATCATCTAGACCATTGTAAAAAATCGAACAGCTCGATTACAAAAGTCAATATTACGACAACAAATTGTATCAAAGTATAAAATGTAGTGTATATCCTTTTCTATATACGCACATTTTCTATTATGTACCTGAGTGCATAATACACTTAAATTTACAGTTCGATTTTAAATTCAATTTTAATTTTTTTTCAATTAAAAATGTATTGAGGTATTGTTGGTTATTTTTAGAATATTGTTGATTACTGTTTGAGGTATTGTTAATTTAAAATACACAATACATGTCAAATGGGGTGTTTTTCACATTTTTTGCAATTTATTCATGGACATAGTATACACACAAAAAATTATATACACACACAAAAAAATTAATAATTAAGGAAACGGATTTTTACCAGGGTCATATTAGGTCAATTCAAATCTAGAACATACTAAGAAGCTGACCGACAGTGCCAATTTGGGTTTGTTTGTTTGTTTTTTTATTTTACAGGATTCAATTTGGGTTTAAAAAACATTGCGCGCGCATATATATGTGTATATATATTAAATTAAATATTTCTAGGCAAAATATTATATGGATTAGTTATACAATGTAATTGTACAATTTGAACTTTTTTTTTAATAAAAAATTTGACTCATTTACAAAAAATCTGAAACTTATGATGAAAAGTATTCTTTGTTCATAAGAAGAAAATTATTAGTTCCAGCTAAAAAAAAAATTAGTTTGTAGGTTTGAACAATTTTATTATATTTCAATTTAGTATAAGACTAATAGGAGTACTATTCAATATATATAAATTGATATTTTTCATCCCATGAACAATTACATTTTGACCACATTTTCTACAATTAACAAAAAAAATATAAAAAACTAATTTGATCGATTTTTTTAAAATCAAATTACACCAATAACACCATATAATCAATTCACCAAAATATACTTAAACAATAATGCTTCCATGGATATGCATAACATAGTCGTGGAGCCCCAGAAACATAGTTGAGTTGGTAAGACTTGTGGTGATGTGGGGAGAAATCCTCCGATAATGTAAGTTCGAATTTTGAATAGGACAAACTTCTATTAAAATATTGTGGAGATAACATATCCTCAATTTACATTTCATACATAATTTTACAACATAATGTTACCTAGAATGCAAGATTTATCTTGAAAATACTAAATTCTCCATAAAAATAAAATAGTCGTGTAATAATGGAGGCAGGAGAAGATCATCTTCGTGACCTAAAATTCAGAAACACGACACATTTATATAACTAAGTCTCCACATGCGACCCCTAGATTATGCCTTTAGGGCACATTGCCCCCATATAACATGTTCTTGCCTCTTTAATAAAGGCCTACCACTTTTGACTCTCATTTATTGCACTATTTCTTAAGCAATTTGGCCTTCGTTATTGTCAAAGTTGCCTTTTCCTTGCACACTATAAAACAACAATAATACTTTCAGAAAGAAAAAAAGAACAACAATATAATACTGATCACCCCATAAACCTTGCCCCACTAAAGACATTCAAAATAGGAACCCACAATATTTTCGATCATGTTATAATTCAAGACGAAATATACAAGACTCCTCTGATTAATCTATTTAAAGATCACCTATATATTTTAAATCGAAAGTTCCCTCCTTTTCTTAGATTTCTTTTGTTTTATCGGTTTGCAACTTTAAACATTACAAGAAAACTAAAATGTTCCAACAAAATTGTTACGGAATTTCTAACAAAAATAATTTAGTCCTAAAATAGTAAGAATTGTCTATGACGTCTTGTCTGTAAAATTTTAAAGCCATATAAATATTTTCATTCCACAAATTATCTACAAATAATTTTATCTATATAAATTTACCAACAAACAATTTAGCTATAAAATTTATTTTTCCATGGAAAATTTCGGATTTCGTGGGGATCAATGATGCATGGATTCTTCTAAAAATATCATGATGTAGCTACGTGAAAATTTTGGATTTCGTGGGGATCAATGATGCATGGATTTCGTTTCGGATTAGCACCTCTCTCCTAAAAAGAGTGTGATTCTTGAATTCAACTAACAGATTCTCGAAGCCGCTACGTGAATTTAACTTGTTAAGCATTAAATATGTTATTTCAATTGAATTTTCTTATGTAATATAGTTTATATTGACAATGCGACATTCATTTTAGGTGGAATTCACTATTATGCTTTATGACTTATGTATCGGACTAATGAAATTTGATTGTTGTTTTGTTATTTAATTATATTAAATTATTAAATACATTTAAGTTTTGGTTGAGAAAATGTAAATTATGTATATTTGATTTACATATTTTTAAAATTTATATATATCTGTTAGGTATTATATATGTAATAAAATATAAATAATCAGACGTATTATCAACGAATAATAAACTAATTCTTTTTTAAATTCGTATCTCAAATTCTTTATCATATTGCCTTAACACTCGTATTCTCGTACCCGTGCAACATAAATGGGGATGGGGTCCAGTTGCGGGAGTATCCCCCCTAATTTCATTGACAAAAGATATCATAAATAAATTAATGTAGAACAATTTGATTGATAGCATGAATGTATAGGTTAATATTAATTATTAGAGTTATGGTTTTCTCTTCTTCTTTTAAATCTAAGTTCCATTATATATAGTTTTTATATATTTAGAGGTTTGGCGGCAACAAGTTTAGGTAACATGATTAAAATTATATTAATTTGGTAGCACATTAAACGAACGAATGAAATGAAAACAACAAAACAAAAAAGTTGGTGGAAAAAGTAATTGGTGTTTCAGGAACATACCAAGTAGTGGAAGCTAAGCCACCAGTTGAGATCAATCAGATTTTTCATTATTTATTTTTTGGAGTATAAAATATATGGCACTCCCTTTCGTTGTCCATTGCGTTACATAATTATGCATGGATTCCTTTTTTCTTGCGCACAAATAAGGTGGAGTCCAAATATCAACTAGTCGGCCAACTATTGAAGGAATAGAATAATAGTATAAATTCGCACTAGTACAAAAAATGACTTAGATAGCGGTTACTTTTTAGCTTAGAAAGCGGTTCTAACCGCTTTCTAAGAATCAGCTATCTAAGCTAAGAAAGCGGTTCGGAAACCGCTGTGCAAAATAACCTCTTAGATAGCGGTTATAAACCGCTGTGTTCTAGGAAAGCGGTTTCGAACCGCTATCCAAGATCCTTACTTAGAAAGCGGTTTTGAACCGCTATCCAAGTGCCTAACTTAGAAAGCGGTTTTGAACCGCTATCCAAGTGCCTAACTTAGAAAGCGGTTCTTAACCGCTATCTAAGTGACAAAACGTTTTTTTTTTTTAAATTTAATTCACTAGGAAAGCGGTTCTTAACCGCTTTCTTTGATTTATATTTTTTTTTTATATTTTCTATTTTATTTTAATAAACCTGTTTATATACAAATAAATATATTTATCCATACCATTAAATATTAATCCATAACATCAAATAAATATAATTAATTATACCAAAAAATTCATAATAATATCATATCATCACAAATTAATACCATAAGTTATATAGTAATAATGTCTTGTAAAAAGAAAATTACATTAAGAACCTATTGTATAAATACCCCATCCAATCCATTTTCCATTTGTCGATTCTAGCTTTGTTGTAAAAAGGGATCCGAGGATTATGCACAAACTGCAAATTACATTTAAAATTTAATTAATTAATACGAATATGTTATAACAATCAATAATAATTTAAATAAATCGATAAATCAACTTACTTCATCAGGTATATTCGTTTGAGAAGTCAAGATTATATCTTCAATGTAGCAACACACAAAATGTCCACAATGATCACCATCTTGCTGCCTCGGAACCTATATATTGATTAGCAATTATAATCACGTACTATATATATTCGGTACATCTCCAATACTATCCTCAACCACTGTATCTTCAAACCTAAAGTCAGTTCTTATGTTGCTTGAGCTACATTCATCTCTTCTCTCACCATGAAATGTCCAAATGGTATATGTTTTATCAATACCATGACACATCAAGTGGTCTAACAAACTTTCTCGACCACTAACAGTTTTTTCATTCATACATTTCCAACACGGACATAATATGTATCGATGGTCGGTGCAATGTCTAATTGCATGATTACAAAACTCTTCCACCCCATTCCTATACTCCTCTGATAATCTATCTGCTCGAACCCACTTCCGATCCATATAAAACTAGAGATGCCTATATACATTAATCGAAAAGCACACGAGTTGAGTCTATATATAATTAGCAATCCAACTCTATTTACAACTACTACTATTTTGTAAAATTTTATAACCTCTAGCTAGGCATGCTATAGATCAAAGCCTAACTAAGTCCCAAGACATTCTAAAATTCTAACATGCATTCTAACAATTTCATCTAAAATTAGTCATAAATCCTTCAATTAAGAATTATAACCCTAACAAGGACATGATAACAATCTTATTATTAGTTGAATGCTAATAATAAGTTAGCTTTAATGTAATTATCACAAGACAATTTAAATCAACTTGTGGTTATATAGTATCTCTTTTCTACCGTTTAGTCATGCATAACTAGAATGAATCAAATTACGCAATCACACAATTTCAATAAATTTGGGGCCAAAAACCATTTCCATTAATTTCACCACCTCAATTAATGGAAGGCAAATTATATCACTAATAATTATTATTCATTTTCATTATCATCCTCATTCACAATCATACAACATGAGATGCATATATAAATAAATTACCGAAATCACGACTTAGAATCAATCGAACAATTTCTATATATACCTAATTATATTATATATTCATCAAATAAATTAGTATTTAAATAAACAAACACTAATTAACTAATTAACTAGTATATAAATAAATTAGTATATAAATAAATTAACTAGTATATATTCATCAAATAAATTAGTATATAAATTAACAATTTCTATATATACCTAATTATATTATATATTCATCAAATAAATTAGTATTTAAATAAACAAACACTAATTAACTAATTAACTAATATATAAATAAATTAGTATATAAATAAATTAACTAGTATATATTCATCAAATAAATTAGTATATAAATTAACAATTTCTATATATACCTAATTATATTATATATTCATCAAATAAATTAGTATTTAAATAAACAAACACTAATTAACTAATTAACTAGTATATAAATAAATTAGTATATAAATAAATTAACTAGTATATATTCATCAAATTAATTAGTATATAAATTAACAATTTCTATATATACCTAATTATATTATATATTCATCAAATAAATTTCACAATTTAAATAAACAAACATTAATTAACTAATTAACTAGTATATAAATAAATTAGTATATACCTCAAATTAACTAGTATATATTCATCAAATTAATTAGTATATAAATTAACAATTTCTATATATACCTAATTATATATATTCATCAAATAAATTAGTATATAAATACACAAACACTAATTAGTATATATTCATGAAATTAATAGTACTACTAATTAACTAGTATATATATAAATTAAAAAATTAGGCATATAATTAACACTAATTACCTGTCGACGGCGGAGAGGCGGAGAGGCGGAGGGATACGGCGGCGGCGGCGGCGGAGAGGCGGCAGCTGGTGCGCGGGGACTGAGGCCTCGTCGGGAGAGGCGCGCCTGGGACGGCGTCGCGAGCGCGGCGGGCAGGGTGCGCCGCAGGGGAGGGTGGCGCCGCGGGCTACGAGGGCGGCGCAAGGGGGCTGGAGGGAGCGGTGGCGCGCGGCGGGTGGGCGGAGATATCGGAGGAGGGTCGAATTAATTTGGAGATACGCGCGTACTGGAATTAGGGATTTGGAAAGGATTTAAATTGGGTCAAACACTTGCATAGCGGTTTTGAACCGCTGTGCAAGTCTGCAACTTAGAGAGCGGTTCTTAACCGCTATCCAAGTTTCACTTGGATAGCGGTTTTGAACCGCTATAAAAGACGAACTTGGATAGCGGTTTGGAACCGCTATCTTGCAATTGAGCTCTTACATAGCGGTTTTCAACCGCTTTCTAAGGTTTTACCTACGAAAGCGGTTTTAAACCGCTGTCTTACAAATTTTTTTTTTTTTTTATAAATTACTTTACAAAACCGCTCTCCAAGTGGGTTCTTGGAGAGCGGTTTTTATAATAGCTATCTAAGATTAGCTATCTAAGTTCGAATTTGTAGTAGTGTCGTCTCCTTAATAATTTGCATATTTTTCCAAGAATTCAAAATTACCTTTTATCTTCATAGAATAAATTTATAAAAAATCACGGAATATCATCCCATTATGTGACATGCATGTGAATCTATCGTCGTTCACTTCTTCACTGATAATAATGACTTCAACCCAATTTATTTCTTTAAATTAGTTTATTCCCAACGGTTGATGAAATACTATATTCGGACAATATTATTAATATTATATATATAGCATGTTATGTTGCATGCATGTCTTTTACAATTCTCTTGTAAAATATTCAATCATAGTGAATTTTATTTTTTCTATTCATGACTTTTTGCCGTCAACATTTTTTCTAACATATAATAGTATGTAAGTTCAGCTTACAAATTAGAACAGTTTCCTACTAAAAGTTAAAGTATTTATAAAAAAAAAATAGCTCAAAATAATATATAATAGATAACGTTGAAAATTCAATTACATTTGCCTTCAAATAGTTTGGTGAAAACTCAACTTGTATCTCAGCTTTGGAGTATGAAGATATTCTATATATCATTATGGTCCTTTGCCGCAATGTGTGGTATTCAGCTCTCTTTTGTTGCAGACTCTAAAAAAAGGAATCAACTTTATTCTTACTTTAACAAACTCATGACAAATATAGTATCTAAATGATTATATATATATATTAAGTGATAATGACGATGTATAACCACAATAGTGTCTTAAATCTTAAGTTAAATATAGCAGATAAAATGCAGTGTTGCAAGTTAACTAATATTATCATTTGTTAGAAACAATATATACATCTGACAGAAAATATATTTAGCATGTGCCAACGGGTTTTGAACACTTCATGAATTACTAATTCAAAATAAATGATTATAAATCATATCCATACTGGTTGTTGGGGAGTTCAAGTCAAGAAAGCAATGCTAAAGCACAATAAAAAAAAAATAAAAAAAAATCTAATTGCAATATATTCAATAATTTTGCACCTAAATCATCAAACTATACTTTTATATTAATATATATAAACTATTAAATTTTGATACATAGCCACTATACTAATTTCCGGCAATTTTTTTTTATCTTATAACAAATGAGGGGTATTTTTGTAATAATAAATAAATAAATTGGTGACAAATGACACGGGAAGGTGAATGCACAAGACGGAAATTGACGTTAAGGGGCGGATGAACGAAGCGGTGTACGACAGCTCAAAGACGGGAAGGGGTAGAAGACGCAAGTGATGAAGAGTTTTATGTATTTCTCATTCCAATTTGAACAAAATTATAGTAAAGATTTTAGATAGAAATGTCTTTTTTCTAAGACACACGTGCTAGTGGTTTATGTACCAAAATTTAATAGTTTGTATATATCGTTGCAGCAATATAATTTAGTGGTTTAGGTGTAAAATCGGTGGTAGTTTGGTAGGTTTAGTGCAATTAGGTTTAAAAAAATGTGTTTAATAAATCCTTCCTATATCAATCGATATTTCATCTTAAAAACATTTGCCGTAGTTAATAGGTACTACCTCCGTCCAAGATCTTTTTTCATAGTTATAATGGCACAATTTTTAAGAAAAATGGAGTATGTAAATGTAAAATTAAATAATAAAATGTGTTTTATTGACTTTTGTGAGTGATTTATTTCCTTTTTAAGGATGTGAAGAAAAAATTGGGACGTCCCTAAAAGGAAAATGTGAAAAAAGAGTTGGGATGTAGTGAGTATAATATACTTATTAGTAATATCATTAGGTTTTTTTTTAACGCATGATTTGTTTATCTTAACACGTAAATTTTGTTTCATAATATAAATAAACAGAATGAATAAGTGATTAAACCCCAAATTCCCACCTCCCCACCCCCGGCCCACGGAAGCAGGTGGCCCGATTCTAAATAAGAGATTAAAATCCAAGTTAAATAATAGGCCAAGGTTAAATACAGTCCCATGTTTGGTGAATACAACCCCACCCAAAAAATTGTTCGGAAATTTTTTCCGAAAACCGAAAAATCATAAGTTCAGTGTTTTTTTTTTAAATTTCCGAAAATTGTCAAAATTTTCGGATATTTTTTCCGAACATTTTTTGGTGGGGTGGTATTAACAAAAAATAGGACTGTATATAACCTTGGCCTAAATAATATCAGTTGCTAGTTGGGTTGGGTTGGGACAAATTGGCCCAATTATTTTTGGGACTCTAGTTTTCAGGCCCATCGCAGGCCTATATTCGACCCAGTACAAGATGTAGATGTACCCAAATAAAAATGCCCTTTATTCGCCATAAAATTTTGAATGCGAACGGGATAATTTTCCTACTTTAATTCATTAATTCACCCCCTTAAATCTTATTCAAAAGTTTACCCAAATAATTGTCGTTTGAGGTGGGCGCATTGGAAATTTGAATGGTGAACAACTTAATTATAACGATAAGAAGGTCCATGCCCATTTTTTTATCCATAAAACTACTTACAGAATTTGTTTGTGCATACAACTTGAAAGTAAAGCTTCAGACTAAAATATTATTTTGACCCAAAAATAAGTGATGATAATATAAATTACTTGTGCAAACTTAATTTCGTTTTTTATACTTTCACTTATTATGTCTGGGGCTTTTCTTATCTCAAAGATGCTAGATCCATCCAAACTCAACATGCTGAGTTCATGGTTGGGTATTATGCTAAGACAATAATAGATCTCTAATTATAAAAGTGATATACTTTTTATCTAACAATTAATGCTAATGGTGTGTGTCACATGCACGTTCATCATAACCACATGTGAATATTTGGTATACTATTAGGTAAAAGAATAAGAGAGAAAATAATTGTGACACTACTTCCAACTTAAATATTACTCTTTTAAGTAAGTTATTTATTTCAATTTATTGTGTAATTCATTATTTTTACTATAATGTTAATAATTTTTAATTTAATAACTAATACTTTTAAAAAGTACAAACAAATTTCACAGTATACTTTGCCTCAAACTTTAGGCTCAAATTAATTAATAAATCAAATTCTAAATTAGTTGAGTTTGAACTAGGGGGCTAAAAGTAAACTACTTATATACGACTCAATTGTTTTAAATATCATTAAATTTCAGTTTGAAATAAGGAGCTTTCCATGGCATTGAATTTTGAGTTCTTTTTTTAACATGCCCCAATATTTGACTACATCCCTATAAACACATGAAAAGATATCTTTGAAAGCACAATCACTTTCAAGATTAAAGAACAATTAACATCTAATTAAGCAAATGAAAGTCAACTTTACATAAACAATTGATTAAAAACCACAAATCTCACCATGATTCTATTTTGATCACAGGGATTCACCAAAATGGAGTGCAAACCAAACAAAAAAAAGACACAAAATAAAAAAATATACTAATCTGTAATAAAAGATCCAATTAACCATCTCAATGGTAATTCTGGCTATTGATATCTTTTCCTTTTTTCTTTTAGGGGCCAAACAATGGCCCAAAAACAGAACTTATCTTTGGGCTGCTTCTCAATCATCTAGCCACATAGACAAACATTCTGATAAAAGCAAAAATATATACATGCTTTGATTTTTATATTTTTTTTTTTATCTTTATATTTATGACAAAATATTAATTATAATGTCAAGAAGTAAGAGTGCAGGTTCTGGGCTTGGACTTATCCAAAATCGACCACATAACCTGCACATCCTCATATGCACATGCCATTACTTCCCCCTGCAATTGCAAGTCCATTATCCTATGCTCTTCCTTTCCTGCAATAATTAATATAATTAAAACGTGCAGGTAAATATAACTATAAATATAACAGATTGAAACGTGCCGTTTAAATTTGACTGAAAACGTGAAATGTAACATGCAAATTAATATAACTGGAACTTGGCTAGTGTAAGATCCATGTACCAGGTACACGTGAGATTCTGTGATAATTTTTTTGCTACATATATAACTCCTTTTAAAATATTACAAAATATTGATGATCAATAGATATAATCCTCAAAAAAAAAAAAAAATGTGTTTGAGCAAAAAGATTGGAAAAATATTAGATTTGAGGATTTCCAACTACTAATAGATCTTAATAGAACATTTGAAATCAAGGGATCTTTACTCCAAATGGAGGAAATCAATTAGCACACATCCAAATGTAAAAGATGTAATTATTACTACATCATATATCTCACAAACATGTTTAGAAAGTGAAGATTAAAGTTATTTTGGGGAATGGAAGTTGGAGGGAGGTTAATCATAAGTAGAAAGTACAAGAGAGAGAGAACAAAAAAGGGGTTGGGGTTGTACCTTGTTGGGACTTCTTGTCCCTGTGGTGGTTTTGATGGTTGAAGAAAGTACAAGCCTTCCTGAATGGAGAAGTGATTGTTTTAACCCAAGAAGCCATATTTCATTCTTGTCTTTGTTGGTGCTATCTCTCTCTATATATATAGCAATGTGAAAGCCTATGAAATGAAGGAAAGGGGTTTGTACCTCAAACCCAAGGCAAGATCCGTAACATAAGCTGTGGGTTAATCATCATGTAATAATTAACCCATATACCGTATAATTATACGTATTTGTATTTGTATTTGTATGTGTGTGTAGTACTGCACCTTTGCACATGTGCACGCGTCCCAAATGGACCAAGCACCATGTGAACTGCCCCATACTTTGCTTTCTTCAAACGAGATTTATTGTCAACCCCCACCACCACCCACCAGAACGAGAGAGTTTTGTGTGGGACGGTCTCATGTATGAAATGAAAATTTATTTTTGTATTTTTTTAATCTTATTTTGCTTTAAAACATACGATTTGGGTAGGAATATAAATCTACTAAACATATAATATTACATGTGATTGAAAATAGAAAAACTACAAGAAAATTGATATTTTGTGACAATAGTCCTGTCATATACTTCATTCGTCCCATAAAGATAGATTTACTTTCTATTTTCGTTCGTCCCACAAAGATAGACTAGTTACCATTTCAAATGTATTATTAAATTTGTAGTTCCATCTTTGTCTCTATTTATGTATCTTGTTACTAGTAATTGTCTTGAAAAATAAGTGGTCATGAGGTTAAATGGTAAAACAAAACAAAATTTTAATGTTTGAACTATGATAACTTTTGTTTCTTACGTGTTAGGACCCTCCGGATGGATTCCCAATTTCCGCATTGATATGATATTATCTACTTTGGGCAAAAGTCCACACGAGTTTTTTTTTTTTTTTTTAGCTTTTCCCAAAAGGTTCCATACCAATCGCTGTGATCATGGCTCTGATATGTATTGGTATGATATTGTTCATTTTGGGTAGAGTCCGCATAAATTTGTTTTTAAGTTTTCTCCAAAAAAATTTATATTAATGAAGATACTTGTTCATCTTTGTTAATCTAGGGATATTGTTTCACCCCAACGGGAGTGAGAGAATAGTTTTTCTAACTAAAACCTTTAATACAAGGAATATTCTTTAGTAACTATTTTATGTTATTAAATATACTTAGCTAGAGAAATTACGTTATATGTTATTAAATATTTTTAACTAGAGAAATTACGGTCAGAATGTGATGACTATAGATTAATTTTCTTGCAGTAAAACTTGTATATATAGTACAAACTATGTCACGAGGGACATCTATGGGAATGGAGCCAATGTGAAAGATAAGACTTACGTTATCCAGAGGGATAGAGGAATTTGTTTTCTTTGTGTGGTTGGTTATTTCTGTGGACTGCAATTTAAGATTAAAGAAATTTGCATACCGTACTACATAGAAGTTAGAACATTGAATAATTGACCAACTATATATATATAGTGCCAAATCTAAATTAAATGTATAATATTTCAATTCAATTTAATTCTTTTTAATTAATTGAACTCTCGAATTCGTTGAGTCGAAGGGCCCTCATTAAAAACAAGTTCGATAACTGTTTGTTCAGATTTACAATGTGTTAATTCAGAGTGATGATGATTTATTATTTTGTAAAATTGATTTATTCGTAAGAATTGGGAAAATTAGAGGGAGGAAAATCTATTAGTCTCATTCACACGAGTGAGAATTGTTAATGAGATGATCTCAGAAGCTGCTATCGAATAGATGCGAGATCCAGCTAATTGGTACGGCACATGAGAAGAGAAACTATAAAATGACAATATTGTTTGTGCCTCACATGACACAATAATGCACTCTCTTAATAATTCTATATCCGATCATTCCACACAATGATGTTTGTTATAAATTAGACTAAAAATTTTTTAAAGGGTACTATATTTATTTTTCACGATTAAGAGGACACATGGTTCAAAATTTTCAATGGTAATAGTAATGAAATTTTACTTTTCATCTATGCTCCTAAATAAAAATGACATATTGGGAGAATAATTGTCTCAACCGGGGTTGCATTGTTAGTATTATGTCTCAATTTTTTAATAGAAGCTGAAAACAATGGATGTTGGTAGGGGTATAGCGATATGATGGTAAGAGTGAAAAGAGGTAATCAAAATGTAATAGTAATAATTACACTTATTTTTTATCGCATTCTCATCCCCATTGAAAAACTCTAACCAAGTGTTCCCTAAATAATAAAGATAAAAATTTGTGTGAAACGTTATTATGGTGAGACGATTCAAACTAGCATATATAAATTTAAATTTATTCCTTTGAAAATATTAAAGACATCATATTCAATTTATTTTCAGTCTCACATAACAACTACTCATTTGTAAATGGGGGGAGACTGTAAAATATTTATATACATATTATTGGAGGATGTAAATTAAATGTCAGAAATGGAAAATTCAACCCATTACTATTTACCAATACTAAAGTAATCTCAAGATATTGAAACTTGAACAATCAGATTGAAGAAGACCAATAGAAAGATCTTATTAAAGAATGGAAGAGGAAAGGAAAAGTGTGTTTACATAAGAAGGATAAAACTATAATACAATCAGATAGTCTCATTAGGAGAGATGCACTTCTTTTTTATATATTAAAATACTTTCGTAATTAACTAATAAGGCTAAATATTAAGATGTATACCTACTATAGTTAACGGTTGTTAACTATATTCTAAGAACTAGTATATGTTAATTAAATGTTTTAAGTGGAAAATTCAGCCGATTACTATTACTAATACCAGTCTAGGGCACATGGGCGTATAAATAAATGATTCGAGTCAAGTTAAATGTATTATTATTCAAATTTATATGAAATGTAGTCCTGTTTTTCTGGAAAAAAATATTTTTGAGCATGTTTGATCGTGTTCATGGAATCGAGTTTCAAATTTCAACTAATTTAATTGATCCAAAATTTTAGAATACTTTAATCTAATAGATTTTCATCCAATGATCCATAAATATTGAATAACTTGGTTTAATTTTGTCTAATATCACATGGGAATTCTATCTAAAGCACATGGTACAAGTGATAAAGGCAGAACATGTCGGGCACTGCACAAGAAAGATAGATCACATGGCCCCCTATTAGTTATACCTCTTTAAACCTCTCTGACACAAAATTAGGAATTGAAAGAACAGAGGATATTCATTGAACATTTCCAAGAATACAAATGTAGATGTAATAAAGAAGTGTGATTCCAACGGTTAAATTGAATCAAAATGATAACCAGCCATTATTTATATTTGCACAAGTCTTGTTTTTTGCCCCATTTTTCAATCTTAAAACCAGTTTTCTCAAGAAATGCATCAAGTTGTTTAAACTCCATTGTTTCTACTTAAATCGTACAATGTGAATTAACAAGCATAGGTTAACATTATATTTTGCAACAGATCAACAGCTTTGACAACATAACACGAAATGGATTATGAATCTCGATAACAAATATTCGATGTTTTTAAACGAAAAGGTAGTAAGCACTCTCTTCTCCCATACAGAAACGAAACAGGCTTAGGCTAAAGATATATAGGTGAAAGGGGCAGCTTTCATCAGATGTTCTAGTCTTCAAGGATATCTTCTTCTTCTTCTTCGTCATACTCACCTTCATCATCTGCTGTAGCATCCTGGTACTGCTGGTACTCAGAAACGAGATCGTTCATGTTGCTCTCAGCCTCAGTGAACTCCATCTCGTCCATACCTTCACCAGTATACCAATGCAAGAAAGCCTTCCTCCTGAACATAGCGGTGAACTGCTCGCTCACTCGTCTGAACATTTCTTGGATTGAAGTAGAGTTCCCGATGAAGGTGGAAGCCATTGATAGGCCTCTTGGTGGGATGTCACAAACACTTGATTTCACATTGTTTGGAATCCACTCAACAAAGTATGAAGAGTTCTTGTTTTGGACATTGATCATCTGTTCATCGACTTCCTTGGTGCTCATTTTGCCCCTGAACATGGCCGAGGCAGTGAGGTAACGTCCGTGACGTGGGTCTGCTGCACACATCATGTTCTTGGAGTCCCACATTTGTTGGGTTAGTTCTGGGACGGTGAGGGCACGGTATTGCTGGGACCCGCGGGAGGTCAATGGGGCGAATCCGACCATGAAAAAGTGCAAACGTGGGAATGGGATTAAGTTGACAGCAAGCTTTCGCAGATCGGAGTTGAGTTGACCGGGGAAACGGAGGCAGCACGTTACACCACTCATGGTTGCGGAAATTAAATGGTTTAGATCACCAACTGCATTAAAAAGAAATTGCAGGGATAAGCAAGCATTTTCTTAAACATTTTTTGGAAAAAAATAGTAAGGAGCCAGGTCTTGATGAACAAATAATAGTTTTCACATTATGTTCACTGGCATGCATCCATGTATTATTTATCAAGGGAGTAATGTAGCCAAAAAAACAATTCTATGAATCAACATGATAATGCATAACATACAGAGTAGAAATGAACCTTCTATACAAACAACATATTGAAAATATATTGAACAAGAAATGCAAAAGTAGTCATGAAAGTTGGAAAAATACTTATATTTGAAAATTTGCAACACCCAAAATAAGATCAAGATGCTAGAAGAATTAATACAAAGATACGGAGATAAGACTGAAAAACTAACACCAACAGCTTGTTAAACAAAAAGTACAAAGAGATCATAACCACTAAAAATCATTTGGAGATAAATCAAAAGCCAAACTGATTCACAACCTAAATTGTAAAAGACAAAAAAAAATCATTAAGCAAAACCGAACAGACATATCATATAAGTCGGCAAAAGAACTCCCAGGTAAGCGGTTACAACACATAAAAGAAAATACAAATATATCCATTAGAATATACTCACAGCTAGGAGTGGTGAGCTTGAGCGTCCTGAAACAAATATCATACAAAGCCTCATTGTCAAGAACCATGCACTCATCTGCATTCTCAACAAGCTGATGCACCGAAAGGGTAGCATTGTAAGGCTCAACCACTGTGTCTGAAACCTTCGGAGAAGGAAACACAGAGAATGTCAGCATCATTCTATCGGGGTATTCTTCCCTTATCTTTGAGATCAATAGGGTACCCATTCCAGAACCAGTTCCTCCACCAAGAGAGTGGCAAACTTGGAAACCTATAAAAAAGATTGAGAATTTTTCAGATCAAATATCCCATTAATCATGGTCAAAATTGACTTGAAAATACAGAAACCTAAAAAGACCAATAATTTATAATCAAGAAAGCAGAACAGCAGCTAAGCATATGCTAGAATGTATCCCGCAAACCTAATAATGTTTGAAGCTCAAGCTATTTACCCTGAAGGCAGTCACAGTTCTCTGCCTCCTTCCTCACGACATCAAGAACTGAATCAATGAGCTCAGCACCCTCTGTGTAGTGCCCTTTAGCCCAGTTGTTTCCAGCACCAGACTGACCGAAAACAAAGTTATCCGGCCTGAAGATCTGGCCATATGGACCAGTGCGGACACTGTCCATGGTACCAGGTTCCAGATCCATGAGAACCGCACGAGGCACAAACCTGCCACAGGATGCTTCATTGTAGTACACATTAACACGTTCCAATTGCAAGTCAGATGTTCCAACGTATCGTCCTGTTGGGTCAATTCCGTGCTCATCACAGACCACCTCCCAGAACTTTGAACCAATCTGGTTTCCACATTGACCTCCCTGAATATGAAGGATTTCTCTCATTTTTCCTGTATTAAAAGAAAATGATAAGGATAAGAACATATAATCATGAATAACATAACACTTTCTATGTGAACGCAAGCCAATGAAGTTACTTTATTAAAAATTTCAGTAGTTTCCAAGACATATATCACAAATATCTACCAACTTTGGTGATATTTTATACGAGTAGTACCTACCTACACTGACATTTCAATTAAAATCACTTCACGCTAGATCGTACCATTAAAATTCAAATCATGTACAGCCACACCTATTACACTAAATCGAACAAAGGTTATAGATCTAAAGCCCAAAAGCACAACGCAACAAGAAACATTATATTTGCAAAGATATAAGATTTCAAATATCTACATATGCAACAAATAAGTACAGATTTGTGTTCTCAAAGATCTAGCAGACTTAAACAGATGCATAATCGAACTAATGTTAGTATAATTTCTCAGATCTTCACTAGATCCGCGCATATTGCCAAAAAACATTTGAAATATTGCAAACACAGTGAGATCCAAAGTGACGTTATTAACGATGTAAAGATATACAATCAAATTCAGAAAAGTATAATGTTACTCAGATCTACCAGAACTTCAACATTCAACAGGCTCGATCTACCAACAATTACAAGTTGAAGTACAGAAAATCCTAAAATGAGTTCAAAACCTACTTAAAATGTAAAAATCACGAACTTAACAAGCAATCACACAAGATAACATGACCATATGCACACCAAAAGAATCAGAAAACTTGAAATGAGAATAATTACCTGAAAATTTGTGAGAGAAACACGAGAATTCGAAAAGATCGAGGAAATAATATCAGCACTTTCGACTAGTGAGTGAGTGAGTGAGAAAGTTTGGCCCCAAAGAGGGATTTTTATATCTGAGAAGGCAAAATCTACGGCTCGTGATGTTTCCCTCCTGTTGCTTGTAGCATGTCGATGCCGTACGATCTGGAGAATGGACGGTTGTGATGGATGGGTAGATGGGATTTGATTTATTTTGAAAATACTAAAATGTTACTATGACAGTTGTGCGTTTGTAAGAAGACAACTATACCCTTTGACTAACTACAGTGAAGGAGCCGATTTCAAAAAATTTAAAATAAGTAATCACATTAAAAAATGAACCAAATTTAGAAAGAAAAAAAATTAAGATAAGGGAAGGTTGACGGATCAAACATGGCATTACATAATTAAGGGAAAAGGTACCATTTAAACCCTAAACTAGTATGTATAAATTGGATCTTAAATTCTTATTTTTTTTTATAATTTAGATCTTAAACTAATATTTTAAATACAAATTGAACCATAAACTTATGTTTTGGGTACAGATTGAAGCATGTACTGTTTTTTTTCTTTTGTACATATTAAATCATGGACTAATGCTTTAGGAACAAATTGGAGCACAAACTCCTTTTTTTTTCTTTTTTATAAATAAACTCCAACTAATGAAAATGAAGCATTAATATATAACATTTGACTAAATTTTTTATGATACACTAATTTTAATACATATTGCATATTAAATAAAAATAATATTCTAAGTCAATTGCTAAAACAATTAAAAAAAGTGTTGCTTAATTAATATGTTTTAAAATAAATTAAATTAATTTAACTGATTGTGGTCATTTTTAAGCATTGTTCTTTTTTAAATTAATATGTTTTAGCAATTGACTCAGATAATTTTATTTATTTAATATGCAATGTGTATTTAAATTGATGTTTAAATAAACCAATTTAATAGTATGAGTTGAAAAATAACTATTGTCGATAAATAATGTTGGATTTTTGTGCATAGGTGCATTGTGCAAAGGTTGGAAATAGGTCAAGTCGAGCTATGTTTTTAGGTGCGCTATTTAATTTCTAGGCCTAAATCTGAGTTATTATCTGTCATAGACTTTTTTCTGAGATTTGACCTGACTTTTTCAATAAATAAGTTTGGTCCGAAAGCCTTTTAACAGTCCTTTTAGTCATTTTACTAAATTATATCCTGCAATTATAGTACAACTAAATTAAAATAATTAGATCTTAAAATGAAGAATAAAACCAATTTATAATCCATCAAATAATATGTTAATTTATATTATTATATTATACTACTATAAATATAAAGGAGTAAGTCTCTTGTGCATCTAGTACATATTACACATATTCAACAGTTGATGTTGTTCACATTGAAAATTGTTGGTTGATTGCACTGAAAATTATGGATTGATTACATTGAAAACCGATAACACTAAAAACTTTTCAGTATAATGACTCCACACTTTTCAATATAATCAGACCATATTTTTTAATGTAACTGTGCACTAGGTGCATATGAGACCTTGACAATATACATATATTGAATTTGTTTATTATATTTTATATATTTATATTAATATAGTTAAATAGGTCAACATGTTGTTAAAAGACACAAAAAAGTTCATGTCTAATCTATTTAAATAAATGAACTTTTAAAAAGGTCTACTCGTTTATTAAAGAAGCTGAGTTTAATTGGGCTTAGTAGGTCGACTTGTAGGCTCATGTCGTGTAGTCTGACTTATTTTCAAATTTAACTGTGCATAACTTAAATGCATTTATAGTAATACCAACTATTATCGGTAAAAATTCCAGTTGTTTTTATTGAAAAATATAGTTATTTTTATTGCGCGTTTCAATGATGACAATTAATAGAATTTAAAAATAAATTTAAATTGCACGATACATTTGGGGTAAAGTATTATATGAAAATAGTTCATGATAAGCTTATCATGAAACAATCATTAATCTTATTTGAAATATTATTAATCTCATCAGGGGTATCATTAGTCTGATTTCAAGAAAATTGTTTTAAATTTTCTTGAACTCAAACTAATGATATATCTGACAGGTTTAATGATACTCCTGATGAGATTAATGATACTCTAAAACTATTTCATGTTAAACTTATTATGAAGCGCTTTCATATAAAACCTACTCAATATTTGGTGTATTACAAGAATTTGTCATTTTCTTTTCTTCTTTCTTTCAAAATTTTTTCTTGGCAAATTCTGCGGTAATTGAACATTACATTGTATTTTTCTCAGGAGTAAATAATTTTATAGTGCTATTAATTCATAATTATAATTCAAAAGTAAACACAAAAAATAATTTTTTTAATATACACTCAAAATGCAATTGATTTTGCTTAAGAATTTGTCATTTCTTGAGAATGATGTTATCCTTCCCATTAAACATATGGATAATTGAGGAACTTTAAAAGTTAAAATATTGCTTTCTTGTCACTTATTTTAGAGTGTGTAATCTGGCTTCTAATTCAATAATTCCCTAGTTATATCTTAAATAACAATCGCTGTATACTGCAGTAGTGACACGGAGAACGAGGGACAAATTCAAATGCTAATAGTCTAATGTCATTATTTGGGTAATCTTTTAAAAAAAAATGGATGTAGGAAATGAGAATTGAATCTAATGTTGTTCAATATACATGCTGGTTATTGTGTCCTTTCCTGCCTTTGGAAATGAAATGAAAAGACTTTTAATCAACTTTTTTTTTAAAATGAATTTGTAAACCCGCTTGAATCACTCCCAGTCCCATGTCCCAACTCCCAAGGATAGTGCAATATTAAGTTGACAAATTTCAAATACAACTTCAATTATTTTTTATATTGAATTTTAAATTTGTTACTACCTCATACAAGCTCCTGTCCTCAACCATTAATAAACCCATGAATCCAAATCTTCAATAAATGAAAAGGCTTACCATGAACAATGACAATAATCATCAAGACCAGATGGAACAAAGAGAAATTATGAAACAGGCAACTTCCGAAGTTAAAGAAAGAAACATAATAACATCGAGCTCCACATGTACGAGACATAATCACACTCTCCTCTCCCTAAACTTTCTCCGATACTACTAAACGTGGACGCAGAAAGCCATGCAGTTTTCAACTCCGACAGCAGAAACACAACCAATGCGGCAAACATAATACAGAAAATGAAAGAGGGGGAAACACATACAAGTAGGGGAGTTCCATACAACCAATCAACCAAATGTCTCTCAGTCTTCCAGTACATCTTCTTCCTCATCCTCATACTCACCATCATCATCAGCAGTAGCATCCTGGTACTGCTGGTACTCAGAAACGAGATCGTTCATATTGCTCTCCGCCTCTGTAAACTCCATCTCGTCCATACCTTCACCGGTATACCAATGCAAGAAAGCCTTTCTCCTGAACATGGCAGTGAACTGTTCGCTCACTCGTCTGAACATTTCTTGGATTGAAGTAGAGTTCCCGATGAAGGTGGAAGCCATCGATAGGCCTCTTGGTGGGATGTCACAAACACTTGACTTAACGTTGTTTGGAATCCACTCAACGAAGTAGGAAGAGTTCTTGTTTTGGACGTTGATCATCTGTTCGTCTACTTCCTTGGTGCTCATTTTGCCCCTGAACATGGCTGAGGCAGTGAGGTAACGTCCATGGCGTGGGTCTGCTGCACACATCATGTTCTTGGCGTCCCACATTTGTTGGGTGAGCTCTGGGACGGTGAGTGCGCGGTATTGCTGGGACCCACGGGATGTCAGAGGGGCAAACCCGACCATGAAAAAGTGGAGACGGGGGAATGGGATTAAGTTGACAGCAAGCTTTCGTAGATCGGAGTTGAGCTGACCGGGGAAACGGAGGCAGCATGTAACACCACTCATTGTTGCAGATATTAAGTGATTCAGATCACCAACTGTACGAAAAATAACAACAAATATAAGTTATTGTGCTACTATTTACAACATATTATACATCAAGTGAGTTATGTGCGTAGCAAGGTAGAATATACAATACTATAGTCAGGAGGATAATGCTTAAAATACAGAGTGGAATTCAGTCCTTTAAGCAAACATCATAGTGAAAAATTCTTGAATGAGAAATGCAAAGTAGTCTTGAATGAAAGTCTTGGAAGAGTTGGGGAAAAATACTTCAATCAGAATTAGAAAAACAAAATGTTTGTGCTCACTGCTGATGATGTTGAAGAAGAATCGATGCAAAGATATAAAATTACAACTTCATGGCATATGCGAACTCCACTTGTTATATATCAAAAGCATAGCAGCATAATCATTAAAATTTGCAATTAGAAGTGTAATTTGGACTTTTTCCTAAATGTTCAAAGGAACAACAAGCCATAAACCCAAAAGAACTTATCATATAAGTTGGTCAAAGAAACATCCAGGTTAGTAGTAGCAATATACGAAGAAAATACACACACTTCAGGTAAAAATACACTCACAGCTAGGAGTAGTGAGCTTGAGCGTCCTGAAACAAATATCATATAAAGCCTCGTTGTCAAGAACCATGCACTCATCTGCATTCTCAACAAGCTGATGCACTGAAAGCGTGGCATTGTATGGCTCAACCACTGTATCTGAGACCTTGGGAGAAGGGAACACTGAGAATGTCAGCATCATCCTATCAGGGTATTCTTCTCTGATCTTTGAGATCAGCAGGGTACCCATTCCTGAGCCAGTTCCTCCACCAAGAGAGTGGCAAACTTGAAAACCTATAAGATTGAATCAAACTTATCAGAAACTCAGCCCAAAAAGGACAGTATTGAAATCTGGACAATTCAGTTGAAGCAACAAAAAACAGAAAACCCACTATTGCATCAATGAAGTATTTCCTACTAAATACATGCTATAAAGAAAAATAAATATAACCACAAACCTAATCATGCTTGAATCTTGGGCAACTTACCTTGAAGACAGTCACAGTTCTCGGCCTCCTTCCTCACAACATCAAGAACTGAGTCAATGAGCTCAGCACCTTCTGTGTAGTGTCCTTTAGCCCAGTTGTTTCCAGCACCAGACTGACCAAAGACAAAGTTATCTGGCCTGAAGATCTGCCCGTATGGGCCAGTGCGAACACTATCCATGGTTCCCGGTTCCAGGTCCATGAGCACTGCACGAGGTACAAACCTGCCACACGATGCTTCATTATAATACACGTTGACGCGTTCCAACTGTAAATCTGATGTCCCAACATATCGTCCAGTTGGATCTATTCCATGCTCATCACAGACCACCTCCCAGAACTTTGAACCAATCTGGTTTCCACACTGTCCACCCTGAACATGAAGAATTTCTCTCATTTTCCCTGCAATGAAAGAAAATTACATATAGAATCATGAACAACATAACATATTTTATTTGATTGCAAATAAATGATGTTCAAATGCTGTTTCTTAGTCACAATTCAATAGTTGAAATGAAGAGCCTGTGTTACTGCAAGGGATATACGGCATATTTCTCCCAAACTTGCTGACATTTTATATAAACGGTAGGTATTTTAGAGTTTACAGATATCAGTTGAAATCGTACCACAATAGATCAAACCAATAAAATTAAAACCATTATAGCACCATTAAATCTAACAAGGGTAGATCTAGCACCTAAATAACAGAGGAGCAAGAAAATCATGATAACATTTGCAAAAACCAAAAATCAAACATAAGATATTTCAATCAGCCAGTCCATTGTATAACTTGATCTTTTCCTCTAAACAGATCTTGCAGAACTTATCATATATAAGATTTCAATTACCATATATATTGTGCTCTTCACAGAAATTGCAGAACTCAGATAAATGCACTCAGATCCACATATATTCCATAAAAATCGTATGCGACGTGTAAACGCATGCTATAAATGACGATTGAAATAATAAAAGGATTATCTTCAATCAGTCTGAAAAATGCAAAGCTACTCCGATCATCACCTAGCATTTGCTCAATATCCAAGTTGGATCAGCTATCACGTTTTACTTTTTACAAGTACATCAATCAAATTTCAGAAGGCTTCACGAATTACCAACAGTTATAAGCTCGCGCTAAGAGCAAATAAAAAAACGAATTCAAAACCGACAAACACATGTTTTCAATTCCACAATCTAAAAACATTATTATGCAATTAATATAAGCACCAACAACATCAGAAGTATTAAATGGAGCAAAATTACCTGGAAAACTCGGAGAAGAAACGCGAGAAATCTGCAAAAGATCGAGCCAATAATATTAGCTCGATCAACTATAGAGAGAGAGTGTGTATCTGAGTTAGTCAAGTGAGTGTGAGATAAAAATCAAAGGCAAGAGGGATTTTATATCTGAGAGGGAACAAATCGACGGCTCATAATATTTCCCTCCTATTAATAATGTCTGATGATACATACACCGTACGATCAGGAGAGTAGATGTAAATATGGAAATTGGATATAGGAAAACTGGATTTTGATTTTTTTTTTGAAAATCTCCTATTATACTAATAGGGAGTTTATGCTGATGATGTGTCGTCTTTAGAAGCATTTGGATGATGTGTCGCGTTCTTATGAAGTGAGTAATATATTGTAGTGATGTGTTATAATTTTATTGGTTGTCATTGAATATGTGGCATACATGTGTCATGTTAATATAGAGTCCAATTAAAAAAAGGTACTAACATAGATTTGAACCTAGGACCTCTTACATAATTTTTATATTACTTACCAACTAAGTCACTATACAAATCTTTGCATGCTTTGAATAACTACTTTCTACATTCCTTAAATTTATATGGTGTTGCAGTTTTTTATTTTTAAGGATGAGGGAAGAAGTCAAAATCTACTTTTACATTATTATTAATTTTACATAAAATGTCCAGTCTACATATTGTTGATATGTTTATAATTTAAAATCAACTTTATCAAAATTTATTCATCAATCTACATAGTATCAAAATACACTTTATATATTTTTTAAAGATTTATAAGATTTAGATTCAAATCTACATTTCAATAAAAATATCAATCTACATAGTATTAAAATACACTAATTTTTATAAATATGTAAAAGATTTAGACTTCAAACCTACATTTGAATAAACGTGAAAATGTTAATTGGTGCGGTCAATCGTGAGATCTTTTTACATATAAATTTTGGCAAAGTAATATATGAACAATTTTCACCGTGAAATACATTTGAAGGGTATAAGTTATTTTATTAAATAATATTAGTTATTTTCATTAAAGATATTAGTTGTTTTCACTAAAGTAATATTTGGTAAAATTTATTAGTTGTTTAACTATAATGTATTAGTGAATTGTTGTTCATGGTAATAGTTAGCGTGAATATTCACATAATACCTTCTCATAATTCTTTTATATCAAATATATAATTTTATAATTATATGATATATTTTAATACTTCATATATTTTTTGTCAATTGAAAAGTATTTAATCAATTTATATTTACTACTCACTTCGTCCCATACTCGATTGACCATTTGCTCAAAAAAAAATTTTAATACTAGATTGTACATTACAAAAAATAATTAAAACAAAATAAGCCTTTTTTTTAATTATTCCCTCCCAACATCTTAAAAATACATCACATGTCATTACTTTTACCCATAAAGAAACATCTACTATAACCACAAAGTAAAAAGAATTGAAATATTCTTACTTGGGCTTTTCTACGGTCAGTAAGGCTTTCGCCCTTCCTGACGTCAGTAAACCCTTTGATTATCGTTGGATCTTTGATCCAACGTATAATTTTTTTTTCAACGGATTGCACTTTGCATTAAAGCGTTTGCACTCTGTATATGACAATCGCACTGGATCGCCATATTAGTAAATTAAATTAATTAATATAAAATTACAAAAATACCCTTTTACAAACCATTAAAATTACAAATAAATTTATGCCTTGAATCTGATATCCGCGAATCAATTCACTGTGTTTCTTATGATAAATCTAATGATAAATATTTTTTTTAGGCATTGATAACAAAAAGAAACAAGTTTCTTATGGCAAGGATTAAATTAAATTTATTTAATTTTATAATTTCATGCTTGGCGTCCATAGCTACCATGAAAGCCTGCAAGGTTAATTCTTATCACGTATCTTCTTTGAATTAATCAACTGATTTTATCTATTTTAGGAATTTCTTTAAGTTGACCCAATCAATCAGATCATAACTTAATATAGGTAAATCGATTTGGAAGAAGCATCAAGCATGGTGGTTATTTCGTGTAAACAAAATTCGATCCAACAATTTTTTTCTGCACTTCTATTTTCATGTTATTTCAATTCTATCCTAATATTGAAAATCATCATCTCTGGTATTTTTCCTCAACAAAAAAAGAAAAGAAAAAAAAAACATCAGCCCTGCTGATAACTCCGGCAAAAGGTATGGCGGTTTCATTTCCGTACCAAAACAGATCCAACGAAGAAGACGACGAGTGTGACTATTTTTCAGAGCCGACCATTATCGAATTGTTTTCTGTAATAAGAAACCGTTTGAATTTAGTGGAGTGATGGGAATTTACAATATTTAGAGAGTCAAAATTGAAAAAAAAAAAGATTTGACTACATAGCATAATAGAGATCACCGTAGGTTCAGTTTGTTTTTAAGAAGAAGAATAAGAAAGAAAAAAGGACGATAATAAAAGAAGAATGACAGACGAAAAGAAAATGAAGAAGAAGAGAAGGGGTCAAAACTAATTTGGAGATGAATTAGAATGAAATTTGTGTTTTCTTTTGATTTCAAAATTAAAATAATTTTTAGAAACTCTAATTTGATTTTGTTTAATTATTATAAAAACTTTTTTTTTAAATAAAAATACTATAAGGATATTTTAGTAATTTTATAAATTTTTCCATAAAAAAATAATTATTTTCATCAAGGCGAAGTTAGATTGCAAATGACGAGATTAAATGATGTGTCAAGTTTTTATTGGTTTACTGACGCCAGAAAGGGCGAAAGCCTTCCTGACCATAGAAAAACCCTTCTTACTTTATGCCTTCAAATACTAAGAAACAATTTTTACATTAAATCTCATGCCAAAAGCTAATGAATAATCATGTATAAAATGAAGTATTTTTACATTAATATATATATATATATATATATATATATATATTTTATAGGTGTATCACAAGAATCCGCGTATTACGCGGGGGTTAATCTAGTGTGAGACTAATATCATGAAATGACAACTGTGCCCTTTATTAAAAGACATTTATACCCTTTGACTATTTATAGAAGATAAGTTTATGAGTAAGTCTCTTGTGCATTTGGTGTATGATGCACTCACTCAACAGTTGATAATGTATACACTGAAAAGTTAATCTCAATCACACTGAAAAGTTAGTCTCAATTACACTGAAAAGTTTACATTGCAAATCAATTTTCAGTGTAAACTTTTCAGTGTAATTGAGACTAACTTTATAGTGTATACGGTATCAACTGTTGAGTGAGTGCACCGTGCACTTGGTGCATATGAGACTTTGCCTAAGTTTATTTATTTATTTTGAGAATTCAAAATTAGCAATTTGGATTAATCATTAACGTTAATGTTGACTCGTGGCATTCCGGCAGTAGACTGGCCTTCCTTGTGAAGTAGTGATACGGCAGAATAATTGAACAAGTTCAATTAATAATAATATAATAAAAAAAAATAAAAAGTTTGAAGCAGTGAGATCGTCTCCTAAAAATATATGCACTTAAAAAAAATGATTTATATATTTTATTATCAGGATTTTTTAATTTTATATTAATTTTCATTTTTAGAGGTTAAATTGTATTTCAAGTTAATTGTCGTTTTAATTTTTTACTCTATATTTTTCTGAATTTATTATCATATGTATCTCTAATAAGATTATCATATGATATTTAATAAAACAAAAATTAGCATCTATTTATTTTTTTCCACTTTCCTCTTCCATTAGATTCACGATTAATATATTCGGAACTGTTTTTCAAATTTATACAAATATTTTAAAAAATGACAATTAAAATAAAAGGGAGGGACGATTATAAACTGACATATGGGCCTATTTTAAGGCGTTGAGGCAACATAGACCATTTCAGTCTAAGAGGCTTCACTAATTAAATATTCGAGCTAACTAAATATTCGGTAGTTCTCCTTTTAAAATCTTTTAACTATTATTTATTGGGAACTATTTATGTTGAACTAATCCCACCGCATTTTAAGCTTTTTAACTGCAAAAATACAAACAATTTAATTTTGGTAGATTCAACTTAATTAATAATTTCACACTTCTATAAAAATTTATTTTTGAACAAATATATTGAAGTAGGGTTTCATAAAAAACTCATTATTATTCCTAAAAAATCTAATTTACATTACGATTAATATAAGTACTCCCCTTTCATGTATATAAATATATTTGATTCATCAGAAATTATCATGACACATAATCAGAGGACTCATTATTATTTTTATTGTTTTTATTATTTGATTATATGTGTTTATGTGTCATTTTCATATTCGCATAGTGCATATAAATTTGAGTACACCATAGACATGTGATCATTTATGTCAACTCAATATCTCTATTTTTGTAGATATATGAAATTGATCTAAGTTTAGGCTTAGTAAAAAGGACAACGGTATGGGTGAAAATAGGTCGAGTCAAGTTAGACTTCTCGTTGAACGGCATGAGTCTACTAAGTCTAACTTGTTTACCTGTCACAGGTTTTTTCAGAGATTTGCTCCGACCTTTCTAGTAAATAGGTCTAACCCGAAAGACTTTTAGAAGACTTTTTAATCATATTTACTAAATCATGTTAAAAAATGGTCTATAGATGAACCATTGAAGGGTATTAGTTGTTTTTCCTAAAGAGTATTAGTTGTTTTAACTGAAGTGTATTAATTATTTTCACTGAATAGTACAAGTTATTTACTGAAAATAAACTAAGTCTCTTCAGTGAAAAAAACTAATATTGTTCAGTGAATTCAACTAATACTCTTTAGTGGAAACAACTAATACCCTTCAATAATTCATATATGAACCAAATGACTCTATACATACTCTTAAATCATTACAATTAACTCTCTAAATTTTAAAATGAAGAATAAAAACAATTTCCAAAAGGATTATCAAATAATACCAACATGACAAATCAATCAAATAATATTTAATATTATTCTTACATATATATATATATATATATATATATATATATATATATTAACATAGTTAAATAAGCCGATATGTTGGGCTTAAAAGGCTTTATAAAAAAGTTCAAATTTGACATATTTAAATACACTATTTGTATGATTAATTTTTCATTTACATTCTATTCTTATAATTAAAAATACTACTTATTTAATTATTGAAACAATTAAATATAACGTGGTATGTTTTTCAGTTTTTTTTTGTGATTTATTATTAAATATTTAAAAAATAATTAACCAATTACATACAAAAGAGTTCTGGATTTTTTTTATCAGGGAGATTTTAATGTTTATATATGTCATCAGCACATTAATTGCAAATGTTCTAACTAGCTCAAACTTAAAGCTTAAATAAACATGATAAAATAACAACAATCAATTATAACAATGCAAATTTATTTTATTTTTCAATCTAAAGCTTAATGTAATTACGATAATATTAAAATTCATGATTTTTTTGTTGTTATAATTTAAATTATAATTTATGAAACATGGTCATTATTTCCAATCACGCTTGTCAGATTATATCAGCTGCTAATCATGATGATTTATTATAGATTAAGAAAATTAAGTGAAGAAAAATTTGTAATAATATACCATTGGAATACGAAAAGGCAAACTTACTTTAATAGAAAAAAAATGGGTGGAATAATGCGATTTCTAACTGTTGTAAATAAGTGCGTAAAATAAAAGACGAGATTTGTTCACTCAGTTCGTCGGGAACGAGTACGTCTGGGGGGCGAGTCAAGCCAGGAGTTTCACTAATATTCTTGTGTATGAGTATATACAATTCTGATTACAATTGTATATTTATAAGAGTAAAACCCTAGTCTAAGATATGAAGCCCATTGGGTTATTGGTCCATTAGTAATGTCCACATCAAATCTTCTAGATTTGAAATAATAAATCTTCTAGATTTACAACACTCCCCCTTGGACATTATGACATAACATAAATGTCTTGTCATAAAAACTCCACGTGCTAGGTATCGGCCAAATAATAAGTTAGGGAGGAATGTAATCGATCTTCTAGATCAAATCTTCTAGATTTGCTTCGGGATTACCGCTCCCCCTGAAGACAACAACACTTTGAGTCTTTGCATCCCAATACCACAAACGTACTTTTCAAAAGTAGACGTAGGTAACGACTTAGTGAACAGATCTGCTAGATTGTTACTAGATTGCACCTTTTGAATGGTAATCACGTTACTCTTCTGGAGTTCGTATGGGTAGAAAAACTTAGGTAAAATATGTTTCGTCAGGTTTCCCTTGACGTACCCGTTACTCATTTGCACGATGCAATTTGCGTTGTCTTCAAATATAACAGTGGGAGGTGTATCGCCTTTAACGATACCACACGAGTCACCAATGTGTTTTACCAAGGACCTTAACCAAACACATTCTCGTGCGGCTTCAAATAAAGCTATTATCTCTGAGTGGTTTGAAGACGTGGTAATCATGGTTTGTTTAACCGATCTCCATGAGATAGCGGTACCACCACAGAGAAAAACGTGACCAGTCTGGGATATGGCGTTGTGGGGATCAGACAAATAGCCAGCATCCACAAAACCTACTAAGGTTTTGTCTTGGTTCATACGGTAAAATAGTCCAAGATCTTGAGACCCTTGGAGGTACCGTAGAACATGCTAAACATCATTCCAATGTCTCCTTGTAGGAGAAGCACCATGTCTCGCAAGCAAATTGACAGCAAATGCAATGTCCGGCCGAGTGCAATTTGCGAGATAGAGCAATGCTCCGACAGCACTAAGACAAGGAACTTCTGGCCCCAAAATTCCTTCTAAATCTTCTCTTGGCCTAAATGGGTAGGGTGCTAAGTGGGTGAGATTTATCCATGTGAAATTTCTCCAATACCTTCTTCACGTAGATCGACTGATGTTTAAGAATTTCTTCTAGGAGATGCTCGATCTGCAGGCCGAGGCAGTACTTGGTTTTACCCGAGACTTTCATTTTGAATTCAGCTTTCAAGATTGAACTGGCTTCTTCAATCTCTTTGCATGTTCCGATTATATTTAGTTCATCAACATAAACGGATATGATGCAAAAACTATTTTGCAATTTTTTCGTGAATACGCATGGAAAAGCTTTATCGAATGTGTATCCCTTCTTCTGAAGGAATTCACTAAGTCGGTTGTCCCACATGAGGCCCGATTGCTTCAGGCCATACAACGACTCCTGCAGTTTTATGCTATACATACTGCGATTTTCACCATTCCTCATCTGAGGAATGTCAAATTCATCGGGGATTTTCATATAAATGTCGGCATCTAGTGGTCCGTATAAGTATGTGGTTACTACGTCCATTAATCTCATTTGGAGATTCATTTTAACTGTCAAAGATATCAAGTAGCGGAACGTTATTGAATCCATGACGGGAGAACAGGTTCGATCGAAATCAATCCCGGGTCTCTGCGAAAACTCTTGAGCTACAAGCCTCGCTTTATACCTCTCCACAGTATTGTTCTCATTTTATTTTTGTACAAAAACCCATTTATATCCTACAGGGATAGCGCGCGCGGGTGTACGAACGAAATAGCCAAATACTTGTCTTTTGTTAAGCGATGCGAGCTCTGCTTCAATTGCCTCTTTCCATTTTACCCAATCGGAGCGCTTCCGGCACTGAACAATAGTTTTGGGTTCTGGATCCGGATCGTTAACGGAAAGAGCAATTATCGTTGCAAATGTATCGTCGATGACAGTAATATTTCTATTATATGTTTCTTCCCTATCTATGAAATTCTTAGACACTTCGACGTATACGTCAACCAGACCTTCCTCATTTCCTAGTGTATATGGGTCTGGTCGTTCCGTGGTCCTAGTGCATTGAATATTTTGTGTACGTGCTTCATCACTAGGACACTCGTCTCCTAGAGACTTTGAGTTATCTAGACCAATCTCTTCTAGAGATTTTACATTCGGCTGACCAGATTTGCTAGCTTTTTATTTAGGTGTATTACTATCTCTTGAGGGTCCTTTATGCTTCTGGCATGTGGGGGCATGAGTACTTGTTTTGCTTGGGACCTCAACCCTTTGGGGAGCATTTACTGCAGGTATATGCGATTTAGTTACACCTCTATGGTCAGTGAACGCGTCTGGCAGATTGTTTGCTAAATTTTGCAAGTTAATGATCTTCTGAACTTCTAGTTCAGATTGATTAGTGTGTGGATCTAGATACTGAAGATTACTTACGTTCCACGTAAGCTCCCGGCATTCATTCAATTTTGAATTCGGATCTCCCCCCAATGCCGGGAAGTAATCTTCATCGAACGTGCAATCAGCGAACCGGGCCATTAATTGATCCCCGGACAAAGGCTCGAGGTATTTTACGATGGATGGAGAGTTAAATCCAATGTAAATATCGAGTTTTCTTTATGGGCCCATAGAAGTCCGCTTTGGTAATGTTATCGGAGCATATACCGCACATTCGAAAATACGCAGATAGAAAATGCTAGGTTCTTTCCCACGCACTAACTGTAGGGGGAATGATCATTATATGCAGTTGGACGGATTTGTATTAAGTGCGATGCATGTAGGACTGCATGCCCCCAGCATGAAGTGGGTAGTTTAGAGTTCATAAGCAATGGTCCCGCGATAAGTTTGATACGTTTTATTAGCGTCTCAACAAGACCATTTTAGGTATGGACGTAGGGGACCGAATGCTCCACTTTAATTTCCAGCGCCATGCAATAATCTGTAAAAGCTCTCGAGGTAAACTCGGCAGTATTATCCATGCGAATAGATTGGATAATCTGGGAACTGAGCTCGAAACTCGATAGGCTTTGCAATGAGCTCTGCATGAGCTTGATTGCGGGTAGACAGCTAACAGGCATATGTCCACCTAGTGGAGGCATCAATAAGGACCATGAAATACCGAAATGGTCCTGATGCTGGGTGAATCGGTCCACAAATGTCTCCCTGAATTCGCTTCAAGAAAAATCGGAGACTCTAGTCCAACTTAGTGCGCAACGGGCACACTATTAACTTACCCTTAGAACATGCATCACAAATAAATTCATCAACAAGAGGGATTCTACTATTCGAAATATTATGACTAATTGAATTAGATAGACTCCTACGTATCATAGATTGTCCTGGATGATTTAACCGCTGATGCCATAATTTAAAGAAGTTCGGGTCATGAAATTTCATACTCATAGCTAGATGGGGATTAGACGGCCGGATGTAGGAATAGTACAATCCGGAGGAGAAGGAAGAAAGTTTTTCTATAACTTGTTTACGGTTACCTCGAGTAATAGTCATCAAAATGTATTCGTTATTGTTCTCAGTTTCAGTTTCAATGTGATATCCGTTTATCCTAATGTCTCTAAAACTGAGCAGAGTATGCTTAGATTGTGGAAATAATAAAGTATTATCGATTATGAGTTCGGTACCCACGGGGAGGACAATGGAAGCTCTTCCGGAGCCCACTATCAACATACTATCATTGTCTATTGTAGTTACTCCCCTTACGTTCTACCAAGTTATGAAAATATTTCCTATCTCTTAAGATTGTACGAGTGGTGGTGCTATCTACCAAACATAAATCACAATCTCAATCCATCATGCCAGAGGAAATAACCCAAACCTAATAGCTGATATGTTTACTAGCAATGTATAATAATAGCAATATCCAAGTAAATTTAATGGACAACATTAAGGTAAATACATCGAAGCTAAAATATAATATCATCCATAAAATAAAGTATCCGAAAGAAAGGATCCAAAAACATAAATTGTTTTATCCAAAAATAAAGTACTAAAACAATCAAATACGCAAATCACTCATCATCTCCAAAGTCCTTGAGCTCGATGCCCAGAGGATCGACGTTGTCTTGGTCAAAGTCTGCTTCAGGCAGACTGGCTTGGTGAGATTTGACTATAGGGGCCTTCCCCTTGTCGTCCTTCTGCTGCTTTTGATAAGCCTCAACCAAGTGCTTGAGAGTGCGACACGTGCAAGACCAATGGCCTCTGCATCCGCATCTATAGCAGGACTGCTCAACCTTTCCAGATTTTGAAGAGCGAAATTCGAGGTTTTTTGACCACCAGATGTACTACGACCTCGACCTTTAACCCAGATCATCTTACTATATCTCCCCCTTCCACGTTTGCAACCAATCATATAATTGTCTCTATACTGCTGCTGGAGTATAAGATTGCTAGCGTGGAATGTTGACAGATTGTTCTGCATCAACTGGGTTACAATACAGTGCAAAGCAAAGTTGTACTCCGTTATAGACTTACGGTCTTGGTAATAGAGTCTCAACCAAACGTATTGTACCAGAGGGAGGAGTATATCATTTTATTGTTGGAAACGGTCCTACAGGGAGTTCCACAATATTTCGGGGTCCCTGAATAAGGATCTGAATAATAAATTCATCACTCAGGTGATTCATGAGAAAAATCAACGCTTTCGCCTTCAGGGCGTTAGTGGATTTTGAACCTTCGAGAATTGTTTCGCTCAACCCATTTAAGGCTAGATGGATCTCGACATCTAGCGCCCATGTCAGGTAGTTATTACCATCGAGAGCAAGCTCATCGAATTCTTTCATAGTAATATCAGACATTTTTCACTACGATTTTAAAGTGACATGGTAAGCGTTGTGACAAATTTATTGACAACGGAGAAATAATGATTTATTTGATTATTCTAGGGCACATAGGGGCAAGTATTGGGCGCCGTCTACCCAAAGCATAAATTATGGTCCGACAAGTACCGGGCGCCGCCTACTCGGGCATGATATACGGACTATAAGCAATAAACTATGTGCAGGAGTAATAATGCATGTAAGATAATGAAATCATAAAGACATGCATATTTACCAATTTAGCTTGAACGATAATCACATGAAAATAATTTCAAAGAAAATTCCAGACTTAATTAACATGCAAATTTAGCATTCTAAATATTTCATGTATATTAACGAAATTTAACGAAATATTTTCAGGATTTTAAATTAATTGGTATTTTGTGATGCCAAAAAATGAGCCCAAAAGTGGGCTAGGGCTTCACAAGATACATGGCCATGTGCGACTGCGGGTGCGACGATGGCCGTCGCCTACCCGGGCAAAAGTAATAATACATGCAAGATAATTAAATCATAAAAGGCATGCGCATATATCAATTAAGCATATAAGACAATTTATTGATTACTAATATTGAAATTAATTCTAAAATTTTCGGGCTTAATTCATATGCAAAAATTATTACCTTGGACACGTCTTCAAGTGGGTGGAGCAACCATACAGGTATCAAATCCAAAAGAAAGCTCAACACGAAATAGATTAGTAAATTCCAAGAGACGATTTAAATTTAATGTGTATGAATAATTATACAAGTTCTCATGTTTTATTAAAATTATACAAATAAAGCTTTTATAATTATTTAGCACATAAAATCACGAAATTATGTTACCTGCAAACTGGGTCATATCTATCAAGGCCAGAATAAATTTGAAACAAAATCAAATCAATCAAGCAACAACAGGCTACGATTTTAGTGGAATTTCGGATATTCGACCTACTGGTGTGGCGTGACTTGATGCAATTAGTTATGTTTGACTCACGAGTTGGTAATATCCCACCGGTAATATTTTTCCAATTAAATAATTTTGCAATCCTGTGTCAAATTTATTCCAAAGGCTTTCCTATGCATCTGACTATTAACTCCTTTAATACCTGAACAACATCTAAACAAGATAGAGCCACCAAACAAGATAATACCCTGGTGGGATTTCCGTGCGATTTGGCTTGAGAGGCACAACACCAAATTTGCAAAAATATTTGTCGGATTTGAACGGGGTAACGTCTCACGCTTTATCAAAATTTTGATGTGAATCGATTAGCTTGGGGCAGAGGCTCGTGCTGATAACGTGTTGTAAATAAGTGCATAAAATAAAAGGCGAGTGTAAGCAAATAAAATTTGCACCCAATTAAATTGTGACACGTGTGCAAATCAAATATTAATATCAAATAAAATTTACTATTTTATTTTAAGAATTTAATTAAATTAATTTTTGAATAAAATAGTTAACTTGATATTAAATGTACACGGTACAAGTCGACAAATTAAATGAGTGTTCGATACTCAAATTGGGTAATAAATACGCCTTATTCACCATTAAAACGAGAATTAAATGATATCTCGTAAAAAATGGAAGCGAATTAAACTAATTCGCAAATTACGCCAATCAAATGTTGTGGGCCAATCAGGTGGCGCCACGTGGCATGACAAGAATGGAAAGTTTTCCATCCTTCACCCTATAAATAGGGTCTTCTTCTCATTCATTTCACACGAACCAAGACGAGCACGAACGAAGACAAACATGGACGAACACAAGCGAACGAGCATCCAGACGATCAACCAGTGAATCCTCTGCAACCGTTCTTGAAGACTCAAAGCGTTCTTCGCCGTTCTTCGTGGAAAGCAATCAGAAACAGCTCAAGTTCGAAGATCAAGGCCTGAAGCCCCTTCGATCCAGCGTTTTCCCTTTGAAGGTTCGAAGATCCTTCAAGGACGTTCTTCGCCGTTCTTCACCTAAATCCGCTAGAAACAGCTCAAGTTCGAAGATTAAGGCTCGAAGCCCCTTCGATCCGGCGTTTTCTCTTTGAAGATTCGAAGATCCTCTAAGAACGTTCTTCGTCGTTCTTCGCTCAAGTCCGCTAGAAGCAGCTCGAGATCGAAGATCAAGGTCCAGAACCCCTCCGATCCAGTGTTTCTACCCAAAGATTCGAAGAAACTCCAAGAACGTTCTTCAACGTTCTTCATCGTTCTTCGTCCAAATCCTCCTAAAGTAGCTCCAGATCGAAGATCAAGGCTCGAAGTCCCTCCGATCCGGTCTTTGCCTTCAAAGATTCAAAGAGCATTTTTCATCAAACTCGAAGGCGTTCATCCAGAAGCAACACTTAATCCAAAATAAGGTGTTTTCACCCTTGGATTAACGTTACAAGCATTCAAGTCCAAAGATCGAGGTCAAGACTCGATCCAAAGTCCAGTCAAACTTTGAAGAGAAGAATCAGAGGATTAAATTCAGAGTCAAGAACCCGCAAAATTTTCTCGATTCGATCCGACTAAATTCAAGTTGTAAACGATATTCGTGTTTATTATATTAATAATACGAATTTTGCAGTTACAAATTTGGCACGCCCGATGGGACAGACTCTACCTCTCATCTCTTCTCTTCTCTTCTCAAGCAAGCTTAACTACTATGACGACGGATGCATCAACCATAGAAGAACGACTTGCCAGTCTGCTCAAAGCTGTAGAAGGGCTTTCCCAACATGTCAAGAATCGAGATATCCAAATCTCCAACCTGATGAATAAGGTGGACAATGTCGATGCAAGCCACGCCAAAGGAAAGCAAGTTGAGAGCCACGATGAAGAAGGGGCCTCAACCAAACACCAAGCAGTAGAAAAGACTGAGGCAACTACTAAGGAGCTGCAGATCTCATCCGGTGGAGGGATCCAAGTCGATCAACTCAAAGAGCTCATATTGGAGACGGTGAAGGACAAGTTTGATGATAGTTTCAAACCATCCTTCAGCTATACCAAGCCTTATACCAAGAAGATCGATAACTTAAGGATGCCAGCTGACTATCAACCCCCAAAGTTCCAACAATTCGATGGCAAAGGGAATCCAAAGCAGCACGTAGCTGCCGGAACTTATGATGATCATCTAGCAAAGCAGTTCGTTCGCTCCTTGAAGGGGAATGCCTTCGACTGGTACATCGACTTGGAGGCCAACTCCATTGACAGTTGGGATCAAATGGAGAATGAGTTCCTAAACCGCTTCTACAGTACAAGGAGGACAGTTAGCATGATCGAGCTAGCCAACACTCGCCAAAAGAAAGATGAGCCCGTGGTCGATTATATTAATCGATGGAGGAACTTAAGCCTGAATTGCAAGGACCGACTGTTTGAGACGTCTGCAATTGAAATGTGCATCCAAGGCATGCAGTGGGGTCTCCGATACATTCTTCAAGGAATTCAACCAAAGACTTTTGAAGACCTGGCTACAAGAGCTCATGACATGGAGCTAAGCATGGTTGCAAGTGGAGTTGAAGAACTACCAAGTCAAAAGCATCGCGACATAACAAATGTTAAACCTTCAAGTAAGGAATACATAACGGACCTTCCTCGCAATAGGGGGCAAAGCGGCTTGACTCTGAAAGAGCTACGACAAAAACATTATCCTTTCTTAGACTCTGACGTCTCGAGGATATTCGATGACTTGATGGATGCAAACCTTATTGAGTTGCCTAAGATGAAACGATCGGAGGAAGCTGGGCGTACTAACGACCCAAAATACTGCAAGTACCACCGCTTTGTGGGCCACTCAATTGAAGACTATTTTATCTTCAAAGAAAAAATCATGCAATTGGTTGAGCAAGGAGATATAGTGCTCGAAGAGACTATCTAAAGTTCTCCAGATCAATGCTCCTTGACAAGAGTATAAACTGTCTATGATGCTCCACTGACACGAGCATAAACTATCTGAAATTCTCCTTGATAAGAGACAAAACTATCTGAAGTTTTCAAGCTGGAGATTAAATTGAAGTCTCCATCAAATGCATGCTCCTCTGACACGAGCATAAACTGTCTGAAATTCTCCTTGACAAGAGAATAAACTGTCTGAAGCTCTCAGGCCGGAGATCAAATTGAAGTCTCCACCAAATCCGCTCTCCTTGACAAAAGAATAGACTGTTTGAAGTTTTCAAGCCGGAGATCAAATTAAAATCTCCATCAAATTCATTCTCCTTGTCAAGAGAATAAATTGTCTGAAGTTTTCAAGCTGGAGATCAAATTGAAGCCTCCCCGAATCAAGCGATACTCCATGATACGAGTATAAACTATCTACAAATTCAAAATATACTCCTTGATACGAGTATAAACTATTTAACAAATCCAAATCAACGCCCCATGACGCACGAGCCTAAACTGTCAGTCGCTCCTGGTTCACATGAGGATAAACTGTGAACGACAACCACCAAAGGTAAACATGTGGTTAAACTGTTAATTCACCCCACTAAGAGTGTTTCTAATGGTTAAATAATCAAATACCCCACTTTGTCTATAGTGGTTAAAGAATAGTCCCTCCTGGCCGGCATGAGGTTAAACTGTGTACGACGCCTCCTCAAATTAAATCTTTGAACTACGTTATGACTTGATCCTCTTAAACCAAAGGGGTACGTAGGCAACTTAGAAAATCTTTAAGTACAGTCATAATTCAATTATCTTATTTAAGTTTATATACTTAATGATATATTATAAAAAAATTGATCAATTTTATTGATAAATAATGGAGATCAATTATATAAAGTGGAGAGTACAAAAGTTCATGGGGGCAAAGTACGGCGGGGCGTAAACTTGGTTTCATCTTCTGCGCATATTCTTTTCACTCTTGTAAGGACTCGGCGGTATCACTCATTTTCTCTACAAAACCATACAGGTTCCTTGTTGAGCCTCTCTACCCATCCAAACATGGCCTCCCTGCTCAACATCGCGTCGCCATACCTCTGCCTCGCACAAATTGGATGCAGAGCCGATACGCTAGAATTGTTGCTGTTAAAGCGAAGCCGCCTCCCAGAGTCCGTACCTCGGTCCAAATCTGTTGAAGCCGTCGTGCATCGTATTCATCTCCGAGCCCAGGAAATTTTCCGCCTAGGCCTTGTGCATCGTTGCTCTGTCAATGTCACTCTGCCTCTTTTGCTTCTCCGACATTGTGCATCCAACCACCCGCATAGGTAGTCGTAGTAGACTATGCCCTGTTATTTCTCTGGTCAAATGCAATGTTGTTCTGCCACCTTCATTGTATCCTCGCAAGCCACCACTTCCGCCGCTGTCTGAGTCAATCTCTCCGGTGAAGCCACGTAACGCCGTCACCCAGAACCATCACCATCTGAGTCAATCTCTCCGGTGAAGCCTCGTGATACCGACGTCGAAAACCGTTGCTTCAGAGTTGTGTCGCCTGCTTCGTGAAGCCGCCACCGTCTGGGCCTGGTCATCCGTTGCCTTGCGAGTCCCCAGCGCTGAAGCCATCGCGCCGCTCGCCTGAAGTCGTAGCGTCGGAAACCTTCACAATGCCTCTGCTCAAATACTGCCGCAGGATGGAATCGTCGCTGCATCACAGTATAGCCTCTTGAAGAGAATCGCGTGATGCCTCTTCCTATTGCCTCCACTTCACGACGTCTGAAACCGCCACGCCTGGGATCGCTGTTGTTTCGTGCTGCCGTTCGCCTGAAACCGTCACACCAAAGACGCCCTACCTCGTCGCCCGAAGACCGCCGTGCTGAGTCTCGCCTAAAGCCTCCATGCACGATGCCTCTGCCCGGAAATTTGCCGCCGTCGTTTGGGCCTTGTTGTCCGTTGCCTCATCTGAAACCGCGCCCATCTCGCCTGGAGTTTGTTGAGCCCGCGACCAGAAATTAGCCACCGCCAAGTTGTGTCAACTCTGCCCTTTCTCTCGTTAAAGTCTGATTCCACCGCCATATCCGGTGTCGCATCGCCGTCTTTTGCGAAATCGCCGCCATTTGATCCTTGCAGTGAAACTGCTTCGCCGAAGCCGCCTTGCCTCGTCGAAAATCACACCACCACGCTTGGAACTGCCACACCCAAAGCCGTCGGACGTGTGATGCCTTTGACCTTCATCGTGTCGGTTCAAATCCGCCGAAGCCAAGTCCGCAATACCACTACTCGCTCCGATCTCTAGCTCGCAAATTAAAGTCGCCGCTCAGAAATTTGATGCCACCACCATTTGGGCCTTGTCTTTCGATCGCAAGCCTCTTGCTTCGTCTGAAGTCGCTCTCACTCACAGCTTCCAGCGTCGCATCACTCTCACGGAATCACCACCGGAAAATTCGATGGCCTGGAGCCGTTACACTTGGAGTCATCACACGTCTAACGAGCCAATGAAGCTGCCTCCCACCGGAATTATCCTACTGCCAGAGTTGCCGACTACGCCCAGAAGTACTGTCGCCCAAGACCCGACGCGAGAAGGCATGTCGCTCCAAGAATCGCCATTGACTGAAGCTTCCATCGGATTGATGTCGTTGATCCAGTGTTAGCGCTGACTCCGTCCCATCTCTTCACAGAACACAAATGCAATGTACCACCAAGCCACGCCCGCTAGCTGTTCGACGGAATGCCTGAATGAGGAAGTTCTTTGATTCTAGTCAAAACCAGCAATGAAACAATCAATGGTATGCGGTAGTTGCAGCGCATTGAGGCAATCGGTGCAACGATAAACATAGTAGTTCTAATGTATGAGCAGGCAATTCGGATTGATGTGCAAAGGTAGTTGTAATGCCCATTTGAATTCATTCTGCCGAAATGGAGTCTGGGTTGCTAATGGTTCTTTCAATCTTTGTAATATACCACAAAGATGTTAAAAAAAAAGTATCGGGCCTTAAAATTGGCTGGATTACTTAATTATTGGCTAATAATAATTTTGTTGGGCCAAGAAATTAGAAGGGTAGCCCACTTCATGGTTAATTAAGATAAAAGGGTTTACTCTTTGCAAAGTTAAAAAAAAAGAATCCTCTGGGCCAAATCAAATAAATGAAATTGTTTGAGCCGTCTCCAAAATGGGAAATGTGGAGGAATAAAATTTCGTGCTTCATTCACATCAAGTCCATAAATGACCGTGAACAAAGCACGAGGGGGCATTTGTAAGCAAATAAAATTTGCACTCAATTAAATTGTGACACGTGTGCAAATCAAATATTAATATCAAATAAATTTTACTATTTTATTTTAAGAATTTAATTAAATTAATTCTTGAATTAAATAGTTGACTTGATATTAAATGTACACAGTGCAAGTCGGACAAATTAAATGAGTGTTCGATACTCAAATTGGGTAATAAATACGCCTTATTCACCATTAAAACGAGAATTAAATGATATCTCGTAAAAAATGGAAGCGAATTAAACTAATTCGCAAATCACGCCAATCAAATGTTGTGGGCCAATCAGGTGGCGCCACGTAGCATGACAAGAATGGAAAGTTTTCCATCCTTCACCCTATAAATAGGGTCTTCTTCTCATTCATTTCACACGAACCAAGACGAGCATGAACGAAGACAAACGTGGACGAACACAAGCGAACGAGCATCCAGACGATCAATCAGTGAATCCTCTGCAACCGTTCTTGAAGACTCAAAGCGTTCTTCGCCGTTCTTCGTGGAAAGCAATCAGAAACAGCTCAAGTTCGAAGATCAAGGCCCGAAGCCCCTTCGATCCAGTGTTTTCCCTTTGAAGGTTCGAAGATCCTTCAAGGACGTTCTTTGCCGTTCTTCGTCGTTCTTCACCTAAATCCGCCAGAAACAGCTCAAGTTCGAAGATTAAGGCTCGAAGCCCCTTCGATCCGGCGTTTTCTCTTTGAAGATTCGAAGATCCTCTAAGAACGTTCTTCGTCGTTCTTCGCTCAAGTCCGCTAGAAGCAGCTCGAGATCGAAGATCAAGGTCCAGAACCCCTCCGATCCAGTGTTTCTACCCAAAGATTCGAAGAAACTCCAAGAACGTTCTTCAACGTTCTTCATCGTTCTTCATCCAAATCCTCCTAAAGCAGCTCCAGATCGAAGATCAAGGCTCGAAGTCCCTCCGATCCGGTCTTTGCCTTCAAAGATTCAAAGAGCATTTTTCATCAAACTCGAAGGCTTTCATCCAGAAGCAACACTTAATCCAAAATAAGGTGTTTTCACCCTTGGATTAACGTTACAAGCATTCAAGTCCAAAGATCGAGGTCAAGACTCGATCCAAAGTCCAGTTAAACTTTGAAGAGAAGAATCAGAGAATTAAATTCAGAGTCAAGAACCCGCAAAATTTTCTCGGTTCGATCCGACTAAATTCAAGTTGTAAACGATATTCGTGTTTATTATATTAATAATACGAATTTTGCAGTTGCAGCGAGATTTGTTCACCCAGTTCGTCGGGAACGACTACGTCTGGGGGCGAGCCAAGTCAGGAGTTTCACTAATATTCTTGTGTATGAGTATATACAATTCTGAGTACAATGATATATTTATAAGAGTAAAACCCTAGTCTAAGATATGAAGCCCATTGGATTATTGGTTCATTAGTAATGTCCACATCAAATCTTCTAAATTTGAAATAATAAATCTTCTAGATTTACAACACTAACTATAACAAACTATCATGTTTATATATATAGATGATTTTTTTATAAAAAGTCCGAGTTTGATTCATATATTAAACGAGTTGAGTTGAGCTTTAGTAAATCGAACCGTATGCCCCTATCGAATAATCTAGCATATATTTCCACCACTAGACTGAAGCGATTAACATCCAATTAAGAACTTTCATTTGAAGAAAAATAACTCGTTAAAGATATTATAAGAGGGAAAACACTTCACAACCTTCATTTAAAAAAAAAAATCATTAAAGACACTATAAGAGGTAAAAACACACGTCACAATCTTCATAAAAAAAAAAAAAATACTCATTAAAACCACCATAAGAAGGGGAAAAACACTTGCTTTTCAAATAAATGATTGGTCAATATCTATTTCATTTTCCAAAGCAATCAAATAACTAAAGTAGGGTATAATTAACAAAGTACTACTTAAGAAATAGATGGCAAGTCATGATCCACAATGATTTGGAGTTCAATTGAAGACATATATTCTCATGCTAGGGGTGTATTCGTCTTCTCAATTGTCACAGTGACTTCAGATCTTCAAGGGCAAAAACGTCAATATGCATATACAGCCACACTAATAAACCTGAGCAATTATTGTGGATATACTATTTAATTGCCTAATATATTTACTTAGTTTATAATCGAGCCGGATCTCAATTCGGCGTGTCAAAATCAAAATTTCACCGCCGTAACGAAAATACGACAGCTGCAGGGAATCCGGCCCACTCTCCAATCTTATTGGAGCACTACAGAATTGTAACACGTGGACAAATTTGGTTGGAGCTCAGGGTGCGAGTGTAGCGGAAGAAGAAGGCGAGTGAAGGCGGCAGATGGGGTTTAGTAATAACGAGACAAAACTGGTCCAAATATAAAGCAGCAGATCACATGAAATTAAACTGTCGGCATGTGGCCTGCCTGCCGGCCATTCCAAATATAAATAATTACACATGTAACTAGGACATTTAACAGTTTAATATATGTATGTGTTAAGTTGTATTGTCTCATGTTTAGACGGTCTCATATAAATTTTTGCTATAACTAAGAGTAACATTTTAGCTAGGCTTGACAATGGGGCGAGGCGGGGCCGGGCCCCGTTCCCCATTTAAATATTTTTTTATCTCATTTTTTAAAATAAAAAAATATACATATAGTGTAAAAATAAAAATAAAAAAATCATAAACAACAATTAGTTTAAATTGATGTTAAGAAAAATTAATTTAAGCAATTTGAAGAGTCTCTAATTCTAATATTTTTAGTTAATATATGTTTTAAAGTGAAATTATATATAACTTGAAACTAATAACATAATATTAAAATAAATATAGATGTAATTTTAAAATAAATAGTTAATTGAGTAGGACAATTATGATATATTTACTTATAATTTACTTTTAAATTTATATATTATAAACATATAAATATATTAATTATATAAAAATAATAAGGATCCCCGCGGGGAACGGGGCGGGGATCCTCGCGGGGCGGGGAATACTATCCTCGTCCCCGTCCCGTCCCCGCTTACGGGGGAAAAAAAATCCCCGTCCCCGCCCCCGTTTGTTTCGGGGATTCCCCGCCCCGTTCGGGGCGGATCCCCGCGGGGATCGGGGATTCCCCGCCCCATTGCCAAGCCTAATTTTAGCGGCTTTACATATAAATAAAATACTCAACTTTTTAGCGGCTCTTTTTTTCTAATATATATATCACGAATCATAAATGAAAATTATCAAAAACTATTGACTCATGCAAGTGTGCAATATATTGCCTCCCTCCATAAAAAAAAAATGGCATTGTTATTTTTGCACAAACATGATGAGTAAAAGTAAAAATATTATAGTTGTTAGGAAAATAAAATAAAATAAACTGATTTCATATTTTTCTATGAGTTCTAATTTTTTTAAAAATGAAATTATTTCGTAGTATCAGAGATTTCACACCTCTCTATAGATTCAAACTTTTAGATGAGATGAAATTATTTCAATAGTCAAATTAAGTTTTCCTCTATTCCCTAATAATTTTTACACTTTTTTTGGAACGTTTCACAATAATTATCACATTCCTAATATTGAAACAAAATACTCTCACAATACCTACACTATTTCAAAATATTATTTATTTATTGGATCAAAAAATCAATAAAACAGATATTCTTAGAGTGTGTCAAACCACATATTAAAATTAATAGGGACGGAGGAGGGAGTACAAAATAAAATTATTTTAAAAATACTATGTGTAAGATTCAATGACAAAAGATGTAAATACATATATGTGTAAGGGTGTAAATAAATGTAATTATTTTCATTTTAGAAAATATAACTATTTTTCATTAACAGATTAATAAAGCAACGTGACCATCTCCATTTTCTTGGGTAAATTTGGGTAATTTCAGAGAGATAAACATAATACATGAATTTTACTCATTATCCTGGGTCCCACAAAATTATATTTTTACTAATTATTTTAATTGTGTGTCTATCTCTCTTTGAAATTTACACAAATAAAATGGAGAGATTCATTTCGATAATAATTACGTATAGAGAAATTACTACTTCTTCCTCGTCTGTTGTTTAACTTTTCAATAAACTTGGACAATAGAAGTCATTTATTAATATTAGATGAATAAACGAATAGTTTTTTTAAGTGGGTATTTGAGTCTCTTCAACCTTATATTTTTTGATAAAGTAATGATATTTAATGCAGTTTTGAGATGTTTGGAAATTGGAAGGGATAATTTAAAATGTATAGTTACTTTATTTATATATTGGGAATAAGAAGCTAAATAAAAGATGGAGGGAGTAATATTATTTAGTATATAAACTAATACTATAATTTTTGAATGAATGAATAATTATCTTTATAGGAACTAATATTTCTTATTATATATAATTCATCATAAATAAATAATAATAGCAATATGTTTTCCTATTATATTTTAGGCGCCATTTTGTTTTGACCCTTGATCGTATCTGTTCTTTTCATAGTAGTCGTTGGATCGTTATAGATATTTATTATGGTATTTTTTTAATGGCTGCATTTATATTATGTTCAATATAATTGAAGCTTTTGGTCTTTGGCTTTGGTCATACCTTATAATATGCGACCATTACTTTTTCGTTTGCCTATGTATACATGTGTTCATTATTCATCCATTCATCATTCATTTATTCGACCTTTTGTTTTGTAGTTTCTTTCTCTTGCAAGGAAAATAGCTTTTGTTGCAAAAGTATGGAGTTTATTCTCAAACTCAAAAGAATATGGAGTAGTTTACGTCTATTGTTGCTGATAGTGATATGTCCGATCGTCTATTGTATTATCATCTAATTTTTTTTGTTTTATTTCGGTCATGTAGACCACACGAAAAAATATATTGTTTGTGGACGACAATATTGATATGTTTGTATCATTTTTCTTATCAAGCATTGTATATCTCCCAAAAAAAATTCAAGTCTAATATATGTCACCAGTTTGTTCAAGAGCCTATATTATTTTGTAATTTTCATTTGGTAATATTGGATTGTGCTTCGTCAAATAATATATGTATTATATTGCAAATTTCACATATTTTATATTTGATTATGTTGTTGATTTTTCAGAAAAATTATATATATATGAAATAAAATATTTATTGTGAAGATTGTTCTTTTAGTAATAAATGCATTTAGAAACTTTGTCTAATACTTTATGCGATACAATTTATTTTTTCGTTTATCATATAATTTACTAATAATACATTTTCATTTTTATTAATATTTTTTTGTATTTTTTGTTGTGATTATTAGACTTTTAAAAAAGGGGATTTTTTTTAATGTTAATGAAACTTAAATAAAAATGAACGTGATAAGTCAAAACCCTTAATTATAGACATATGACAAATGGAGAAGAGAGAATACCGTAGATTAATAAAAAAATAATTTTTTTTAGTAGAATATCATAAAGTATAAACTTTCTCTAAAGAGTATGAGTATAGAAAATGAATAGCATGTAGATATGTGTTTTTCTAATCAATTTGCAATCTTTATATACATATATATATTTTAATTTTAAAAATTGCATATACAAATAATTTCGTATCATTTATTTTTTGAGTAAAAATTAAGACATGAATATTTGTGTAAACAATATAGTAATGATATTACTGTAAAATAATAATGTAGTTGATTGAGATTTACTAATTAAGTTTTGTTTTACAATTTCAAATTCACATCAAATTAATATGACTAACGCTAATTAAGGATTTAAATTATCTTTATAACAAAAGTTGATAAACTAATTTTCATTATTTTAAGGTTAATGTGCACATAATTTTATAAATATTTTTATGTCAATTTGTAATTAATTGTATTTAATGGTAGCATTCTTGACATTTTTTGAATTTAAAAATATTAATTTATAAATCATCATATATCAAATTATTGTATTTTGATTATTTATTATATACATAATAAATGGTTTATTAGGTTTATTTATTTATTATAACTATCAAGAATTTTATTTGAATCTTTATCTTTTCTTTTTAATACTATGACATCTCAATACATATACTCCACACATTATTATAATCATAATATAGTTCTTATTGATGAATCCTAATATAACCACAACACCATTAAAGTTCCTTTTGTTCATATTTTGTAATCAATTTAAATAATTTCAATCTCATGTACTTATTGTCAATGATATTTTGTTATTATAAGAGAGCTTTAAACATGATTTTAATTATAATATAATAATCCACACAATTTAGGCAGAGTAGACTTCTCCCTGGGTATGGCGGCAATAGTTCTTTAAAAACGATTTAGGCAGAGTAGACTTCTGCCTGAGCATGGCGGCAATAGTTCTTTAAAATGAAGGAAATTTACCACAATATATGAATAATTTATATTTTGTCCAAATTTTTTGGGTAAACTTTTTTTTAGAAGAATCAAAATTTATTCATGAATATATATCCCCGAATTACCTGAATTTTCACAGAATCGGTTTTTGAGCTCCTGCTCTCCCCAATTGAAAAAATTGAAGGCTTTATAAATAATGAAAATGTAATTAATTCTGACTACTATTTCTGTTTGAATTGCATTTAGTTATAGTTTCCCCGGGGGAGTAATTCACTAAGTATTTGGGTGTTGTGTCAAATAGTTGACTTCAAATATTTTGTTTGTTTTTCATAGAGGAAGTCTGCATGTTATTTAATTTGAAGTTTTGAACATATCATGGGGTATATTTTTGTGGTTGTAGTTATGCAAGTGTTTCTTGATTGATATAGTCAAGAATGTAATCTTGATTAATTCTTGACCAATATATTAAGAAGTTGGTTAAAAAAGTGATTCATCGTCTAATTAAAACATTGATCTTGTGTCTGATTCATGTAGTGTCATTTATATGTTTCTTCTCGTAGCCATGGAAGTTTGCTCACTCCACGACAAATTTTGGAAAAAGAAATGTCCTCATCGTAGATGTAAATATCTAAATTTGTTTAGTACGTTGGAAGATGCAAAGACATATGTCATTCTTAAAGCTGCAATAGGCGAATATGCGATGTTCCAGGAGTTGAGGGTCCGTGAAACACCTCTGGAACAACAAAAGCAAATAATGAGTCACCTTAGTAACATTCGCGAGTCCGAGCTTTTTGTTGGAGTCTTCGCAGATGCTCGTAAACTATATATAAGATAATAAAACTGCTATTCACCCACATAAAAATGCTTTCTTCACCCACCCCATTTAAAAAAATATATGTTTAATAAAAATACTAATACATCCTTCATATAAAATAAACATTATATTTATCAAACACTCATGCTTTCAACATCATCCCAAAATCTCAGAATTCACGTAAAATTTTCTACTCTTTCACACACAGTTGCACCATTATAAAAGAAAAAGAAAAAAAAGTATAATCACAAAAGTATAAGTCATAGAGACACAATTTAAATGAGATTAAAGTATTTTTGTTTATCTTTAAATTGGTACACCATGAAAATAAATTGTTGTATTTTTTAAACGACGCGGTGATGATGGTGGTTCAACTAAAATAAAAAAGAATTATTAATATGCTATTTTTTTTTTCAAATTGATAGGTGTGTATATATAGTGAATGATGTAAATATTATATTAAAACATAGTTGTATATTTTAAGGGGGTGCATTAAGAAAAATAAAAAATTAAGTAATATATATGGTGGGTTAATTTAGTAGTGGGCGAACAAGGTATTATCGTGGGTGTTAATAGCCATGTCCTAAAAATATTTGCCTGATAAAAAGTTAATAATTATTTCATATTAACTATTTTCTCATATAAATTTTTTAGGAAGTTTTTTATTTATCTTAAAAAATAACTATATTAATATAAAAAATCATGGTAAGATTTGAATGATATCTGAATCCCAAAATCCAGATACAAACCCTTTCATTCTATTATTTCTACAGACAATTTTTAAATTAACCAAAAAATGAGTGTGAGACATCACAAATTAACACACATCTCAATCATAGTTTACCATTCAAATTTATGCGTAGATAATTTCCACTTATTGTTTCATATGTTATGTCAATAAACAAATGTCGAGGTCAATCATTTTCTCATGTTGGAGTACTTTTAAAACCTATATTTATCCATGATCAATTGTATGTTGCGATCTCGAGGATTACAAGTCGAGTGGGTACGTAGATAATGTTGTTTTTAGAATAATCTTTTACTATGGAGAAGTTCCTAGAAATGTTCAGAGTTTTATAATAACATTATTTTATTTTGTTTCTTTTATTATGTTCTTCATGTTATTTGAATGGATGAATGTTTTAATTCAATCGCCTGGATGTCATTTTATTGTTTTATATATTTATTAATTCATGATGTTAAACTATTTCACAATACTATTGCTATATTTGCTTATTTTACATATATTAACTATATGTATACATAAATATATTGATTTTGTATTTATATATCTTAAAATATATGTTAAATTATTAAACTTATACATAATGATATGAAATACTATACATGTAGTGTATCAAATCAATTACATAAAACTTATTACTAATTATTAAAAAACTGATAATTCTTTTATGTAAATTATTTGGGTCTTATGTGCATTTCTATGTTTTACAAAAAGAAAAAAAAAAGGTGAAACATTTTAAGTAAGTATATACTTTAGAGTGTTCTGTCATTATTAGTAACTAGTACATCACCCGTGCATTCACACGATTAGTGAGTACAAAATAAATATAATGTTAATTTTTTGTTATAATTATCTCAACTGGAAAAAAGTTATATGTTAATTTTTTGTGTTAAATTAAGTAGAAATAATAGTTTATGTATAATTCTATATTTTTTCTTTGGTAAAATATTATATGAAAATAGTTCATGATATACTTATCATAAAACAATTTTAAAGTATTAAATATCTCATCAAGCCTATCATTAATATGTGTCAATAATATTATATTGTAATTGTAAATTTTCTTGAACTCAAATTAATGATATTTCTGATGAAATTTTTTATACTACAAATCAAATATGCAATACTTTAAAATAATTTTATAGTAAAATTATCAGGAACTATTTTCATATAAAACTTACTCCTTTTCTTTATACACCCTATATGTTGTTGATTTTTTATTTTCGAAATTTTGGTTTATGTATCACAATTTTTTTTCCTTTTGATGCAATGCTCAATGATTGATTTTTTTTATTTTTAAACTAAGCACATATAAATATTTTGTTCTCGGAATGTGGAAAACGTCTACTTTGTTAAGTAAGTCAAACTTAAAAGATATTATGTTTGTTTGCAAATTTTGAAATACTTACTTATAAATCTTATTGATTATTTTGTTTTCTATTATCGTCATCTTCGTCACATACTTGCACATCAAGATTCTCAAATCTTCTCGCTTGGTGGACACGTGTAGTTGCCCAAGCCTGAAAACTATCCGTCTAATTTTTTAAGACATAGTTTTGTGTGGTAGATTTATTAGATTAGTTGTGAGATTTATTAAAAGTAAATATGATTTATCGACTTACCCGTTTCCCGTCTTTGTTTTTTTCCTTTTGATTTGTATATGAATTTTATTTCAATCTCATGTGAAAAAACTTTGTAAGAGTGTATCACTTTGTTTCATCAGATTCATTTTTAATTACTCTAGTCTATATATAGTATATAACATAAAAATAAACTTACTCGATCCTTTTTTATATATATACATACCAATTATAACAAAGATCATTAAACCCTAATGAATAATTGAACAATTCATATAATTTAAAAAATTTGTTTTAATGTATTTAATTTAAATATTTTGGTCTAGATTAATTATTTTTTATATTTATGTTTCCTATTTTAGCAACATATTTTTGTATGCAAAATTTAGTTACTATTTTTCGTATATACACATGCGCTCACGCACACGTAGGGATGTAAACGAGCCGAGCCGAATACCATCAAGCTCGAGCTCGGCTCGTTTGCAAATTTTTAGGCTCGCAAATAGCTCGAGCTCGCCTCGTGAAATATTCGTTAACCAAGTAAACGAGCTTAGCTCGAGCTCGGCTCGAAAAAAATTCGTTTTCAAATTAATCAAGCATAATTCGAGCTTGAGTTCGAATAATTCGGCTCGAAAGGCTCGGTTCAAAAAGCTCGGCTCGAAAGGCTCGGCTCTAAAAGCTAATTAAAATTTTAAAAAAATATACAAAAATAACACATCTAAACTATGTCTACTTAAAAACATAATAGTCCATACTCCATAATAATAAATTTGTCCCTAATAACACATAATAATACTAATATCATAATAAATTTGTCTCTACATTACATTCTTATGGATATATTTTTTTAAATATTTATATAAAAAGAAAAAAAATTAAACGAGCCTGCTCACGAGCCTATTCGCGAGCTCAGTAAACGAGCCTGTTCGCGAGCCTGTTCGCGAGCTCAGTAAACGAGTCTATTCGCGAGCTTTCGAGCCAAATACCGCCAGGCTCGAGCTCAGCTCGATAAAATAATCGAGCTCAAAATCGGGCTCGAGCTCGGCTCGTGAAACTTAACAAACGAACTCGAACGAATATTTTTCGAGTCGAGTCCCGAATAGCTTGCGAACGGCTTGGTTTGATTACATCCCTACGCACACACAAACTATACAAAATATGTATTTAATTTGTTACAATTTTTTAACACATTGTTATAATATATTGCTAAAAACCTTGCATATAATCCACTAGGATTGACATTTAGTTACTATTTCTTGTATATACACATGCGCTCGCTCGTGCATACCCCCACACACACCTATATAATTTGTAATAATTTTTTAATATTGTTAAGATATATATTGCTAAAAATCCTACATATAACCTCCAGGGATTGGTCTAATGGTGATGATTTGAGATTTAGGAGTACGCTTATCTCTAAAGTTCAAGTTTGAAACGCACAAGTTGTGATCAATTCCTGAGATGTACCAGTTAATTTAGAGTTTTGCTCTGGCTTGAAGTGGGTCCCCGCTAATGGATGACAGATTATGAAGTAGAGTTTTGTTCTGACTTGAAATAGATATTTCATTAATGGACAGTGGGTTATAGATCCTTGGGCCCGATACCGAGTCATAAAAAATCCATATATATAGATATAAATAAATTGATTTAGATTTTAAATCACATCAAAATCTATATATCTATTTGTGAATCACCCCCACCCTCTCAAAAGCCTCTATTTTGAAATACTTTAATTTCATGCATTTGTGTTATATATGGTATTATATTTTATCTTAATGTATAATCTCAATTATTGATATTCTTAGTCTACTTTTTAATCTCTCCCTACTTTTCTAGAGCCTCTATTTTAAAATCTTGAGTTTTTATTAATTCGATTTATAATTTCTTTTTTTTTTTAAGTACAAAATGATTTTATTAGTTTTTCTTTAGTTACAATTGATTAATGAATTGTGTCTTATTTTAGATAAATTATAAAAAGAATCATCTATAAAATGGCTGTGTTTCTATATCATATAACAAATGACCGACTTTGGTCGTTTAATCTAATTTTTATTTTTTAAGTTAATCTATTATTTAACATTATAATCATAAATTTAATTAAAACAATAATCAATTAAAGGACACATATCACACATTTAAATTAAGATAAAATAATTAATTAATCCAAAGGATAAATATAATTCTAACTCAATTTTAATATTTAATTTAAAACTAATAATATAATATTTATAAACCCGCATAATACGCGGGGATCAAGAGCTAGTGTATTATATAACTCATTCAAATTAAGCTTATTCAATCATCTTTTATGCAAATTCCTAACAAATAAAACAAAAATATTTAGATTGTAAAATTATACATTATTATAATAAAAATATGATGCTCCAATTCAGATCACATTCTTTTAGCCATATTTTTTTTAATTAGAATGAAAAATTAAGAAAATGAAATATGTGTATATATCTATATACATGATATTTTTTAATTAATTAGAATAGTAAAAGAAGATTAAAATTTTTATATTTTCAAATAAAAAGTCTTTTTTAAAATATCAAATTTATTTTCCTAATATATATTTTCATTGGTATTTATTTTATTAATTAATGAGTAATTTATTAAATATTATAACAAATTTAGTAATAGTCTTTTGGTGTTCAAATTTTGTTTCTATTAATAGTATAAGTTTTTGTTATTATATATGTATAGATTATCTTTTGATTTATTCTATTAGTATTATAATTAATACTAATTGTAGAAGAGACACATCCTAATGTTTTTGGTGATTATCCAGTATTGTATTGCAAATAATTTTAAATTGTACATGTTTAGATTATAATTACAATTTATGTTAGATGCATTATAGAGTTAGGATAAGTTGATGGTAAGAATTATAAAATAATTATCTATTTAAAAAAAAAATAATATAACATCTAATATTTCAAGTCACACTTATATAAACATGAATTTATATTAAAAAATTGTGACATTCGTAAAATATAAAACATATAATTAATTATATTTAAAAATTAGTTATATACGAAAATAACTTCCGCGTGTGAAGCGCGGGCCGGACACTACTACTTTTGTCATTAATATAATATTATTAGTAATTATTATGATGTGTTGTAATTGTATTGTAAGCTATTAGTTGTAGGAGAGACATGTACTAATATGTATTATATGCTTACACAATACTCTCTTACTTTATTAAATATAACATTTGAGAATTGTCACATGTTTTAAATATATATATATATATATATTTATTTATTTATTATAAAATTAATTCTATTTAAAAAAATAATATGTTAATCCTCTAAAGAGTGTCTATTTTGACAAAATATTTAACTAAAAAGGGGACTGAGAAAGTATTATATTATAGCTGATTATAAATTATGCAAGTTTATCGGTAGGACATTAATGACGAGTATGTGGATATGTATCACATGGATAATTTGGAAAGGGAGAAATGCAAAAATGTTAAAAAAAATGAAGAAGTTCTTGTAGATAAACTGGTTGAAGAAGTAAAGAATAGACTTTGGAGTTTGATTGTAATAAAAAAAACTCGGGTAAAGAATGTAAAATATCAATGGTGGCTAGAAGACCTGAAAATTGTGCTAGGAGATTGAGTTTTTTTTTAGAGCTTCTCTTAGAAGATAACGAGTTATGCTGTAAGATTTCCCGGTTATTTGAGCCATGATGTAAGCTTCTTATCATTTCTTTGTAAGTTGTTCAGAGGTATTCCTTATACCGCATTATTAATGAAATCTTTTTATTGATAAAAAATTATACAAGTTTATACTCTTTACGTCCCACAAATACTTTCACACTTATTTTATTTGAATGTCCCACAACTAATTTCACACTCATAAAAACGAAATAACTTATTCTCACAAAAGTCGATAAAATATTAAAGTACTATTATTTTACTCAACCTCATACTTACATACTCCATTTTTTCTTTAAAAAATGTGTCATCTACTACGAAAGTAGTTCGGGTATGAAGGGAGTACTATATTTACAATTATATATGAAGTCATTTGAATAAAAATAATTTATGTTAAAAATTAAAATGTTATTTATTTATTTACTGATGTATATGTTATAATAAAACAAAAATATTTTTACAATTCAACTACATTTAATCAGAAAAAATACATAATATAAATGAATGTTAAAATATAAAACATATAGTAATATATAAATTATTATAATAAAAATTTAGAAATGAACATAACTTCCATGCAAATCACGGGAGGGCTTAATACCAGTCTTTTTTAAGTAGGTTAAATTTTGGTCAAACTTGCGCCGGATGCTCGTGTAGCTGATGCGTTGGGGTTTATGCTATTATTGGTATGTTTAGCGTTGAATTAAATATTAAAAATAACTTTAGAATACCCAGTTTTTTTTGCCATTAATTATATGTTTAGTGCGTTTTAGTGGATTATTTGATATGAAAGAGTAGAGCTTGGATGGATTAAATGTCGTTATAACTTATAACTTGTAACATTTGGTATAGATATTCGATTTTCTGTCTCAATCGAAATTTAATCATAATCTTGATATAGTCTGTTAGTATTTTATTATTTTTGGCTTTGCTTGGTCTGGAATTTAAGCATCGTGATCCATCATTAGGAAAACGAATTTTTGGCTTAATTGAAAGTGATACCTTATAATGTAGGGTATCTCTCAACTAAATCGTTTGTTGAATAAAAAGATGTAGGGCTAAGAAGATAGAGATAGCTTAACCACATGATGGAAATTTAGTAAATTGATTGGACAGCTTGAGAGTAATATGATTTTATGATAATATGATGGTCATGATAATCAATCGTAATGAACTAATTACTTTTAGACCGGTAATTAGTCTTTGTATTATTTATCAGGATTATAACATTTTTTTATTAAAATTATTGGAATCTACTCGTATTGAAGGATGAAAAACTGATCGTTAATACAATTGAAAAATTAATTAATCAGATAAAAGAAAAGGATATCAATAATATGATTACGAGATCCAAACTGGATAGACCCTTGTCACTTTAGTTGCTATATGATTTTTTTTTTAAAGATTTTTTATTTAGATGGGATTCATTTGAATTTGCATAAACTATAACGACTTAAAGTTCATCAGTATTACTGAAAGGTAATTCAAAATGCTTGAAATTTTAGATTTATGCCTTACAAAAAATAAATAAATTCATACTAGCCAAAAAAATATTGCAAGTTGCTTTAGCTAGTATTAAAGGATTTGATTTAAGGTGATCATACGTTAGATGTTATGTCTTCGTAAATTGAATATTGCAATTCCACCATCATTGAAGGGGCCGACCGCCGACTTATAAAAGTTTTTAAACTAAGCAATATAACATTTGTGTTGCATATTGTACGCAAGTCGTTTGGAAAAAAACTGACTCAAGATTATTTCCACGCATTCGAATATCTAATTGTGTGGTCATATAAACATGACTCCACAATTTGTTTAAAACTATATGTTCACACTCAATGAGAGTTATCTGAAATAATAATGCATGTATTGCAATCTAAAATTATTTGCTACCACAGATTTCTAAAGCCAAGGTTATATACAGTCCTATTTTTTTATTAATACAACTCCACCAAAAAGTGTTCGGAATAAAAATTCAAAAATTGACAATTTTCGGGAAAAAAAAATTCGAAAATGCAAAAAAAAAAGAAAAACTAAACATATGAATTTTCGAATTTTCTTTTTCAAAAATTGTTACGGACAAAATTTCCGACCATTTTTTTGGGCGGGGTGTATTCACAAAATAGGGACAGTATTTAACCTGGGCCTAATCTTAAAGAAGTTATGTTACAACAAAACCCATTTACAAACGGGGCCTGAATAAGTTTGAAAGTCCATTACTCTTTTATAATATAATTCTGGGCTCAAACTGAGACTGTATTAATTAGATTTTCAGCTTTGTGTTGTTAAAATATTGGGATTCAGCTATATACCCCTCCAAAACAAGGCGATACACATCCTCACTTAATGAACTACCGATTTTACCCCTTTCACATATAATAAATATAAATTTTAATACACCTCTTCACACTAAAAAAACAACAATTCATCGCCACTTTTCTGAACATGACTACAACCTTCCATTGTGTTGCAACGTTCAAGGTGGTGCCTCCATTGGCTCAAGAACCAAAAATTTATAATCAATATTGAAATAAAAAACAAGCAACAAAATCCATCTAAACAACAAAAATCTAAAAAAAAATTGAAAACAAATCTAAAGAATTTTTGTGGATATCAAATTCGCAATTTGTTGTTTTCTTCGACAGTTGGTAATCATTGTTTGTTCGATTAAGATGAGGAAACACCCATTTACTTTTCGATTATGCTGGTGGAACATTATAAAACAATCACCATCTATACTGTCTTGGGCTTCACCAAAAGAGAGGTGCAATGAAAACGTTCTGATGCACTAATATGAAATTATTGATGGATTTGGGAGAATGATATGCTGGGAATGGAGAAATGGTAGAGAATGGGGGGGGAGGGGGGGGTTGGCTATTTGGAGGCCATAGTTGCCGGGGTTGGAGAATTGGGTGGGCGGGGGTTGGGGAATTAGAGGAGAAAATGAAGGGGGTGTGGGTGGGGTAGGAATAACAATGGAGCGGATTTGGGTGGATATCTCAATATCCATGTCTGTCCCGCGACACCGTCTCGCTGCCCCGCCCTGCTCCATGCTCCGCTGCGGGGCAGCATTTTGTGATCCATGTCTACCCCGCGCGGGGTAGATCTGATTCGCCCTATTTCATCCCATTCAAGTATATAAATTTTTAAAATCAATATATTAAAAAAAAATGAAAATTTTAAAATTGAAAAAACTAAACATTAAGTACTAGGGTTTCATAATATTATTACTATATTTAACCGAATATAAAATTAAATTCATATATATTATAATATTATATATATATATATATATATATATATATATATATATATATTATATGGGGGAGGGCGGAGCAAAGCGGGGCGGAGCAGAACAATAAATATAGAGATTCATGCCTGATCTGCTCTGTGAACGGGGCGAGGCTGATCCGCTCCATTCTCAGAATGGGGTAGGGCGGGGCTGATCCGCTCCATTCTCAGAGCGGGTGGAGCAGATCGCTTGCGGAGCGGATCATTTTGCCATCCCTAAATAGGGGTGGGGGATGGGCGGGAGATTAGACAATGAATGAGTCATGGGTTTTAAAAGGGCGTATTAATTTTTTTTTTTTTTGAAGAGGGTAATATAGGTAGTTTAAAACATATAATAAGTGTATCTACAAATATTGGAGGGGTATATATCCGCACCCAAAATATTGGGCATTGAATAATTCCTCTTAGTCCTATTTATTTAATGCCCAGGTTATTTGATCTAACAGAATTAGTAAATACACCTAGCAATTTTTTTGACAAAAATAATTTCATGTAAAAACACTATACTATCCTTTTATCAATTCAAAAAGCATAAAATGAAAAAAATGAACAATACGGGAAACTACAAATCTATTCACTAAAAGACGAAGTAATGGGGAGAAGAAAAAAAATAAAAATTGAATATGTTTATTTTCCAATAGGAAGTGTATTCATTCGGGAATTTATTAAAAGAACCAGGTTATTTGCACTAGTCTCTATGTTAAAGACACTGCCTACATGTATACACTATTTGTTCGGAATTTTTTTTCGACATTTTCTCGGACATTTTTTCCGAACATAATGAAATGCAAAAAAAAAATGATTTTTTTTTTCGAATTTTTTGTTTGTTTTAGGAATTTTTTCCCGTAAATGTTGCAATTTTTCAAAAAAAATAACGGGTGTATTTATCCAGGTAGTGTATTTAACGAAGGGGGTAGTGCAAATAACCGTAGTCTTATTAAAAGTGTTGGTGCGAATAACTTGGACTTTTAAAAAATAATTATTCCCATAAAGGAAGCCCAATAAGTTGTGATTTATATTGGAGCAACTTGTAAGCCCATCTAAATGGGCTTTAAAAAGGTCTAGCTATGAAATAAAAAACAAAATTGAAACGTAACTTATACTATTCCATAAATATTGCATGAAAAAGTGTAGAAAATTATGATACTATTATATACAAATACTCCTACTTATTAGAAAAAGAAAAGAAAATTTTTAATAATGCAGGAAACTGAAGATGTCGTATGTACTTTATGTTTAAGCAATTATAATTAGGTTGTCTGGTTGTCTCTACTTTATTCTATTTCATAATGTCGATGTAGTGGATAATTGATGTTATTGTTTCCTAGTCCAATGAATTAAAGTACATACAATCTGCAATTTTTATGGTAAACGAGTGTGTATGTTTAGCACTACTGCAATAGTAGTATTATATAATGCAACATTATGATCGATATTCGAAAAATCATTTTCCTTAGCCTCGAGTTTTTTGAAAAATTAGAAACTGCTCATTACACAAAATAAATGGGTATTCGAGTTCTGGAATGCTAGTTTGTATAGTTTCTCTATATATATCATTTTAGTTTAATCTATGCACAACGTATGACTTGTAATGTTCACTAATATATAAAGTATAAGATTGTGACAAGATATAATTAACAAAAGCAAACGCCATTTTCATCTAGTCAATATTGTAACTTGGCATCAATATATCCTAAACTATCAATATTTGATTTGGTAGTTCCTTAACTTATACTATTATTAAAAAGTCTTTCAAGTGTTAGAAATTTATTTTATGAGTTCTTGGCAGAAAATTTCAGTTCATCATAGGTGTCTCACTAAATAATATATATACATATATATTTATTAATTTTGTTAATATATATGCACTACAAGAAAATTGACCTTTAGTGATAATAATCATGGCATGGCCTGTTGTTTATTTTTTTTAATTAAAAATCTTTAATAACAAAAAATAATTTTTAATGACAGAATAAAAATTGTTAAAAAAATTATTTATTATTTAAGATAGCTACAAAGAGATGGGTTTAACTTTGACTGGTTTAACCAATTTTCACAAATTATAAAGATATATCGTATTAATATATTAGGGTATCCGACGAGCAGATGAATAAAAATGCGTACAAAAAAGTTTGGTGGATTTCCATAGCGCATATTGGACAAAAAATTTACGAACCATATTAGATACGCCCATCCCCTATTAAACTTCATACTCTCTCTGTCCATAAAATATAGTCCTATTGCTTTATGCACGATTATTAAGAAAGTTGATATAATATGTAAAAAATAAGAATATTGTGTCACATCAAATACAAAATAAATTATTTTAAAAATATTATATGTGTATGTTGAAAAGTGTAGATAAAATTTATTATTTCCATTTTAGACAATATGACTATTTTTCGTGGACAACCAAAACTATATTTCATGAACGGGGGAATACATAACTAGACACATTTGTTTAAAACCTTTTACTAAAAAGTGATTTTTAAATTTTTTTTTTAATATAAACACTAATTTTAGTGTGAATTTTGAGTGCATAGTATGCATTTGGACTTTAAATAGACCCTATGAAAAATCAGTAATGCCTCAAACAAAAATAATCAGTAATATCCCAATTGTAAAAGAAAAAAAAATACAATTCGACGTGTTTTGGAAAAATCAAAATTGAAGTCAAAATTGAGCTTACAATCCATTTGAGTGCATGCTAGAATTTATGGAATATAAAATGATATTATGAAAAAGGTAATTTTTTCATTTTAGGGACATAGATGAATCTAGGATTTCATTCCAACGGGGCGAACGTATATTGGGTAAAAATTATTATTTCAAGAACATATATAATGACAAAATTTAATGAATATAAAATACATATAAAAAATTCTACATATATAATAAATAAAATTTAAATGTGGAACAAAGGAAGTTTAATTTTATTTTTCCAAATTTATAGTTTTCCATCATTTCAGTTTTGGGCTTCCACGTGTTATTACTTTGAAGAAAAAAGGGAGTGGGGAGGGTCTGGTCTGGTCCAAGTTTTTACAGTATCGATGCATTGCATTCTTCTCCAAACTCTGATACGGAGTATTATTATAAGAAAAAAAAAAAAAAAAAAAAAACTCTGATTATTATTAATGTATTAAGATGCTGACTACTGACATTACTTTATTCGATTTGATAAAAGAAAGTGTATATGTGTACAACCCCACTTCAATTCCTATGATCTTACGACAGAAATATTCAAAATCACTATTTGAAAAAATATAGTATTGTATTTTACCCAATAAATGTATTTTGTTTTGTCGAATTATGTCCAATTATAATTGGAACGCTATTCTTAAATTTGATTGTATTTATCGGGGGACTTGACATATATTGCCTACTATCATTTGCCTTCAATAAATTTGAGGAAAGGTTCGTAATTACGAGTAAAAATGGAAATTTTGTAAATAAATTTATTCTCAATTTATTTTTGGAGATAAAAAACGTTCACAAATAAATAAATGAATCTTACAATACCCCATTTTATCCATTCTTCAATAAAAAGATTGTTTTAATTAAATCATGTGTCCAACCATAAAGATGTAGATTTATGAATGAAGAGATTAATAAATTAATGTATGAGAACTTGGTAAAACAAGTTCAAGGGTGAAATGGTCTCACGGTGGATTATGTATTTTCCAAATTAATTGGTCCTTAAGCCAAAAATTGAGTACACAAAATAAAACAAGTTCAAGACTAAATAAAATATTAAACTTGTATAAGTATTGTGATATAATTGAATTGAAGTCTCAAAGATTTATGAATCACATAATATATGTAAATGAGGCCCGTCTCATATAAATTAAACAAAGAGAATGTAAAATGAGTAGGTTTTATATGAAAACGCTTCATAATAAATTTAACATGAATAAGTTTTAGAATATCATTAATATCATCAGGAATATCATTAAACCTGTCAGGGGTATCATTAAATTTTCTTGAACTCAAACTATTGATACCCCTGATAAAATTAATGATGCTCCCGATAAAATTAATAATACTTTAAAATTGTTTCATAATAAGCTTATCATGAACTATTTTCATATAATACTTTCCCATATAAAATATCAAGTAATATATTTGTGAGTCTCCTCTATTAATATTCAAGACTTACAAGTAGTGAAGTTCTAAGGTCACCTCAACTAAACAAATCATGTATTCAGATAACTTAAAAGCATTATGTAAGTACTAGATTATATCAAAACATAGAAAGTGAACTAAACTATCCCAATTCACCTACTTAATTAAAATATGAATAACGGTACTGAAGTCTATCTTGAATAATTAGATTCTTTCTCTAAGTACCTAAGTCACTATCCATTACAAATTTCACGGGACTACTACTGCACAAAGTGCAAGGCCCCATTTAGGTAAAGATTATAATAAATAGTGAAAAATATCCAATATAAATAAATATATAAGTTAATATTAGGGCCACCCCACCCCACCCCACCCCACCCCACCCAGCCTGATATAAGTATGCATGCAGATGGGCAGTCGGAAGGCTCCATCTATATATGGGGTATGCATGGTGGAATATATTTATTAGGAGTAAAGGAATTTATATATATAAAGATCCATCATCCACCCACCAAACAAAAGGGGCAATTAAACGGTTTAACCCGGGTCCACTTGCATTTTAGGATATGTCCTTTATTTGGACCCTACCATGTGACATGTTCAATCTCATCAAATGAAATATACAAATCAAGAGTGACTAAACCCATCGAGCCTACTATATATTGCAGAAAATAATAATCGATAATACAATGATAAAATTTAAATTTTCTTGAAACGGGTATATATATATATATATATTACTTGATGATTTTGTTTCGTATAAATAATTTATGTAAAGATTGATGTTTAACACAAATTAAAATAATAAAGTAAATGGTAGTTGTAGAAATAGTATGGTGGTCGACCACTGTACGGTTCTTGATGCTTCCGTTCCCTCATCAACACTAATTACTAGACTATATATTTTAATTAAGTTTATCTGTTTTGAGTTTAATTTGTTAATTTATTAATATATATTATTTATATAGTAATGCCATGATTATATTCTATGTGTATTGGTTTAATGATTTATAAGAACACAAAGAATATATATATATATATGTATAATTGCTTTTGAAGTGATTAATTGATTGAGATATTGCGCACAATTAATAATATAATGACTTACATTCATAAAAAGTTGGCTAAGTATAGAGTGAAACTGGTTTATACATGAATCACTCAAGGGTATTAATTGTTTTCATTGAAGAGTATTAGTTGTATTTACTGAAGAGTATTACTGATTTACACTAAAAAAGTCTTAGTTGTTCAGTGAAAATGAACTAAGACTGTTAAGTGTAAATCAGTAATACTATTCAGTGAAAACAACTAATACTCTTCAGTGAAAACAACTAATACCCTTCAGTGATTTATATATAATCCAATTTCACTCTATACATACTCTAAAAAGTTAAGAATAAACTTAATTCATGTTGTGAGTAGGATTCTTTCCTTATATATATAAATTATTACCAGTGTCAGACCTGAATTTTGCGAATTTGTAAAAATAAATAGAAAATGATTTTTTTTTTGAAAAAATATATTTTGTTGTTTAATTATATTTACAAAAAATGAGTTGTTATTAAATACCCAATGATGTAAATAAGTATTATTTTCTTTAATACTATATAAATTATAATAATACACTAATAAAACAACAATTTTTTTATCTTGACTTAATAAAAACAATTTATGGATGATTTAATAATTGTTACATTAAAATAAGTTAAATACAATTTATGTAACGTAGTTTTCAGAGTATGAAGTTTCTTTTATTTATAAAAATGCACATTAATAAGAAAATCATGAAAATCATACACACACAGTTTGACAGATATGCGTACTCTATTAATACGTACATAATATAATTACGATAAGTTTCTACTATTGTTAATTTTTGTTTTGAAGCATAGACGCTTTTAAAAGGAAATTATATAGCGACAAGCGTCACCTCATTCAATATTAACACAATTAATTATAAAATGTTGTATTTATATTTTAAATTATGTAGTATCTATTTTTTTATCTATAAAATATTTATATGATATTTTTTTTTTTTTTTTTTTTTTTTAACATTGGATTCTTAAGGAACTGACTCCAATAAAACTTATTTGTATTGTATTGCACATTTGCAGGGTACAACCATTTAACTTTGAAGTAAATTAAGGTGACCATAAGAAACAAATGTTTTACCTAAGAGGATTTTCTTATAGTATAATAATCAGAAAATGTACTATTTTTGCCACCCACCCTAGTGTGGGAGCAGAGCAAGTATATACCAATATTTTTCTATTCATGTGATCATTGGTAGTTACGTATCTTAGTCGCCGTACCTTTTAAAAAACATGTGAGAGAAAACGACACTAACTAATTAATAATTTAAAACTCAATTTGTCTACATTAGTTTGACGTAATGCTAGCTAATTATATCAAGATAAGAATATGAACCTAGCATTCATGACTTTAAATGGCAAGGTATTATCCTAATCTTGACTTATGGTTCTGATTGTATCAGATTCCAATTTAAAGTAGTTTCACTGTTAAAATTAATATTTTATAGTAAAATGATTAATATTTTTCAATTAATACTTTTTAATGAATTAACTAAAACTATTCAAACAAATTATAGGTGGAATTGATTCAAATCAAGCTTTGCCCAAACCTAATTAGGCACTTCCCATTATAATGTGAAAATTATTTTATCTTCCCACGTATTATTTTATATAGTTTAAAATATAGCCCCAATATTTAACAAAAAAAATCCCAAAAATATGATATCCATTGATAATCATATTCCAAGTGGAATCATAAATTTCCATATATGTCTTTGTTTGATCTCATATTTTATTTTATAAGTGGCACCAAACAAAGTAAAATATGAATGACGACGAGTTGAAACATTACTCTACATATTTCTCCTAATTAACGATTATAATTACCATAATTTACATTTTTTCATCATAATGTATATAAATTTCGGAGGTTTATCATGCAGTGTAATTTACTCCACTCAACATACATATTAAGGAATGAATAAGTTTTTAGGAATAAATTTTTTTTTTTGTTTAAAATTAGGGATGTTAAACGAGCCGCGGGCTGACGGGTTAACTCGTTTAACCCTAAACCGCACAGGGCTAGGTTCGAGGGGTCTAATGGACCGATTAAAACCCGGGCTTTTTTGGCCCGGACCGGTTAGCCCGCGGGCTAAACGGGCTAGCCCGCCGGTTTACCAGGCTGGCCAGTTAGCCCGGATTCTTTTTTATTTTTTTATATTTTTTCAACTATTATATACCTGTTGTTACTATTACTTCATTTATTTACATTCTAATAGTTTTTTTTTAGTAAAGATTCATCTTTATTTTGCCAGATTATGATAACTTTCTTTGCTTGAATTATGTAAACATCCCTTTAATTGTGGTGAGTACTTTACAATTTTGTGTGTGTTTTGTAGTCCCTTTAATAGGTTCTGAATAGCTTGTTTTTTTATATTATTTAGTTATTTTAACTTTTTTTTTATTAAATGTATCAATTATGAACTTTATGAATAATTTTTTAACAATTACAAATCTATATTTTATATTAAATGTATCAATTTTGAATTTTTTAGTTTAAATGGTAGCGTATTACAATTACAAATCTATATTTTATATTAATTTTTTTTTTCCGAAGCCCGTTAGTAGCCCGTTTAGCCCGCGGACCGCTAGGGTTAGGGTTAGGTTTCGAGTGTTAGTGAACCGATTAAAATGAACCGATAAGGCCCGAAACCGTTTAGGCCCGTAGCCCTGTAGGGCTGGCCCTATAGGGTTAGGGTCAGCCCGTTTAACATCCCTATTTAAAATAAAGAAATGAGATGAATTGTTTGTATATATCGGCCTAAAAATAATAAATTTTCATGTAAATTTGTGGATATTATGCAGGTGGAGTTTAGGGGAGTGTTTCTATTTTAATTTGGTGTGTGAAAATAATTTTGAAATGTCTAGATAAAATAAATACTCCTTACATCCCAAAAAATATGCTCGTTTTTGTCAATAATTTTTTCACAATAACTTAATTATTTTATATGTTATTAATTTTACACTCACAAAGTATTTAATTTATAGATGGACCATACAATATCTTAAATATTTTTACTTTATTTTTTTATCTACGTTTTCTTTTAAATCTGTCCAAAATAAACAAGAGTATGTATAGAGTGAAATTAGTTCATATTTGAGTCATTGAAGGGTATTATTTGGTTTCACTGAAAAGTATTAGTTGTTATTACTGAAGAATCTTAATTTATATTCAGTAAACAACTTATACTCTTTAGTGAAAACAACTAATACCATTCAATGAAAACAATTAATACTCTTTAATTAAAATAACTAATACCCTTCAATGGTTCATACATGAACCATTTTCACTGTATACTTTATGAATAAACAAACATAATTTTTAGAACTGATCAGGAGTATATAATACTCACAAGATGGAGGAAGTTGATAGTAAACAAGATTAGAATTAGTCGGCAACTTGATACTCTAACTTCAGTTTTATTTGGAGGGGTGTTGGGTTAGATATAAGATTCCATAGTCGCACCCTTTAAACCCTCAAATTCTAACTGCAAGCATACCTACTAATTACTACAAATCATTAAAGGGCATTAAAATTTACAATCAAGTGCTCCCCTAACCCCACATTTTGTGTAAAAAATGTAACAATTTTAGGTAAGCGTTGTCATTAGGCCAAGTTATCTATCAAGCCATCATTAGAACAACGCACATTAAGCCCACCACCATTTTATATAAACCTATTAGGTAGACTTGATAATATTCAATATTGAAAACACACACATATATAATTAGATCCCAATAATTCACGGAAATATATCATCAAAAAATATTCTTTTGTCGACCTTCTTTTCACTTGATGGAGATTATATTGAAAATAGAAAATATATACATCCTTAATTTTATTCATTATTAAAAAAATCAACTTTTTTCTATGCACTAAGTACCCTTTGGGTTAAAATTAATTTTTAAGAATGGAACCCAAAGTCACAAAAGGTGGTTGTCTCCAACTGATAGTTCATCATTATAAGTCTTCTTTGTCCTAAAAAAAAATAATCAACTTTGAGAAAACAATTATGGCAATTAATATTGCTTTAAAGAGTAGTTAATGGAAATGTTGACATCTGTAGTTTCTTGTTTAATTTTATTTATCATTTAAAAAAAAAAAAAAAAAAAAGAACAACTTGTGACAAGTTTGATATTGATGAGAGCATGTGAAGGATGCAAAATAGTCTCAACTGCTTGTTTGTTTGACAGATTACCTAAGTTTGAGAGTGAGAAGTAGCCAATTTCTTGTTCTTATGCCTATCTCACTTTGGTGTGAAAATTTACTTCTTTCTAACAACTACCACAAAAAAGGAAACAAAATTATATTAAGGAAGGACATAATTTGTCATCATTTACTCAATTTTATATATAGAAAGGAATCGTGTACAACGAGCTATTTTTCTCATACCGAGTATTAATATCTTGGGAGTTTTCCTTGTCTATTAATTAAAATTGTCTCAATGAAAGCTACTTAACACTCAAACCAGACGTTAAATGCGAGAAAAGTAAAGAGAAAAAAAGAAAAGAAAAGAAAAATGTTGCATGTATTTTAATTTACAACAATGTCACTAAAAAAATTAATTTTATTATCGCACATATAATACTATTACTAAACAACTCATTAAAATATTAATTAATGTAAAAAACAAATGAACAATCGAGTCCTGGAAAAAGTACTAACTAATTGAATAAATAAATTGAAAGTTTTCTAATAAAACATTTAATTATATAACTATACATCAAACTCATACCAAAAACTGTTGCTTTTAATAATAAAGTTCTCTTTCTCAAACATCAAACTCTTGAGACTTTTAATTTATTTAATTGAATTTATCCTCCTTTGCTCCGTGATTATTCGAATATTTGTTTTATACGTTAGATCCAAAGTTATTGCATACTTAAAAATAACTTGATTTATTTATATACTTAAAAAAAATACATATTTATTTATATGCTATTATTTTATTAAAAAAATTCATTATTTTTAGTGTGCTTATAATTTTGGGATGAATGAGAATTTTTTTAATTAAATGCTCCCTTAGTCCATCAAAACTGTGTCCCATTAGTTGAGCACAAATTTTAAAGAAAAAAATAGATAAAGTAAGGATAAAATATGAATAAAATAATTATTTGTAACTGTAAAATTAAAATGATTATTAACAAATATATACATTTTTTATGGACAAATAAATAAAGTAAGAGAATATACTTTTGGTAGACAGAGGAGAATTAGGTAGTAGTGAATAGGTAATTCTCGTTTTTAAATACAAGTATATATTAGAATTTGTTAGAAATATAGTTTGTAATAAAAAAAAAAATTAAAAATCGACATTCAGATGCACGTGCCAACTCACGTGCCACAGTAGGCTTCAGGCATCGAAGGCTGTCGTTAGGTCAACGTAAGGACAAAACGGCCGCATCTTACTTTGACGCAATGTCGTGATGGCAATCTCGCAAATAACCCCAACATCACGGTGGATTCCGACGGCGACCTTAACCATGAAATGCGCCCCGCCATAAATCGCATTACCTCACCCACGCGCTACAACTCACGCGCCATTGAACGCTTCGATTATTGCGCTGTTGCACGCTGTAAAGTGGGGGGACACCCCCCTCCCTAATGAAAGCGAGTGGGGACAGCGCGTGGGGGATTTTTAATGGATAATTTTTTGCTCTTTTTACTATGGGGACTATGATTCTTTAACTGAAATTACATCATGATTTCAGACTTAAAATTCTTCTTGCAGACTGTCCAACATGTGAGACATTATTGTTAGAGCCACTCTGAAATAACTTTTGCCACTCTCCTACCTTGGAATTTGACAGTTTTATCCTTGAGTTGAGGTTAACTGTTTTGTGGTAGGTAATAACGCATTTAAAGCATAATTTAATTAGTATTGACTATTTGTCTTTTAATTTCATTATTTCATATACATAACGTGATTCTTGGAATATAATCAAATCAAACAATTTTCTTTTTGATGGATGTGATCTAGTTTTGTTTTTCAATAATTAAACTTGACTCCATTTATTTTTCTTTCCTTTTAAATTCAATTTTTAGAATATGTAGCGATGATCGAGATGAAAAATAATTGACTAATGCACCACAAGTCTAATTAATTAGGTCACATATTAAATTAAATTTATGCGGCGACTCCAATCCACTCGTTCTTTTGTGTGTTAATAAAAATATGCTTAATTATTCATTGTTTAAAATAAATTAAAGAATATTTAGACGGTACTTCGAAAGTTTCCATTTCTATAAACAAGAAAATATTAATCACAAGAACATAAAACACTAAAAATGTCATTCACAAAATTAAGAACTACAAAAATGATGCATGTGCGACAACAAAAAAATTTCCACTTTTGATACTAATTTACTCTTGAAATTGTTCATAAAAATATTCTCAACTCCAAATAGGAACATAGATCCTTTCAATTTTTGTGCGTAAAATCCTTGTAAATTTTAGAGAGAAAGACATAAAATACATGAATTCACGCGTTTGTATTCTCATTTGTTCATGTACTCTGTTTAAAATTTATAAAAAAAAATTATATAAATAAAATGCAGAGGATCCATTTCCCACCAGATACTTTTATGCTGTTGATAATATGATTTACTTTCCTTAAAAAAACTTACTTTCCTAAACCTTATCCGTGAAAAAATAATAATTACAGGAACAAGGGCTTTTGCGTCATTTTGAGAGAGTGGCGTCAAACTTGAGCTGTAAAAAATGAAATGGTAAATAGTGGGGAGAGAGAGAGGGAGCGTGAAGAGAATAAGAGGAGAGTGGTGCCAGTGGAAATGGTGTGGCGGGGTAGTGAGAACTGAGAAGCTTTTCCTTTTCAGTTTGCTTTAAAAAAAGGAGACACACATTTCTCCCTGCCCTGCAGATTCTTCTTCTACTCACTTGTTAACATCATAATTCCCCCCCTTTCTCCAAACCTCTCTTCTTCACGAACCTAAAATATGCTCAATCTCTCCTTCTTCTGATACTTCTCTCAATTGTCCGGTTATAATCTTTTGTAAGTACATTCTTCATCTCTGGTGTTTAGATTCTTTCCTTCTCTAGATCAGCTTTTTGCTTTCTGTTACTGAATTTTTGTTGTCTCTTTGCTGTAATTATTTGATTGCATTTTAATGCATGTTCTAAGGCATGTATTAATATAATTAGAAGCAAGATTGTGATTAAACAGTTGGGATTTTCTTATAATTTAATTATATGGTGATGTTTTGCTCTAAAAATTTAATCTTTGGTATCAGTAGATCATCAACTGTTCTGCATGAGATCAATAAGCAATTCCTTTTCTGAAAAATCTTGAAATGTAAAAGAAATTGATGTGTGGAAGATATAGTGCCTTTTCTGGAAGAAGGGGGACTTTCTTTTTCATTTTAGGTTTCCTCATTTTGTTTGTTCATTTCCCTTAGTCATGAGATCATGCTTTCCCTATTAGAAAAGCATATACCAGCCTTATTTTTTGCACTTTAAAGCCCTTTTTCAATTTTAAATTTCCTCTTTTTCTCAATTTAGAGCTTAGGTTGCCCCCTCTTCCCAGTTTTTGTCTAAATCTTTATCTGTAAATTACCTGCATTTAAAAAAGAAAATGTGACAGCATGTATATTTTTATCCAATAATTAGTTTTAGTGCTAGATTCCTCAATTTGTGTATTCCTAAAAAAGACACAAATTGGGATCATACTATGGTTTGATCTTGGTTGGATTATTAAATCCTCTCTTCTATGAATCATCAGAAATAATATCGGGGCGATGACGAGGGTTAGTCCTGAATTCGGAGACGAGGTCCAGGCCGTTTGGACCGTTTCTGCAGATGTGAGCTTTCAGACCAATCAGTTTCCCAAATACAAGTTGGGTCCTAATAATGAAATTTTAGATGAGATCAAAGAGGACAGCAAGGGTCCGCCCCTGAAGGAGGTCGTTGTCGAGGAAATAAACCAGCTAACCGAACAGCATAAGCGTCTATCCGTTCGGGACCTGGCCAGCAAATTCGACAAGAGCTTAGCTGCTGCAGCAAAGTTGTCCGAGGAGGTCATTTTTAATGCTGATGTTTAATTTTCCATATGAAAAAATCGGGCAAAATGTTACGGTTTAAGTGATGAAAATCGTGAAGTAGTTTATGTTGGATTTCAGGCCAAACTTAAGGAGGTGGCGTCTTTGGACGGACACGTGCTTCTGAAGAAGCTTAGGGATGCGTTGGAATATTTGAAAGGGCGATTGGCGGGTCGAAATAAGGAAGATGTTGAGAAAGCTATTTCATTGGTCGGTCTTTCGCGTTAATTAGTTTTTTGATCCTAATATGATTTGGCTCGATTTACTTGATTTCATAATCTTATGTTGGCTGCTATATTCTTCAGGTGGAGGCCTTGGCTGTGAAATTGACTCAAAAAGAAGGCGAGCTAATTCAAGAGAAGTTCGAAGTGAAAAAGCTAGTGAACTTTCTTAAGCAGGTTTTGTAACTTAATCTCTTTCTGTATATATAATATACTAAAAGCTTTTATCCTTGCAATATTTGAAACCGACTTATTTGGTTCGTTTTTCAGGCTTCCGAAGATGCTAAAAAGTTGGTAAATCAAGAAAAGTCTTTTGCTTGTGCTGAAATAGAGAGTGCAAGAGCTGTCGTGCAAAGGATCGGAGATGCCCTCGATGAACAAGAAAGAAACCAAAGTTCTGGGAAGCAGCAGGTAGCTTTAGTCTATATGTCTATAATAACATACATGAATACAACTAAAATGTCAACTGTGCCCTTTGCTGAAAAAGCATTTTGTTCTCTTTGTTTTCTAAATGAAAGAATTTTGACCGGAGATATTTTGGTGAAAGGAATTGGAGGAACTAATTGAAGAGGTTCAAGAGGCCAGAAGAATTAAACTAATGCATCAGCCTAGGAAGGTGGGTCCAGACTGTTTTGTTGTGTTTGTAATTGGAATGGTTGTTTTGAATTGCAACATTTTGCATGCATTTTATTGCTACTGTAAATCGGATGTCTTCAAGCCTTGATATGTTAAAAATAACTTAAAAATCAACCAAAAGGAAGCTAAGTTTTTTTAAAAGTACTTAAAATATAGTTCAATGAATTTTGTTTTTACAAATGAATATTTAGGCTCCAATAATTGTGATTAATGTATGCTGAAGTTCCTTGCAACTAAAACCTAAGGTATAAGTGTACAACTTCTTTTTCCACAAACTTCTCCGACTCAAGTGTGTCGTTATAAGGCTTGCCTTGAGTTGGTCAACTCCCATTGTATTTGCAACTTTAGCACTCTTTATCTCAATCATTATACTTATTTGTAGGTTGCTGACATGGAACATGAACTTCGAGATCTGAGGCTTCAAATTAGAGAGAAGTGTACTATCTCAGTAAAGCTTCAAAATGAGGTATGATACTTATTTATTTCATAAATATTTTTCAAATAATAATAGCGATATGGAGTTTATGATCTTAAGCACATTTACGTGTGCCCCATCTTTCTTCTTTTATTATTCTCTTCTTTTTGCAGACTTTATCGTCCTGAATTTATGTTTACGTGATATATAGTTTTTGTGCTCTATCCTAATGACATTTGGGAATTATTTTCTCACTATTTTACAGCTGGAAATGAGCATGAAGTCTGACGTATATTCATCTCGACTTTATGAGATAAATGGCCCTGAGAAGTTAGGTTCTATTTTAAAGATTCAATTATGTTCAGACGAAGCAATAGAGCTTGCAAAATGTACGATCCAATGGTATCGATTGTCATCTCAATGCAGCCGCAGGGAACCTATTATAGGTATCAATTCTCATTTTATGTCACAATTTAAACTTGTACATATCTATACGTTTAAGACTGTCTACATTGATTCATACACATTTCGCTACAGTTTCTTCTACATTAATCTTATTCCATCCGCTTTCTGATGCTAGGTGCGAACAAGTGCGTTTATGCTCCTGAGCCAATTGATGTGGGGCGAGTTCTGCAAGCAGATATAGCTTCAAATGGTCTAAAGGTTACACTAACAACTGATGGCCCTATTGAGCAAGGTAGGCAAATATTGGGTGTAAGTTTTATAAGATAAAAAACTTCTGGATAATTCATTATCCCATTAGTCTTTTGATGTTTTATGTCGGAAAATATTATGCTTATTTTGTGTTATAAAATTGAGTTGTATATAATTTTTATTTTTTCTTTTACAGCTTTGGACTTGGGAAGTTATGTGGAGACACTTTTGCGGAAGCCAAACTACGACTTCAGCGTATGTCACCTTATGATTTGTGTTTTATGCGATTCTTGAAGCTTTAAATCATCGACAATTCATGTTTATGGACAAATGGACTAAATTTCTCCTAATAGAAAGAGCAAGAGAATGTAGATGCTATTTTATACCCTTGTTCATGAACTAATGTATTAAATGAAATTTACCATTTTGTACGAAAATCAATCTTGAAAATATTCGTGACCTAATCCTAGTAATTTCAATGTTACAGGTAGTTATCTCCCAAATGAATGGAAGGAATTACTCGTCGCATTCTTCTCACGTGTTTCATATTGGGAAAACAAGGATAAAGCTCAGTCGAGGATGGATCACAAAGGGCAGAGAATCTTACTCCAAGTCCATGCAGGTATTATTATAAATTCCTTTTTTGCCATCCTTAATGTCATCATGTCGACATTTCTAGTTACCTTCTTTTCCACAACACGTGTCATCTTTTCCGATCTTTAATCTTTGCATGGGTCTTACGTAAAATAGTTTTAACGTATCATAACTATCACTTTATAGTAAAACAACTTGTGTACATAAGACTTTTTCGTAATCTATATAGCGGTTTATAGCATTACATAATAAGAGATTATAACTACATTTTATATAATGATTCTGAAAATATGATATTTGTTTCTAGCTATATGGATTCAGAGGAGGCGGCAACTCTGCTGCGAAGTCGCTCTTTTGGCAGGCTCGGAAAGGGCAATCCTTCGTGCTTCTTTTTGACTCGGAGAGGGAACGAAACGGGGCCCTCACTCTTGCCCGAAAATACGCCTTTGACTGCAACGTAAGTACCTAAAATCGACAATCTTTGTCCGTATATTCTGTCTGTTGCTCGTATTTCGTGGATTCTGATAAGGAAGGTCGTAAAATGGCAGGTCTTTCTTGCTGGTCCAGATGACGACGCTTTGATGTAAAGACTGACATGTTAGGTTTTGGACTAATGGTAGGAGTTGTTTCAAGTGTGAGGCATTTTGATTATGTGTTTGGTGTGTGGAGATGAAGATGATGATGATTTGGTGTGATTCTTATATTGGTTCTAGGCATAGTTTTTGGTTTGCCTAACTCATTGGTTGTAATAGCTTTTATTTCTTTTGCTAATCATTCAATGGTTCTTTCAGCTGAGTCGTAGTAGTATTTCCTCAAAAAATAAAAAGAAACGCATATGTTTATTGCAATCAAGCCACCAATATATTAAGCAATATGATTATTATAAATAAATAATTAAATTGTTAAAGTTGTATTACATACTCCCTCCCTCCGTCTACGATAATAGACATAATTTTTTTTTTTGAAATGTTTCATTACATAAGCTTGTTTTGCATTTTAATGAGTATTAATTACAATTTTTTTTTAAAATTTCCCTATTTAATTTTATAAAGTGCGTACGTTGATTTCATAATTTTATTTGAATGAGGATAAAAGGAAAAAATTATTATAAATTAATGAGTTAATTATGACATTTATATAAACATTAAGTGCAGAAAGAAATTTGACTATTATTGTTGGGTGGAGATAATATAATAATATCCAAACTAAGTGATGCTTTTATAGTATCTTTTCATTTTCCAATGATGGATGGTGTTGTTTTTCTTTTACAAAAAAATCAATATAATATCATAAAATGATGTCTCATTTTATTTATATTTATTTATTGGAGTATAAATAGTCATTATTTTATCAACTTTTTTTTATCAGCAAATGAGTTATTTTATTAGCTCAAAACTTGAGGGTATAAGAGATACCCTCATTTACACATCACAAATATTTAAATGTTTGACAATAAACCACAACCGAACGGATTTAGATCTCAATGATACAATTCAAACTCCTAAACCAATTCCTAAAAACTCACACGATTTAATTTTAAGAAATCAGTCTGTAACCAGCTCCAAACCCTAATTTTAAGCTCCTCCACAATGTCCTCCGCAGGTGTTTTTAAGTTTTGAAAAACAACATTGTTCCTAGCTTTCCATAGTAGCCAGATTAAACATTCCCAAATACAGCCAAGTACAAGTTCCACTCTTTTTTCTTTAATGAGTTTGCTAAAGTGTATGAGATTCATAGAAGGTTTAGACGATAAGGCAGTCTTAACCCCTATCCACTCACAACACTTCATTCATACACTAAAGGAAATATCACATTAAAAAAAGAGCATGTCTAACTGTTTCTTTCTTTTCCTTGCAAAAGACACATTTCAAGTTGGGATCGCTTGTCAATATATATATATATATATATATATATATATATATATATATATATATATATATATATATATATATATATATTTGTAACTCCGAGATCGAAGGTAGTCTTTCCAGAATTGTTCTCCACACGTGCACCTTGACTTTGTTTGGTACCCATTTGTTCTAGATTATCTTGAATTCCTCTCTTTCCTCCTTCACCCCTGGATGGATCTTCCAAAATAGTCAATCATACATCAACTTCTATCTGAAATAAAACGAAATTAAAACCGTAAATTGATATTAACTTAACTTAACTATTACACAAAGCATAAATTAATAATTAAATTACCCAGAACTATTAGTAGATCTAATCATTCATATAATAATAGTCAAATAATCAACAATACAATTATGAATTAAAATAAATAATTAAAAAATGAATCTATCCTAATTAGAAAAGCTGCAAAAGAATGATCTCCTAAAGAAACTAAAATAAATGCAATTATTTGGAAATCAATAAAAAAATCAAATTATTATATATTTAAATAGAGTGAGGTATCCAAAATTATACTCCTATATTAAAATTTAGTGTTGGATAATCTTAAAAAATGTCAAATTATAATATATTTAAATTTAGTGTTGGATAATCTTAAAATGAGAACTAGTGTTGGATAATCTTAAAATGCTACTGAAGAATAATGACGGAACAATTAAATTAGATAACGTTCTTATAAGGCAGTAGACTTATATTTATTATACATACAAATGAAAAGAAAGAAACAAAAATGTGTTATGAACAAACTAATTAAATAGAAAAGGGAGGGGGAAGGTGATTGAGAAAGAGGGAGAAAATTGAGAAATATATAGAGAGAGAGAATTCGTGAGAGATCAGTTAAATTTTTATTTGTTTCATTCTTTGTTTCTTATACATTGTTTTCAGTTTTACAAGACCACACTAACAAAAAAGAAAAAGTGAGTGGGCTCTAAAGCATAAGATAGAAGCCTAAGAACTAGGTAAATAAAATCAAGTGGGCCAACCCCAACCAATAGTCTTGAAAAACTTTTTGAAGACCATATGATATAGATCTATTGATATTTGAATAACTCTATTTTATACTTGGCATATGATGCACTTACTCAATAATAGAGACTATTTACACAGAAAAAATATAATTTGATTACATTGCAAAATATTAACTTAAAATTGATTTTTAGTGTAAACTTTTTATTGTAATCCAACCAAACTTTTTAGTGAAATTAGCCTACACTTTTTAATGTAAATAACCCCAACTATTGTGTAAGTGCACCGTGCACCATGTGCATATGAGAGTGTGCCTTGAAATTATTATATTTCAGGATCTTAAATGCATTGTGTGCATTTTACAATTCAAATATATTTTTAAATAATTAGAGTTATTTTTACTGAACAACCAATGCTGATTATATTGAGCAGTATATGGTTGGACAATTGTCTATTTTATATATTTAACCACAAAAAACTTTGTAATATAAATATAAGTTTCTATTATCAATTTTTTTTAATTTTTTTTTTGGTCAGACAATCAAATTTTTTATTAAAACAACACTTTGACATGAGGAATGCTTACAGATAGTATCCTCACTGCCTACAAAGCACAGGTTTTACAAAACAACATTAGAAAACCAACCTAGGACACACAAGCCAATTACCTAAAATAGAGTTACAATGAATAACTTATTTTACCAACAACCAGCTCCATAATCTACCTCTAACTTCATCGAAGATGCTTGCCACCCCAAACTTCTTTCCTTCAAATATCGTTTTGTTTCTCGCCTTCTATAGTGCCCAAACAATACATTCCCAAACTGCAATCCCCAAGATCGATTCTTTCCTTTTTCGGAATAACCCCGAAAAAAGGAGGAAATGATCTCTAACCTTGTTTGGTAGCGCAGTCGGGATTCCGAACCAATCCACGCACTTGTCCCAAACCATAAGTGTATTCGGGCATCTAATAAAGAAGTTTTCTGCTGATTCACTTACATTTCCACATGCGACGCAACGCAAATCAACCTCCACGTTTAGGATTCCCCTTCGAGCTAGATTATCCTTAGTTGTAAGCCTATCGTGTATTAACCTCCAAGACGTGGCAACTACTTTAATAGGAACCGCCTTACACCAAATCTTCTCGAACTCCTCTCTTCTCCTTGTGCCCCAATTGGCAGCTACCTTCTTCAAGCATAGTTTGTGATACATAGATTTTGGCGTGTATTTGCCTTCCTTCTCCAGACTCCACGCCCAACTAACTTTTTCATCCTCCTTCAACCCGCACATATTCACTTTCGCAAGAAAATCATTAAAAACAGCAAATACTATTTCAAACAACTCTCTTCGCCAACTCCACTCCCATCTCCAAACCCCATCTACCAAAGACCCCATTTCCCTCACTCTCTTCTTCTTATCGCAAATTAACTGAAATAACCTCGAAAACTGACTCCTAAGCGACGTATCTTCCACCCAAACATCATTCCAAAAATTATTATTCCCCCGTCTCCTAATCTTTTAACAAGACTCCCACTAAACAAGTTTGTTCCTCCTCCCCCGGACCCAATACCTAAAACCTCCTTCCACCAACCCGAACACACCCCTCTGCCCTCACTACTCATGCCCCCCTCACTCACTCTCACTTTACCATGGATGAACTCTACTACCCTGACCCATAAATTCTCCCTATCCATTAGAAACCTCCACAACCACTTACCCATCAGCGCCTTATTAAAAGCCCCTAACTCCCTCATCCCCAAGCCCCCTAAATACCTAGGAGCACAAATAATATCTCAATTGATCCAAGCAGTTTTTCTCTCCTCCACTCTCCCACCAGAAAAAGTTTCTAAATAAGGAATTAAAATTATCGATAATCTTTTTAGGAAGGAAGTAGAAAGAGAGATGATAGATAGGTAGTGACGTCAGTACCACTTTTAGAATATTGATTCTGCCTCCAAGTGAAAGCTTTCTGTGCTCCAGCGATTTCAACCTCATTTTAACCTTGTGAACCAGATTTCCCCATTCCGCTATTCTTCTTCGATTAATACCCACCCGAATCCCTAAATAAGTAAAAGGGATTTCTTCCCTGACGCACCCAAGAGTGTTCGCCATTTGCTCCATTCTCTCCTCCTCCATGTTAATGCCAATAAGACTGCTTTTATTGAAGTTGATTTTCAGCCAGGATGCTAGTTCAAAATTCCTTAGGATGGCTTTAATGATCCACGCGTTCTCAGCCTTATCTGATGCCAAAAATATGGTATCGTCTGCATATTGTAATAACGGGACCTTTACCTTTTCCTTTCTGAGCACGACCGCTTCTAAGAGACCGTTTTGCACTGCCTTATTAACCATGATATTCAGCCCCTCGGCCACAATCAGGAACATGTATTGAGATAAAGGGTCTCCTTGACGCAACCCTCTTTCTAGTTTGAATTCACCACATGGGCTGCCGTTCACAAGTACATTTGCTGAAGCGGTCGATATGCATTCAAAAATCCAACTCCTCCATTTTTGGCTGAAATTGAGTTGTTCCATCATCTCCTCTAAGAAATTCCACTCCACCGAATCATAAGCCTTGGAAAAATCAATCTTGAAGAAAATTCTGCTAATTTTCGACCTCCTTGCCTCCTCAATAGCCTCATTAAGGACCACCACACCATCCTGAATCATCCTACCTCCCACAAACGCACTCTGATTCTCAGATATAATCTCGTCCATTACCTTGCTCAACCGACCAGCCAACACTTTAGCCAAAATTTTGTAGATGCTGCCTATCAAGGAAATAGGCCTATAATATCCCAATTGGTGCGCATCTTCTTTTTTTTGGTATAAGGACGATGAATGAAGAATTGATGCCCCTAACCAGTTTGCCATTGCGATGGAATTTATCGAACATCTGCAAGATATCCCCTTTAATAACCTCCCAACATTCTTTTATAAAATGGAAGTTGAACTCGTCGAGCCCAACTCTCACAATTACCAATCGCTTCTCTGATTTCTTGTTCCAAAAAGGGAGCTATGAGCATAAAGTTGTCTAACTCCGACAGCTTGTTTAGTGCAAAACCTGCAGATAACTTTGGGCGTATACTCCTTCGTGACGAATAATGATGTTCAAAGAAGCTTTTAACACCCTTCTTCACTTTTGCCACCTCTTCTACCCACTCCTCTCCCAGTTGCATACCAACAATTTCATTGGCCTTCCTTCTTTGATTTATATATCTGTGAAAAAAACTAGAATTCAAGTCCCCATCTTTAAGCTAATTGATCCTCGCCTTTTGAGCAGCCAAACTATGTTTCCAATTGAGGTTTTTGAATAACTCCGTGGTAACACATCTTCTTCTTTCCGCCTCTTCATCCTCTAGGCCGAACACATCATCAAACAAGTTGAGTTGGTGAATCTTAGGTTTTAGATTTCCTATATTCTTCTTCAAGAGTCCAAACACCTCTCTATTCCAGCATCTCAGACCCTCCTTTACAGCTTTAAGTTTCTCTTTTACTACGAAATCTGCCCGACCCTCGATGTTCGAGCCGCTCCAGATCTTTATCACTGTCTCCTTGAATTCCGGGTAACTGATCCAAACATTAACGAATCTAAACGGCCTTGGACCCCAATCAACTGAGTTAATATCAAGAATCAATGGGCAATGATCCGAAATAGACCTCGGGAGGCCTTTTTGGCAAGAATTGGGCCATTTCACCAACCATTTGTCATTTACCAAAAATCTGTCAAGCCTGCTTTTGCACTTGCCATTCGGACGGTACCAAGTATAGTTTTGCCCGTGTAATGGTAAATCAACCATTTCCGAATTCGTGATGAATTCATCAAAGGCTCTAATGTCTCCCCAGCTTATAGCCTCGCTCGAACCTGCTCTTTCGAACTCGAATCGTATCGAGTTGAAATCTCCTGCAATACAAATACATGTCTCCCTATTCAGTTGAATTATCAACAGTAATCTATCCCAAAGATTTCTCCTATCTTCCAACAATAGTGGGGCATACACATTCACTAAACATCAGCTAATTCCCTCTGAACCCCATTTTCCATTGACAACTACCGCCCCCTCCATGTGCCACCAGCTAGAACATACCAAACTATTCACATTCCAAAGAGTAATGATTCCACTCGATCTCCCATTTGCCTCCCTAGCCGCCCACCCACAATTATTATTTCCCCAGATGGCAAAACATACATTCTCATTTACTACTTCTAGCTTTGATTCTTGAATAAAAACAACATCAATTTTAAAAGTGCTCGTCATACCTTGTAACTCCTTTTTCTTCACCCTACTTCCTGCCCCTCTGATATTAAATGATAAGATCTTCATTAATCAACCACTTGTATAGACTCCTTACCCATGGCTGCATTCTCACCCGCTCTATCCTCCATCCTGGCTAATTCTCCAATCATCGCTTGATCATCCCCTTCCAACCCGATTTTCTTGCCAATTTCCCAGATTTTTTGTGGCCCTTCCTGCTCTATTATCAAATTGATTAAGTATTTAATCAAAGAGCTTTATATGAATTCATATGAAAAAAAATCAGTATTCAATATTATCAATATTACTTATTGTTGATACTATTAAACAAAAATATGATATCTTTTACTTTGATTCTTGATATTTCTGATATAAATCTTAATATTCTTGGTCAAATATTTGATACTTTAAAATTTGCAAAACTGATTCATGATAATCATATTATGAAATATTTTCTTATAAAATGTGTAATGAAAAAATTTGACTACTATACTCTAAATTGAGATTTAAAATATGCTAAAGGTTATGCATCATTATGAAAATCAGATACCAACTGATATCATCTTATATATTTATATTTTATAAATCTTGAAACTTATTCCTCTAATTTATCATTAACATTCTTATAATTAATACTTTATTTTTCTAAATTTTATCTTTTTTATACAGTTATAATAAATGTATGCTCCAAGTCATAATAAAATATAAAAACGCACTCGAACAGTTTGGAAGATATTGTTGGAAAGCTATTAAAACTTAATACGAAATATTATTTATTTTATTTATAAATATAGGTTTATTTACAGATTCAACGAATGTAGGAAGCAATTAATCAACAAAGATAAAATTATTTAATACACACTTTGGAGATAATTATGCACAGAATATATTTACTTAAAACATTATTTTTCAAAAAGGGAAACCTAATTAACCAATTAAATAATTAGCATATTGGTATTTCTTTTGGGACAGAGTAATAATATTATATAGTCAAGACGAAATTCGTACTGCAACGGTAACTTTTCCTCGCCCCAACGGCTACAACGTAGCACTGCCAGCGCACTTGGCTTATTAAGAATTTTATAGGCACCGTTGGATCAACTTTCATCGAACGGCTGTGGTTTCAAGGGAATTAGACCGTTGGGGATGAATCGGCGCCTTCTACAGCTTTAAAGAAGGCGTCACTTTCACCCAATTCGAAATTACCTGTGTTCTTCGTGGAGGCCTAGTGAGAGAGAGAGAGAGAGGGAAAGGGAGAGGGAGAATAATTGAAGAGGGTTTCGAATTTTTAAGCGATTTCTCAACAATGGCTTCAAGACATGTTGCCCAACAGCAGAACAGAGGTATTGTATTAGAAGATCTTTTTCGTCTGTTTTTAGGGTTGGGATTTTGATTATATCAAGGTTTCGTTCTAATTAGATATGGGCAATTGGGTATACTGATTTTTGAAGTTATGGGTTTCAGCATTTCTTTAATTTTCTTGATTCAATTTCATTTGAATGATGGGATTTTTTTTATTAATCAGATAATGGGTTTTTGGGTTTTTTATTATTTTGATGATGTTTCTGGGTTTAAGCGTTCATAATCTTCAATTTTCTTGATCCTTGATGTAATTCATGCGAATGAGATTGAAATTGATGATATATGTGAAATCGCCCATCTTTATCTGTTTCTTTCTGGTGTAAATACAATTAAGATTAAGCCATGCTCTTGATTCTTTTTTTGATTTAGCCATGTTCTTGTGGATGTTTATGTATCAATAATTCGAACTTCTTTAAATTTATTTGCCCCCAATATAATATGATTACTCGAGATACTTATCCCCTTTTTGCAATCTCAAGTAATTTGTCAAGATCCCAACAAATCACATCATTTCACAATATCTTGAACTTAATTTGTGGACTAATTTTTCATCTAATCAATAGGAGAGGCAGCAGTCCCTGGGGCCAATAAGCAGAAGAACATGGGGGCAGAGAGAAAGAGCCGCCGTGCCCTAGGAGACATCGGTAATATGGTCACCATTCGTGGTGTCGACGGCAAGCCGCTACCGCAGGTTTCTCGACCTGTAACGAGGGGCTTTTGTGCCAAGCTATTGGCTAATGCAGAGGCTGCAGCCGCCGAGAAGAACAAGAGTTTATTGGCTGCAAACGGCAAGGGCCCCATTGTAGTCGACGGAGCTCGACCCGAGAAGAAAGCTGCGGTTCGAAACCCCGTTCAGAAGAAAGTTGTGGTTAAACCTAAGCCAGAGGAGGTTATAGAGATCAGTCCTGATACTGAAGAAGTTGTGGAGAAGGAGAAGTTGAAGGAAAAGGTTGGAGAGAAGTCGAGGAAGAAAAAAGCCCCATCTTTTACATCAACCCTAACTGCTAGAAGCAAGGTTGGTATACTTCTTTAAGTTCTTTTAAGTATTGAAGATGTATATTTTGTATTTATGATTTATGTTTAATTTTGTAGGCTGCTTGTGGGCTGAGTAATAGGCCAAAGATAGTTGATATTGATGCTGCTGATGCTAATAATGATTTGGCTGTTGTTGAATATGTGGAAGAAATTTACAAGTACTACAAATCAGCTGAGGTAATAAGAATCTTGATTTCTAACTTTGATGTTTTATGCAATTTAGTTTGTTAACAATCTTGGGTACTAATTTGTTATCATATAATTGATGCAGAATGAGGGGAGGACTCATGATTATATGGACTCACAGCCCGACATCAACGTGAAAATGAGGGCGATTCTGATCGATTGGTTGGTCCAAGTTCATTACAAATTTGAGCTTACCCCCGAGACCCTTTACCTAACCATCAACATCGTTGATCGCTACCTCGCAACGAAGGCCACATCGCGAAAGGAGCTGCAATTGGTTGGAATAAGCGCGATGCTAGTGGCCTCTAAATACGAAGAGATTTGGGCCCCCGAGGTGAACGACTTGGTGTGCATTTCGGACAGATGTTACTCCAATAAGCAAGTCTTGGTTATGGAGAAACAGATTCTCGGTGCTTTGGAATGGAACTTAACCGTCCCGACTCTGTACGTGTTCCTCGTCCGTTTCATCAAGGCGTCCATGACGGCATCAGACGTGAGTGTTGTTTAGTAACCAATTCTTGAAATTTAGATCAGTTCTTCAATCCTCATAAGGCTAATTGGATGGGATATTATTGATTGCAGGTTGAGAATATGGTGTACTTTTTGGCAGAGCTTGGGATGATGAATTACTCATCAACAATCATGTATAGTCCATCTATGATTGCTGCCTCAGCAGTCTACGCGGCTCGGTGCACACTGAAGCAAGCGCCGTTCTGGAACGAGACGCTAAAGTCCCACACGGGGTTCTCCGAAGAGCAGCTAATGTGAGTGTTTTTGCTATTGAAGCATTTTCTTGATTGATATAAGGAGATTGTTATTCAACCTTTTGTTTGTTTTGAATCTCAGTGACTGTGCTAAGCAGCTGGTGAACTTCCATTCGGTGGCGGGGGACAATCTTCGCGGGATTCATCGAAAGTATTCGAGCTCTGAACGAGGCGGGGTGGCGCTCCTACCACCAGCGGAGTCCCTTATGGCGCCTAAAGCTGCTTATTAAGATCTTTGATACATTATTTTGATCTGGGAATTCTGGTTGTTTTTATTCTTTGTTCTCTTTGAAGTTCCTATTCAAAGAGTACTCTATCTTGTTTTAGAAATTTTATACTTTTAAACAAGAATATGATGATGAAGGGCACATTAATGATGCTTTTTTATTTTGATCTCTGTTCAAATATATTTGATAGATAGATAGCCATATATTTTTTCCTGTTAACCGTTGTTGAGTTAATTGCATCAAGGTGAATATATATATATATTACCATAATCCTGCAGAAAATATACCAATTTCATGAATATTACTTGCTGCAAGGACTAAATTCATCTGATAGAACATTATGTGTAGATAAAACAAGAGCGTAGACTTTTGAATAATTTCAAACTGACACCAGTCATTTTCCTTATATAAATATAAATCTTCAAAAAAAAAAAAAAAGTACTTTTATTGCCTTAGGTGGAAAAGATGGGGATTTGTCAAATATCCCCACCAAATTATCCAGAACAATCCATAATCGTTTGCATTCGGTAAAATTCGATTTGATTAATTTGGTTCATTCGGTACAGATAAATCCACTGCAACAATCATTAATTAATATAGAATGATCAATTTGTAGCCGCAGTGTGGGAGTTTTATCCACTGGTCCTCCCACCTAATGGGCCGCTGAGTCACCATGATTTACCTCCTCCACCAATCCTGTCGGGCCAGGGGGTGGGGGCCCTGGGGGCGAGGGCTTCGCCTTTTTTGCTATAAGAATGATCAATTTGTATCCACATAGGACAAGATTTTGGGATTGGAGAATATACTCTTTTAAATGAGAAATTCCCTAGGTTTAGATTGAATGTTCTATCAAATAAATGAGATTGGAAATGAGACTTAAGTTTGGGAGTTGGAGCGCGGATTGAGAGATAGGGAAAAGTGTAGATGAGCTTTTAAATTGTCTTAACAAGTTAAATTTGGCGAATTCTTGGAAATGGAACCATTTCCCCAACGACATATCTTATAAGCTTGGCATACAAGAGAAGAACTTCAAGTGGGAAATTTGTGACAATACCATAAAGCTTTCAAGAGACTGTGGAGCACCTTGCATCGAGAAGAGTCCAAATAATTTGGAAGTGTTGAGATAATATTTCTCACATACGTGGTATAATTCCCCTGCAAATGGTGATAAATGTGTGATTTGCGGTAAGGAAGAAGAGAACATTTCTCACATTTTCTCACTTGTGTATTTGCTTGGACAATCTGGTCTAGTTGCTATGCATAGATGTCAATAGAGATTATGACTAGAAGTCGAATTATACTAGAATTTTCTAAAAACTTATGACAAGAGTTTGGTCGTGCTTAGTCGTCAAAGAAAAACTTCAGAATTATAATTCCTTTTCAGTTTGGGATAGAAATGCAAGAAATCTGATTATGTAGCCGCTGTCAAGGTTGCATAAGTCGGAAAACGCCAGACGGAATTTTCTTGGCCGCCTATGTATTTTTTTTAATTATTAGGATTTAGAAAATTACTTTCCCCAAGGATCCCAACAAAACCGTTTGATCTCTCCCACAATTCTCACGTGTACATCATTCTCTCCCTCTCTAAGTTATTATCGAGTCTCTCTCTTCTCTATCTTCGTCCGTCTCTCTCCCTCCCCGTCGTTGCCTTCGTTCTTCTCACCGAGGAAACACCATCGATCGACGGCCTCTCCTCCTGCAACGAGTACCGTCGCCTCAACAGTTACCACACAACGATGTCGCCACGTCTCACTCAAACGGAGGCGCCCCCGATCTTTCCTTCGCCACCTTCGGTCTTCTCTTCTCTTCTTTCAAACGGAGGCGCTACTGCCGACCCTCTCTTCACTTCACGCACGACCGCCTCGTCTCTCTCAAATGGAAGCGCTGTCAATCTTCCCTTCGCCACCACCGATCTTCTCTTCCATTCTCTCAAATGGAGGCGCCACCGCCAGTCCTCTCTTCTCTTAGCGCACGACCGCCGATCGCAGCGTCATAGTGAAAATTTGAGATTTAAAGTTTCCTTTATTCTCTTAGACTCCCAGTCCCCTAGTCTGACTTGGACGCCTAGGCCTGGACCCCCATGCACTATTTTTGGCGGACTTACCCTAAATCGGGGCAGCTGGCGGCCGCCTACCCATTTTTTGCGTCCCTTGTCATTGTATTCCAGGAGTAATTTGTTGATGATCGATTCTAATCACGTGGATTAGTGACTGTTTTTAATCGTTAATTAGATCACCAAACAATAACGTGTGATTGATTACTACCATAAATAGTAAATACGATAGACCGGGGTTAAGAAAATGTAAATACGAGTATACAGTGAAATTGGTTCATACATGAATCATTGAAAGATATTAGTTGTTTTAACTAAAGAGTATTAGTTGTTTTCACTGAAGATTATTAGTTATTTTCACTGAAGTTGGCGCTGTTGTAAACTAGAAACATTTACCAAACGGTTGTAATTTCAAAAACAAAAATTTAGACCATTGGGTTGAAGTGATTAGGTGTGAAATTGTTATGTTTTGTTGCTCGATTTGCCCATATTTTGTGTGTTTTTTATGAGTATTTAGAGTTATTTGAGTAACATTTCCATAAACTCATCAATTTGTTTTTTTGGTGTTCATATTTGTATAGAGGGCGAAAAGAGGAGTTCGTAGGACTTTGAATCGGCCAAAATGGACTCCCAGTTGAGAAGATATGAAGATTTTTCGAACAAGTGTACAGCAGCCGGAAAGCACTCGACCTGGAGGCACTCGAGTGCTGAGTGCTCGACCACCACCAGGTCGAGCGCCCTGCGACTTCTGTGGCATTTTGGCGCTCGACCAAGCCCACTCGAGCGCTTAGTGCTCGACCTAAGGCCCAGGTCGAGCGCCCTGAGCGGATTTTGCCCTGTTTTCGCCCCGAATCATATAAATACCCGTTTCAAGCCTATTTTTACAGATCTACACATATCTACACTCGTTTTTCAAAGGGGAAGAGCTTGGGAATAGGGGTGAGCACTAACCGGTTAAAACCGAATTAACCGACCGAACCGAACCAAAATTTACAATTCGGTTCGGTTATTCGGTTCGGTTACGGTTTTTAAAATTTAAAATTTTGGTATTTCGGTTCGGTTTCGGTTTTTGTATGAAAATAACCGAAATAACCGAAACCGAAATTAATTAATAATAATTATAATAAATATTTAATAATTAAAATAAATATTATCAAGTCAATCTATCAATCACATATTAATCTATTTTGGAGTATGGACATTGAACTATTATGTTATTTTAGTATTTGACTAATTCTTGGATGTTATTTTTAATTTTTTTTATGGACTTTTAGTTTTTTAGGATGTTAATATACTTTTGTAAATGATTTATGAATAGTTATGGTTATTTCATGGACTTTTATTATAATTAGGGCCCAAAATATCTTAAAAAATTAAAAAAAGTAGCACATAGTATATTTCGGTTATTTCGGTCAATAACTGAACCGAACCAAAATATTTCGGTTCGGTTGAAATTCGGTTTTAGTGCTGTTCGGTTCGATTTTGGTTACCGGCTAATGACTTTTCGGTTAATTCGGTTTTTACTATTCGGTTCGGTTCGGTGACCGAATAACCGAATGCTCACCCCTACTTGGGAACGTTATTTTTAGAGTTTGGCAAGGATTTCAAGCTTGTAATCGAGGTTTTTATCATACGGATTCATTAGAACAATTAATACTTTGCACGGTTTTGATTTCTCTTTTCGTTTCTTGAATTCTTTGATACTTAAATCTTAATTTCAGATTTTAGAGATTATTTTCCAGATTTTATTCAATTGCTTTCATAGATAGTTTATGTTCTTAAATTTCTTGATTTTGCTCATACTTTCAATTATGTTTATGATCATTAATTTCGTTGTTGTTTTTATTCTTGAAACCACCATGTTAGGCTAAAACCCTTGTATGCTTAGGATATGATGAACTCGTAGAATTAGGATAATTCGTGATGTTTAGTTTTAATTCTCTTAATTATTGAATATTTCTAATAAATCCTAGAATAATCTTGGAATTGAGTACGAAAATTATTAGAGAGAAGACGACCGCATCACTCTTTAATAACGAATAGGCTTATGGAGAGGGTTTTTTGAAGGAGTTTATAATTAATCAGTTTATCTAAGGAAAACGACCGTATCACCTTAGTTAAATTAGGATCTCAGTAATTAAGCACAATCTATATAATTTAATTATTGAATTAGTGAAGTAGGTTGATAAGACGAAGTATTAGAATTTTATTCTTGAGCTTTTAGTTTTACAATCTTGTGCTAGATTAGGGAAGTTGATTGCCTAGTTTTAGTACACTTAGGATTATAACTTTGAACATCACAATTATTTTAGTTATTGTACCAACTCCGTTAGTATACGTAGGAATTCCTATCCCAAACATCACCATCTCTTATTTATATTAAAACCAAAGTTATTTAGTTTAATTTAATTATTAGTATAGAGTAGTATAATACAATTTTCAATCCCAGAACATATATTCATATTAGCTATGAGATTTACATCTCCAGGGATCTATTCGCATACACATTTTTCCTTGAGTTCGATACTACTTAGTCCCTATACTCGCTCATACTACTGTGATCCCATACTCTTGTGGGGTAACTACTAGTATAGTTAGTATTTTACGTTCAAGTCATGAAACACCACCTTCTATAGCTTAGTATAACCCCTCATTTTCAGACAATCAAAACTCCTGTGAACCACCAAAATTCATCTACAAGGAAAAAGAAGAATGTCAACTAATTAAATTTTTTATTAATATTTCTCTTTAATTATTAACACGTTATGTAAATATAACATTGAATATCCTTTTAAAAGATAAAAAAGAATATAATTTTAGCTTTTATTATAATTATCTCCATTAAAAAAAGATATATGTGTTTTCTAAACGTAATAATTTGGAATAAAATTAATCACGATCCTTAATTAATGTGTCTATTTTAAAAAAGAAAAAATAGTTGGACAAAAATTGATCTTGACCTTCAATTAATTATATACTCCCTTCGTCCACAAAATATAGGCCCGTCCACGAAAAATAGTCATGTTGCCTAAAATGGAAAGAATAAACTTTATCTACTTTTTCAACATACACACATAACATTTTAAAAATAATTTATTTTGTACTTAATTTGACACAATATTCTTACTTTTTACATATTATATCAATTTTCTTAATAACCGTGCAAAAAGTAACAGAACCGTATTTCGTGGACGGAGGGAGTAGCTTTTTATTTTATTTTAAATCAAGAACTATTTAACTCCCGCCAACAAAAAATATAGTTGGCGCTGTTGTAAAATAGGAACATTTACCAAACGACTGTAATTTCAAAGTTAGAATAATAGATTGTTGGGTTGAAGCACCACCATCCACATCTTAATATTTCCCCTCCTTTTCATTCAATCAAAATTCCTGTAAACCACCAAAATCCATCTACAAGGCAAAAGAAGAATGTCAAATAATTTAAATTATTATTAATATTTCTCTTTAATTATTCACCCGTTATGTAAATATAAATTAATATCCTTTCAAACAAACAAACTATATAATTTAGTTTTTATTATAATTAGGTATGTGTGTCTTCTAAACGTATTAATTAGGAATCAAATTGATCACACGCCTTAATAAATGGTCAAAGTATAGAGTGAAACTAGTTTATACATAATTCAATGAAAGAGTATTAGTTGTTTTCACTGAAAAATATTAGTTATTTTTATTGAAAAGTATTACTGATTTACATTAAAGAGTCTTAGTTGTTCGGTGAAAATGAACTAAAACTCTTCAGTGTAAACCAGTAATACTCTTCAATAAAAACAACTAATACCCTTCACTGATTCATATATAAACCAATTTCATTATATACATACTCTAATTAATGTGCCTGTTTTTTTTCAAAAGAGAATATAGTTGTACAAAAATTAATCTTCACACTCAATTAATTATATAGCTTTTTTTTCTTTTTAAATCAAGGCTACTTAACTGCCGCCAAAAGAGATTATAATTAGCGCTGATGTAAAATAGGAATATTTACCAACAGCTATAATTTCAAAAACCAAAAATTAAACCGTTGGTGAAGCACCGCCTTCTACCGCTTAAAATAACCCCTCCTCCTCACACAATTTCAGATTACCTGTGTTCTGAGCAAGAGAATAATTAAAGAGGGTTTTCGAATTTTTTTTTCCCAAGCGATTTCAATTTTCAATTAATGGCTTCAAGAAACGTCGCCCAACAGCAGAATAGGGGTATTGCAAGACCCTCTTTTTTACCCGTTAGCTCTGTTTTTAGGGTCCTAATCAGAGAATGGGATGCCGGATTATAATTATTTTGATGTTTAGGGTTTAAGCATCATTTTCTTAATGGCGATTCATGTGAATTTATGTATTGTCTTTTTCTTGAATGTGAACCACCTGCATAAATCCTCTTCAATATGTGATGATATATGGAACCTTCTTGAATTGTGTTACTGCCCTTTTTGCAATCTTGTTAAATATCAGATCATTTAGACAGTTTCTTGGATTTATTTCTTGAATCTAATTGATAGGAGTAGCAGTCAATGGGGCTGATAAGGAGAAGAAAATGGGAGCAGAAAGAAAGAGTCGTCGTGCACTCGTTGACATCGGGAATCTGGTCACCATTCGTGGTGTCGACGGCAAACCGCTTCGTCAGGTTTCTCGACCTGTTACGAGGTATTAGACCGCTTTTTCCCGTTTTGATTTGATTTTTGATGTGTACGAAAAGAATCAAAGATTGAGCTTTCAGCTTTCTTGCAAGTGTTTGATTTGTGCTAGTCTTGTGTAATTTCAGGAGTTTTTGTGCTAAGTTACTGGCTAATGCAGAGGCTGAGAAGAAGAACAAGGTCTGTTTTCTTGATTGTTCTTTTGGCTTCTCCTGTTGTACTTCCATTCACAAATGTTATTTGAATTGCAGAATCCATTGGCTGCAAATGGACCTCGACCGGAGAAGAAAGCTGTTGCCCGAAATCCAGTTAAAAAGAAAGCTGCGGTAAAACTGGTTGTAGAAATCAGACCTGACAATGAAGAAATCAGGGAGAAGAAGAAGTTGAAGGAAAAGGTCGAAGAAAAATCGAGAAAGAAAGCCCCAACTCTTACATCAGCCCTCACTTACTTCTTTGATCAACTCTTAATGTGGTGGTTATATTTATGATTTGTTGATGCAAATTTTTATAGGCTGCTTGTGGTGTGAGTAGTAAACCGAAGGTTCAAATAGTCGACATTGATGCTAAGGATGCTAATAATGATTTAGCGGTTGTTGAATACGTCGAAGATATATACAACTACTACAAATCAGCTGAGGTACAACAATCTTGATGCAATTTAGTGTGTTAGTTTGGGTCCTAATTTGTGTGTTTTGATGGTGCAGAATGAGGGGAGGACTCGTGATTATATGGACTCACAGCCTGACATCAATGCAAAAATGAGGGCGATTCTGATTGATTGGTTGGTTCAACTTCATGACAAATTCGAGCTTTCCCCTGAGACCCTTTACCTAGCAGTCAACATCGTTGATCGCTACCTTGCTTCCAAGACTACGTCAAGAAAGGAGCTGCAGTTGGTCGGGATAAGCGCGATGTTGGTTGCCTCCAAGTACGAGGAGATATGGGCCCCGGAGGTCGATGAGTTGGTTTCCATTTCGGACAGAACTTACTCCAATGAGCAAGTCTTGGTTATGGAGAAGCAGATTCTTGGTGCATTGGAATGGAACCTAACTGTTCCAACTATGTACGTTTTCCTCGCCCGTTTCATCAAGGCGTCTATGACCGAGCTGGATGTGGAGAACATGGTGTATTTTCTGGCGGAGCTTGGGATGACGAACTACTCGTCGACAATCGAGTATAGTCCGTCTATGATTGCTGCCTCGGCAGTTTATGCGGCTAGGTGCGCGCTGAAGCAGGGGCCGTTCTGGAACGAGACGCTTGAGTCCCACACGGGGTTCTTCGAAGCACAGATTATGTAGGTTTAGTGTTTTGGTTTTTGGTTATTAATTGGATCATAACATGGGCTAATTCTTTGTTTTTGTTTGGAGCAGAGAGTGCTAAGGTGCTGGTGAGCTTCCACTCGGTGGCTGGGGATAAACATCGCGGGATATTCAGAAAGTACTCGAGTTCCGAGCTAGGTGGAGTGGCGCTCCTACCGCCGGCCGAATCTCTTGTGGCGCCAAATGTGGCTTAACTTCTTGTGAATATACTTGTGGTTGCTTTTATTAACCTTTGTTCTCTTTGAAATTCCTGTGTTCAAAGAGTGCTTTCTTGTTTTATACTTCTAAACAAGATTATGATGAAGGGCGGTATGCTTTGCAACTTCTGATACTTCCATGTTACATTTTGATATTTGGTAAACTATGACGTTGTTTCTTGTGTATTGATCACTTGCAACAAGGGCAAAAGTATATGTAATATTTGCCATTTGATAATGCAACATAAGATAAATATTTAATTAAAGAATAATTATATTTGATGCTAAAGCTATATAAATGAATTTCTAATGCCTCGAGAAGGACGGTTGTGATCATGATTCATGTTGATAGTACTTGCCCAGATTTAATCAAATAGTCAACTACTCAAGCCCCAAAATCCTTTAAGCATATTTCATTATTTTAAAAATAATAATAGACATATATAATATGACCAAATTATCCTTATATCAATATGAGTAAATTAACTTCTAAGCTTTGTTGACTTTGACTTTTGACTTTAGCTTTTCAAATTATTTAATTTTAAAATTAATACGTTAAATTTAAATTGATCAATTTTTTATTTTCCTATATTAATTAAACAGTCTAAAAAAATTAGAATTTAAATCTAATTTTTTTAAATGGGATAAATATTTAAATACTAAAATTATATCAAATTTAGAAATTTAATCTGAAAAATTGATTTTTTAAAAAAAAATTATATCTTTTTAAATAATTAAATAAAAAATAAACCCGATTTTAAAAAAAGTTAGAAAACTAACTAAATTAAAAAAAAAAACCCTCAAAACTAAATAAAAATTAATTAATTTTTAAGTTAATTATTTAGAATCGAATTAACTTTTATAAATATTTTTCTAAATTTATTTGGCTTTAACCGTTTTCTTTTGAAGTTTTTTTTTTTATATTTTATTTGATTTTTTAAAGATTAGTTTTATCTCCTTAATTATTTACAAATTTATCTAGTTTTTTTTATTTTTTTAAATCAAATTTATTTTTTTAAATATGATTTCTATATATATTTTGAAATATCATTTAAGAATTTCATTTTATTAATTAATTTTTGTAATTTATATATTTTTAAAAAAATGTTGATTTTTTTAAAAATATTTTTCAAAATATATTTAATTTTTTTTAAAAAATATTTCAAATTTCGATCAAAAGTTAAAGAATAAGAATGAATAAATATTTTTTTTTCTTGAGAAGAGAGACAATTATGAGAATATAAAATAGAAAAAGTTATTTTCTATTTTGATAGGGTAAGAATATTATAGAAATAAAATGGGGTATGTTTAGTAATACATGCTAATTTTAAAATTTAATGGGGTATGTTTAGTAAGTGGGGTGTGTTGATAGGCGATCAGCCGAGCAACGGGGTTAGAGATTAAAATTACAATAATGTTCGTAATAATGATGATTAGAGAAAAGGTAATAAGAGGCGAACAACTGAGTGTAGACCATGATTGATCACAAGGAAATGAGCAATTGGTCAGAATGTCAGAGGTGCAATAGGCGACCAGTCGAACAAGAGACAAAAGGGCTAAGCGAGCAGCTTAGAAGAAAGGACAAAGTACCTACACCGAAGACGAACATACGAGCAATATAGCACCTCGGAAGACAGCTAAGAATTCCACTAATTAGGCATTTCATTAGAAATAAACAAGTGTATTATTAACACTTGTCATTGTATAAAAAGTAATAGCCTAAGGGTAAAACAAGTAGCTAAACACTTGTCAACATGTAAATTAGAAAGGTTAAGAAGGTGACACCTCATGCTTGCTTGTAATCTATAAATACCCCTTCATGAGAAGGAAAATATAGGTCCAATAATTCAAAAAAGCACCCAAACTCTTGTCAAATCCATCCTCAATCTCTAAATTCAGTATTTAATTCTAGTCTAAACATCTTGTTTGCCGATCTTCATTAATATAAACAGCCACTAAATCATTCATCGATTAAAGATCATCAACAATTGGCGCTAGAAGGAGGGTTCGAACCTCCGTTGGTCGAAAAATTCGAAGAATTGGTGTAAAGCTGCCGAAATCTTGGAAATATTGCCGGAATCCGACGAAAAGCCACCGGAAACTGGGTATTTGAGTATAAAAAGAGTCATTTGTGAGAGTTTTGTTTATTTTAAAGAACTTGAATGCATGTATATGTGAATAAAGGCCTATAAATAACCGAATTCGCGTATACAAAGCTAGTTGTTCTTGGAATAACGTTTACAAACACAAGGTTTTCTTCATCAAAACATTCAAATATTCAACAATGGCAAGATCACAAGAACGACAATCCTCGAGTGCACATTCGTCCAGCAAATCATGGACTAGGGTTTTGCCAACAGGGGAACATGCACGTGCGATACAGGCAATATCTCATAGAAATGTGCAAGTCACCATTGATACTGTTCCCCCAGAAGTGGAGGCTCTGGCTCGGAATCCAGAGGAATTAGCAAAAATGATTGCTGTGTTACAATCAATACAAAGACGTCAGGAAAGAGTGGAACCGTCAAAAGCTCTGGAGGTGAGCAATCGAGCAGCCGAGCAACGAAGGAAAAGACAGGAGGATGTGCATGGTGATGAGGTAGACAGCGCACAGGCTCGGCAAAATAAAGGTAAAGCCCCGATTAGTGAAAGGTTGGGGAGTAGAGGAGAATCCACACCTGGGGAGAGGAAGAATCGAGCATGAATACGACATGGGATACTAGGCGTACTAACACGGGAGAAAGACCTGGAAACAGAAGAGAAAACAGAGAAAATGTGCCACAAAAGAGTGAAGAGCGAGTACGCCTTGCTGCTCGGCCATCTGTACATGATAGGATTCAGAGATCTGCATTCGGTCGACTAGGCCCCAACGGAGGTAGAAATATTGCTAGGCGAACAACTCAGAAGAAACGTCCCGTTGATGAGGGACTGCGTCGGAATAAAGTCATTGAGCTTGATCACGACAAACAGCCTTCCAACGGAGGAGCATCTTCGAACGAGTTGTAAGCCCTGAAAAAGGCAGTTGAAGAAATGCAGAAACAATTGGAGACCCATAAGGGTATTGGATCGACAATTCTACCATCATCACCATTGTCCCCAGCAATTCTGAATGCGCCTGTACAAAAGAAGATACAATTTCCGGCCATCAATCTATACGAAGGAAATTCAGATCCCAAGGTGCACCTGACAAAATACTCTGACTTCATGATATCCAGGGAGCGTCAGATGCAACACAATGTCGAAATTTCCCGTTAACTCTTGGGGATGGCCCCCATCGTTGGTTTTCAACACTCACCCCCGAATCTATCAACTCTTTCATACAATTAAGCAAGAAGTTTTTATCCCACTTCTCTACAGCTGGGTCTTATTTAACCCAAAGGCACCGGTTAGCTGACATCAAACAAGGAGAGGATGAATCCGACAGAAAATTTCTGGAAAGGTTTGATAAAGTATTGTTGGAAGGGGAGATGGTGAATGAAGACACCAAGATGGTGGCGTTAATGACTGGTTAAAAGAAAGGAACCGACTTGTGGAAGGAAATACATCTTGCCTGCCCCAAGACATACACAGAGTTTAGACATCGAGCAGGCATCCACATATCTATGCAAGAAGCCCTTCAAAAAGAGTTAGGAAGCTGATCCCAAGAAAGCTGGCAAGAAATCTAGTGGGAACGAATATAAGGCCCCCAAGAATATGAAAGCTTTCAATGAGGGGGCAGAATTGAAGGAAAAACTGAATCAAGGGTTCGCCACGTCAATTGAAGCTGTATATAATAATGTTAAGGACAGAGACATGCTGTCAGAACCAAGAAAAATCCGACAAGAACGAGGAAAGCTGAACCCGAACAAATACTGTACATATCACCAGAATATCGGCCACTTCACAAGTGAATGTCGGGACTTGTTAAAACAATTATGGAGGTTCTATGAGGAAGGCAAATTGTCAAAATTCGTAAAAAGAGAACCAGGGAAGAGGCCAAGAACAGCAGCTCCGTCCAACTCAGATGACGGGGAAAGTGACGATCAGCCGAGCAGGACGACCAAGAAGGGAAAGAAAGTTCTAATGCCCCCGGCAGAACCAGTTCGAGAAATTCTCATGCTTGAGGCAAGCGGGCCAGTGGGAGGTTGTTCAGATGGAAGACCTCTAATGTCAAAGAGAAAAAGGAAAGCAGAATTGAGAGATGTGGCTCAAGTGAAGGAGGTAGGAGTAAACCAAGCCACTAAACAAACATGAGATTTAACATTTTCAGTGAAAGACTTGGACGGAATACTCACTCCACACAATGACTTGTTGATCATTTGTGCAAACATTATGGGAGCGCGAGTGCATCGCTTACTTGTTGATACCGGCTCCTACACGAACATCTTATTCAAGAGCACATTAGATCAGCTAGGAGATTATGCCGAGTATTAAAGATTGTAATCATAAGATAGTAAGGTTCAAAGATGCTGTAACCGTCCCTTTAGGAGTAGTGACGTTGTCAGTCGAACTTGTATCAACCGAGAACCCTGATCGGAGACTGACTAGGATGGTAGAATTTATAGTAGTAGATCAACAGTCTTCCTATAACGGGTTCCTCGGTCGACCTTTCATTAATGAATTCAAAGTAGCTGTTTCAACGTACTACTATTGTCTTAAGTTCCCAACTTCAAAAGGACCAGGTAAGGTGAAATGTGATAAAAAAAGAGCTAGAGAATGCCTCCTGCAATTACAAATCAAAGACAATAAAGTGTCAATAGTAGACGAGCAGCAGTGCTGAAGAAGAACCCTCAATCCTTGATGAGATAATGGAATCCATTGACACTGAGATGATGAAGATAGACGAACAGCCAAGTGGAGGCGAGCAGGAGGTCCAAAACGAGCAACAGGGAGGAGGAACCATACCTGTCCCAAACGAAGTGGAAGATATTGAGCCACAGCTAGGAGCAGAACCGATGATGATCGAAGATGAACTTAACCTGGAAGGACCTATTATCGATCCTCGTTGGAAAAGCCAGAAAAGGAGAGCAACACCGGTTGAGAAGTTGGAAGCAATCAGAGTTGACCCGAACCGAGAAGATTTAGAACTTTTCATTGGATTTGAGCTCCCTGAGCCATACAGATCAAGAATGGAAGAATTCATAAAGTCCAACCTCGATGTGTTTGCATGGTCACATGCTGATATGGTAGGCATTAGCCCTGAGCATGCCTGCCATAAACTAAATATTGATCCAACAAAGAAACCAGTGAAGCAAAAGAGAAGAATACTTGGACCCGACAAGTAAGAGGCATTGGACATGGAAGTAAAGAAGCTGCTAGATAATGACCTTATCAAGCAAGCCTTGTATCCCAAATGGGTAGCAAATCCAGTGTTAGTTCGAAAACCAAACGGAACATGGAGACTATGTATCGATTTCGCGGACTTAAATGCAGCATGTTCAAAGGACAATTTTCCGCTCCCGCATATTGACCAGCTGATGGATAATACAGCTGGACACGAGCTCTTAACATTCATGGATGCATTCGCCGGCTATCACCAGATCCCGATGCACCCGGATGACCAAGAGCATACATCATTTTACACCAACAAAAACTTGTTATGTTGGAAAAAGATGCCGTTCGGATTAATCAACGCAGGAGCTACGTACCAAAGACTTGTCAATAAAATATTTGATGAACATATTGGCAAGACAAGGGAGGTATACGTGGACGATATAGTCGTGAAGAGTCCGAAGAAAGAGGATCACTTGGAGCATTTGGCCCAAGCGTTTAAGATACTACGAACCTACAACATAAAATTGAACCCAAAGAAAAGAAGCTTTGGGGTTCATTCAGGCAACTTTCTTGGACAACTTGTTAGCCAACGAGGCATTGAAGCAAACCCGTCAAAGGTAAAACCAATCATGGATATGCAGCCACCAAGGTCAGTCAAAGAAGTACAACGACTCATTGGATGTTTAACAACTTTGAATAGATTTATTTCGAGATCCGGTGATAAATGCCGACCTTTCTTTGATGCTATCAAGAAAGGAGGGTTTCAATGGACAGATAACTGCCAACGAACATTTGAGCAGTTGAAAGAGTATCTCAGCAACACCCAGATCCTGTCAAAACAGGTCTCGGGAGAAAAGTTGTACCTATATCTGGCTGCCTCCGAAGTGGCGATCAACTCGGTTCTAGTTTGGGCAGAAGGAAAATTTCACTTACCAATCTATTACGTGAGTCAAGCGTTACACGAAGCAAAAATCAAGTATTCACCAATAGAGAAGCTAGCATATGCATTGGTAATGAGCATCAGGAAACTTCGACCATACTTCTTTGACCACCAAGTAGAAGTCCTAACAACATTCCCGTTGCAACAAATTTTGCAAAGGCCTGACATTGCTGGTCGCCTCCTCAAATGGTCCCTCGAAATAAGCCAATTCGGAATATCTTATGCACCTCAAACAACGATCAAGGGACAAGCATTAGCCGATTTCATAGTTGAACTAACCTTTCCTCAAAATCCGACGAGGGGTCATAATCATCCGTGACACATGTACATCGATGGATCGTCAACTAACACATCATCAGGAGCCGGGATAGTGTTAATCAGCCCAGATACACAAGTATTCACTTCAGCCATACGGTTCGAATTCATGGTGGTAAACAACAAAGCTGAATACGAAGCGCTAATTGCCGGACTACGGTTAGCTTTAGCTATGGGGATGAGAAGACTACAAATATATGGAGACTCACAGTTGATAGTTAACCAGGTCCGGGGAGCATATGAGGCAAGAGATGAAAACATGGCCCTATATCAGAAGATTGTTTCTCACCTAGCTTCGTTATTTGAACAAATATACATCGAACAAGTGCAAAGAGACAACAATGCCCAAGCAGATGCATTTGCTCGTTTGGCTACCAGCACAGGACCAACAAAACTTTCAGAGATTACGATAACCAAAATACTTCACCCGTCAAACTAATGATTACAAAATCAATCAAGTTGAGGAAGAATTCGGGGAAGATGACTGGCAAACACCAATATTCAAATACCTCAGGGATGGTGAAGTGCCTGAAAATCCCCAGGAAGTGACCAAGACGACCAGACGAGCAGCAAGGTTTACAATCATTGATGGACAACTTTACAAGAGAGGATTCTCACTCCCATTGTTAAAATTCTTGACAAGGGGGCAAGGCCAGGAAGTTTTAAAAGAAATTCATGAAGGTGTCTGTGGAAATCACGCAGGAGGGCGAGCACTGGTATACAAAACAGTAAGGCAAAGATATTGCTGGCCAACTCTACTACAAGATGCTATCAAAATCGCAAAAACATGTCATATATGCCAGGTATTCGCCCCCAGTATTCACAAACCACCAACCGAACTGATATCGGTAAATAGTCCCTAACCATTTGCAAAATGGGGGATAGACATCATAGGACCTTTCCCAACCGGAAAAGGGAATGTAAAATTTGCAGTAGTGGCAGTGGACTATTACATGAAATGGACCGAAGCAGAAGCACTTGTGACAATCACGCAAGAGAAGATGATCAGTTTCATATGGAAAAATATTGTGTGCCGATTCGGAGTTTCGCAAGCAATCCTAATAGATAACAGATGACAGTTCGAAGGCAAGAAAATAATAGATTTTTGCAAGAAATGGAGAATTAAGAAATATTTTTCAACTCCCTATCATCCTCAGTCCAACGGCCAAGTTGAAGCAGTCAATAAAATAATCAAACACATCTTGAAGATTCGCCTGATAGATAAGAAAGGAAAATGGTCAGAAGAGCTATCAGAGGTGCTATGGGCATATAGGGTATCATATAGAACAAGCACCGGCGAAACCCCGTTCACCATGACATTTGGTACCGAGGCAGTAATACCAGTAGAGCTGAAAGTACCAACGGAATGAACAACAATGTTTGACGAACAATCAAACTGACTTAAACCGAAAATACTTACTTTTTACTAGTAGTTTCCCCGCAAGCGTACGGGTTCACTGTAGTATAAGCAGGTATAACGACCAAGTATATCGTACCTCGGGATGGGTTGTATGCGAATAGATCCCTGAAGATCTACGCGTCGTAATTAATATGAGTGTGTATTTTTTAGATTTTTAAAGAAATTAAATCTAAGCTATAATAAACTAAGTGAACTAAAGAATGAATGAAACTAATTAACTAAGGGTTGTTTGAAAGTATGAATGGGTGATGCTCAGGATAGGAATCCCTACGTATACTAACGGAGCCGGTACATAATCAAAATAACCGTGATGTGCAAGAAATAACCTAAGTATAAGATTGTAAGATGAAAAGCTCAAGAATTAAACCCAAATACTTTGTTGGTCCCACTAGTTAGATTAATTGCGGAAGCTTAAGTTAAATGTCTTTCAAATTCCTTTTACAAGAGAACAATAATCAATAAGACAATAAGTAAATGAAAGCAATAAAGAACACAAGATATATAGTGGTTCGGATTAGAATATCCTACGTCCACTCTCCCTTATATCCAAGGGGTCTCACTATCAACCAACTCACTTACTTACTCACTGGAATTGGGAAGTATCAGTTCCTTCTTACAACCTCTTTAGATTTAACTTCAATCTAAAGATCAACGGCCTTCAATCTTATCTGATAGATGAACAGGTTGAGGTTTCAACAACTCCTCAAGAGTAGATATATATTTTGAACAATAAGAATGCTAAGAGTGATTGTTAAAAGCTTGAATGGACTTATGCGCGTATATTGTCTCTCTCTAGAGCTTTTTCTTGAACTGCACTCTTATATTTATAGAGGGGATTAGGGCTAGCCGTTGGAGGGCTAATCCAATCAGATCCTCTATATAAGGAAGCCTCAATCAATCAATTCCCTAATTGATTGATTGGGTTGGTGGGATCCTTGGATTGATTATCTTCAAATACTTTCCAATCCTGATCTTGTTGACTTGATTTGAATCACCAACGGTTAATAGCTTCCTCTGCCTAACTCTGATTCTCTCTAGAGAAGGCAAGACCAGACACCAGGCAACCTCGGTGTCTTCTGGTCCTCATCTGGTCAACAACCAGAATACTCAGTAGAATCAGAGGATCAAACTGAGCATCTTTTGTTCTACCAGACTCGTCTGGTCCGGACTCATCTGGTCTGGGGAAGGTCCTCTGCCTCTGGTCAGATCTCATCTGGTGAAGTTTTCTGGTGGAGTCCTCTGGTGAAGTCCTCTGGTGGGGTCTTCTGGTGAGGTCTTCTGGTGACTCTTCTGGTGAAGTCTTCTGGTCTGGCAGTTCCCCCTAGACTAAGTCCTAATCTAGATCATCATCTGGCTAACAGGTCCAGATGGTCCTATTACATCTTCTGGTTTGTTTTAACTCATCAAAACTAACAACTTTTATCCTAACAATTTCCCCCTTTTTGATGGAGTTAAAACATACCAGAACTGATCAAAGAAAATAAACTTAAGCAAGAAAACAGTAAAGGATAAGACCTTAGAATAGATCTTATCAGGCAAACAATTAAGACAACAAGAGGTTGTCTTTTGAACAGAGAAGATATGAGTGATTTTCATTAATAATAAGGACAAAAGTGATTATAGATTACAATGCAATTTTGGTCCTATTCTAAGCATATCTTCTGTTATCCTTGGGCACCAGGAACCAGTCGAAGAATCTGTCTTGAATGGCCTTCAACTCTGCAGAAGATGTTGGAGTGAAATTTGCCAACACCTTGGTCTTGTACAATTTCTTCAATTCAGCCCAATCAACCTGGTCCCCTATCATTGGAGTGTTAAGATAATGAAACTCAGGGGCAGTGACCTCCAGGTTGAACTCTATGGTAGAATCCATCAGCTGCTTGTACAAACTTGCATCATATGCTTGCATCCAAGAATGGAATGTCCTGTTGATGAGAGCATCATCCTCTGGTGGAGGCCTTTGGATATAATGTTGAATGAACCAGAAGGTCTTGGCTTCTCTCCACTTCTCAATCAGAGGGACAGGCACAGTAGAGTCAAAAGACCCTTCTGTCCTGAGTGGCAAAATCTCCATCACTTCAACATGAGCTTTTCTTCTCTGGCTGGATCCACTAGCACCAGAAGATATGCCAGCTTCTCTGGTCTTCTTACTTTGCCTCCTAACATATCTGAGCCTCTGCTCTTCATCTATGTTTTTTCTGATCCTGGCTTGCCTCTCTTCAGGCGTCTCTTCCTTGAATCTCTTCTCTGCTTCTTCAACCACAGATTCAAGGAAGCTCTTCTTCACTTTCCTTATCTTTTTCTTTGCAGGTCCAGAGATATGGATAGGATCCTGCTCTGCTTCTGACTCCTCTTCTGCAGCAAGCTGTTTAGCCATGGAAAAAGATTTGAGTTCTTCCTTCTTCTTCTTCTGCAGCTCAGCCTGGGCCAATGTATTCTCCAGCAGGTCCAGACGAGCTCCATGGTTGAAGAGAGTTTCGTTTGTGGTCTTTGCCAGATCAGTTCTGGCCTTCTCTTCCCCCTTTTTAACTTCATCAAGGAGGGGCTCCACTACCTGCCTTATAAGATTAGGCAAGGCAGTGTTGGAGGAAGAGTGAAGATCACGTAGCTGCTTTGCCTCCTCCAGGTAGGCTTTAGACTCTGCAACAAGCCTTTCCTGCTTCTCCAACAGCTCCTGGAGGGAGTCCTTCAACTTGGCAGTTTGGATCATCTGGCTTGCCATCTCAACTTTAAGCACAGAGACTGGCCTCATCTGCTCCAGCACGTGCTCCTGGAGTTGCTTCTGGCTGTGCATCACATCCAGTTTGACAAATAGACCATTGGCCTTGAAGGAAACTTTAACCTCTGCCAGAGTAGATTTGATCTGCTTCAGGAAGATTCTCCTCTCATGCCTTATCTGATGCTCTATCATAGCAGGGGCCATGTGTTGAATAGCTTTGGAAAAACGCCCTATCTGCATGATCTGCTCGTTGAAGAAGGCTTTCATCTTCTGGAGCACGGCCGAAGTCATGTCAAAATCCTCCTCATCAGAGTAGAGCTCTGGAGGGAAGGTGAAATGAGGACCAAAGTTGTAAGAGAAGCCCTCTGGCGTGAGCATAACTCCTCTCTGGATCAAGAGAGTTTTGATGAGGACCTTGGCCGCCTCTGGTGTCTCCAACTCTGCTGGGTTTTATATGTTTAACTTCTTCTTCAGTTCAATCTCCCACGCAGTGAAGGCAGAGGGAGACATCTCCTCCAGCAGAAGCATAAGATCTTCAACATCTTGGAGTCTGGCCATACTCCAAACCTTGGCATCCGTCAGATCTGCCAGGAGGGGTGAGTGCTCCAACAGAATTGGAAATTGCTCTCTTAGCCAGAGCTGAGCACTCACACTCATACTCTGCCTGATGGGACCCATCTCATCAGAAGAGAAAGTGAAGGGTTTGGGCCCAGAGGCAGAGGAGGAAGGTGCTAAGTTAGCAGGCTCAAGTGAAGCTTCCTCATCTTCACTATCATCGCTAGTTAAACATGTGGGAGAAGGGGGAGGGGTAGGGAATCCCAGAGCCATAGAAAAGGATGGGTCCTGGGCTGTATGGGTTTGGGGAGGGGTAGAATGTTGTGAGGTAGAAGTGGGGGGGATGGGTTGCTCTGCACCAGAAGAAGATGGAATCTCTGGTACAGAAGGTGGGATGGGAGGTTGTGATGTGGAAGTGTTTGGAGGGGGGACTTCTGCACCAGAAGAGGTTGGAGGAACCTCTGGTACAGAAGCTGGGGGAGAGGGGTTTGTATTTAAAGGTATTTGGGAAGGGGGGGGGGGGAGAAGGTGTTTGAGGGATGGTTGATGTAGTGAATGTGGGGGTGTCTGGGAGAGTCTGCTCTGGTGAAGATAAAGGAACACCAGGAGCAGATGGAATAGGTTGTGTTTGGGTGTCTGGTGGTGAAGTAGTGGGGGTAACAAGGTTAATAGGATCAGAAGGGGGAAAAGAAGATGGGTTGGAAGGGTTTACCTCTGAGGAACAAAATCAATTTTTGAATTGATTGATATATTGCACATTGATTAAATCTGATGGCCACGATGAAAGGCAAAATTCAGATTTAATATGGTGCGTTGGCATAGTCATTGGGACTGGGCATAAAGGGGTTTTGTGGCAGTCAAGAGAAAAAGCGAAATGATTGCCTAGGCCCTATACCCTAGTCTTAAATACACTCTGAAGGTGAAACGTTTTGAGTGTACTTACTAATTTGAAAAGTGTATCCCAATGATCAGAGGCCAGAGAAGTAAAGACATACCTGTCACCTGATATTGTAACCAGATGATACCACAACCAGTCTGGTGCTACATCTCCTCTGATGGAGCTCATCTAGTCCTGGTCAGAGAGGACTTTGGATATTTTTGGAATCTGACTCAGCACCTCATCTGGGACAAGTGTCACCTGGTGTATACCTCATCTGGAGATATACCTTCTCTGATATGTCTAATCTGCAGGCATGTTAGTTTGAGAAAAAAAATATGAAGTAAAGTATTGAAATAAAGAATACTTCTCTGATGTTCCCCCTAAAACAAATCTGTTTCTGGATCCAACAATCCTAACTCAAAAACTAGCTCTCTGAATCTGGTTTCAGCCAAAGGCTTAGTTAAGATATCTGCTCTCTGCTTCTCTGTTGCAATCTTTTCCATCCTTATATCTCCCTTCTCAACATGGTCTCTGATAAAGTGATGCCTTATATCAACATGTTTACACCTGGTATGAAGAACTGGATTCTGGGTGATTGCAATTGCACTATTACTATCACAGAATATAGGGATATCCTTAGCTCTAATCTGGTAGTCCCTAAGTTGTTGACTAATCCAGAGTAGTTGTGAACAACAGCTCCCTGCAGCCATGTACTCTGCTTCTGTTGTTGATGTAGCAACTGAAGTCTGCTTCTTAGAAAACCAGGATACCAATTTATTCCCTAAAAATTGGTATGTTCCACTTGTAGACTTCCTATCTATTCTGCATCCACCATAGTCTGAATCTGAATAACCACTCAATTCTAAGTTGTCATCTGCAGGATACCATAAACCTAAATTCACTGTTCCCTTAAGATATTTCAATATTTTCCTAGCTGCTTCCAAATGAATTTTCTTAGGATTAGCTTGAAATCTGGCACACACTCCAACAGCAAAAGTAATATCTGGTCTGCTTGCAGTCAGGTGCAGAAGAGAACCAATAAGTGCTCTGTACTGAGTCTGGTCCACACTCTCTCCAGACTCATCTGGATCCATGTTGAAATTTGTCATCATAGGGATCTTGGCTGCTTTGCTAGATCCTACTTCAAATTTCTCTAACATGTTTCTGGTGTACTTTGCTTGATTAATGAAGATTCCCTTCTCTGATTGCTTAACCTGCAAACCTAAAAAGTAATTCATTTCACCCATCATGGACATCTCAAACTGATTCTGCATGAGCTCTCCAAACTTCTCACACAGCTTCTTGTTAGGGGATCCAAATATAATGTCATCAACATATATTTGGACCAGAAGGATGTCCTTTCCTTCGTCTTTCCTAAACAAGGTCCTATCAATCTTACCCTTAGTAAAACCATTGTCCAGAAGAAATTGAGATAGAGTGTCATACCATGCTCTGGGTGCCTGCTTCAGCCCATAAAGAGCTTTCTTAAGCTTAAACACCTTGTCACCTTGTTCAAAACCAGGAGGTTGTTCCACATACACTTCCTCAATGAGAATCCCATTAAGAAAGACAGATTTCACATCCATCTGGTATACTTTGAACTTCATGTGAGCAGCATATGCTAAGAACAATCTGATGGTTTCTAGTCTGGCAACATGAGCAAATGTCTCATCATAGTCTATTCCCTCAGATTGAGAATAGCCCTGGGCCACTAGCCTTGCCTTATTCCTAGTAATGACATCATTCTCATCTTTCTTATTCTTGAAAACCCACTTAGTGCCTATCACCTTTTGATGTCTTGGTCTGTCTACCAGCTCCCAAACATCCTGTCTGGTGAATTGATTCAACTCCTCCTGCATAGCAACAATCCAATTTGAATCTTTCAGTGCCTCCTTGATATTCTTGGGCTCAATCAAGGACACATAGCAACTGAATAAGGCAGCTAAGTTAAGAGTTCTCCTAGTCTGGACACCCTTAGTTGGATCTCCAAGGATCAGGTCATTGGGGTGATCAACCAGGGTCATCCTTCCCGTGGTCTTGCCTGGTTGATCATCTTCTGCAGTACCTTGGTGATTATCACCACCTGCAGAAGAGCTTCCCCCTACAGGAGTTCCAACCTCTTCTGGTTCTGCTCCTTGTGAAGGCTTCTGCTTCAGAGAACCAGGAGATGGGTCATCATCTGAATCTGAATCTGAATCAAGAATAGGTTGATTGACTTTGATAACTCTGGGTGTAGTCTGATTCTGGGTCTCATCAGAAGACTTAGAGTCCACCTTGCACTCAAAAGCAGATTCATAAAAAACAACATAAGGTGTTTCCTCCACACAAAGTGAATTCTTATTAAAAACTATAAAAGCCTTACTGGTGCTGGAATATCCTAAAAATTTCCATCAGCCACTTTAGCATCAAAAGTTCTTAATTTAGACTTCCCATTGTCATGGATGAAACACTTACATCCAAAAATATGAAAATATAAAACAGATGGGGTTTTACCTTTCCATACCTCATATGGAGTCTTATTATGTCTCTGGGCAACTAGGCATCTATTCTGAGTGTAGCAGGCTGTATTAATGGCCTCTGCCCAAAATCTCTGTGGAGTGTTATACTCTTCCAGAAGTATTCTTGCAGCTTCTTTGAGGGTCCTATTCCTCCTTTCTGCTACTCCATTTTGTTGGGGTGTTCTGGCAGCAGATATCTCATGAAAAATCCCATGGTCCTTGCAGTAATCTGCAATGTGTGAATTCAAAAACTCTGTCCCTTTGTCGCTTTTGATTCTGACTATGCTCTGGTTCTGCTCATTCTGAATTTGATTGAAGAATTCTGGCAGCTTAGCCATAGTTTTATTTTTCTTAAACAAGAACACTACCCAAGTGTATCTTGAAAAGTCATCTACTATCACCAAGGTGTACTTCCTTCCACTGAAACTAAGAGGAGAAACAGGTCCAAACAGGTCCATGTGAAGTAGTTGAAGTACTCTGGTTGTGGTTGTGCTCTGGACATCCTTAAAGGAAGTCTTGGGTTGTTTACCCTTCTGGCAGGAACCACAAACCTGATTCTTCTTAAACACTTCATTAGGAAGACCTCGAATGAGACCTTTTCTGGCAACCTTGTTCAGTATTTTGAAGTTAAGATGACACAATCTCTTGTGCCAAATCCAGCTATTCTCTGCAGATCCTTTAGTAACCAGGCAAGCATTTCTTGGGCAACTGCTAAAATCTGCAAGATAAATGTTACCCTTCCTCAAGCCTATTAGCAAGATATCATTATAATCAGAAGAGAAAACAGTGCATGAATCACTAGAAAACTTCACTGAGTATCCCTTGTCACAAAATTGGGATACTGAAAACAGATTATGCTTGAGTCCTTCAACATAGTAGACTTCATCTACAGAAACTCCATTGAAGGTCAACTTTCCAACTCCTCTGGTGACACCATAGTTGTTGTCACCAAACATCACTCTTGGTCCATTCAATGGCTTAAAATCTTGGAGATTATCCTTCTGGAAGGTCATGTGCTTGGAACATCCACTATCAATGTACCAGACATGGTTTCTTGAAAGTCCTTTCTCCAATGGACTCTTATCTACCTGCAGAGAAATCAATTAGGTCCCCTACTAGTGCTGGGTCCTGATTGGTTAGTTGCAGGTTTTGTAGGAATCCAAAGATAAAGATCATCCCTTGCTGGATGAGGAGATCTTATCTTCCTTCCAAATCTATCTACCAGCACATGTCCTCTTACAATGACATATTGAGCTACTGGTCTGATAAGGACACCTTTCCTATAAACAGGTCTGGTGTACCTTTTCTCAAATCTGGCCTTTGGAATGGCCTGCCTCAAAGACATGGTCTTAAAGGTCTGGTTGTAAGGATACATCCTAGAAGAACCATCTTTGGTGTCATAACTACCCAGATCAGTTGGTTTTCTATAAATGGGTCTGGAAGACCTTCTCTGGTGATAAGATTCCTTCTGAGGTTTCCTGTTCTGGAATCTTCTTGGAGCATTCCACCATTGAGATCCCTGATTCTGATTGAGGTTCTCTGGTTCAGTGTACCTCCTCTGGTATCTCCTATTCTGATTAGATTTCCTCTTAGAGTCTCCTTTTTGAGGTCCCCTAATCTGCTTAGGTTCTACTCTGTTAGGATGCCTCTGAGGTTTTCTAATCAGATTAGGCATCTGAACAGAACCATTAATCTTCAAAGGTTCTCTTTTCTGACTTGTATGCTCTAGAATCTTTTCTTCCAGAACATTCACCTCTTTTGGATTATGTTTTGGATCATCAGCAGTGGGGTCCCATTTCCAACCAGGTCTGTGAACCACCATGCGATCAGAAGGATCCTCTTCATTCCGGAGTTCCACAAGTTCACCAGATCTTATAGACTTGTCTTTAGTAAAGCAATATGTATGAGATCTTTTAATAATTCCAGGATATCCTAAACCACTCTTATCATTTATGCGTTGAGAAGATCCTGAAATAATAGATAGGACATCTGGTTTCAAGGAATCTTCTCTGGGCACAGGTAACTCAATGGTTTGCTCAACTTGTTTTCCCTTGATAAGAGTCTGGTATTTGGCTCTAAGCTCATTGAGCTCATCCTCCTGAGAATTCTTTTCCTTCATGATTTGATCTACCAGAGTATCTCTTTCTTTGATCTTATCCTGAAGTTCAGAGACTTCTTTGGAATGATCTTTAATGAGTTTTCTGGTGGATTTTTGTTCATGAGATAAGGATTGAACTTCAGTTCTGAGCCTACTATTCTCCTTCTCAAGTTTTTGACAAAGTTGAACACAATTTTGGAGATCTGATAGCATTTGCTGCATATCAGACTCTCTGGAGTTACCAGATGAATTAGAGGATTCAGTATATTTGGAATCAGATAAGACTAAGGTAGTTTCTTGTACCTCATTGATGTCTGCCATCAGACATACATCATCATCAGATCCGAAATCAGAAGAAGAAGAACTGGAACTAGTATCCTCCTCCTCTGCTTCTGCCAGCAATGCTCTCTTATCTGCATATCTCCTATCTCTCTTGATCCTTTTCTCTTCTCTTTCCCTAGGAGTAAGTTGAGGACAATCATAACTGTGGTGACCAGTCTTGTTGCATGTGTAGCAGGCATTGTCTCCTCTGGGACTAGGACTTGGCTCTCTCCTCCTCTGGTTGTAGTCTGATCTGGCTGGACTACTCTCTCTCCTCTGGTAGTCAGGTCTGCCAGAGCTACCATCCCTCCTCTGATAATCTGATCTCCCAGAGTTCCCAGGGTTGTCATCTCTCCTCCTCTCTGGAGTTCTGAATCTGGTCTCCCTTGAGTCTCCAGATGTCTTCTCCTTCTCTGCAGGCTTGAAGGAACTCTTCCTGTCTCTGGTAGATTCCTTCCAGTGCCTTTTGTACCTGCCATATTTTGAACTCATTTTATCTAATTTACGAGTTAGAAGTGCTACCTGCTCCTTGAGGCTCAAGTCATCTGCAGTAGACTCATTTGGTTTGACATCAGGCTTGATGGTTGAAGAGAATGCAACTCCTTTCTGGCCAGAAGAGGAAACCTCTTCTGTTTGATCCTCCTCTTGAAGATCATACTCATAGGCTTTGAGATCAGACAACAGAAGATGATGATCCAGAGTATTGAGATCCTTGTTGTCCTTGATCACAGTGACTTTAATTCTCCACCTGCTAGTTAGTAAACGCAAGATTTTACTATTAATTTCCTTTTCAGAGTAAGTCTTACCTAAGGCACTAGCCTTGTTCAGGAGGTTTGTGAGACGCATGTCCAGCTGGTCAATGGTCTCGTCTGGTTTCATCTTGAAAGTGTCAAACGAGTGTTGAACAGCTTGGAGCTTGTTGTCTTTGATCTTCTCTGTTCCCTCACAGAGTAGTGCGAGTTTGTCCCACATCTCCTTGGCAGTGGCACACGTTCTGACATTTTCAATCACCTCTTTAGTAAGTGTGTTGATGATCTCTGTTCTTGCCACCTGGTCCAAGTTGTAGAGCTTTCTTTCATCGTTGTCAAGCTCATCTTTCTTTTTGAGGATTCTTTGCCTGGGGACTCTATCCTCTGCAGCTTTCTGGGCAGCTTCACTAGTTTCTTCCCTGGACTCTGACCTGCCACTATCAATAGGAGTCCAGTAAAATTGAATGGGGCCACTTTCTACCACATCTAACATGCGGTGGTGAATAGCTCCAAGATGATTGCTCATCATGAAGCTCCAGTGGCTGTAATCCTCAAAAGAGAATTCTGGAAGCTTACGGCTCTTGTAAGAAGATTTTGCAGACATTTTTGATAAAATTTAGGGAAATAACAAGAACTTTGAACAAAAGCGCTAAAGAGCAATGGATCTGTCCGGTGACCACCAAAAGCTTTTCAAAGCAGTGGCCGTTGGACACACTGCTCTGATACCACTTGTTGGTCCCACTAGTTAGATTAATTGCGGAAGCTTAAGTTAAATGTCTTTCAAATTCCTTTTACAAGAGAACAATAATCAATAAGATAATAAGTAAATGAAAGCAATAAAGAACACAAGATATATAGTGGTTCGGATTAGAATATCCTACGTCTACTCTCCCTTATATCCAAGGGGTCTCACTATCAACCAACTCACTTACTTACTCACTGGAATTGGGAAGTACCAGTTCCTTCTTACAACCTCTTTAGATTTAACTTCAATCTAAAGATCAACGGCCTTCAACCTTATCTGATAGATGAACAGGTTGAGGTTTCAACAACTCCTCAAGAGTAGATATATATTTTGAACAATAAGAGTGCTAAGAGTGATTGTTAAAAGCTTGAATGAACTTATGCGCGTATATTGTCTCTCTCTAGAGCTTTTTCTTGAACTGCACTCTTATATTTATAGAGGGGATTAGGGCTAGCCGTTGGAGGGCTAATCCAATCAGATCCTCTATATAAGGAAGCCTCAATCAATCAATTCCCTAATTGATTGATTGGGTTGGTGGGATCCTTGGATTGATTATCTTCAAATACTTTCCAATCCTGATCTTGTTGACTTGATTTGAATCACCAACGGTTAATAGCTTCCTCTGCCTAACTCTGATTCTCTCCAGAGAAGGCAAGACCAGACACCAGGCAACCTCGGTGTCTTCTGGTCCTCATCTGGTCAACAACCAGAATACTCAGTAGAATCAGGGGATCAAACTGAGCATCTTTTGTTCTACCAGACTCGTCTGGTCCGGACTCGTCTGGTCTGGGGAAGGTCCTCTGCCTCTGGTCAGATCTCATCTGGTGAAGTCTTCTGGTGGAGTCCTCTGGTGAAGTCCTCTGGTGGGGTCTTCTGGTGAGGTCTTCTGGTGAAGTCTTCTGGTCTGGCAGTTCTCCCTAGACTAAGTCCTAATCTAGATCATCATCTGGCTAACAGGTCCAGATGGTCCTATTACATCTTCTGGTTTGTTTTAACTCATCAAAACTAACAACTTTTATCCTAACATACTTTATCCTATCAATCGACTTCACTAATCCACTAAACAAGTTAATGGATTGTGCTTAATTAAAGAGACCCTAATTTAACTAAGGTGATGCGGTCGTCCTCCCTAGATAAACCGGTAGATGAATAAACCCCTTCTAAACCCCCTCGTTAAGCCTACTAGTTATTAAAGAGTGATAAGATCGTCCTCTCTCTAACAATTTTCGTACGAAATTCAAAGGTAAATCCAGAATTTATTTTAAGCGTTCATTAATTAAGAGAATTAAAACTAAACATCACGTGTTACCCTAATTATGTACCAACATCCTACTTCTACGAGTTCATCCTACCCTAAGCATACAAGGGTTTTAGCCTAGCATGATGGTAAGCAATCACAAGAAAAATAAAAAAATACATAATTAAATTCACTAATAAACTCAAGATCATAAACGTAAGAACAAATTAAAGGCTAAAAAGAAATCTATATAAATTTGAAAAACTAGGTTAAATCATCTAAAAAACTCAAGAAAGAAAGAATTAACACTAATTGGTTCAAAAGAATGAATTAATATAAGAATTCGTATGCTAAAAACCTCAATTAAAAGTAAAATACGCTTGCTCGGACTCTCGGTGCTCTTCTCTCTCTAAAAACCAACTCTATGCATGAAGTGGTACTCAAAATTGTGTTCAGAAGGAGTATAAATAGGCAACGGGTCGAATTGGAAGTTAATGGGTCAAATCCGCGCTTGCTCGAGTACAACTCGTGCACTATGTGCACGAGCACATTCCACTCGAGCATCCAAAACTTCCAGAGACCAAAAAGTGCACGAGTACTCGAGCTTGTGCACTTAGTGCACGACTTGAAGCTACTCGAGCACCATGCACGAGCACTCGTGCTCTTCGTGCACGACCAGGGTTAGCTCGAGCACTATGCTCAACCACTCGTGCACTTAGTGAACGAGTTCCTTGCTTGTGTACTTCACTGATACTTTTGCTCCCTCGAACTAATTTTTTTCGTATTTCTTCCATATCTTCTCATTCGAGCATCCGTTTGAGTCGATTCAAAGTCCTACGAACTCCTCTTTTCGCCCTCTATCCATCTATGAGAATCAAAGAGAAAAATTCATTAGTTTATGAAAATGATACTCAAATGACTCTAAATACTCATATAAATCAATCAAAACACGGGCATTTCGAGCTATAAATTCCGATAATTTCACGCCTAATCAACCCCCCAAACTTACCATATTGCTTGTCCTCAAGCAACGAAATAATAAGTCAAGTGAAATTGTTAGGAATGAATCAAGGATCAAATCATGCAAGTATTCGAGCTCAAGTTTCAAAGATCGTTCACACGTATACTAACTCACCCCCTTCATCGTACTCATGCAATAACAACAAGAAACACCAAGATCAAACATGGATGTGCACTCACCGATGTGTTTCACTCCCTCACAAGTGTATATCAATAATTAGGTACTCACTCAATCAATCAATCACACATATCAACAGCCATAGGTTTGTAAGCACTCTCAACTTCGACCATACTCTAGAAATCAATGCCAAATCAAAAAAGACTTTATCAAGGTTGTAATGTAGGCTCTTTGGATAGGTGAGATAACTATATGGGATAAGTGACTCAAGTGAATGGAGAACAGAAAATCTAATTTCAATACTTCAAGACGAGGAACAGAACACTTCAAACTTCTTCATGCAATTCACTTTTCAATTCCTCTACTTTCAACACTTCAATTTTTCTTTTCTCTAACTCATTTCACTTTTTACTCACCACACTTTTTTTTTTCCATATACATATGAGCTCATTTTTCTTTTGCTCATTCTCAACTTTTTGTTCTTTCCCACAACTCAAAACTTCACCACACCCTTCTTTTATCACAACTCAACCAACATAATTCCTTTTCTCAACTCAACTCAATCCCTCCTCATTCACACTTTTCCTATTCTCCACTCAAATTGGGACAAAAAGAGTTTAAGAATTTGGATTAGTTTAAATGTGCTATCAAATAAAAGGCTCAGGCTCAAAAAGGGCTAACAAGGGATAAGCGTCATTGGTAGGCTTATTTTGGCTAAGTGACTCAATCAAATCAAAGATGGCCTAAGATCACATTCAGCATATCAAACTAGACACAATCAAGATGTGAGAGCACACACAAGTTCTAGCATCCTCTAAGGTGACGACTCACTCACAAATGAAGAGATCAATTAATGCATCTTAATCTCAAAAGGCTCAAATCTCACGGCTTTCACATCTATGCTAGCCCTAGTGAATTCTCACTCTCATCACAGAAGTACTCAAAAGGAAAACTCGTAAGTACACTAGTTCCCTCTCAAAACGACTCTAACTCCTATACTCACAAAATAAAATTCCTAACTCAACTTCACAACTCACCAATACTCATCAAATCATACTCAAGAATAACAATCAGCAAGTAGCAAGGGTTAATAAGCATAAAATAACTCAATCAACTCAATCAGTTCAACACATATCATAACCCGATAGTTTGAATATGAATTCCATTACAGCCCCACAATCAACCACATCACTCAAACAAGACAGTCCACACTCCAAAAACAAGAAATAAGAAAAGAAAAGAACATAAAAGATAAGAAAACAGGAACAGAAACTGGGGGAATCCCCATGATCCTCAAGCATCCGGAGGCGGTGGCGGGCGGTAGCTCGGGTGATCCGATCCTAAGTGGGAGACAAATAGTGCCTCCATCCATCTTCTCAAATCTGAAACCTCTGATCGGACCTCTTGAAACTCCCCTCGCATACTCGTAGCGTCCGTGTACCACTGATTCTGCATCGTGTGAAGATGTGTAACCTCGGTTCGTAGATCTTGAATATCAGTCCTCATTCCATCCCACTGAATCTGGGTTGGGTACCACGGCTCGGGAGTGGACACTTCAGGTGCCTCGACCTCCATCTCCTGAGGTTCTTGACCTCCTCCACCAACATCGGCCTCTTCTTCCTCAGGTGTGTTCCCTCCTTCTTCATACTCGTCTTCCTCTTCTTCATCGAGGTCCCGAACTCCACTAGATCCGGCTCCACTCGTTCCTGCTGCACTCCTATGCTTCTTCTTTGGCCTCTGATCCCATAAACCGCAGCTCTCCAATCTTGCCTTGAATTTCTCCATTACCTTTATGTGGTGCGAACCATCCATCTGTATATTCTCCTTCTTCAAACCTTTCAAGGTCACCAACTTCTCATAGGCATTGGGAAAAGCTCATCATCTCGAAGTCTCATGCAATATTAACCACTCCAATGCTCACACATCCACGTGTGATACATATGCTCAAAACCGATATCTCTTCCATCACAAGGAGCTGCCATTGGTCTGATATCCAGGCTCTCCAAGAACGCACAAATGAGGCCTCCTCCTCGTATCCTAGAAGTCTTCGTCCCACACTTATATGGGGCCCCAATCTGCATCTTGAGGAAATCTTTACCAAAGTCGTGCTTCCTTCGATGAAGCAAGCACCACAGTCCATACAACTCTTTTGAAGTCACTGTTCCAGTTTCAGACCGAGCATAGATGGTGTTCCCTAGGATTCTTTCAAGGTATCGGATCACAGGATTCCTGATGGACGAAGCTCGGGCCATTCTCGAAGAGTACCTTCCAGCTAACCCTCCGGTGATAAGTTACCAGAATTCATCAGCTTTGAACCTACCTGATTTGTTGTTCCTGTCACTTGGTTGTGGTAAGTGCAGGGCTGTATTCACCATCCCTATCTCATAGGCGTGCCACTCATTCCTTATCATGAACCGGAAGGTGCCATCCCCTTGCATCTTCACAGAGGCTAAGAATTGCTCCACTAAGTCTTGGTGAGTCTTCATGGAGACCAAAATCTCGTAAAATTCCTGCATATTGTTCCCCTCGAAAACTCTCTTGATCTCTTCTTCGATTCCCAACTGCCTCATGAACTCAGCGCAAGGTCGCCGAGTCTTCTCCACTTTTCCAGCAACTAAATTCCACCGATAGGTGTGAGCAAACCATCTCTCCCCATATGTTAAATTATCCCAACGAGAGGGCATCAATCCATTCTTCGTCAATTCCGCAGTCAAAGCTAGCAACTCATCCCCCTCAACAAACCTATCCTCGAATTTCTTTGGAGGAGCCATAACCTAATGCATCAAAACAATTCACCAAACACAACTCATGAATATCCAAGAAAATCACAATCAAGTCAAATAACCTTTTCAAACTCAAATTTAATCAATGGTGCACACAGTTTCACACACGGGTGATCTCATCATCTCAAACCAATTCACCATTCTCATACTCTTTCACAATTTACAAGAACTCCAAAACAACAAGTCTATCATGAAGTAACATCACATCAATATGCAATTTACATGCTCAAGACTCTATTCATCACTCTCACTTCTCAATTCAATCCCAATATTACAAATTTCACAATACCCATGTCAATTCCTACTTTCTCTCTCTAGAAATACACAAAATGCACTCATGCAATTTCAAAATTGAAGCTTGAATTCATAAACCCATATCATAGAGGCATCATTTATCAACAAAGAAGCAAAAACCGACAAGAAATGTGAAAATCCCCAATTCTCCTCAAGAACACATGAACCCTACTTTCTCATACTCAATCCATGCCAAATCCAAGCCTAAACTAAGAATAGAATGAAGAGCGTGAGAGAATACATACCTTTAATTGAAGAATCGAAGGAATTCGTGGGAGAAATCGAGTGAGAAGTGGAGAGCCTGGTGCAAAGAATGAGATTCGCAGTCTCCAAATCGCCCAAGTGTGTGTGTATTGTGTGTGAAAAGTGTGTGAAATGAATATAAAGAGTGAAAATTTCGAGCTAGGGCTCTAAAAACCCGGTGCACGCTTGCTCAAGCAGTGCTCGAGCATGTTCCACTCGAGCGCCCCGAAGTTCCAAAACCCAAAAAGTGCACGAGTACTCGAGCTCGAGCACTTAGTGCACGAGTTGCATCCACTCGAGCACACTGCACGAGTACTCGAGCACTCAGTGCTCGAGCAAGGCTGCTCGAGTACTCCCACTTCCCAAACTCGAATTTCAACCTTTTCGATCCGATTTACGAGAATTTACGACCAACACAAGTACTAACCTGGAAAACTCCTCGATTTAAGCCCGATCGCTCATTCGAACGAGGAGTTGGGGTCTCTTCCAACGTGCTTTTCAATGAACCATATCAAGGCACACTTATGCACTAAGACTTAATTCGATCCAACTAACCTCATGCATCAATATTTTTAATTTTTTTTACCAAATTTTTCATTCGAATTTCGTGTATAACTCGAAGTACGAATATGCACACCCCAAACTTTGTTCTTGCTATGCAATAATAAAGTTTGAAAAGAATGAGTACGAACGAGTATATACACTAAATTCTCATGAACTTAAGTCACTATCAATGCAAAACAATAAACAACAAAAACACCACCCCCCAAACTTCGACTTTGCAAAGAGGTCTATGTTCGGGGTTCGGGTTACCTCATACACCACGATCGAATGCTTTACTACTCGGCACATCTCCATCTTCATGAATTGCTTTTCCTTTGACTCAAATATGTGAACCAAACATCTCGAGCCAAGCCTACACCAAAAATCTCAAACAAACGAGGTTAACACATAAGCGATCCACACAACGACAAAAATGAACAAAACACATAAAAACAAGTAAAAATGGGTTGCCTCCCATTTAGCGCTAGTTTTAAGGTCCTAATGCCGGACCGAGCTCGAAGGAGCTCACGGGACTTGAGACTCTAAAATACCTCCCTTATTCTCATAAGAGAAGTTGTAGAATTTCTTTACTCGATGCCCGTTCACCATGAACACATGTCCATCCTCCTTCTCGATTTCAAGGAATCCACTCTTATGAACTTTCCTCACCACATATGGCCCGTTCCACTTGGACTTAAGCTTTCCACCAAACAACTTCATCCTCGAATTGAATACAAGGACTTGATCTCCTGCTTGGAACTCCTTTTTCCTCAATCGAGCATCATGCCATCTCTTAGTCTTCTCCTTGAAAATTTGGGCATTCTCATAGGCACTGCCTCGAAACTCCTCCTACTCATGCAATTAAAGTAGTCTCTTCTCGCCCAGCAAGGCACTATCAAAATTCAGCTTCTTGATTGCCCAATACGCCTTATGCTCCAACTCCACGGGCAGGTGACATGCCTTTCCAAAAACTAATTGGTAAGGAGACATACCGAGAGGGGTTTTGAAGGCTGTCCTATACGCCCACAGCGCATCATCAAGCTTCAATGCCCAATCCTTCCTACTGATGCTCACCGTCTTCTCAAGGATCTCCTTGATTTGACGATTCGATACCTCTGCAAGACCGTTAGATTGAGGATGATAAGCAGTAGAGACTCGATGACTTACCTCATATTTTAACAACAACTTCTCCATCCACTTGTTCACAAAGTGACTACCCCCATCACTAATCAAAGCTCTTGGGACTCCATATCTAGCAAAAATATTCTTCCTCAAGAACTCAATCACCACTCGGGAATCATTCACTCTTGTAGGGACAGCTTCAATCCACTTCGAGATGTAATCGATGCATACGAGAATATACAAGAATCCATTGCTAGGAGGAAATGGGCCCATGAAATCAATCCCCCATACATCAAATACCTCGACTTCCATGAATACGTGCAGTGGCATCTCGTCCCTCTTAGTAATAGAGCCAAATCGTTGGCACTTATCACACCTTCTTACCATTCCATGCAACCTTTCAAGAGAGTCGGCCAATAAAAACCAGATTGAAGCACCTTACTTCCGGTCTTCTCTCCACCCAAATGTCCTCCACATGGCAAGGCGTGACAATGCCTTATGATATCAATCCACTCCTCCTCTGGCACACACCTTCTCAATACATGATCAATCCCTCTTTTGAACAAGTATGGATCATCCCAAATAAATTCCCGAACTTTTTTTAGAAATGCCTTTCGGTGTAACGAGTCCATCTTCGCCGGTAACTCTCTACTTGCTAAATAATTAGCATAATCAGCAAACCACGGTGCTTTTCCTTCAACTCGATATACCAGAATATCTCCTACACCAAACAGCTTCTCGTCCAGAAATTCATCGTTCACCTCTCGATCTTCCACTGTGTTTTCCTTGGTAAGCTCCAACCTCGAAAGGTGATCGGCTATCACATTCTCACATCCCTTCTTGTCTCGAATCTCAACATCGAATTCCTGGAGTATTAGGATCCAACGAATGAGACGGGGCTTTGCATCATTCTTACTCATAAGGTACCGAATCGCTGCGTGGTCAGTATATACTATTGTTTTCATCCCTACTAGGTAGGGCCAAAATTTATCAAAGGCATACACGACCGCTAACAGCTCCTTTTCGGTCGTAGTATAATTCACTTGAGTAGAATTCAGCATCTTCGAGGCATAGTATATAGTGTGAAAATGCTTCTCTTGAATCTGCCCAAAGCAACCCCCATCGCAAAGTCGCTCGCATCACACATAAGCACAAATGGGCTAGACCAATCCGGGGTCACAAGTATCGGGGCATTCACCAATGCTTCTTTCAACCTGTTAAAAGCCACTAAACACTCATTAGAAAACTTAAAGACGAATTCTTTTTCAAAAAGCCGCGAAAGGGGTTTAACAATTTGTGAAAAGTCTTTTATGAAATGTCTATAGAAGCCCGCATGTCCTAGAAATGACCGAATCCCCTTCTCAGTCGAAGGTGGTGGAAGCTTCTCAATAGCAATCACTTTCGCATTGTCAACTTGGATACCTTTCGAGGACACATGATGCCCAAGAACAATACCCTCTCTCACCATGAAGTGACACTTCTCCCAGTTTATCACCAAGTCCGTCTCTTCACACCTGCTCAACACAACTTCAAGATTGATTAGATATTTATCAAACGACTCCCCATAGATGGAGAAGTCGTCCATGAAAACCTCCATAATCTTTTCAATCAACCCATGGAAGATAGCCATCATACACCTTTGTAAGGTGGCGGGTACATTACACAACCCAAACGACATTCTCCTAAAAGCAAAAGTCCCATAATAGCAGGTGAAGGTTGTTTTCTCTTGATCTTCGGGGGCTATCATGATCTGATTATACCCCGAATACCCATCTAAGAAACAATAATACTCAAATCCACCTAATCTATCAATCATCTGATCAAGGAACGGTAGAGAAAAGTGATCCTTACACCCTATAATCTACACACACACGCCATCCTGTCACTAATCTAGTGGCTACCAATTCATTAGACTTAGTCTTAATTACTGTGGTACCCCCCTTCTTAGTAACTACGTGTAGCGGACTCACCCATGGACTATCAGAAATCGCAAAGATCATGTTGCTATCTAACAACTTCAAAACCTCCTTATGTATCACCTCTTGAATCACCGGATTAACTCTACGCTGATTTTGCACTACAACTTTTCTACCCTCTTCTAATCTAATCCTATGCATGCAAATGGAAGGACTAATTCCCTTAATATCCGTGATCGACCATCCTATAGCAGATTTGTTCTTACGAAGCACTACTAAAAGTCTCTCAAGCTGATCATCAGATAAAAGGGCAGATACAATTACAGGGTACTTCTCGGTCTCATCCAAGTAGGCGTACTTGAGGTGATCCGGGAGTGGTTTCAGCTCCTTCTTTGCCTCCAATGGTGGCGCCTTATCAAACATCTTCTCGAAAGTCGACTCCTCAGCTTCCAAGTCGTCCTCATCCTCTACTTTCTTCATCTCCAAGAACTTGACATCTTCATTATCTTTCAAGCTGTCAAAATAATCAAGATCATAAGAATTATAAGATAGATCCTCAAGAATAGGATAATCAAACTGATGAACATAGAAAGAACAAGGGTCTAGAAGTGTGTCTTCAACACAAGTGTCCATGATGTCAATAAAGTGACAATTCTCATCTCCCATGGGGTATTTCATAGCTTCATAAATAGCTATCTTCACTTCTTGATCATCAACTTTGACTGTAATCTTCCCATTTGCCACATCAAGTACCATCCCGGCTGTGGCTAGAAACGGCCTCCCTAAAATCAGCGGCACATGCTCATCCTCCTCCATATCGAGTACCACAAAGTCGGCGAAAAAAAAGTGATTCTCCATGTCACTAGAACATCCTCCACCTTTCCTTGAGGTCTAGTGATAAACCTATCAGCAAGCTGGAGAGTCATCATCGTGGGTTGAAGCTCACCCCCTTCGAACTTCTTGAACAACGAAAGAGGCATCAAATTAATGCTCGCCCTGAGATCACAAAAAACTCCTTTCTTGATCTCATTCCCAATATCACATAGAATGGTAAAGCTGCCGGGATCCTTCAACTTGGGAGGAAGCGCCTTATGCACCATAGCACTCACCTCATGGTTCAAGTGCACTAGCTCGGGTCCATCCACTCTCCGTCTCTTTGCTATCAAGTCCTTCAGGAACTTGGCGTAGTTATGCATCTGTTCCAAAGCATCATAAAAAGGAATGTTAATATGTAGCTTTTTAAAAACATCAAGGAATTTTGCAAACTTTTCATCTAATTTCTTTTTCATAAACCGCTGTGGATATGGGACAGGTATCACAGATTTGGGTACCCCCCATTCATCCCTCTCAGTTTCTTTCACATTTTTCCTTGCTTCCTTTGCCTTCTTTCACTTTGGGACTCTCTCAATCTCCTCAATGCCTTCCTCAAGGTCTTTTCCCTTCTGAGACTCATCCATATCTTTACTTTTCTGAGTGCCTTCTGTTGTGACCGTTCCGGACCACATGTCGGATCTGGCCGGAAGCAAGCCGAAAAAGGCACAGGGACGCCCAGGAGATGGGACCGACCTGACCGGTCTATTTCTGACCTCAGCGGGCTCCGATCACGAGTTTCCAACCTCGAAAATGAGACCGGAGGTCTGCTTGGGACGCCCGTCAATGTTTATCGCAGTCACAGTGGGGTCCGGCCATGACCAGTGAAGACCAGCGGAGGCCGCCCGGACGCGACCAACCGGCTGGAAGAATCTCCGACCTCACTTTCCACCAGGAGACTGGCCTCCGATCACTTAATACCCCCGGCCGGCAAGGGAGATCCGGAGCACGTGATAGAATCAAGCGAGATCCTCCCCAAGAGGGAAAAAGGCCGCCTCCGTACTCAGAGACTCAGAGAATATTCCATCCAAATGAGGAAATGTACCAGAGAATCGTCCTTTTTGGACACGCGTCAACACCTTAGTGGTCGGCCGCCTGCAGACTCTGGCACATCAGTGCCCGCGCGTCCTCAGGGGCAGAAGGCATTTAATGCACCTGTCCCCCGAGAGGCCGGAAATGACCAAAATACCCCTGTAGTGAGAAAACTATAAATACTCCAACATTTGTAATGTAAAAAGGGTTCAATCTCTCTCAATATATCAATACACATACTCATTCAAGTCCAGTGACTAACAACCCCTGGCAATTCTTGGTGTTCTTAGTGTTCTTATGCATTTATTGTCTTTCTTCATCCAAGTATTCAATTTAGCATTTAAGAACCCAATCATTTGATGTTTTTACCAAAGCTCTTATAAATGGCCATTCAATCCCAGCAACTTATATTTGGTAAACAACATTTGGCGCTAGAGAGAGGGGTCTCTAACCCATCAAACTCATATTTTCTTCACCTCCCTTTGAAGAACACTCACTGTTCTTCAAAGCTTCATATCCTCAAATCTTCAAATCTTCAAGCCGCAAACTCTCCCTTTCTAAAAGCAATGGATCCCCAGAAATCATCCCATGCCCACGGGAAGGCCAAACGCGTGGCCTCCCCGATCCGCTTTCCGGAAGAGCCCGTTCAGTCCCAGGGACGAGGTTTCTTCACTCCTGACCAGGCCGGGTCAGGACGACGCCTCCAGGCGGAAGAGACGAGGGGGTGCCAAAGCACCACCTCTGCCTCAAAAAAGAAGGCCCACGCCCGTACGCTCAAGGGAAAAGCGAGGGCCATGGAACACCAGGATGAGAGCCAAGGCCGAGCGAACCCAGGTTCCACTCGGTCGCGAGGTTCCGCACACCCGGTCTTCGACCGTTTGGGCACGACGGACCCCTCGTGGTATCCAAGCCGCCTTCCCAGTTATGACACCGGGTACGGTGACACGGAGTCCATCTCCCACTCGCTGAGCACGGCCCAAATGCCCCACAAAAGGGCGGCCGAGGTCAGCCTTACCCAGGCAAACTCTGCCAGGCGAAAGCTAAGCTTCGCCCAAAGCGGCCTTTTGGGGCGCGGAGTCCCCCGTGTGCCCATCTTTGACCGAATTGGCCCTCTAGCTGACGTGGGCGACCAGCTGGCCGAGACCCCCAGTCCAGAACTCGTCAAGATGCAAAAGCAGCTTGACGAAATGAAGGCGCTCCTCGAAGGGCAAGGCCAAACTAAGGCCCGACCAGTCGCCAGCGAACCTCTGGCGGTCGATGTTGAGCTCGCGCTGGTCCAGCTCAAAATCGTTCCTCCGCCAACCCCTCTCTACGAGGGGAAAACGGATCCTGAGACTCATTTGAGCAAGTTCCGGATCTATATGACCGGGCGTGGCGCAACCGACGCCACAAAGTGCAGGCTCTTCCCCCTCACTCTGGGCGATCTCGCCCACAGATGGTACGTGTCTCTCCCGGCATGGTCGATAGATTCTTTCGCCACCCTGAGCGCACAATTCACGTCATACTTCGCGGCCAAAGTGGCCTGGCCGGAAAGTTGGCATCGCCTGATGCGGATCCGCCAAGAGAAGGACGAGTCCGACGAGGACTACGTGGCCAGGGTGGACGAGGTCATGCTGACCGGCGAGGCGGTAAGTGACCAGCTGGCCCTGCACGCAACTCTGGGAGGCTTCCACGGCCGGTCTCCTATGTTCAAACACCTCACCAAAGACTTCCCAAAGACCTACGCCGAATTCCGCGCCCAGGCCGGCGACTACCTGGCCTGGAGGAAACTACTAGCGTTCAGGCTGGGGGAGTCCGAGCCAATAGCAAAGGAGACAGAGGCCGCCACTCAGGCCTCACCCAAGAACGGTCCCAAAGCCAGGAAAGTGGCCAAACCGCCCGGAAACTTCAAGTCCTTCGAGGACGTTGAAGTTCACCTAACTCAGGCCATGAGGCAGTCCCCCGCGCATATCTTCAATGCGATCCAGCACCAGGACGTGCTTCCCCGGCCAAGGCCCTATTCTGGAGACCGGTCCCGGCTGGACCCTAAAAAGTTCTGCGCCTATCACGACTCTATTGGCCACAATACGAGCCAGTGTCGTGATCTCCTAAAGCAGCTTTGGAAGCTGTTTGACGAAGGGCGTCTGAACGACCTCCTACAGAGGCCAGCCGGCCGGCAGGACCAGCAGCAGCAGCAGCAACCCCAGTGCCACCCTCGAAGAAACGAGGAAGGCGGCCGGCCTCTCAGGCCGGTCGCAGCTTTGGAGGAAGATGATGATGAGGGTGACCTCCTCCCACCCATGAATCCCGGCAGTCGGGTCAACATGATCCAGGCCGGCGGGGGGAACCTAGGTGGCCTCACCCCCATCTCGACGCAGTCCAACCGAAAACGAAAGGCAGAGGTCCGGGCAGTGACCAACGTCAACCTGGTCACGCCCCCAGAGCCAAAGATTCACAAGGACTTGGAGATAACTTTCTCCAACCAGGACCGGACCGGGGTGCTGTTCCCGAAGGGCGACGCGTTGGTAATTGCTGCCAGGATTCTGGGCAAAGAGGTTCAGCGAATACTGGTTGACAATGGGTGTTTTTGCAATATCATCTTCAAAACGGCCCTAGACCAGCTCGGGGACCTCATCAATTTCATCAGGCCAGGGATTTGGGGACGCGACGGTCGCTGCGTACGGGAGGATAAAGCTCTCCGTGGAACTCATCTGCTGCTACAACGAGGAGGTCAGGATAACTAGGCCGCTAGATTTTATAATTGTAGATCAGCCAAGTTCATATAATAGCTTTCTGGGTAGGCCCTTTTTAGAAGTTTTTGAAGCTGTCGTTTCCTTCTACTATTACTGTATCAAATTTCCCACCCCCGAGGGGGTGGTCGGCACCATTAAGGGTGACCAGGCAATGGCTAGAAGATGTTTGAACTATTCCAACTCTTATTTATTTTCAATTTGTAACGACCAAACACCGGACGGGCCACACCCCAACTCTGAAACGGCCACTCCGGCCGCAGAACCCATCACGGAGGTCGAATCCACATTGGCCGACCCCCAGCCTATGCAGATCGACGATCCCGAGCCAAGGATTGGTTTCGAACCATCCGAGCTCGATCTCGATCTCGATCCCAGATTCGATTCTTCCGACCGGCGGAGCTATGAACAAGCTACGACTTTAGAGGAATTGGAACACATTCCGATTGACCCCTCGAGGCCGGAATTGGAAGTTCTAATCGGCTCTCGCATACCGACCGAAATGCGGGGGGAAGTGATCGAATTCCTCAAAGCTAACGTTGGAGTCTTTGCCTGGTCTCACCAAGACATGGTCGGGATAGACCCAAAGCACGCATGCCATCGTCTGAAGATCGACCCCAACAGGAGGCCGGTCTATCATAAAAGAAGGAAGTTCGACCCGGAAAAGTACAAAGCTTTGGCTGAAGAGGTCAAAAAGTTATTAGACAACAGGCTCATCGAACAGGCCCGAGACGAGCCCCAATGGGTCGCGAATGCCGTCCTGGTTAAAAAGACAAACAATGCCTAGAGGCTATGTATAGACTTCACCGACCTCAACGCAGCATGCCCAAAGGATCATTTTCCGATGCCGCACATTGACCACCTGGTGGATGGCACGGCCGGTCACGAGATGATGTCCTTCATGGACACTTTTGCCGGCTACCATCAAATCCCCATGGCCGTCGAAGACATCAAGCACACCTCATTCCACACGGAGAAGAACATATTCTCTTGGCTCCGGATGCCTTTCGGTCTGATCAACGCCGGCGCGATCTACCAGCGCCTGGTCAACAAGATGTTTGCAAATCAGATCGGAAAAACCATGGAGGTCTACATCGACGACATTGTGGTGAAAAGCTTGAAGAAAGAAGACCATCTCAGGGATCTAGAAGAGACTTTCAAAATCCTCAAGGCCTACAATATGAAGCTAAATCCAAAGAAATGCAACTTTGGGGTGGAGGCCGGCAAATTCTTGGGGCACATCGTCAGCCAGCTCGGGATCGAGGCCAACCCGGCCAAGATCAAGGCCGTTCTTGACATGCAAGAACCAAGGACGATCAAACAAGTGCAACGACTGACCGGATGCCTCGCCTCTCTCAACAGATTCATAGCCCGGCTCGGGGATAAAAGTAAGCCTTTCTTCTCGACTATTAAGAATGGCAAATTTTCTTGGAATAGGGAAAGTCAAGTAGCCTTTGCAAAACTAAAGGAATATTTGGCAAACCCACAAATCTTAGTCAAGCCAGTCCCAGGGGAGAAGCTTTACTTATATCTCGCGGCCTCCGAGGTCGCACTAAGCGCGGTACTAGTCCGGGCGGACGTTCAGAACCACTTACCGATCTACTTCGTAAGTCAAGCCCTACACGATGCCGAGCTCAGGTACACACCGCTCGAAAAATTAGCGTACGCTCTAGTTATGAACGTAAGGAAGCTAAGGCCTTATTTCTTCGACCACCAAGTAGAGGTCCTCACCACTCTACCCTTGAGGCAAGTCCTACACCGGCCGGACACCAGCGGCAGGTTGTTGAAGTGGTCGTTAGAAATAGCTCAGTACGGGGTCTCATACGCCCCAAGGACGGCCATCAAGGGCTAGGCCCTGGCCGACTTCATAGTAGAATTAACCTTCCCACCCAGGTTCACAAGAATCAACCACCCCCCTTGGAAACTCTATGTGGACGGATCGTCGACTAATACTTGTGCCGGGGCCGGTATCGTCCTGATCGGCCCGGAGGGCCAAAATTTCACCCATGCAGTCCGTTTCAGCTTCCCGGCCACCAATAACGAGTCCGAGTATGAGGCTCTGGTCGGGGGCCTTGAACTAGCGATCGCCATCGGAGTTTGCCGACGACACATTTTTATGGACTCTCTGCTCGTGGTCAACCAAATCAAAGGTGAATACGAGGCCCGGGGAAAGCAAATGGTGAAGTACCTGGACCTGGTTACAAACTTGTGCGAGAAATTTCATCAAGTTTTCATTGAGCAAATCCCAAGAGAGCACAACACCCAGACCGACGCTCTTTCCAAACTTGCAACCGCGGAGGGAGCTGCCGACCTCGCCAATATTCAACTTTCCACGCTCGGAACGCCCACGGTCATCCGAGCACAAGTGGCGACCGTTCTGAGCACGGAAGAAAATTGGATGACGCCGATCGTAAAGTACCTCAAGACCGGCGAGCTCTCCGAAGATAGAACTCGGGCACGGCAACTACAACTCCGGTCATCAAGGTACACCCTCATCGACGATCTTTTATATAAGAGAAGCTTTACCCTCCCACTCCTAAAATGCATAACCCCGGAGCAAGGCCGGACCATTCTGGCCGAGATCCATGAGGGGGTGTGCGGAAATCATGCCGGAGGCCGGGCCTTAGCTCACAAAGTAATCAGACAAGGATAATTCTGGCCGACCTTGAACAAGGACGCCGTCAACTTTGCGAGGTCGTGCCACAAATGTCAGGTATTGGGACCCAACATCAAACTGTCCCCCGAGCAACTCTCCTCCATGTATAGCCCTTGGCCTTTTGCCCAGTGGGGCATTGACCTGATCGGACCGATGCCCACTGCGCCCGGGGGCCACAAATTCGCCGTCGTGGCCGTCGACTATTTCACAAAGTGGGCGGAGGCCGAGCCACTCAACAAGATCAGCCAGACTCAAATCATCAAGTTCATTTGGAAAAACATCATCTGCCGTTTCGGCCTACCTCAAGTGATCATCTCCGACAACGGGAAACAGTTTGACGGTCTCCAGATGATTCAGTTTAGTGAGAAATGGAATATCAAGAAAGTGTTCTCCACCCCCTACTACCCACAGATGAACGGCCAAGTAGAGGCCGTAAACAAAATCCTCAAGCATACTATCAAAGCTAAGCTTGAGAATAAGAAGGGAAAGTGGGCAGCCGAGCTACCCGACGTGCTTTGGTCATATCGTACGACCACAAGGAACTCTACGGGCGAAACACCTTTCGCTTTGGATTTTGGGACCGAGGCCGTCATTTCTTCAGAGGTCTCCCTGCCAAGTCACCAGACAGCCCAGACGATTACCGAAGATAATGACACCGCCCGGATGATCGATTTGGACATGTTGGAGGAGAGGAGACTCAATTCCGACCTCCGAAATGCGGTCTACAAGAAGAAATACGAAATTTTTTTTAACTCCAAAGTGAAGGCCAGACAATTCCAGGTCGGGGACCTCGTCCTCAAGAAGGTTCAAGTACCAAAAGGGGTATTCAGCCCGAACTGGGAGGGTCCGTTCAGGATATCCAAATGGCTCTCCAAGGGAGCTTACGAGCTGGAACTCATGGATGGAACTCCGGACCAATACTCCTGGAATGCAATTCACTTGAAGAAATACTACCAATGATTTTGTACTATGTATTCAAAGCTCTTATCAATACAAGGCTCTTCGCACAGCTCAATCTTTTTCCAAGCACCGGGCTCAGTTCAAAAGCATATGCCGGCCATATCGAGGTCGGCATATCACACTTGAGCCCGGAAAAGCCACTTAAGGCCATCCAAAAACCGAGCCCAGTTCAAAAGCATACACCGACCGTATCGAGGTCGGCGTATCACACTTGAGCTCGGAAAGGCCACCCTAGCCACTTTAAAAGCCGAGCTCGATTCAAAAGCGTATGCCGACCGTATCGAGGTCGGCATATCACACTTGAGCTCGGCAAGGCAACCAAGGCAATCCTAGGAACCGGGCTCAGTTCAAAACATATGCCGAACGTATCGAGGTCGGCATATCACACTCGAGCCCGGGTCAAAATCTCATTCATACTTATGAAAATTTACTTTGATAAGTATAAGAAAGCAAGAGAGCAATTAACAAAACAATAAAGTTCAAGGAAAGACTAAATTTTATAAAGTCAAAACCGGTCTGAAGCCGGAAACATTACAAACGGTTCAAAAAGTACAACGGATCGAAACGAGATGAATCCGGTCGGGAGCCGGTTACATTTAGAAAAGCAGTAAGAAAAATCTAAAGCAATTTAAATTCAAAGCCCGCCTTTCCCGACCGCCGGGCTTGCCTGCCCTCCGGTCCTGGCCACGTAGTTGGCCACCTCATCGACCAAGGCCTCCACTACAGCCCCATTACCGCCCGGTAACTGGGGTCCCTCCGCAGGGACTTCCTCCTTCTCGTCTCCTTCTTCCTCGTCACCGGCCGGCGGATTCTCACCATTTTTGAACAGCCTGTGCCGATGGGGGAACCATGAGAGGTCCACCCCATGGTCAGTCTCGAGGTCAAAAAAGGGGAACCAGAAACCATTGCTGACCGGGTTCTTGGCAGCATACTCCCGGAAGTAGTCCTCCTGGGACTTAGTATCGAGATTGGCCTGGCGTCCTACCCGGATCATGCTGGCGGCAGCCAAGTAGAAACAAAACTCGGAGAATAGCGCCGGGTTCGTGGTCGGATCCGCAGGATCATACGCCGGCCGGTTCAGTGCGGCGGCCAGATCTTCATTCTTCTTCTCGAGCTCTTTCTCCATCTCCGCCTGCCGGGCCAAAGCCTGGTCGGCGTCCCCTCGAGCTCGGTGTGCCTCCAACCGCAGATCGGCGTTGGCGTCTTCCATCTCAGATACCCGATTCCGGGCACCTTCCAGAGCTTTGAAGGCCATCTCCGCCCGGCCCAGGGCATCGTCCTTTTCCTTCAGAACGGCCTCCATTTGACCGACCGCGCCATCTCTTTCCTTCTTGAGCTGGGCGACTTCGCTCTCTAGCCCGGCCTTCTCCTCCCGGGCGCGGGTCAAGGCGCTCTCAGACCTCCGGAGCGACCTGGAGATCTCGGAAAGCTCGTTCTCCATTGTGTTGACCACAATGACCGCTTGACTGATCAGCGCGACTCCAGTCCGGCCCGCGTGACGGGGACGGCGCTCGACGATGTCGGCCAGATCCTTTGTCCACGCCTGGGGAAGGGAATTCGCAGCCCGGCGCATGTAGTCCGGCATCTCAGCCGTTGAGCTCGGGGCACGGGAAGAGAGGAAGTCAAGCACCAACGGAGGGAGATCGGAATCATTTCGAGTCAACCTGGATAAATAAAAGAGCAAATCAGGTACAGACGAATGAAATAGTTTAGAAGAATGAGAACGTTAATTTTAAAAGACTTACGCTTGGAAGCGGACCGGATCACGACCAAAGTAGGTCCGGTCATCCTCCTGGCCGAGAACGGGCTCCAAACGAGCCGCAGCTTCCGTTCCGACCGGCCAGGCCCCAGGTGGGGTATCGTCGGAAACGTCTATTGGGGCCGGACTCGACCCATGCTGGCCGGCTCCCTCGATCCCGGCCTCCTCCCAACTCCTTTTCTTCCCCGTGATCGGAGAAGAGGTTGGGACCTCAGCAGCTACTGCCCCGACGGCCGGAACGGACTGAAGGGGGAGAGACTCCTCTATCACGATCCCGGTCCGGGCGCCGATTCCCTTTTTCTTCTTCGCTCCTTTAGCCGCTTTCTTGGCCGCGCAAGCTCCCATCAAGGCAAGCATTTCCGGGCAACGATCAGAAAACTCAGGGGGGCACTGCCTAACGATCGGAAAATCTGGCACTGTACGATCAAAATCCAAGTTAAAAAAAAACATATACAGATCGGAACCCGGTCACTTACCCGTCAACTTTATATGACGAGGAAACTGGAAGAATCGGCCGGAAATTCGGGCTTCTCGAGTCTGGAGGACGGCTTGATTCCTTTCCGAGGCCGGCAGTGATAAAATCCGCTCTCGAACGACCGCAAAATCGAAGTTCAATTCTCAATCGGAGGGGCAAGGATAACCTGCGAAAGAAAGTAAAGATTAGATCAGTACTTTTAATTCAAAGGCAAGCTAAAGATTCCTTACTAGGATTTTTAGGGCGGATGTCGGTCGGAACGTCGATCTCCTCTCCGTCAGGGTACCCGGTTTTCCATGCTCCACCAACATAGAACCACTTCTTCCGATCGTTCCGGCCTTTACTGGGCAGGCCGGTCACCAGCTTCTACCCTTTCGTCTGAATGTAGACTTCGCCGGTCCCACTCCTCTCGCTCTGGATTCGATAGAGATAAGTCATCTCCCCAGGGTTCGGCATCCGGTAGAGTCGGTTTCTGCCAAACAAGGTCATGACGCTCACTATTATCATCCACGCGTTCGGCAGCAGCTGGATGGGCGCCTGGTTCCAAAAGTTCAACAAATACGATACGGCCGGATGAAGGGGGAAGCAGAGTCCGACCTCCATCATATCCTGGGTTACCGCCACCATCCCACGTGGAGGCTGGTCTGCCCGTTTGTTCGGCTCGGGTGCGTAGAGATGAACGTCAAGAGGTATCTCCCATCCGGCCCGGGCTTCGTCGAGTTGGCGCTGAGACATCTTGCTCTGTACTTGGCCAATGGTCCACCTACGGGACTCCTCCAGATTGGCTATCCGAATGGTGGCCGGATCGCGTACGGTCGGCCCACGCGGGAAGTGATCCAGATACTCCTCATAGTCGAAGGAGAGAGACTCGACCTCATCTTTCCTCTCCACATACTCCGACCACAGGCGATAGGCTTGTCTGACTTGGTCTCACCGATCTTGACTGATGCTCCGACCGACTGCAGCCGGTCTCTCAACCTCTTCGGAATCGGACCCCGAGGCTTCTCCCGCCCTCCCAAGCCTCTCCTTAATCATCTCGGCTGCGAGATTCTTGAGGAGCAAGTTAGTGGTCCGATCGTCACCTCTGCCGCAGTCACCTTCCTCCTCATCTTCCTCCAAGAGGTCGTCTAGCGGATCCCTACCCCCCACGGGCCGGCCCAACTCCTCACGCTGGGATCTATCCATAGCCAAGGGAACCCCTTCCTGAGCACCTTCTCCCAGCAGTGACCGCCTCGGGCGTGGGAACAGGGCATCCAAACCATCGTCATCTTGCGCCCAGATTGTGCTCGCCAGACGCGAAGGAGAAGCACCACTCCCGCCGCGAGAACTTCCTCCTTCGTCGAATAGGCGCCGATTGGCACCACCACCTCCTCCACCGCTAGAAGAGCCGTCACCTCTTTGCCCAGGCGGAGGACCGGCCCATCGTCACACCATTATGTAAATAAAGAAGCTTGAATTAAGAAAATTTGGAAATTACCTTCTCAAAACCACCAGTCGCCGCCGTTAGAAGCTTGTCGCCGCCGTGAGAAGTTCGCCGGAAATCACCAAAGGACAGCTCCGAATCGCGAAAGAGTAAAAAACCTTGGGAAGTAGAATGACTCCCTTTTATAGAAAATGAGTGAGGGCCTATTTCGAAATAAAATTCTAGGTTTAGGGACCTAGATGTAAGAATTCGAAGAGGCGGTTTCAATGTCAGACGCCTCGTACATTGCACGCATTAAATACGCGAGATACGAGGAGATCAAATCATGTCGCGCACGTCAGCCTTTAATGCGCGTAATCCGAGGTGTCGCCTGACGTCATGCGCACCTTTTTAGGCAAAACAGTACAACGCACGTCCTCCCAGTCATCATGTAACCATCGACCGACCTCCGACCACCCCGGGCAGATCCAGACCGGCGCCTACGAAAGATGGCAAACGACCACCTCGCCCCTCATCAACATTGAGAGACGAGCTGGGGGGCAATTGTTGTGACCGTTCCGGACCACATGTCGGATCCGGCCGGAAGCAAGCCGAAAAAGGCACAGGGACGCCCAGGAGATGGGACCGACCTGACCGGTCTATTTCCGACCTCAGCGGGCTCCGATCACGAGTTTCTGACCTTGAAAACGAGACCGGAGGTCTGCTTGGGACGCCCATCAATGTTTATCGTAGTCACAGTGGGGTCCGGTCGTGGCCGGACCGGTCCGGCCATGACCAGTGAAGACCAGCGGAGGCCGCCCGGATGCGACAAACCGGCTGGAAGAATCTCTGACCTCACTTTCCACCAGGAGGCCGGCCTCCGATCACTTAATACCCCCGGCCGGCAAGGGAGATCCGGAGCATGTGATAGAATCAAGTGAGATCCTCCCCCAAGAGGGAAAAAGGCCGCCTCCGTACTCAGAGACTCAGAGAATATTCCATCCAAATGAGGAAATGTACTAGAGAATCGTCCTTTTTGGACACGCGTCAACACCTTAGTGGTCGGCCGCCTGCAGACTCTGGCACATCAGTGCCCGCGCGTCCTCAGGGGCAGAAGGCATTTAATGCACCTGTCCCCCGAGAGGTCGGAAATGACCAAAATACCCCTGTAGTGAGAAAACTATAAATACTCCAACATTTGTAATGTAAAAAGGGTTCAATCTCTCTCAGTATATCAATACACATACTCATTCAAGTCCAGGGACTAACAACCCCTGGCAATTCTTGGTGTTCTTAGTGTTCTTATGCATTTATTATCTTTCTTCATCCAAGTATTCAATTTAGCATTTAAGAACCCAATCATTTGATATTTTTACCAAAGCTCTTATAAATAGTCATTCAATCCCAGCAACTTATATTTGGTAAACAACACCTTCATGTTAGGATAAATATTTGTATAGTTTTGATGAGTTAAAACAAACCAGAAGATGTAATAGGACCATCTGGACCTGTTAGCCAGATGATGAACTAGATTAGGACTTAGTCTAAGGGAATCTGCCAGACCAGAAGGCTTCATCAGAAGAGTCACCAGAAGACCCCTCCAGAGGACTTCACCAGAGGACTCCACCAGAAGACTTCATCAGATGAGACAAACCAGAGGCAGAGGACCTTCCCCAGACCAGACGAGTCCAGACCAGACGAGTCTGGTAGAATAAATGATGCTCAAAATGATCCCCTGATTCTACTAAGTATTCTGGTTCTTAACCAGATCTGGACCAGAAGACATCGAGGCTGCCTTGTGTCTGGTCCTGCCTTCTCTGTAGAGAGAATCAGGGTTAGGCATTGGAAGCATTTGACCGTTGGTGATTCAAATCAAGTCAACAAGATCGGATTGGAAAGTATTTGAAGACAATCAATCCAAGGATCTCACCAACCCAATCAATCAATTAGGGAATTAATTGATTGAAAGCTTCCTTAAATAGAGGATCTGATTAGATTAGCTCTCCAACGACTAAACTCTAAACACCTCTATAAATACAAGAGTGCAGATTTAAAGAAAGGCTCTAGAAATCCTTACGCGCACGAAGTTATATTCCCAGCCTTAGTTCTATCACGCATTTTTAGCACTCTTATTGTTCTTATTCTCATACTTACTCATAAAGGAGTAGTTGGATCTCAACATGTTCATCTTTAAGAAAAGGTTGAAGGCTGTAGACTTTAGATCGTAGTTAGATCTAAAGGTTTGTAAGAAGGAACTGGTACTTCGCAATTCCAGTAGTAAGTTGTTTGTTGGTTGGTTAGTGAGGCCCCTTTGACAAAAAGGGAGAGTGGACGTAGGATCTGTTGGAGTTATACATGAAAGTATGCTTTTACTTTGTATAACTCGTGTATCAAACACTTATTTTATGAGAATAATTCTTTTATCGCATTTGCTTTAGTTATGATTGAATGTTGAATTTCTATTGCAAACCGTTCAATATATAGTACGTGTTACATAGTAGTTAATGTGGTGATACCCGATCACGGAAGACAACATTAACAGTTTACTTGTAACTAAACGTACATTTCACGACCTAGGTGGAATTGAACAATCCGCCGTGAAAGGTCGATGTGTAAGGCTCAGATTGGTCTGTCTTGACCAAGAGATTGCACTAGCATATTTAGTATGTGTTGAAGAGGTCCTACAGCGAGGAGAAATTCTTCTGTTCTGAAAGGTGAAGAATTAGACCTCAGTGGTTGTTGATTTCTTAATCTCCGTCACTTAAATAGGACCGTGTGTGCTTAGTAGTTACTGCTTTGATTCATGTTGGGTGAGAATCATTGTGACTTCGAACTTTGTGTCTTGGGCAGTAATATTAATCATACGACGGTTGCTAAGATTTAATACGGAGAAACGCGTGCGAGTATGGCTCGTGTGATTAGTCCCCTTGGTGGGCTCAGAAGTTTTATTGTACCAAATCTTGCAAGTGAAGAATTAGTTTCTTCGGTACGAATAATAATGTTGAGCTGTCTTTACTCCAAGGTGAAAGACGTTAATTAATTTAGAGCTATTCAGAAGCTTAATTAATTAATGGACTTGATAATCTTAAACGCGGGAAATAATAACCGGGAGTCCATATTATCGTAATATGGATTAAGATGGATAGTGCAATATTAATTTATTAGTGGTAATAATTAATATTAATGGGCTGAATTATATTGGGGCTCAATATTGAAATTCAGAAGTCCATTAGGAGGTCCAATCTTAATTCTCCTTAAGGCCCCTCAAGTAGCCCAATTAAGTAGCCCAATAATGATAAGGTGATTAAAATAAAGAATATATCAATGCTGATTTTTTATTATAATTTTCGAAAATTAGGAATAAAAAAGAAATAAGATTTTCTTGATTTTCTTGGAAAGATATGTATTCTAGGAATACAAGAATATCTCATATATTCAAGAAGATCCAAATCTTAGATTTTATCCTTGAAGTTTTCGAAAACTATAAGCTTGAAAATAAGAGTGAGATTTTTGTGGAATATTTTATTATGAAGAAAAGAATATATGAGATATATTCAAGATTTCTTAGAGACTAAGAAAAGATTTTTTCCAAGCCCATATCTCCTCTAATTTTCGGCCCATACCCTCTATAAATAGGGGATGATTATTTCATCCCCAAGTACATAATTCCATGTGTTGGAAAAATCAAGAAGCATAGATATTTTTCTTTTTCCTTAGTTTATTAAATTGCTTGAAAGCGTCTCCCACAGGCGATCAAGTGAGGTGAAAAGGGAAATACTTGAGAAGGCTTTGGGTTGATAGAGCGAGATTACAAGTGTCCCGTATATCCAAAGGCCATTACTACGAGAGGTACGTTAATCGCATATTTACTTGTTTATTCCGCCTAGTTAAATATGTGAAATTAATTCAACATGCATGATGATAATTAGTTGTTGGAATTATTATTTGAATTAATTAGGATTAATTCATGCTAGTAATAATTGTATTTAAATTCGTATTTAAAGTTCATCCCGAATAGATTCCGGGCACCCCTATTTTCCCAACAGGATCTTCAAAATCCGAACCACTATAAATCTGGTCTATTTACTGCTATCCTTAGTTATTATCTTGCTTATTTATTGTGCTCTTGTAAAAGAACTTTGCTTAAGACATCCCTTTTAAAGCTTCCGCAAAACATCTACTTAGTGATTAGGCGTGAAATTGTTATGTTTTGGTGCCCGATTTACTCATGTTTTGAGCGTTTTCGATGAGTGCTTGGAGTCAAATGAGTATTATTTTTATAAAATTATTAATTTATCTCTTTGGTTTTCATAGATGGATAGAGGGCGAAAAGAGGAGTTCGTAGGACTTTGAATCGGCCAAAACGGACTCCCGGTTGAGGAGATATGAAGATTTTACGAACGAGTGCACAGCAGCCGAAGACCGCTCGAGCAGCTCGAGCGCCAGCGCTCAAGCGTTTTGCTCGAGCGACCAAAAACTTACAGAACAGTTTCAGCGCTCGAGCGAATCACTCGAGCGGAACTGCTCGAGCGTTTTGCTCGAGCAACCACATATTTTCGCCTCCGGATGCGTATTTTCGGCCCATTAACTCCCGTTTCGACCCAGTGCCTATATATACCTCTTCCAAACACGTTTTGAAGAATCCCCAACTTTTAGAAATACTTTTAGACTTAGTTTTTGGAGAGGAAGGAGACGAGCAAGCTTTATTTTACGTTTTGTTGAGGTTTTTCATACGAATTCTAGTTTCTTTTCAATTCTTAGTTTCTTTTCATTAGTTCGTTACTTTGAACACGTTTAAATTTCGTTTTTATCAATTCAATTTCAGTTCTTCGTATTTATTTTCTTTTAAAGCCCTAGTTCATGTTGCTTATTTTCTTCGTTCACTTCGTTATGTTTATGTGCGTTGTTTTTTCGTTTGCTTTTATGTTTGTTACAACCATGTCCGGCTAAAACCCTTGCATGCTTAGGTTAGGATGAACTCGTAGAAGTAGGATGTGGGTACATAATTAGGGTAGTTTGTGAAGTTAGTTTTAATTCTCTTAGTTAATGAATTCTTATAATTAATCTGAACTTTACCTTTAAATTTAGTACGAAAGTGTTAGAGAGAGGACGACCACATCACTCAATAACAACTAGTAGTCTTAACGAGAAGGTTTAGGAAAGGTTAATTCATTTACCGGTTTAGCGAAGGAGGACGACCGCATCACCTTAGTTAAATTAGGGTCTCATTAATTGAGCACAATCCATTAACTTGTTAGTGGATTAGTGATGTCGAGTGTTATGGTAAAGTATTAGGGTTTAGAATCTTGAGCTTTCACCTTGCATTCTTATACTTAGGTTAATTCTTGTTTGTCACAGTTATTTTGATTATGTACCTGCTCCGTTAGTATACGTAGGGATTCCTATCCTAAGCATCACCATCTCTTATTTGAATCCAACCCGTAGTTAATTCGTTCTTTTTCATTCTTTAGTTAATTAGTTTATTTTAGTCTTTTAATTAATCTTTCAAAAACCCAAAAACATTACACTCATATTAACTACGACGCGTAGATCTTCAGGGATCTATTCGCATATACACCATCCCTTGGGTTCGATAATACTTGGTCCCTATACTTGCCCATACTACAGTGAACCCGTACTCTTGCGGGGTAGCTACTAGTAGAAGCTAGTGTAGTCGCTTCAAGTCAATGGCGCCGTTGCCGGGGATGGCGTTGTATGTTTTTGAATAGGACTTGTAGATAGTTTAGTAGTTAGTAGTGGGTGATTTATTTTCAGTTTTTACTTTTATTTTTATTCAATCGGCAGTTGCGTTTTGATCCTTCTACTAGTGTTTCAGGTTTATGAAAACACGCTCACAAGGCAATACGAGCGAAGAGAGATTACCTGCAAATCCTGAGACAATAGCCAGAAGGAACCGAGCCTTCTTGAGAAGAATGACTACTGCCGCGGGAAACAAAGACAAGATTTCTGATGAAGATGGGGACTTAGACAAAATAGCTGCAGAGTATACTGTTTTAGTGGAGCAGGCGGTTGGAGTTGAGAGCAGTAACCAGCAAATACCCATAGGGGAACCGCAGAACCAACTCCCAAACCCGCAAAACACAATCAACTCTGCACAAACACAACCCCAAAGCCAGAACCAAAACCCTGCTTACCCACAAAACCCAAATAACCCTTTCAACAACCCAGTATACCAACATTACCCATACCCACCTTATCCTTACCCACCATATCCATATCATCCACCTCCTGTCTACAACCAACCACCTGTTTACCAACCACCACCCCAACAAGTACCCGTACCAGCTGCTAATCCTCAACACGTTCCTCAGAACGTAGACAACAATATGGCTATTCGAGGGAGGTTTGCAGCACAGCCACATCGGTACTATGATGGAGTGGCTTTGCCTCCTGTTGAGGCGAACAACTCCTCGATATCACCGGGGATTTTAAAGCTGCTGACCGAGAATCAGTTCAAAGGGGTGATCGGGAAGGAGAATCCTCACACACATCTGAGGAGCTTTCTCATGATAGCCTCAACATTCAATTACAATGGCATGTCTGAAGATGCCAAGAGGCTTAGGCTGTTCCCATTCTCATTGACGGGAATAGCCAAGGAGTGGTACGATAATACGCTCCCGCGGGGAGGTATTACCACTTGGGCCGAGCTCGAGCGTCTGTTCCTCGAGCGATTCTACCCTCCATCGAGGACGATAAAAGCAAGAATTGAGATCTCGTCCTTTCGCCAGAAGTCTGGAGAAGATTTACGTCAAGCATGGGAGAGATACTCAAACATGCTGATTGAGTGCCCGCAGCACGGGTACAATGAGGGGGATATTATGGCATTCTTCTATAGTGGTGCCAACAAGGCGGGGCAAGACCATTTAGACGCTTGTGCGGGCGGAGCATTCCTCAATCAAGGCATAGAGAGGTGTAGAGAGATCGTGGACAACATTGTCACGAATGCCGGTGCTTGGGGTGTGGATGCAGATTTGCAAAGAGTGCATCAGGTTGAAGAGGGAGAAGGAACGAGAAGGCTATTGATGGCCATGATGGAGAAGATAAACAACCTTGAGTTGGGAAAGAGTTTGGGTGGAGAGCATGCAGCAGAGAATGAGAGAGTAGACCAACCAAGTGGGCAGCAAGAGGTAGCCAATTACATGGGAGGTCCGTATTACAATCAGAATGGCTGCCAAGGTGGTAACCAGTATGGAAGGCCTTCTTATGGCCAACCATTTGTACCTCCAGGCCCTCAGCCACTTCAAAATCAATGGAGGAACACACAAGGAGTTCAAGGAGGCCAGCAACCTCCTCAAAACACATGGAGGAAGAATGATAATTTTTCTTATGCTAACCCAAAAGCTGGTGTTACTGTTCCTGCAGGTGTTGATCCGGGGTCTAAACCTCCTGGTGGAGAAGGCGGTGCATCAACCGAGGAGATGTTGAGAGCGATCCTTCAGAAGGTGGAGGAAGGGAGCAAGCGGTTGTCATCCTTGGAGTACGATGTGAAGGAGCTGCACAAGAAGGGCGATCATCGTGATCAAGAGCTCCAGAAGATGAATATTGAGTGGACTAGAACTCAACAAGAGAACAATCGAAGGTTCACTTCTTTAGAGCTCCAGATGAGCCAGATTGCAAAGTCCGTGAATAGAATGCCGGAAGGGAACCCGAAAGAGCATTGCAAGGCGATCCAGCTTAGAAGTGGAACCAACTATGAAGGTCCTCAGATGCCTGCTGATTCTGAGACGCCCCAAGTTGAGAAGGGGATTGAAAGTGAAGGAATTGAGAAGAAGGTTGAGGATGAGAGCACTCAAGCAAGCAAGGAAAGTGAGGAGATGGAGAGAGTTCCTAAGTGGAAAAAGGCAAAGGAAGCAAGGGAGAAAGTGAAAGAAACAGAAAGAGATGAGTGGGGGGTACCCAAATCTGTGATACCCGTCCCGTATCCACAGCGCTTCATGAAAAAGAAGCTTGATGAAAAATTTGCAAAATTTCTTGATGTTTTTAAACAATTGCATATTAATATTCCTTTTTATGATGCTTTGGAACAGATGCCGCATTATGCAAAGTTTCTGAAGGACTTGATCGCGAAAAGACGGCGAGTGGATGAGCCGAAGTTGGTGCAGTTGAACCACGAGGTAAGTGCATTAGTGCACAAGGCGCTTCCACCGAAGCTGAAGGATCCCGGGAGCTTCACGATCCTATGTGACATTGGGAACGGGATCAAGAAGGGAGCGTTGTGCGACCTTGGGGCGAGCATCAATCTCATGCCCTTGTCGCTTTTCAAGAAGTTGGAAGGTGGTGAACTTCAACCCACAATGATGACGCTTCAACTAGCCGACCGGTCTATTACTCGACCTCAAGGTGTTGTTGAAGACGTCCTAGTGAGAGTTGGAGATCACATTTTTCCAGCCGACTTTGTAGTGCTAGAAATGGAGGAAGATGAGCACGTGCCCTTGATCTTGGGAAGACCGTTCTTAGCTACGGCGGGGATGATGCTAGATGTGGCAAATGGGAAGATCACATTGAAGGTTGATGATCAAGAAGTGAAGATCTCCCTATATGAAGCCATGAAGCACCCGAAGGAGGATGAGAGCTTGTATTGCATGGATGCCATTGATCCTCGTGTTGAAGACACACCTCCTATCCCTAATCCTTCTCATATTCATGATTTTGTTAGTCCTTCAATTGATAATTTAACCCATGAGAATTATGTTCTTGATTATGTTGATAGGGATAAAGTGAAGAAGTTGAAGGATGAAGAGGTGAAGAAAGTGGATGTGGTCCAGTTAGAAGGGAAAGGAGGAGTTAAGAAGAAAAAGTCCAAACTCAAGAAATTGATTAGTAAGACTCCTCCAGATAGAGGGAAGAAGGAGTTGAGACCCATAACACTTGGGGATGAGAAGAGAGCAAAGGGGCTCATGATGGAGGGGCATCAAGGAAAGAAGTTCAGACACCACTCTTATGAGAGTGAGGGAGGTAAATTTGAGTATGATGTCCCATAAGCTCCTTTGAGCTTGGTCCGGCATGAGGACCTTAAAAATAGCGCTGAATGGGAGGCAACCCATTTTTATTTGCTTTCATTTATTTTTAGTGTCTTTTTATATTATTAGGGAGTATTTTGAGTCGTATGTTTAACCTCGTATTTGAGTAAGTTGCTTGTAGGCTTGTCTCGAAGGAGTAAAGGTATCATGGAGTTATTTAGATTGAAGGAACCAACTTGAGACAAGGGAGTGTGCAAAGCTATTGAGAGAAACTGAATTGTTCGGTTGAGGTAACCCACAACCCCAAACTTAGACCTCTAGCAAGGTCGAAGTTTGGGGGGGTGGAGTTTTTTTTATATGTTTTCTTGTTACATTGCACCGGAGCACCCCTTATCTTTGAGTTGAGTTAGTTATTTGGTGCCTTGAGATGCTCCTTGGGCTATTATTAATTTGTTTTGTTACTCAATATTTTATGCCTATCAATCACCTTATGCTTGTTGATTGCTATCTTTGAGTATGATTTGATGAGTAGGTTGAGTTGTAAGGGGTGAGTTAGAAATTCTTTTGTGTGAGTGTTTGAGTTTGAGCTGATTTGAAAAAAACTTGTATGCTTATGAGTTTTCTTTTGAGTACTTGTGTGATGAGAGTGAGAATTCACTAGGACTAGCATGGATGTGAAAGCCGTGAGAGTTGTGCCTTACGAGATTTAAATGCACGATTTAATCTCTTCGTTTGTGAGTGGATCGTCACCTTAGAGGACGCTAGAACTTGCATGTGCTCTTGCTTCTTGATTGTGTCTAGTTTGATATGCCGAATGTGATCTTAGGCCATCTTTGATTTAATTGAGTCACTTAGCCAAAAAAATTTCCTTACCAATGACATTGAATCCCTTGTTAGCCCCTTTGAGCCTAAACCCTATTTTATTTGCTAGCACATATGAACACTATTCCAATTCCTAAGCCTTTTTGTCCCAACTTGAGTGGAGAATAGGAAAGTGTGAATATGAAGGGAGTGAATTGAGTTGAAAAAGGAAAAGGTTGTTTGTTGAGTGAATATGAGAAGAAGGTGTGATGAAGTTTTGAGATGTGGGAAAAAGAGAAAGAAAATTGAGAATGAGCAAAATGAAAAAAATGAGCTCATGTGTTTGTGTGAAAAAAGAAAAAAAAAGAAGTGATTGAAAAAAGTGAAAAGAGTTAGAAAAAAAAAATGAAGTGTTGAGAGAAGTGGAATTGAAAGGATGTTGATTGAAAATGTTTGAAGTATTCTGTTCCTAATCTCAAAGTGCCAAAGTTGATTTTTCTATTCTCCATTCACTTGAGTCACTTACCCCATATTGTTATCCCACCTGTCCAAAGAGCCTACATTACAACCTTGAGAAAAGTCCTTTTTGATTCGGCATTGATTTCTAGAGTATGGTCGGAGTTGAGAGTGCTTACAAGCCTATGGCTGCCAATTTGTGTGATTGATTGTTTGAGTGAGTCCCTTAATCATTGATATACACTTGTGAGGGAGTGAAACACATCGTTGAGTGCACATCCATGTTTGATCTTGGTGGTTCTTGTTGTTGTTGCATGAGTATGATGAAGGAAAGTGAGTGAGTATACTTGTGATTGATCTTTGAAGCTCGAGTTCATTTGCTTGCACTAATTGATTCTTTGATTCATTCCTAACAATTTCACTTGACTTATTATTTCGTTGCTTGAGGACAAGCAACATGGTAAGTTTGGGGGGGTTGATTAGGCGTGAAATTGTTATGTTTTGGTGCCCGATTTACTCATGTTTTGAGTGTTTTCGATGAGTGCTTGGAGTCAAATGAGTATCATTTTTATAAAATTATTAATTTGTCTCTTTGGTTTTCATAGATGGATAGAGGGCGAAAAGAGGAGTTCGTAGGACTTTGAATCGGCCAAAACGGACTCCCGGTTGAGGAGATATGAAGATTTTACGAACGAGTGCACAGCAGCCGAAGACCGCTCGAGCAGCTCTAGCGCCAGCGCTCGAGCGTTTTGCTCGAGCGACCAAAAACTTACAGAACAGTTTCAGCGCTCGAGCGAATCACTCGAGCGGAACTGCTCGAGCAACCACGTATTTTCGCCTCCGGATGCGTATTTTCGGCCCATTAACTCCCGTTTCGACCCGGTGCCTATATATACCTCTTCCAAACACGTTTTGAAGAATCCCCAACTTTTAGAAATACTTTTAGACTTAGTTTTTGGAGAGGAAGGAGACGAGCAAGCTTTATTTTACATTTTGTTGAGGTTTTTCATACGAATTCTAGTTTCTTTTCAATTCTTAGTTTCTTTTCATTAGTTCGTTACTTTGAACACGTTTAAATTTCGTTTTTATTAATTCAATTCCAGTTCTTCGTATTTATTTTCTTTTAAAGCCCTAGTTCATGTTGCTTATTTTCTTCGTTCACTTCGTTATGTTTATGTGCGTTGTTTTTTCGTTTGCTTTTATGTTTGTTACAACCATGTCCGGCTAAAACCCTTGCATGCTTAGGTTAGGATGAACTCGTAGAAGTAGGATGTGGGTACATAATTAGGGTAGTTTGTGAAGTTAGTTTTAATTCTCTTAGTTAATGAATTCTTATAATTAATCTGAACTTTACCTTTAAATTTAGTACGAAAGTGTTAGAGAGAGGACGACCGCATCACTCAATAACAACTAGTAGTCTTAACGAGAAGGTTTAGGAAAGGTTAATTCATTTACCGGTTTAGCGAAGGAGGACGACCGCATCACCTTAGTTAAATTAGGGTCTCATTAATTGAGCACAATCCATTAACTTGTTAGTGGATTAGTGATGTCGAGTGTTATGGTAAAGTATTAGGGTTTAGAATCTTGAGCTTTCACCTTGCATTCTTATACTTAGGTTAATTCTTGTTTGTCACAGTTATTTTGATTATGTACCTGCTCCGTTAGTATACGTAGGGATTCCTATCCTAAGCATCACCATCTCTTATTTGAATCCAACCCGTAGTTAATTCGTTCTTTTTCATTCTTTAGTTAATTAGTTTATTTTAGTCTTTTAATTAATCTTTCAAAAACCCAAAAACATTACACTCATATTAACTACGACGCGTAGATCTTCAGGGATCTATTCGCATATACACCATCCCTTGGGTTCGATAATACTTGGTCCCTATACTTGCCCATACTACAGTGAACCCGTACTCTTGCGGGGTAGCTACTAGTAGAAGCTAGTGTAGTCGCTTCAAGTCACTTAGTGGGACCAACAAGTGGTATCAGAGCAGTGTGTCCAAAGACCACTGCTTTGTAAAGCTTTTTGGTGGTCACCGGGCAGATCCATTGCTCTTTATTGTATTTTGATTAAATTATTGCTAAATCCTTTTATAAAAATATCTTCAAAATCTTCTTACAAGAGTCGTAAGTTACCAGAATTCTCCTTCGAGGATTACAGCCACTGGAGTTTCATGATGAGTAATCATCTTGGAGCTATCCATCACCGCATGTTAGATGTGGTAGAAAGTGGGCCAATCAAATTTTACTGGACTCCCATTGATGATGGCAGGTCTGAGTCCAGAACTGAAACCAGCGAATCTGCAGAGGAGAGAACTGGTGACCGAGTTGCAAGACAAAAAATACTAAAGAAAAAGGACGAGCTTGACAATGATGAAAGGAAATTGTACAACCTAGACCAGGTGGCAAGGACTGAAATCATCAACACACTCACAAAGGAGGTGATTGAAAAGGTCAGAACATGTGCCACTGCCAAAGAGATGTGGGACAAACTAGCATTGCTCTGTGAGGGAACAAAGAAGATCAAGGACAACAAATTCCAAGCTGTTCAACACTCGTTTGACACCTTCAAGATGAAACCAGACGAGACCATTGACCAGCTGGATATGCGTCTCACAAATCTCCTTAATAAGGCTAGTGCCTTAGGTAAGACCTATTCAGAGAAAGAAATCAATAGTAAAATTTTGTGTTCACTAACCAGCAGGTGGAGAATCAAAGTGACTGTTATTAAAGATAGCAAGGATCTCAACACTCTGGATCATCATCTTCTGTTGTCTGATCTCAAGGCTTACGAGAATGATCTTCAAGAGGAGGATCAAACAGATGAGGTTTCCTCTTCTGGTCAGAAAGGAGTTGCATTCTCCTCTACCATCAAGTCAGATGACAAACCAAAGGAGTCTACTACAGATGATATGAGTCTCAAGGAGCAGGTAGCACTTCTAACCCGTAAACTTGATAAGATGAGTTCTAAGTATGGCAGGTACAAAAAGCATTGGAAGGAATCTACCAGAGACAGAAAGAGTTCCTTCAAGGCTGCTGACAAGGAAAAGACATCTAGAGATTCAAGGGAGACCAGATTCAGAACTCTAGAAAGGAGGAGAGAAGACAGCTCTGGGAGATCAGATTACCAGAGGAGGGATGACAGTTCTGGCAGACCTGACTACCAGAGAAGAGAGAGTAGTCCAGCCAGAGTAGAGTACAACCAGAAGAGGAGAGATCCAAGTCCCAGTCCCAGAGGTGACAACACATGCTACACCTGCAACAAGCCAGGACACTACAACTATGATTGTCCTCAGTTGACTCCTAGAGAAAGAGAAGAGAAAATACTCAAGAGAGATAGGAGATATGCAGACAAGAGAGCACTACTGGCAGAAGCAGAGAAAGAGGATACTAGTTCCAGTTCTTCTTCTTCTGATTTCGGATCTGATGATGATGTATGTCTTATGGCAGACATCACTGGGGTAAATGAAACTACCCTATGCTTATCTAATTCCAAATATATTGAATCCTCCCATTCATCTGGTGCTTCTAGAGAGTCTGATATGCAGCAAATGCTATCAGATCTCCAAAATTGTGTTCAACTTTGTCAAAAACTTGAAAAAGAAAATGGTAGACTTAGAGCTGAAGTTCAATCTTTGTCAAATGAGCAAAAATCTGCCAGAGAACTCATCAAAGACCATTCCAAAGAAGTCTCTGAACTTCAAGAAAAGGTCACACAAAGAGATACTCTGGTAGACTAGCTCATGAAAGAAAAGAACTCTCAGGAAGAAGAGTTCAATGAACTCAAAGCCAAATACCAATATCTTATCAAGGGTAAGCAAGTTGAACAACCTATCATGGAAGTACCTAAGACCAGAGAAGCTCCAACTGTTGTATCTATTATACAAGGATCTTCTCAAAGGGTACATGATAAGAGTGGTTTAGGATATTCTGGAATTACAACCAGATCCACTAAATTTTTCTGTAATAAAGGCAAGTTGTCTGAAAGATCTGGTGAAGTGGTAGAAATCTGGGATGAAAAGGATCCAAATGGGAAAGGTTACAGAGTAGTTACAAACCATAATTGGAACAAAGACTGCTCTGCTAACCATATAGATGATGTTCCCAATGAGTTCACTGAACTGGAAGAGGAAATCTTAGAGCATAAACGTCAGATATAAGAACCTATGAAGATTGATGGTTCTGTTCAGATGCCTAACCAGATTAGGAGACCTAAGAGAAAACCTAAAAGAGTGGAACCTAAGCAAATTAGGGGACCTCAGAAAGGAAACTCTAAGAGGAAACCTAATCAGAATAGGAGATATCAAAGCAGATATACTGAACCAGAGAACCTCAATCAGAATCAGGGATCTCAAAGGAAGAATGCTCAAAGAAGATTCCAGAACATGAATACTCAGAAGGAATTTCATCATCAGAATAGATCCAATTTTCAGAACCAGAGGAGGTCTTCCAGACCCATTTATAAAAAACCAACTGATCTGGGTAGTTATGACACCAGAGATGGTTCTTCTAGGATGTACCCTTACAACCAGACCTCTAAGACTATGTCTTTAAGACAGGCCATTCCAAAGGCAAGATTTGAGATAAGGTACATAAGACCTGTTTATAGGAAAGGTGTTCTTATCAGACCAGTAGCTCAATATGTCATTGTTAGAGGACATGTTCTGGTAGATAGATTTGGAAGGAAGATAAGATCTCCTCATCCAGCAAGGGATGATCTTTATCTTTGGATTCCTACAAAACCTGCAACTAACCAATCAGGAACCAGCACTAGTAGGGGACCTAAGGTAGTGTTTGGTTAGGGATGGGGCCATCCGGATGGGGATGGGCCATCCCCCATCCCATCCGATTTTGGATGGGCACATCTTTTTCCCCATTCATCCATATTATACACCTACACACTTATTTTAATTATATTTTATATAATCATATCACTTTAACTCACTCATTCATCTTCTCTCCTACTTTTTCCATATTTATTCATTCTCTCTCTTACTTTTTCTTACACATTCATTCTCTCTCATACCTTTTCTTACCATCTCTCCTACTTTTCTCTCATCCAATCATTATCTCACTAACTAACAATAATAAAATATTTCTACATCAATTTTGATTTGACATAAAGTTCCATCCAACTCTATTTCCCCATCCCTAACCAAACACAGATTTACTATTCATTGGATTACCCCCATCCTTCTTTTCCCATCTCCATCCCCATCCCATCCACCACCATCCCTAACCAAACAGAGCCTAATTGATTTTTCTACAGGAGGATAAGAGCCCATTGGAGAAAGGACTTTCAAGCAATTATGTCTGGTACATTGATAGTGGATGTTCCAAGCACATGACATTCCAGAAAGATCATCTCCAGGATTTCAAACCATTGAATGGGCCAAGAGTGAAAAGTTTGGTGATCTCATGCAGAGTTAGTTTGAAATGTCTATGATGGGTGAGATGAATTATTTCTTAGGTTTGCAAGTAAAGCAATCTGAGAAGGGAATTTTCATAAATCAGGCAAAGTACATCAGAAACATGTTAGAGAAATTTGGAGTAGGATCTAGCAAAGCGGCCAAGATTCCTATGATGACAAATTTCAACATGGATCCAGATGAGACTGGAGAGAGTGTGGACCAGACTCAGTACATGGCACTTATTGGTTCTATTCTGTACCTGACTGCAAGCAGACCAGATATAACCTTTGCTGTTGGTGTTTGTGCCAGATTTCAAGCCAATCCTAAGAAAAGTCATTTGGAAGCAGCTAGGAAGATATTGAAATATCTTAAGGGAACAGTGAATTTTGGGTTATGGTATCCTGCAGATGACAACCTAAAGTTAAGTGGTTATTCGGATTCAGATTATGGTGGGTGCAGAATAGATAGGAAATCTACAAGTGGAACATGCCAATTTTTAGGGAATAAATTTGTATTCTGGTTTTCTAAGAAGCAGACTTCAGTTGCTACATCAACAACAGAGGCAGAATATATGGCTGTAGGGAGCTGTTGTTCACAACTACTCTGGATTAGTCAACAACTTAGGGACTACCAGATTAGGGCTAAGGATATTCCAATATTTTGTGATAGCAACAGTGTAATAGCAATCACCCAGAATCCGGTTCTTTACACCAGATGCAAACATGTTGATATAAGGCATCATTTTATCAGAGACCATGTTGAGAAGGGTGATATAAGGATGGAAAAGATTGCAACAGGGAAGCAGAGAGCAAATATTCTGACTAAGCCTTTGGCTGAGACCAGATTCAGAGAGTTAGCATTTGAGTTAGGTTTATTAGATCCAGAGACAGATTTGGTTTAGGGGGAACATCAGAGAAGTATCCTTTATTTCAATATTGCATACCTTGTATTTTATCTGTGTTACTAACATACCTACATGTTAGATATACCAGAGAAGTTATGTCTTCAGGTAAGGTATGTACCAGATGAGGTTATCCCAGATAAGGTACTAAGTTAGATTTCATAAAACTCTGGAGTTCATTCTGACCAGAACCAGATAAGTCACCACCAGATAAGATGTATCATCAGACTACTCGAGGTATCATCTAGTTACTATACCAGGTGAGAGGTATATATTTACTTCTCTGGCCTCTGTTCATTGGGATACACTTTTCAAATTACTAAATACACCCAAAACGTTTCATCTTCAGAGTGTATTTAAGACTAGGGTAGAGAACCTAGGCAATCATTTCTCCTTTTCTCTTGACTGCCACAAAACCCCCTCGAACCCAGTCCCAATGACCATGCCCACGCACCAAATTAAATCTGTAGCTTGCCTTTTTAATCTTGGCCGTCAGATTTAATAACTGTGCAATATGTCAATCAATTCTAAAATTGATTTTGTTCCCTAAATAAAATTTTACAATTACACGCGTTCACACTTCATTAATTTTCAAATTCCACGCGTCTTTTCCTATTTAAACCAAGAATTTTTCAATCTGTCTTTTGACGTTTTCTTACTCTCAAACCCTAACCTCTCTCTGCAAGTTTTTCTCTCTCTCTCTCTCTCTTAAAAAATTTTCAGATATGGCACCCAAATACAACTTCGACCCAGATCATGTGTGCAAGAAACTCAAATCAGAGATGGTGGTGTACTTCTACACCACCAAGAATCCGGTGGCATTGGTTATTCTGGAATTACTCCAGAATGCAAGGATAGAGAAGCTCATCTCGTCGATTCCAAAGGACTTTAGGACCTTAGATGGATATGCGGCCCAGTTCCTGGTTCCATGAAGATCCACGATGATCATATCTCTTCCAAGATCGACAAGAAAGATGTGGTGTTTTCAAAGCATGATTTTTGCCGACTGTTCGAGAACATCTCTGCTGAAGGTGTTGACCCTTTGAAGTACAAAGAAGGAGAAATTGTTGAATCCTTCAAGATCTTTGCCAGATCTTCATGCCAGAACTTGATGAAAGGCTTTTTGGACAAGCACTTGAGGCAAAAGTACAAGGTACTTTTTGATATAGTGGTGAAGGTGCTGATGTGTGAGAATCATAGCACAGATGCCATCTTCAATGGCCGAATGTGTGTGATGAGGGCCATTTACGATGGTGTGCAGTGTAATTGGGCGGAATTCTTCTGGGATGTGCTTAGGAAGAACAAATTGAAGGTGCAGAAGGAGGAGTGTCCCGCCAGACCAGGGGAGTTACAGTTTTACTTTAATGCAAACGTCTCCCTGGGGACTAAGCTTACCTTGATTCTGGACTCAATCTTTCCAGACAAGGTGTGGAAGGGCTCCTAGTGCAAGAGCTTCCACAAGTCCAATATGATGTTCTCTAAGGATGGCCCTCTCCATGGCCATGCCGATTCAAATGGAGAACAAGCCATTCCTGCCCCTCCTCTCCAAGCAGCTCCTTCACCTGCTAAGGGGCAGAAGACTAGAAAGAGCCAGAAGAAAGTTGAGGCGACTGGTTCTTCAACGGTGGCATTTTCTGGTTCATCAGATGATGACCAGATTCCCCTCCAGGCTGCCTTGAAGAAGAAAGGTGATGGAGGAGAGGCTGCTAAGAAAGCTGGTGCAGCCAAGAGGAAGCAGAGGCCAGATGATGCCAGGAAAGCCTCTGCCAAGAAGCCCAGAACTTCGAAGAGGGCTAGGAAGACTCTTCTGGTGGATGAGCCATCCGAGGAAGAGGAAGAAGACGTAGAGGAGGTTGAGCCTCTAATGAGTAAACCTAGGGCCAGGAGGGCCATTCTTCAAGATCCAGACTCTGGCTCTGAGTTGGGAGATGCCTTGGAGCAGGCAATAGAGGAGGCTTCTCTGCTAATGGGAGATACTCCAGAGCTACATATTCCAGCTGATGTTGACTCAGCTGAGGTAATCCCCCCTATCTCATCCTCTTTCCCCATTAACCTTGTAACCCCCACTACTTCTCCCCCAGAAACCCAAACACAAAACCCCTCTCCTGCTCCTGGTGCCCCCATTGCTTCACCAGAGCAAACCCTACCTGATACCCCCTTATACACTCCCTCCACCATTCCCACTCAAACTTCTTCTCCCCCTACTTCACAAATACCTCTTACCACTAATCCATCTTCCCCAGCCACTGTACCAGAGGTCCCAACAACCTCCTCTGGTGCAGAACAACCCTTACCACCCTCTTTCACCTCACAAATACCCATCCCAGCTCCTGTACCAGAGGTCCCATCAACCTCTTCTGGTGCAGAGCAACCCATTCCCTCCACCTCTACCTCACAAATCCCTACACCTCCCCAATCTCACACTGAAATGGACCCCTCTGTCTCCATGGCATTGGGATTTACTGCCCCTCCCCCCTCTCCCACATGCCTATCTAGCGATGATAGTGAAGATGAGGATGCTTCACTTGAGCCTAAGAACTTAGCATCATCCTCCTCTGCCTCTGGGCCCAAACCATTTACTTTCTCATCTGAAGAAATGGGTCCCATCAGGCAGAGTATGAGTGTAGGTGCTCAACTCTGGCTAAGAGAGCATTTCCCAGTCCTTCTGGAGCACCTACCCCTGTTGGCGGATCTAACTGACGCCAAGGTCTAGAGCAAGGCGAGACTTGAGGATGTAGAGGACCTGATGCTTTTACTTGAAGAAATGACGACCTCTGCATTCTCTGCCTGGGAGATAGATCTCAAGAGGAAGCTCAATATCCAGAATCCTACGGAGCTTGAGACCCCAGAAGCAGCCAAGGTGTTGATCTGCACCTTGCTGATCCAGAGGGGAGTGATGATCTCCCCTGAGGGCCCTTCTTACAATTTTGGCCCTCACTTCACCTTTCCTCCAGAACTCTATTCTGATGAGGAGGATTTTGATGTGACTCCTGCCGTGCTGCAAAAGATGAAGATCTTCTTCAATGAGCAAATAATGCAGATTGGGCGCTTCTCCAAAGCTATGCAGCATCTGGCGCCTGCCCTGGTTGAGCACCAGATCAAGACTGAGAGAAGGAAGTTTCTTAAGCAGATCAAGGATATCTTTGCCTCTGCTAAAGCTGCATTCAAATCGGACTGCCTATATTTGAAGATGGATGTGCATGAGAGCCAAAGGCAGATCCAACAGTTTGTTCTGGACCAGGTTCGGCCTGTTTCTGTGCTTAAGGTTGAGATGGCTTCCCAGATGTTGCAGACTGCAAAACTCAAGTATTCCCTCCAGGAGATGCTGGCCAAGCAGGAGAGACTAGTAGCTGAATCTAAAGCCCACCTGGAGGAGGCCAGACAACTGCGCGATCTTCACTCTTCCTCCTCTACTGCCTTACCTGATCTCATAAGGCTGGTGGTGCAGCCCCTATTTGATGAAGTTAAAAAGGGGGAAGAGCAGGCCAGAACTGATCTGGCGAAGACCACAAACGAGACTCTCTTCAGCCATGGTGCTCATTTGGACCTGCTAGAGAACACTTTGGCCCAGGCTGAGTTGCAGAAGAAGAAGAAAGAAGAGTTGAAATCTCTTACCATGGCAAAGCAGCTAGCGGCAGAAGAGGAGTCCACAGATGCAGAGCAGGATCCTATCTCAGTCTCTGGACCTGCTAAGATGAAGATAAGGAAAGTCAAGAAGAGCTTCCTTGAATCTGTTGTTGAAGAAGCAGAGAAGAGATTCAAAGAAGAGACGCCTGAAGAGAGGCAAGCAAGAATAAGAAAGAACATAGATGAAGAGCAGAGGCTCCGATATGTTAGGAGGCAGAACAAGAAGACCAGAGGAGCTGGTATATCTTCTGGCGCCAGTGGTTCAAGCCAGAAAAAGAAAGGTCCTGTTGAGGTGATGGACATCTTGCCACTCAGGACAGAAAGGTCTTTTGACTTTACTGTGCCTGTTCCTCTGATCAATAAGTGGAAAGATGCCAAGACCTTGTGGTTCATCCAACACTACATCCAGAGGCCTCCACCAGAGGATGATGCACTTATCAACAGAACATTCCACTCCTGGATGAAGGCATATGATGCAGAGCTATACAAGCAGCTGATGGATTCCACCATAGAATTCAATCTGGAAGTCACTGCCCCAGAGTTCCATTATCTCAATACTCCTATGCTTGGGGACCAGATTGATTGGATAGAGTTGAAGAAGCTGTTCAAAACTAAGGTGTTGGTGAATTTCACTCCAACATCTTCTGCTGAGTTGAAGGCTGTTCAAGATAGATTTCTTGACTGGTTTCTGGTGCCAAAGGAGAACAGAAGAAATGCTTAGTATAGGACCTGATTTGATATGTAATCTGTAATCTTTTGTTCTTATTATTAATGGAGAAATCATATCTTCTCTGTCTTAAAGACTTATTTGCCTGATAAGATCTATTCTAAGGTCTTATCCCTTTATTTGTTTTCATGCTTAAATGTTTTATCTTTTGATCAGTTCTGGTAGTGTTTTAACTCTATAAAAAATGGGGAAATTGTTAGGATAAATATTGTATAGTTTTGATGAGTTAAAACAAACCAGAAGATGTAATAGGACCATCTGGACCTGTTAGCCAGATGATGAACTAGATTAGGATTTAGTCTAAGGGAATCTGCCAGACCAGAAGACTTCATCAGAAGAGTCACCAGAAGACCCCTCCAGAGGACTTCACCAGAGAACTCCACCAGAAGACTTCATCGGATGAGACAGACTAGAGGCAGAGGACCTTCCCCAGACCAGACGAGTCCGAACCAGACGAGTCTGGTAGAATAAAAGATGCTCAAAATGATCCCCTGATTCTACTGAGTATTCTGGTTCTTAACCAGATCTGGACCAGAAGACATCGAGGTTGCCTTGTGTCTGGTCCTGCCTTCTCTGGAGAGAATCAGGGTTAGGCATTGGAAGTATTTGACCGTTGGTGATTCAAATCAAGTCAACAAGATTGGATTGTAAAGTATTTGAAGACAATCAAGGGAATCTGCCAGACCAGAAGACTTCATCAGAAGAGTCACCTGAAGACCCCTCCAAAGGACTTCACTAGAGGACTCCACCAGAAGACTTCATCGGATGAGACAGACTTGAGGCAGAGGACCTTCCCCAGACCAGACGAGTCCGGACTAGACGAGTCTGGTAGAATAAAAGATGCTCAAAATGATCCCATGATTCTACTGAGTATTCTGGTTCTTAACCAGATCTGGACCAGAAGACATAGAGGTTGCCTTGTGTCTGGTCCTGCCTTCTCTGGAGAGAATCAGGGTTAGGCATTGGAAGTATTTGACCGTTGGTGATTCAAATCAAGTCAACAAGATTGGATTGTAAAGTATTTGAAGACAATCAATCCAAGGATCTCACCAACCCAATCAATCAATTAGGGAATTGATTGATTGAAAGCTTCCTTAAATAGAGGATCTGATTAGATTAGCTCTCCAACGGCTAAACTCTAAACACCTCTATAAATACAAGAGTGCAGATTCAAAGAAAGGCTCTAGAAATCCTTACACACACGAAGTTATATTCCCAGCCTTAGTTCTATCACGCATTTCTAGCACTCTTATTGTTCTTATTCTCATACTTACTCATAAAGGAGTAGTTGGATCTCAACCTGTTCATCTCTAAGAAAAGGTTGAAGGCTGTAGACTTTAGATCGTAGTTAGATCTAAAGGTTTGTAAGAAGGAACTGGTACTTCGCAATTCCAGTAGTAAGTTGTTTGTTGGTTGGTTAGTGAGGCCCCTTTGACAAAAAGGGAGAGTGGACGTAGGACGTAGGATCTTCAAAATCCGAACCACTATAAATCTGGTCTATTTACTGCTTTCCTTAGTTATTATCTTGCTTATTTATTGTGCTCCTGTAAAAAAACTTTGCTTAAGACATCCCTTTTAAAGCTTCCGCAAAACATCTACTTAGTGGGACCAACACTTCACCCTCAACCCCTTTCTCAACTCCTATCTCCTCAATCTCATCTCTAACTTCCTCAGGCTCTTTTCCTTCTATCTCAACCTCTCCTTGTGGCGTCTCTGAGTCAGCAGGCATCTGAGGACCATCATATTTGGTCCCACTTCTCAACTCAATAGCTTTGCATTGCTCCTTTGGGTTTCCCTCGGGCATTGAGGGATACTTGTCCGGCTCTCTTGTTTGAGACTTTGCAATTTGACTGATTTGATACTCGATAGAAGTGAACCTGCGGTTGTTCTCTTGTTGAGCTCTATTTAGATCAATGTCCCTTCTTTGGAGTTCTTGATCACGCTGATCACCTTTCTTATGCAATTCTTTCACATCATACTCCAATGAGGACAATCTTTTGCTTCCTTCCTCCACCTTCTGAAGGATAACTCTCAATATCTCCTCAGTTGAGGAACCGCCTTCTCCACCTGGGCGTTTTGAACCTGGATCAACACCTGGAGGAACTGTGATTCCGGCCTTCGGATTGGCATATGAGAAATTCTCGTTCTTCCTCCATTGGTTCTGAGGATTTTGGACAAAGTTGTGAGCTGGATTGTTTTGATTGTGTGTACCCGGGTTTTGGCTCTGGCTTTCCCCTGACGAAACTTGATTCTTACTGCTATTCCCTCCAGTGCCCTCAACCCGGTCCACTGCCTGATTAAACTCAGCTACAACATCATCCAACTCATTACTGATATCCATGTTATCGTTCTCTCCTCCGGCAGTGTTCATCCTTCTTAAAAAGGCTCGGTTTCTTCTTGCTATTGTCTCAGGATCAAGCGGTATTCTCTCTTCACTCGTTTCTCCTTGCGAGCGTGTTTTTATAAACCTGAAACACTAACAAAAGAATCAAAATGAAACTGCCGAACACTTAAGAATTAAACAGAAAAAAATAAAGCACTCGCTACTAACTACTAAGCTATCTACAAGTCCTATTCAAATGACATACATCGCCATCCCCGACAACGGCGCCATTGACTTAAACCGAAAATACTTACTTTTTACTAGTAGTTTCCCCGCAAGCGTACGGGTTCACTGTAGTATAAGCAGATATAGCGACCAAGTATATCGTACCTCGGGATGGGTTGTATGCGAATAGATCCCTGAAGATCTACGCGTCGTAATTAATATGAGTGCGTATTTTTTGGATTTTTAAAGAAATTAAATCTAAGCTATAATAAACTAAGTGAACTAAAGGATAAATGAAACTAATTAACTAAGGGTTGTTTGAAAGTATGAATGGGTGATGCCCAGGATAGGAATCCCTACGTATACTAACGGAGCCGGTACATAATCAAAATAACCGTGATGTGCAAGAAATAACCTAAGTATAAGATTGTAAGATGAAAAGCTCAAGAATTAAACCCTAATACTTTATCCTATCAATCGACTTCACTAATCCACTAAACAAGTTAATAGATTGTGCTTAATTAAAGAGACCCTAATTTAACTAAGGTGATGCAGTCGTCCTCCCTAGATAAACCGGTAGATGAATAAACCCCTTCTAAACCCCCTCGTTAAGCCTACTAGTTATTAAAGAGTGATAAGGTTGTCCTCTCTCTAACAATTTTTGTACGAAATTCAAAGGTAAATCCAGAATTTATTTTAAGCGTTCATTAATTAAGAGAATTAAAACTAAACATCACATGTTACCCTAATTATGTACCGACATCCTACTTCTACGAGTTCATCCTAACCTAAGCTTACAAGGGTTTTAGCCTAGCATGGTGGTTTGAATAATAAAAGCAATCACAAGAATAATAAACATATGCATAATTAAATTCACTAATAAAGTCAAGATCATAAACGTAAGAACAAATTAAAGGCTAAAAAGAAATCTATACAAACTTGAAAAACTAGGTTTAATCGTCTAAAAAACTCAAGAAAGAAAAAATTAACACTAATTGGTTCAAAAGAATGAATTAATCTAAGAATTCGTATGCTAAAAACCTCGATTAAAAGTAAAATACGCTTGCTCGGGCTCTCGGTGCTCTTCTCTCTCTAAAAACTAACTCTATGCGTGAAGTGGTACTCAAAATCATGTTCGGAAGGGGTATAAATAGGCAATGGGTCGAATCGGGATCCGCGCTTGCTCGAGCACAACTCGTGCACTATGTGCACGAGCACATTCCACTCGAGCATCCAAAACTTCCAGAGACCAAAAAGTGCACGAGTACTCGAGCTTGTGCACTTAGTGCACGACTTGAAGCTACTCGAGCACCATGCACGAGCATTCGTGCTCTTCTTGCACGACCAGGGTTAGCTCGAGCACTATGCTCGACCACTTTTGCACTTAGTGCACGAGTTCTTCTCGCTTGTGTACTCCACTGATACTTTTGCTCCCTCGAACTAATACTTTTCGTATTTCTTCCATATTTTCTCATCCGGGCATCCGTCTGAGTCGATTCAAAGTCATACGAACTCCTCTTTTCGCCCTCTATCCATCTATAAGCATCAAAGAGATAAATTCATTAGTTTATGAAAATGATACTCAAATGATTCTAGGTACTCATATAAATCAATCAAAACACGGGCATTTCGAGTTATAAATTTTGACAATTTCACGCCTAATCACAAACAACAAAGCATTGGCTGCATCAATGAACTTGATTGACGAAAAGAGAATTTCAGCAGAAATGAAAAATGCAATATACAAGAAAAGAATTGCGAAATATTATAATTCACAAGTGAAGACAAGAGAATTTGAAGTCGGAGATCTAGTACTCCGAAAAGTTTTGGCACCACCACCAGGAGTATTCGGACCGACTTGGGAGGGCCCGTTCAGGGTAACCCACAAGTGGCACAACGGCATGTATGACCTTGAAGAATTAAAAGGCAACTTGACCCAATACTCCTGAAATGCGGCTTTGTTGAAGAAATATTATCAGTAGATGTAAATGTAAAGCATATGTAAAAATTATGTATAGGTCTTGTATAAAGTGTTATATTGGATGTTGTAAATTTGATGTAAAATTTCAAAAAATTTGGAATATTATGTAAAGTTCAAGCGAAGCAAGTTGTATAGTAATTAATGTTGAGTTGTGTACTGTATTCTGGAAACAGTGTAAAAACACAAAAGTTCAGTTGTTCGTCTAAAAAAGTACAATTGTTCGCCAAAAGCCAAAAGCACTAAGTGTAAGCTTGGCGAACAACAGTACCAAAATTACAAAAATTTAAGGCCAATTTCATTAAGGATCCTAAGGCCCAGTTAATCAAGGCCAAGTTCTTTGAGGACAACGAAGGCCCATCTAAAGATCATGCGCATGATTAACAAACACAAGTATCTTACTCTTGAAAATAAGAAAGATGCTTAAGTGGTAAAATAAGAGCAAGTAAGCTGGACGAACAACTGTGTATTCAACGACCAAATGGGAGAGCAAGGAAATTTCAAAGAAAAGTTATATAAGTAAGCGAAGGAAGCAAAATCATTCCATTTCATTAAGTTAAAGCAGTACAAGGAGAAAGAGAAATTACAAAAGCAAGTTTACTACAAACTAGAAAATAAAAAATGATCTTCAACGTTCAAAATCTAGGAGGCTGGAGGAGCATCTGGAGCAGAAGGTTCTACTTCAGTATCGGTCGCTTCCTGGATTTGTTGGTCGCCTGCCATGGTAGAAGTGCCCGCCTCATCGATGGGAGTGAGAGGGAGTGAGCTAAGGCCATCGAAGACCTCAGCTTCCTTGCTAGGCTCCTCGCCAGCAACTCGGGGTCAATTATTTGAACATCATCCCCGAAGATGTCAAGTCGCACTCCCATCCCCTCAAGGTCGGCCACGGGAACAGTAAACCCAGCACCAAGAGGGTTATCCTTGACATATTCAGTGAAGTCCTGCTTCACCGAGCTCAACACGTCCTTCCTATGGCCTAAGGCAAATTTTATGGATCTTATGCTCTCCGCATAGGTGCACACGTATCCGAAATTAGTGTTCTCCGCCACATCTTGAGCATAAGCCTCGTAGGCGACCATGGCAGATTTTTCTTTTTCCAAGCGGGCAACATCAGCCTGTAGTTGCTCCACTTTGGCGACCAACACTATCTTCTTGCCCTCCAGCACTTTCACCCGCTCGTCAGCCATGCCCAGCTCAAGCATCATTTTCTCAGATTGGTTCAGGGCAAGTTGAGCATCAAGTGGCCTTTAATTTTTACTCCAGATCTGCTTTTACTTTGGCATGCTCTGCCCTTTCCATAGCCAACTCGTCGCAATTTTCTTCAAGGAAGCCACCTTCTTAACCTTAAAATTCTCCATCTTACGGCCAAGACTGCGATTAGTTCTTTCCAGGCTTACGATCTGGTCGAGGAGCTTCTGAGCCATAACAGTTTGATGACTGGCATTATAGGCAATCAGATGAGCGTTATCACTGGCGTTTTGCTCTTGGACAATATCTTCACATACTTTGGTCCAGGAGCGTGGAACCATTTCAGTTGCCCGCCTCACATGGAATTCCGGTATGTCCATGTAAGGTGGGAGAGATTTAACGCAACTAAGTTGGTGGAGCACATCTGTTCGCCCAGGATGCTCTTCAGGTTTGTACCTACAAAAAGAAAAGAACAGAGTTGATAAAACTACAAAGTACAATAAAAGGCGACCAACAGGGTATAAGATTAGAAACCTACTCCCTCAACTTTACTGGATCGTAACCCAGATACGAGCGATCAGGGGAAGGGCATTTCTTCTTTCTCGCCAATACGCCAGCAATAGCCTGTTGCTCGCTCACTACCTCCAGGGAGGTAGATTTTGAAACGGGAGAGCGAGGAGCCCTACCACCTGTCTCCACCGCTTGTTTGGAGCGCTTCGATGCTTACTCGTCGCCAGCATCGCTACCTCGGCCACCATCATCCTTAATGGTTTTTCTCTTGTCCTTCTCCCTCTTCTTCCCTTTATCCTTTCCCACATTCTTGGGAGAAGTGGAAGGCTTTGAGGCTCCTTGAGAGCGAGCAGTATTACCCCGGGGGCGAGGAGGAGGAGCAGGATTCTCCCCGGCTCTTAGCCATATTAGAGAAGTTGGGGGATCAAGATTTTTCCTCGTTGGCTCTTCGTCGGCCATTTATTTTATACGAGCGGCGAGGAGGTGATAGGATTCAGGGATAACTGGAACAACAATGGTCATGCGTTGATCTAACAATTGAAAGAAACAAGCAAAGACAGTCATTGATAGATGGCGACCAGGCGAGGAATAAAGGAAATTAAATGGCTAAATGCTTACCCTCTGGGATATTTGCCTGAGATTCTAAGTGATGGGGACTTGTGAATATTTGAGCGAGCTTGCGGCAGTGAGGTTTTGACAAATGAGAGATCTCACGATCGGCAGGGTTGCAAATTGCAATCACCGTCAATATATATAAGAACTCCTCGCTCAAATCTGGGTGTCCCCACTTCAAGAGCCTTGGACCTGCAAAACAACAAAAAGAAGAAAATTAAAATTAGTTCCACTTGATCTATAAAAAGAAAAAGTGGAGCCTGCGTTTTATCTCGCCAAAATGTTCTGGGGAGTTTATGCGCGCCTGCCCGCCAGAGAAACCCACTGATGCTCGCCAGTCCCCTCCAATAAAGAAGAATTGATTATGCCAACTCTTCACCTTATTGGGGATGGCCTCGATCAATTTGACGCCACTCCTCGCTTTGACGTAATACTAACCAACACCTTAATTCGTGCAAGCAGAGACCACCATGGCATAGTTAACTTCCACAATGATGATTTTATTCTTGTAACCTTCAAGACCAAAAAAGCTCATAAAGGCTAACAAGTTACTCCACCCGTTCGGAGTAATCTGGGTGATCGCCAGGTTCATGTCCTCCAAAAAGCGACCAATTAAAGGATGAAGTGGAAGCGGGAATTTAGTATTGAGAATGTCCAAGTTGATTGCCGTACAACCAGGAGGGGGGCGATCAGCAGTTTCTCCACTTTTAGGGGCATACAAGAAAATATCATAGGGAATCTTGTAATGGGACCGGATGCTCTCCAAGTCATCTTCGGTAATAAGACTAGAGATTCTGCTCGCCGTATATTTAGTCTCTTGGGCGGACATGATTACACGGGAGCGAGCAGGAAAAACTTTGGAGTAGCGGGCAACATAGTCTTCCCACTCATCGTTACGAACAACCCCCTAGGGAATTTGTGATTCAGGAGTGGGTTTTGAAGTAGGAAAATTTACTTCCTTTAAAAATTCCCAAGTAACAGTCAATCTTGGTTGCTCCACGGTAGGTTGGTCGCTCTCTGCCTCGATTTTGGCAGCTACCTCCTCTGAGTCTTCCCCAAGATCCGAAGACGTATCTCCTTCGATATGGGGGCAAATAGTTGGTTGCTCTACCTCCTGCTCGCCAGAACTGTCAACAACGTAGGCCTCCACCGAGCGAACAACAGAAGAAGCCTTGGAACCCGTTTCTTCATCCACAAGAAGGGTTGTAGGGTTTTGAGCGAGAGCCTAACGAAGGGATCGACGAGGAACAGAGGAAATTTCTTCTCCCATTGGTCTTTTTCCTGGGCTTCGTGCGAAAACTTCAATAGAAGGAGTTTCACTCAACGATTGGGATGTCATTTAGAGCAAAAAAGGTTTTTTGATAAAATTTAATGAAAAATGATAGGAAAAAAGAGGAATAGAGTTCCAAATAAATGACTAGCGACGGACTACGGTGGCGCCGGCGGTGACACGCGTGACGTTGATGGAAAATTCACGGCGGCGGTAGGTGAAAATTCAAAGAAAATAAAAAGATAATTTAAAGAATTGAAAGTACAAAATGCAATATGAAAATGGAAAGAATTAAAGCAAAATCAAAGACAGAAATTGATAATTACCTTGATTGTACACGAAATCTGTTGGAAATTCTGTGAAGAAAGGATGAAATCGAGAAGAACTTGAAGAGCACTCTAATGGCGGATGAGAATACAGATTTTTTGAAAAAATAAAAAAGAGGAAGAGTGGAGTATTTATAAAGAGGGAAAATGGGGGTCAAACTGTTATTTTCCTAAAGTTTTTAGGTCCCTATTGGCAAATTTGGGGACACGTGTGGCCGGCGGTTGGCGTCATCACTTCCCACGTTGTTACGGATTCCGAGGCTCTCGGGAACTTAACCGTCGGAGGCATGAAAGGGTGACAATATTGCTCGCTCTTATCACTGCTATTCGCCCGGCCTTCCCGCCTAATATTTTTTGAAAACTTGTTGCTCGCTTCGACTTTGACAAACATCCAAATGATGACTTGCCCTCAGTTAGTAGAGTATTATCCTAACAAAGGACAAGTCAGGGGGCAATGTTGATAGATGACCAGCCGAGCAACGGGGTTAGAGATTAAAATTACAATAATGTTTGTAATAATAATGATTAGAGAAAAGGTAGTAAGAGGCGAACAACTAAGTGTAGACCATGATTGATCACAAGAAAACGAGCAATTGGTTAGAATGTCAGAGGTATATCAGGCGACCAGTCGGAAAAGAGACAAAAGGGCTAAGCGAGCAGCTTAGAAGAAAGGACAAAGTACCTATAATGGAAGAACATGCGAGCAATATAGCACCTCGGAAGACAGCTAAGAATTCCACTAAATAGGCATTTCATTATAAACAAACAAGTGTATTAACACTTGTCATTGTATAAAATGTGGATTAAAACCGTTTTTGTCTCGTAATTTTTTATCCTTTTCTTTTTGGTCCCATACTTATTTACTTTTTCGATTTAGTCCCACAACAATTCAAATTTATCCAAATTAGTCCCAAATGCCGGAAAACTCGTGAAACGACGTCGTTTTGATCACGTGTCGGCCATGTGTTAATATTTTCCGGCGGAATAGGAGGGATTAAAACCATTTTCGTCCTGTAACTTTTTACCTTTTTCTTCTTGGTCCCATACTTATTTACTTTTTTGATTTATTCCCACAACAATTCAAATTTACTCAAAATAGTCCCAAATGGCCGGAAAACTCGTGAAACAACGTTGTTTTGGTCACATGCCGGTCACATGCTAATATTTTCGGTGGAATATGATGACGGGTCCCGTTTTGCGGACGTGGCACGCTGACTAAGTAATTTCTCTTATAAAATAAATATAAAACTAAAAAAATATTTTCCAACTCACTTTTTCAATAAAAAAAACCTTAAAGCTAAAAATAAAGCTACCCACAATTAAAACAAAAACAAATCAAGTTAATTGCAAAAAGTTATGACATCCAGAGAAGTCGAAAAAAATACAGGTGGTCTCCACAGCCGTTAACTTCTTTAATGGAAGGCCCCGATTTTGGGACGGAAGACCATGAAAGAAGTAAGAAGGAGAGCTCGTGGGAAGTTATCAGAGAATGGTTCAGAATACAGAGGACTGTCTCTGTTGGAAACAATTTTTCTTCATCAATGTCGTCGTACGGCCCGAACATTTCCCCTTCCAAAATGCAGGATTTGTGGCTTCTGCTCGGTGTGCTGGGCTGCTCGCTTGCCCCAATTCCGATCACGAATAACCCAATTTTTAGTCTCCATATCAGAGATATCCCCCTCGTAAGTAGAAAATAGAATGTTCTGTTTTATTTGGTTCAAAAATTTTCACAAACACCTTACGGGCGCTTACTGTTTCTGCACGACGTACTATATAATTCAGTAATAATTGGTGGTGACGGGGTGCTCGAAGCAGCAGAGCTGCGCTAAGAACATGTATGCGTTGGGGATGTACGCATCGGGTATTAGGGTTTTATCAGATTTTATAGAAAATTGCTAGTCGTTTTGATTTGTTTTTGTTTTAATTGCAGATAGCTTTATTTTTAGTTTTAAGTTTTAAGGTTTTTTTATTAAAAAATGAGTTGAAAAATATTTTATAGTTGTATATTTATTTTATGAGAGAAATTACTTAGTTAGCGTGCCACGTCCACAAAACGGGACCTGCCATTCTATTCCGCCGGAAAATATTAGCACATGACCGGTACAAGATCAAAACGATGTCGTTTCACGAGTGTTCCGGCCATTTAGGACTAATTTGGGTAAATTTGAATCGTTGTGGGACTAAATCGAAAAAATAAATAAGTATGGGACAAAAAAGAAAAAGGTAAAAAGTTACGGGATGAAAACGGTTTCAATCCCTCCTATTTTGCCGAAAAATATAAGCACGTGACCGGCACATGATCAAAACAACGTCGTTTCACGAGTTTTCCGGCATTTGGGACTAATTTGGGTAAATTTGAATTGTTGTGGGACTAAATCGAAAAAGTAAATAAATATGGGACCAAAAAAAAGGTAAAAAGTTACGGGACGAAAACGGTTTTAATCCCGTATAAAATGTAATAGCCTAAGAGTAAAACAAGTGGCTAAACACTTGTCAACATGTAAATTAGGAAGACTAAGAAGGTGACACCTCATGCTTGCTTGTAATCTATAAATACCCCTTCATGAGAAGGAAAATATAGGTCCAAAAATTCAAAAAGCACCCAAACTCTTGTCAAATCCATTCTCAATCTCTAAATTCAGTGTTTAATCCTAGTCTAAACATCTTGTTTGGTGATCTTCATTAATATAAACAACCGCTAAATCATTCATCGATTAAAGATCATCAACAGGGTGAGTTTAGAGGATTTTTGGGATTGAGTAGTGAGACTCTTAATCAAATTACCAAACATCGTAATTTTGGTCAACTATCAAGAATGATATTATAATCTTATTATACTATATTTCCAAACCTCATTACGATGATGTATCAACACCACAATTCTCTTAAACTGATATGACACCCCTCAAATTATTTTATTTCGAAATAATGCACTATCATTAAAAGTTGGTTAAACTTTTGATCTCAACCTTTGATCTTATACAACTAAAATCTACAATATTAAAATTAATTTAGTATTTTATAATAAATCCTATATATTTAAACCTAATTCACAAAGTTTCATTTTCATTTTTTTCATCTAGAATGTCGTCTCTGCCCTATGTACTTCACACGGACGTTTCTCAGCCACATTTATTTCAAACGTCGCGCCTCCACCATATCTATTGCACACGGCCATGCCTCCACCACATCTACTTCACATGGTCGCGCTCCACCATTATTGTACACTACTATTGTCTCCGTCGTTATAGTATGTTCAATTGTTCAGATCTAAATTTTATAATCATCCATATATTTGTTGTTTTTTCTTTTGAGTATCGTCGATCTGATTTATTTTTCTTAAATATGATATTTTCAATTTTCTCTTTTCTTTCGCCTTGAAAACCACCTCGATGTATCTACTGTGCACGCTGTCTCCACTGGTATTGCACATGGACGTCATCTCCGCTATTATTGAAGGTTCTTATTTGTTCAAACCTAAAATGTTTAATGGCCCATATATTCGTGTGTTTTTCTTTTTTCGAATATCTCCTATTTGATTAATTTTTCCTTTAATTATTTTTAGATTAATTGAGGATATCGAAGACTTCTACAAATTGAAGATATCAAAATCGTCTACAAAATTAAGTAAAATCTAAGATGCATTGCCGAACATTTAGCGTGATTTAAAAAAAAAAAGCTTAATTATTCTCTAAAAAAACAAGTTCTCCAAAATAATATTCATATTTTAAAATAAAAAGATTAGCAAGAAGATTTCTATATATAAACAAAATCTAAAATGTTTTGGCCTGAGATTTAGTTTGATTTTCTGATTTTTTTTTATAATTATTTTGGAATAATATTATGGCTGAAATAGTGTATTATTCCCAATTTCTTTTTCACCAAATGTAATATATTTCCATTAAAAATATATTCACAAAAATTGTTTGGGAGAAAATTTTGCCATCGAAATAAATAAAATTTAACATGTTTGACAGAAGATTTAGTCTTATTTTCTAATATTCTTTTTTTAATTATTATTTTAAAAATAATATTATCACCGAAATAGTGTTTGGTTCCAAAAGATCTTGCCATCCAATGTTGTATCTTGCTATTAAATTCGATATTTTTTACCAATATTTTTGGGAGAAAATTTTATTATCAAAATAACCTATTAAATTGTAAAATATAGATGTGAACTTTCATAGTTTTAAAAGATTTTTTCTTACATAATTTAGGAAAAAAAATTGGGGGGGGGGGGGGGGGGGATTCGAATTTTGTAGGGGGTAATTTAAGATGTCAACTTTGTATAGTGAAATTCGAGTTTTTTTTTAAATCCCGCTTTGAACGTTTTTCTTATTCATATTTGGTAATTTCATTATTCGTAAAATTACAATTAGAATTTTAATATTATATTAGAATTATTAAATATTTAAAATAAAAAATATTATTTGTCACAATTTAAATTAATAATAACTATTTTATTTTTGGTCCGCAAATATACACGGCAAATATCACTAATTCATTATTGTTGTAAATCATGAGCGTAAAATAAAGGCGCGAGATTTGTTCACCCAGTTCGTCGAGAACGACTACGTCTGGGGGCGTACCAAGCCAGGAGTTTCACTAATATGTGTGTGTAGGAGTGTATACAATTCTGAGTACAATGATCTATTTATAAGAATAAAAGACATAGTCTAAACCTAAAGCCAATTAGGTTATAAGTCCATTAGTAATGTCCACATCAAATCTTCTTGATTTGGTATAATAAATCTGCTAGATCTACAACACTTCCCCTTGGACATTACGACATAACATGTCATAAAAACTCCACGTGCTAGGTATCGACCAAATATTAAGTTAGGGAGGAATGTAATCGATCTTCCAGATCAAATCTTCTAGATTTAATTCGGGGTTACCGCTCCCCCTGAAGACAACAATCCTTTGAGCTTTCACATCCCAATACCACGAATGTACTTTTCAAAAGTAGCCGTAGGTAATGTTGGTCCCAAAAATATTATTTGCGGAAAGCGTTTTATACTTAATTTTAATAAAAACCTCTTTTAAAGTGCTAAAATTAATTATGCAGAAATTCAAAATAAAAATAGTAAATAAAAGAGACACGAGGATTTTATAGTGGTTCGGATATAACGATCCTACGTCCAATCTCCCTTTCACCAAAGGGGTCTCACTCACCAACCAACTTACTTACTACTGGAATTGGGAAGTACCAGCTCCTTCGTACAACTTACAACAACCTTTCAATGTGGTGAATATGTTGAGTAATATTCCAACTAGAACTCCTAAAAGAGTATATATAGTACTTGTATGAACAAGGTGAGTGTGGTGTGTGTGTTTCTCTATCTTTTGTGCCCTCTTGCCCGTCTTTCTTGTATTGAACTCATCACCATGCATTCCTATTTATAGGTGTCAAATAACTAGCCGTTGGAAGCTAGAAATTCAAACATCTATAAATTAAGGAATATAATCAATCACCTTGATTGATTATATGAGTGATTGGTTGACTCATTCTTTGATTGATTCTTCTATGATCTACAACCAATCTTCACTGATATCAGTTGACTTCCCTTTCTTGACTCTTCTTATCTTTGGATCACAAGATCTTCTTGGTAGAGTAGTCTGGTAGAGTTCATCTGGTAGAGTAGTCTGGTAGAGCTCATTTGGTAAAGTAGTCTGGTACACCTCTTCTTGTCTACCTCATCTGGTCCTCTACTCATCTTGTCCCGACCTCATCTTGTCCAGAGCTCATCTTGTCCGAACCTCATCTTGTCCGGACCTCATCTTGTCCGGACCTCATCTTGTCCAAGACTCCTCTTGTCCAAGACTCATCTTGTCCAAGACTCCTCTTGTCCAAGACTCATCTTGTCCAAGACTCCTCTTGTCCAAGACTCCTCTTGTCCAAGTCTCCTCTTGTCCAAGACTCCTCTTGTCCAAGACTTATCTTGTCCAAGACTCCTGTCCGGGACTCCTCTTGTCTGGAACTCCTCTTGTCCGGGACTCCTCTTGTCTGGGACTCCTCTTGTCTGGAACTCCTCTTGTCCGGGACTTCTCTTGTCTGAGACTTCTCTTGTCTGGGACTCCTCTTGTCTGGAACTCCTCTTGTCCGGGACTCCTCTTGTCCGGGACTCCTCTTGTCTGGGACTCCTCTTGTCTTCTCTAATTCTCTTCCCCCTTAGCCTAAGACCTATTCCAGTCCTAGACTAGTAACAAGTTCTTATTTTAACATCTTCAAAACATCTAATCTATATTCCAACAGGTAAGGACTTAGTGAACATATTTGCTAGATTGTCACTAGATTGCACCTTTTGAATGGTAATCACGTCACTCTTCTGGAGTTCGTATGGGTAGAAAAACTTAGGTGAAATATGTTTCGTCAGGTTTCCCTTGACGTACCCATTACTCATTTGTGTGATGCAAGCTGCGTTGTCTTCAAATATAACGGTGGGAGATGTATCACCTTTAGCGATACCACACGAGTCACTAATATTTGTTCACAAGAACCTTAACCAAACACATTCTCGTGCGACTTCAAACAAAGCTATTATCTCTGAGTGGTTTGAAGACGTGGTAACCATGGTTTGTTTAACCGATCTCCATGAGATGGCGGTACCACCACAGAGAAAAATGTAACCAGTCTGGGATATGGCGTTGTGGGAATCAGACAAATAGCCAGCATCCGCATAGCCTACCAAGGTCTTTTCTTGGTTCTTACGGTAAAACAGTCCAAGATCTTGAGACCCTTGGAGGCATCGTAGAACATGCTTAACACCATTCCAATGTCTCATTGTAGGAGAAGCGCTATATGATATATCTCACAAGCAAATTAACTGCAAATGCAATGTCCAGTCTAGTGCAATTTGTGAGATAGAGTAATGCTCCAACAACGCTAAGATAAGGAACTTCTGGCCCCAGAATTTCTTCTGAATCTTCTCTTGGTCTAAATGGGTCCTTATCCACTTCGAGGGATCGGACAACCATAGGGGTGCTAAGCGGATGAGATTTATCCATGTGAAATCTCTCCAATACCTTCTTCACGTAGGTTGACTGATGTATAAGAGTTCCTTCTGGGAGATGCTCGATCTGCAGGTTGAGGCAGTACTTGGTTTTGCCCAAAACTTTCATTTCGAATTTATCTTTCAAGATGGAACTGACTTCTTCAATCTCTTTGTATGTTCTGATTATGTTTAGGTCATAAACATAAACGAATATGATGCAAAAACTATTTTGCAATTTCTTCGTGAATCCACATGTGAAAGCTTTATCGAATGTGTATTCCTTCTTCTGAAGGAACTCACTAAGTCGGTTGTACCACATGAGGCCCGATTGCTTTAGACCATACAATGACTTCTGCAGTTTTATGCTATACATACTGCGGTTTTCACCATCCCTCATGTGAGGAACGTCAAATCCATCGGGGATTTTCATATAAATGTCGGCATCTAGTGATCCGTATAAGTATGCGGTTACTGCGTCCCTTAATATCATTTGGAGATTCAATTTAACTGCCAAAGATATCAAGTAGCGTTATTGCATCCATTACGGGAGAATAGGTTTGATCGAAATCAATACCGAGTCTCTGCGAAAACCCTTGAGCTACAAGCCTCGCTTTATACCTCTCCACAGTATTGTTCCCATTTCATTTTCGTACAAAAACCCATTTATATCCTACAGGGATAGCATACGCAGGTGTACGAACGATAGAGCCAAATATTTTTCTTTTGTTAATCGATGCGAACTCTGCTTCAATTGCCTCTTTCCATTTTACCCAATCGCAGTGCTTCCGGCACTCCATGATAGTTTTGGGTGCTTCAGCACTAGGACGCTTGTCTTCTAGATGAGTCTCTTCTAGAGACTTTGAGTTATCTAGACGAATCTCTTCTAGGGATCTTACGTTCGCCTGACCAGTTTTGCTAGTTTTTCTTTTAGGTGTACTAGTATCTCTTGAGGGTCCTTTACGCTTCTGGCGTGTGGGGGCATATATACTTGTTTTTCTTGGGACCTCAACCCTTTGGGGAGCATTTACTGCAGGTATATACGATTAGTTACACCTCAATGGTCAGTGAATGCGTCTGGCAGATTGTTTGCTAAATTTTGTAAGTTAATGATCTTCTGAGCTTCAAGTTCAGATTGACTAGTGCATGGATCTAGATACTGAAGATCACTTACATTCCACGTAAGCTCCCGACATTTATTCAATTTTGAATTCGGATCTCCCCTAATGCCAGGAAGTGATCTTCATCGAACGTGCAATCATCGAATCGGGCCGTTAATTGATCCCCGGACAAAGACTCGAGGTATTTCACGATGGATGGAGAGTCAAATCCAACATAAATATCGAGTTTTCTTTGTGGGCCCATAGAGGTCCGCTTTGGTAATGTTATCGGAACATATACCGTACATAAAAAAATACACAGATGGGAAATGCTAGGTTCTTTCCCACGCACTAGTTGTAGGGGGAAATGATCATTATATGCAGTTGGAAGGATTTGTATCAAGTGCGATGCATGTAGGACTGCATGCCCCCAGCATAAAGTGAGTAGTTTAGAGTTCATAAGTAATGGTCTCGCGATAAGTTTGATATGTTTTATTAACGCTTCAACAAGACCATTTTAGGTATGGACGTAGGGGACCGAGTTCTCCACTTTAATTCCCAGGGCCATACAATAATCTGTAAAGGCCTTTGAGCTGAACTCAGCAGCATTATCCATGCGAATTGATTTAATTGGATAATTTGAGAATTGATCTCTAAGCTCGATAGTTTTCGTAATGAGCTTCGCAAGAGCTTGATTGTCGGTGGACAACAAACAGGCATATGTCCACCTAGTGGAGGCATCAATTAGGACCATGAAATACCGAAATAGTCCTGATGCTGGGTGAATAGGTCCATAAATGTCTCCCTGAATCCATTCAAGGAAAATTGGAGACTCTAGTCCAACCTTAGTGCGCTACGGGCGCAGTATTAACTTACCCTTAGAACATGCATCACAAATAAATTCATCAACAGAAGGGATTCTATTATTCGAAATATTCTGACCAATGGAATTAGATGGAATCCTACGTATCATAGTTTATCCTGGATGACTTAACCGCTGATGCCCTAATTTAAAGGAGTTCGGGTCATAAAATTTCAAACTCATGGCTAGATGGAGATTGGACGGCCGGATGTAGGAATAGTACAATCCGAAAGAGAAGGAGGGAAGTTTTTCTATAACTTGTTTACAAGCTACCTCGAGTAATAGTCATCAAAAGGTATTCGTTATTATTCTCAGTTTCAGTTTCAATGTGATAGCCATTAAATCTTATATCTTTAAAACTAAGCAGGGTACGCTTAGATTGTGGAAACAATAAAACATTATCAATTATGAGTTTGGTACCCACGGGGAGGACAATGGAAGCTCTTCCGGAGCCCACTATCAACATATCATCATTGGCTATCGTAGTTACACCCCCCTTACGTTCTATCAAGTTATGAAAATACTTCCTATCTCTTAAGATTTTATGTGTGGTGGCGCTATCTACCAAACATAAATCACTATTTGCATCCATCATTCCAGAGGAAATAGTCCAAACCTAATAGCTGATATGTTTACAAGCCATGTATAATAATAGCAATATCCAAGTAAATTTAATGGACAACGTTAAGGTAAACACATCAAAGCTAAAAAATAGTGTCATCCATAAAGTAAAGTATCCAAAAGAAAGGATCCAAAAACAAAGTACTAAAATAATCAAATACGCAATCACTCATTGTCTCCATAGTCTTTGAGCTCTATGCCCAAAAGACCGTTGTTGTCATGGTCAAATTCTGCTTCAGGCAGGCTGGCATGGTGAGATTCGACTCTAGGAGCCTTCCCCTTGTCGTCCTTCTGCTGCTTTTGATAAGCCTCAACCAAGTGCTTGGGAGTGCAACACGTGCTAAACCAATGGCCTTTGCATCCGTATCTGTAGCAGGACTGCTCAATCTTATCTTGATTGCCAGATTTTTGAGGAGCGGGATTCGTGTTAGGTGCAGTCTTTCCACGAGCCTGAGCTTGATTGTCTTTCGAGATACCTGGACCACCTGATCTACTACGACCTCGGCCTTTGCCACGAGTTCGTTTACTTCCTCTCCCCCTTTCATGCTTGCGTCACTTGTACTGTTATGAGCTATAACATTTGCTTCGGGCACATCTTGTGAGCCAACCGGTCTCGAGTTATGATTCTGCATAAGGAGCTGGTTGTGTTTTTCTGCCACTGGAAGTGCAGAAATTAGCTCAGAGTGTACATTGTAGTTCTTAGCCCTGTACTGCTGCTGGAGTACAAGGTTGCTAGTGTGGAAAGTTGATAGAGTCTTCTGGATCAACTCGGCCTTAGTTATAGCTTGTTTACATAGCTTTAACTGTGATACAATACGATGTAGGGCAGAGTTGTATTCCGTCACGGACTTGAAGTCTTGGAAACGGAGGTTCAACAATCGTATTGAGCCTGAGGGAGGAGTATATCGTTTTCTTGTTGGAAATGGTCGTTCAGGGACTGCCACAACGTTCCGGGGTCTCTCTCAGTGAGATATTCATTTTTCAGGTCCTGATTAAGATGATGTCTGAGAAAAATCAAAGCTTTCGCCTTCTGGGCGTCAGTTGATTCTGAATCATCGACAATAGCACCACTTAAATTGGTTGAGGCTAGATGTATCCCAACATCTAGCACCCATGTCAGATAGTTACTACCATCAAGAGTAAGCTCAGCGAATTCTCTTTTGGTAATATCAAATATTATTCACTATAATTTTAAAGTGACATGGTAAGGGATATGACCAAATTTATTGACAACAAAAAAAATAAGGATTTATTTGTTTATTCTAGAGCACATAAAAGCAAGAATTGGGCGCTGTCTACCCAAAGCAGGAATTACGGTCTGACAAGTACCGGGCGCCGCCTACCCGGGCAATATATGCGGACTATAATAAGAGTACTATGTGCAAAAGTAATAATGCATGCAAGATAATTAAATCATAAAAGGCATGCACATATATTAATTAAGCATATAAGACAATTTATTGAGAACTAATATTGAAATTAATTCTAAAATTTTCGGGCATAATTAATATGCAAAAAAATTATTACTTTTTAATTTTTCAAGTATTATTCGAAGCTTGATAATTTGAGGGCACAAAAGTATTATTAAAATTTATATGAGGCCCAAATAAAAAAAAAAAAAGGTCCAAGTTGCATTGTGCTTAATTCGGCTAAAAAAGGGCAATGGCTGCATGGACGGGGGCGGAGCTGACGGGGCTTGATGTCCGGAGTCGCGCGATGGGTGAGCGCGCCGGGCGACAGGCTCGCGATGCAGGTGCGGGCGCGCGGGCGTGCGCGGCGACGGGTGCGCGCGTGCGTGCGTGACGACTGGTGCGCGGCAACAAGTGCGCGACAACAGGCGCGAGGCAACGGGTGCGCGGGCGCTCGTTGGGCGATTTTTTTTTCGATCATAAAATAATTGCATATAGTAATTATCGATGCAATAAAATAATTTAAGTGCACATAAAATTATAGCACATACGGATCAAAAATTCGATACGATAGTTAATAATCATGCAATAATGAAAATTAATTTAAATCCGTACCGATGAATTTATTGACCTTGCTAATTATTTTCGCAATAGAATACATTCCTAAATATCTCAAATATCTTGTGCACACAATCTATAAAAATAAACTTTAATTCGTTCACGACCATCCAAAATATGGAGAAATTAAAGTAAGGTCTTTCAAATGCAATTTCATATTACGAGCTTTATTAGAATAATGAGTAATTATGCTCAAGTAAGCAAAAAAAGGGAATATGCCATCCAAATTGTCGTGAGTAGAATTATTAATAGATTTGATACACTTATGTAAAAGCATAACCCAATCGCAACAGAACAAAACTTGAATTGTGGGCATGCGTAAATCGATGCGAACAAAAACTATATAAATCATGATATATTGATCTCTAAATCTCAATTAAGAGAGATATTATACCGAAGAGATCATTCCTTCTAGCGGAATTATTCTATCAAATTCCAAGAGTATTCGGAAGAGAGTTGGACCGACCTGATTCTGGGATTTAATTGGTAGAACACTCGTATTGATAACGTGTTGTAAATTGAGAGCGTAAAATAAAGGCGCGAGATTTGTTCACCCAGTTCATCGAGAACGACTACGTCTGGGGGCATATCAAGCCAGGAGTTTCATTAATATGTGTGTGTATGAGTGTATACAATTTTGAGTACAATGATCTATTTATAAGAATAAAAGACCTAGTCTAAACCTAAAGCCCATCATACCTCTTTCTATTTGTGAATCTTCTCTTTCCTATGTGGCATGCTTAATATCTCTTCTTTTTGAAATCCTACGTTTTCATGAGTCCACCTATTTTTATACAGTTTATTTATTTATTTTATAGTTAGTTATTATGCTCATAATTTAAATTTTTTACTTTATCTCTTCTTTTTTAATTTAAATTTTGAACTTTATCCATTTGCTCTATGTGGCATACTTAATATCTCTTCTTTTTAAAATCCTACATTTTCATGAGTCCACCTATTTTTATACAGTTTTTTAAAATTGATTTATTTTATTTTATAGTTAGTTATGCTCATAAAATTTAAAATTTTCACTTTATCCATTCGCTCTATGTGGTATGCTTAATGTCTCTTCTTTTTGAAATCCTACATTTTCATGAGTCCACTTATTTTTATACAGTTTTTTTTTTAAATTGATTTATTTTATTTTATAGTTAGTTATGCTCATAAAATTTAAATTTTTAACTTTATCCATTCACTCCTACTATTGCAGTATTGCTGACTTTTACATTTTATTTTTACGCTCCCTTCCATCTTCTTCGCTGTTTTGCAAGTTTTTCGCCCTTAACCAATGCCTCCACCACCACTATCTCTTTACAAATCCTATTGCTAAAGAATTATTACGAACCGATTAGTTTTTATGAATTATGATGGGTACAAATTATTATAAAACAAATTGAAAGGGTTCATGTAAAATACTTTTACATATAATAATTGTTATTATATTACTATTACACATTTAATTTATAAATAATATAAAATTTTATCTTCAATCCCGCGTGATACGCGGGTTTTATACTAGTTAGATTATAAGTTCATTAGTAATTGTCCACATCAAATCTTCTAAATTTGGTATAATAAATCTGCTAGATTTACAACAATTATAATCACGAATTGTTTAATAGTTGTTTAATCACAAATTGTTATAGAAAATATTCTACGGATCCTAGATCCGTAGAATAACCCATATTCTAAAAATGGATCTTCATGTCAATTCACGTGTTTTCCTTTTCACATTCTCCACCGCGCGACCCCTTCCCCTGCAAACACTGCCGGACTGCCCCCCATTCCCACCCCACCCCCACCCCCACCCCCAATTCCTTCTGCTCTGACACGGGCCCCGCCCCACAATTCCTTTCGTGCCCAGGTTTTCCTTCACCCTTCCCAATTCCCACATAACAGGCTCCCCCCACCCCCAACAATTCCCATGGCAATTGGCAGGCGCTCACCCCCCTCCCCCAACAATTCCCATAGCAGACGCTCATCCCTATCCCCCACCCCCCTCTGCCCGTTCAATCCCTACTCCTATTCTAAAATTCTTTTTTTTCCTTCTCTCAACTTTCCTCTATAAATCAATTTTCAATATATTAACAGGGATGCAAAAGTTTCATAACATATTTTGCACGTCACATGTTCGATCTAATGCCTCAGAAAAATTTCTAAAAATTTATGTTACCATTGGTGCAAATGTGTATTACTATTGAAGAAAATATGTGTTACTAAAAATATATGTTACGATTGGAGTAAATGTGTGTTACTATTGGAGAATATGTGTATTACTAAAAATATATGTTACCAATGGAGCAAATATATGTTACTATTGGAGTAAGTGTATGTTACTATTGGAGGAAATGTGTGTTACTAAAAATATATGTTACTATTGGAGGAAATGTGTGTTACTAAAAATATATGTTACTACTGGAGCAAATGTATGTTACTATTAGAGTAAATATGTGTTACTACAACTGTGTTAATATTAGAGTAAATGTGTGTTACTAAAAATGTGTGTTACTATTGGAGCAAATGTGTGTAACTGTTAGAGGAAATTTGTGTTACTATTGAAGTAAAGTGTGTTAATATTAAAGTAAATATGTGTTACTGCAAATGTGTGATAAGTTAGAGTATATGTATGTTACTAAAAATATGTGTTACTATTGGAGCAAATGTGTGTTACTGTTAGAGGAAATATATGTTACTATTGAAGCAGAGTGTGTTAATGTTATAGCAAATGTGTATTATTGCAAATGTGTGTTAATGTTAGAGCAAAAAAATGTATTTGATGTTAGAGCAAATGTAAGTTATTGTTGGAGCAAATATATTTTAATATATAAAGCCATAAATTTAAATTTAAAGAGATGAGAAATAAATTAAAAACACATAGTTGATCTTGTAAAAATATATATTTGTCATTATTATTATTTTAAAGTAGAAAAAACTTGTTTTTTAATGACTTGTAACACATATTTGCCCATATAGTAACATACATTTTGCCTATACTGTAACATACATAATTTGCTTATATTGTAACACAATCTGGGAGCGAAAATGTATGTTAATGTTGGAGTAAAAATGTATTTGAAGTTAGAGCAAGTGTGTGTTATTGTAGGAGAAGATATATTTTAATGTATAAAACCATAAATTAAAATTTAAAGGGATGAGAAATAAATTAAAAACACATATTTGATCTTGTAAAAATATATATTTGTCATTATTATTATTTTAAAGTAGAAAAAATATATTTTTTAATGACTTGTAACACACATTTACCCATATTGTAACATACATATTGCATATCCTGTAACATACATTTTGCTTATATTGTAACACAATCTGGGAGCGAAAATGTGTATTATTGAAAATGTATGTTAATGTTGGAATAAAAATGTATTTGAAGTTAGAGCAAGTTTATGTTATTGTAGGAGCAAATATATTTTAATGTATAAAACCATAAATTTAAACTTAGAGGGATGAGAAATAAATTAAAAACACATATTTGATCGTGTAAAAATATATATTTGTCATTATTATTATTTTAAAGTGGAAAAAAACTGTTTTTTAATGACTTGTAACACACATTTGTCCATATTGTAACATACATTTTGCCTATCCTGTAACACAAACTGGGAGCGAAAATCCTGGAACATGGCCTGCGCGAGATTTTGGAAAAAACCCTCCAAATCCGACCCAACCCGGCCAAGATCTGCAAATTTTTTCCTGGAGCGACCCATTTTCAATATTTACCTATTTTAGGTATATTTCACATATGAAATATTTCATATGAGTGTTGCTCTTGTTTAATAGTTTGAACGCTGTGTTGCAATTAGGGCAGTGGAATTCCATTATTTGCTCCTTCGTCTTTCATCCAATCATGGAAGGTTGTTGATAATTTGGGAAATAATCCAAGTAACCGACCACTATAATTCGGTTGGATTGTCTTACGTTTCTCCAAATTTTTATTTAATTAATTAGATTGGATCCAAAAATTATTACATTGAGTAGTACTCTCTTCGTACTCCATTAAATTTAACATTTGGGAACGAGTAGGGATGGCAAAATGATTCGCTCCGCAAGCGATCCGCTCCAGCCCGCTCTGATTGGATTAGCCCCGCCCTGCCCCATTTTGAGAATGGAGCGGATCAGCCCCGCCCCGCTCACGGAGCAGATCAGGCATGGATCTCTATATTTGTTGCTCTGCTCCGCCCCGCTCTGCTCCACCCCGCTCCATACAATATTAAATATATATATATATAATATTAAAATATATATAAATTTAATTTTATATTCAATTAAATATAGTAATAATATTATGAAACCATAATACTTAATGTTTAGTTTTTTCAATTTTAAACTTTTCATGTTTTTTTTTTTTTATATAATATATTGATTTTAAAAGTTTACAAACTTGAGATGGAGTAGAGCGGATCAAATCTGTCCCGCGCGGGGCAGACATGGATCGCAAAATGCTGCCCCACAGCAGAGCATGGAGCAGGGCGGGGCGGCGGGGCGGGGCAGGCATGGATATTGAGATATCCGACCTGATCCGCTCCATTGCCATCCCTAGAAACGAGAAAGATTTTATTATAAAATTATTAAAAATATTGTAAAAAAAAGTAAAAAGACAGAAAATAGTAGATAAAATATGTAATGAATATAATATTTTATTGAAGAAATTTTCAAAGAAAAAAAAAGAAATATTAAATTTAACATGTGACGTTCGATTTGTCAAAATGTTAAACATAAAAGGGGGGCGGGGGAGTATTAATTTTAAAGAATACTAATTATTTCAATAAATAGTATTAGTTGTTCTGTTAAAAAATATTACTTCCAAACCAATTTCAGATTATACTATTTTACTTTTTCCTTTTGTAATTTCTGTATTTTTCTTTATTCCTTATATATTTAATTTTTGTATTTTCTTTCTTTCTCCTTTTTCATTTACATTTATACTGCCGTCAGTTCTATGTCTTTTATTTTACTTTGGCATTCTTTTATACCTTCATGACCATTTTATTTTATTTGACATTTTTTATGCCTTTATTCTCTTTTATCTATAATAATAATATATAAAACGCACTACATATCCCTATATAGATTTGGGCGGGAGTTTCTTTAGGCCGTTCACTGTATTTTTTCGTTTGATCTACACTGTTCATTTTAGTTATGGTATCTGGCATTTTTTTTGTTCCAATCCTGTCCTGGAATGGGGCAGTTTGGCTCTTATGTTGCTTCCGTTACTTTCTTTCCTTGCGTGTATATATATGTGCTGCTATGTGCAGTTTGTTCATCGATTCCGCCTCAGTGTGCCGTGTTCCGAGCAGTGGTGATCACCCTTCTGTCCAGTTCATGCGGTGTTCGGTTCATGCTGTGTTGATGAACGGTGTATGTCCAATTTCGGTGTCGATTTCGGTGTTGTGATGATCGGCGGTTTGATTTTTTTTGAACGTTGGTCGGTTACACGGCAGTGTCGGAGGTTGTAGTTTTTTTCCGGCCACACGGTACCTTTTAATTCTTTCTTCTTCGTCGATCAAAGTTGTTAGCGGAATGTAATTTGGTGATTTGATAAATATGGTGAATTGGTTTGTTAGTATGGTTTCCTCTGTTACTAGCAGTATGTATCGACAACAATATATGTCGTTTGAATTATCAAAAGCAAAATGAGCACGTCACAGGATTTGAGTTTTAATCTCATATTTTTTATTTACACGTTGCGCACATGCATCGCTCTCTTGCTCACACACTCACACGTCCTCAACTCCTTACATTATTATTATATATCCTAATCCCTAAAATCCTATTATTCCATCTCAAATTAAATATAAAAGTTTGACTCTTCCAATTGGGTTCAAATGACATTCATTATGTATTTTTATTTTTTGAAATACGATTATTGCTATATGTGCCTAATATTTGGTAAATATATTCTTTCATTTAATCCAAACAAACAATAAAAATTTATATGATGAATACAGAGACAAAGAGAGAGAATGACTAACTGCCTCTCTCTACTGTCGATCGTTGATATCCGACAATTTAATCACACAAATTCTTCACATGTTTGCTCTGTTCCTCTGATGTTGTGTAGCAGTTATGTATCAGTAGCAATATATGTCGAAAATATTTATTTGATTGTTTTGATTTTTTCGAGATCCATGGGGATGAGCTATGGATGGTTTTGTTTTTTCTTGGATTTCCTTGTGTGATTTAGTTGTTGGAAGAATTTTTTCCCCGAATTTGCCTTTTTCTATTGATACTTGTGGGTTGAATTGGTGTTGATAAAATTTTTATAGTGTACATAAAATATTAAAATGTATGTTAATTTTTTTCCGATTTTAATCGATTTTAATTTCAATATAACTACTTTGTTTAGGTCTATTTTATTCGGATTTGATATAATGCCCACGTCCACCGCGAATGTGATAATGACACGTAAGCAAATTTAAATAGGGGCCCCACTATTATTTTAATTGATTACTTACATTTGTTTACCTATTCGCGGTGGGCATATAAGTTTATGTTCACCGGTGTGCATTATATCAAATCCGCTATTTTATTTGCGTGATTTAGTTGTGGGAGAATTTTCTTTCCGAGTTTGCCGTTTAATCCGATATTTAAAAGAAATAGTCAAATATAAGTTGTATATATAAAAAATAAAAACCCCACAACATAAGACTAACAGATGGTTTAATTTAAAATGATAATGGCCTTTATTAAAAAGGGATAATAATGTCATCTCTAATTGTTTGCACCTACGTATCAACTTTTGCAACATTTTGGCGCAGAATTTATATACATAAAAATGTACTTGCATTATTTTCATTAGAACTTTTTTTGTTTAGGATATTTTTTTCTATTGGATATTTGCTAGCTCCTAATACTTTTTCTTTCTTCTGATATTTTACCTTTTGAACTTTCTCTACTAAAATGTTATATAAATATTCCCCCGTCCACTTTTATTTCACTCAACATTTCTAAACATATTTTTTTAGAGTACAATTAAATATAAATAAAATAGGTAAAAGTAAACGACATTGAATGTGGATCCTTCGTTTTCTTTATTTTTTATATAAAAAATATTCAGTTTTTATTTTTATTTTTTAGTGGTGATTTTTTTTTATTCGGTATAATTTGTAGTTTAATATGGTGAATTGCATTTATTTTGTGCGGATATGTGGTTACCCAATGAATTCCTTTCCATGCAAGTATTAAATATTAATGGAGGTATATTATATAAAGAAGACTAAGTATAGAGTAAAATTGGTTCATATATATATCACGGAAGGGTATTAGTTATTTTTACTAAAGAGTATTAGTTGTTTTCATTTAAGGGTATTAATTGTTTTTACTGAAGTGTCTTAGTTTATTTCCAATAAATAACTAATACTTTTCAGGGAAAACTATTAATACCCTTCAGTGAAAATAACTAACCCTTCAGTGAAAATAACTAATACCCTTCAAAAGTTCATGTATAAACCAATTTCACTCTATACATACTCTATAAAGAAACGTCAACCGGCAATGTTTTTAAAACCGGACCGAACCGGACCGGCCGGTCGGACCGGTTTAACCGTGAACCGGTTCTGGTGCTGGTCCGGTTATTGAGAAACATGCTTTATTATGTGTAATTTGTTAGAACTAAAGAATTGTTCCTGGTTTGATAAGAGTCCATGACAATTGGTGATACGTATCGCCACATGCATGGTCTCGCTAAAACTTGGTACAAGTTTAATATAATTGTTCGATTGCATAAAAGTGATAAAATAATTTTTAAAGTGTAAAATGTTGGGTGAAATCTTTTAACTGTCACTAATAAACTTTCGGGTAAAATGTTACTAATAAACTGGGAATAAATGTTGGGTGAATTTTTTTTTTTAAAAATAATCGGGGTTTACTGTACTAAAGTATGTCATAACTAAAGATTTCTTCGCAGTTTGTTAGTGACATGGTTCATCACATGATATGTGTAACTAAAGTTTCATATAAATTTGTTAGAAATATTGGATTATGTAAAAATTATAAAACTATTTTAAAAAGTATAATAGTATTGATGTCGGAGCAAAAATGATTCTCATTAATTGTGTACGAAGGTTGAGTACATGAAATTGATTTTCTTAAATTAATTTTCTTTATTGGTTCGTTTATTTGTATTGCTAAATTTAAAAGATGATTTAATATTTTGTTATAGTATCAAGCTTTTTATTATATTGTGTGGATTTTATGGATTAGATATAGTTCACTATTAGGCTATGTAGATTTAAATTTGGTGATTGTTATTAAAAATTGATTATTTGTTATTTAATTTTGTTTGTGTGTTTTTTACTGATATTAATATAAACTTGTTTTTCTAAAATGTTTAAAAATAACACTGACTTTGCTATTGTATATATGTTTTTAAAAAGAATTAATTAAAAATTAAATATGGAAATTAATATTTTTTAATAAAAAAAATATAAAATTGTTTATAATTAATTTTATTATACGAAACTATTTGACCCTTTTTTTTTTCTTTTTGACAAATATTCACACACTTCTAAATTCACTTATATTCAGTATAAAAATTATAATTTTATCCAACATATAATAATTAAAATATTCATTCACCTATCTCATTGAAACCACAAAACATATACACTGTCCCATCTCTCTAATCTAGATTTGATAATGGGGTGTGTTAAAACCTGGACCCTCATTGAACCCACCTCGCTCGGGCATGGGTAACCCGATCAAAACAAAATTTTATATAAAAATAGTTCATGATAAACTTATCATGAAACTGTTTTAAAGTATTAAATATTTGATAAAAAAAATATAAAAAATCATCTAAGACTATCGCAAATTGGGACAAGCGTAATCATATTGTAATTATTGTAGATTTTTGTCATGACCCTAACTTTTAATACTTTTGATGGAATTATAGATACCCCTGATCAAATATTCGATACTTTAAACAGTTTCATGATAAGCTTATCATGATTCACTTATTATAAAAGATACTCCCCGATCAAGGGGTCTGAGGTGGGTACGGTCGTGGTATTTATAGGACCCACCCCGTGAACTCACCTCATTAAAATATTATATATATATATATATATATATATATATATATATATGCATTGGTGAAAAATATTATTATTTTTATCGCACAGGAGTACCAACAAAGCAATCTAATTTATTGGCGACACATATCGTTGTATATTTCGTCTCACAAAAAATTGATATAAATTTGCTAGAAGGGTTGGATTGTGTATATATAATTAAGGAGTATAATGTTATTGATGTCGAAGCAAGAATGACTTTCGTCGATGTTTTGTAACAAGAATGATATTATTTTAATTAAGTTTCTTCATTGATTCTTTATTTGTATTGCTCAATTTGAATATATATAATATTTGTTATTATATCAATTTTTTTTTTAATTATATGTGAATGTTGGTTACAAGGAATTGAGTTTGGTGATTTTTACATGAGGTACTTTCTTTTCCTTAAAACTATTTAATTAATTATTTTTTGTGTTTGTTACTGTTATTAGTATAAAGTTGATTTTTTTTAATTAAAATATCACTGACTTTATTTTTATGTAACTGTTTTAAAAATAAATAAGACTGTTTTTGTTATGTATTAAAAACTTAAATATGTAAATTATTAATTCTTAATCAAATCAAATACGAAATTATTTATATATATATATATATATATATATATATTTATTTATTTATTAAAGGACACAACTACCTACACCACCCCATTTTATAATTTTTACTATACATACCTAATAAAATTATAATTTTATCTTACATACAATACTTACACACTAAGGTAAGATTTATAACTTTACAACGTAACATAAAATTATTTGAATGAAAATAAATTTGTAAAATATAAAAATTAATTTATTATTTTTTTACTGAAGTATATATTATAATAGAACACATATATTCTCATAATACAATTATGCAATAAAAAAAGTTTATATTAAATTTTTTTCCAAGAAACAAGTGATCAACATATATAATACATAATAGATATGAAGGTTAAATGATAAAGCGTTAGATATGACCCTGTGTATTACGCGGAATTTCCGTTGAATTCAACTCTACAATATAATGCATTACATATATATATATATATATATATATATATATATATATATATATATAACATTGTTTATATTTTATGTTTTAATTATATTTTATAAATTTGTTATAATTATATCGTAATGTACAATCACAACAAAAATTTTTAATTGGTACAACCACAATAATATTTTTTAATTAAATTTTGTAGACTCAAATTAACTATAATATGTTCAAATTTATAAAGATTTATAGTTTGGTTTAATGGGTAAGACATTATAAAAATATCCTATGAGTTGAAAGATTTAACTCTAAGTAAATGCATTTTTTTATATTAGATCACTTTTTATAAGGCTAGATAAGATTTATAAACTTACAATTTAATATAGATGCCAACTCATATTCTATAAAATGACATGTATTACTAAAAAATTATTTATAAAATGAAACATAAATTAAGTTAATAATATAGATTGTCAACTCATATTTTATAAAAATGACATGCATTATTCTAAATATTCTTATAATCAAATATGTCAAATTAATGTGAGAACGACACATTATGAAGATAAGCTCCCTATTAATATAATAGGGGATATAAAACATACATCATTATATTAAAGACTTAATAATTAACATGACTGTCGTGCGAAGCACAGGTAAACTAGATACTAGTTATGTGTAATAACTAATTAAGAAAATGAAGGAAATAAGTGACACCTTCGCGCCAAGACCATTCAAGATTACTATTTTGAACGTACGTATGTCCACCCAGTTTGTTTTGCTGTTAAAAGCTGCAATTCAACTGTGAGGAAGAACGCAGGTTTTTGGCAAAATAATGGGTGTGTATTGATTTCAATACACCTATACAGTAGAGAATTATAAGAAAATTAGTATCTTTAATAAGATTATAAAAACATTTACAAGATATAATATATATATATATTTTTTTTTAAATAAGTTAATAATTGAATTGCTCTTCATTGTTATCCTAATCAGTAAAGATTATAAAAATATTTACAAGATATATAAAAAAAAAAAAATTCTAGGTCTTCATTTTTATCCTTGTTAGCAAATATTCACAGTATATAAACAAAAAAAAAAAAAATTATATATTTTTTTCCATTCATTTTAATAATATGTAGTTTTTTTCTTTAAAAAAATTTATGTGTTAAAAAGGTGCGGCATTAGGCGAGCTGTTGCACCTAGGTGCGCCTTAAAAACTATGTTAGTTGAAACTTTTTCAATGTGGTTAATGAGAACAAAAGATGAATAATGTTACTATTTTTCCTCCTAAATAAGACAACCATTACTCATTCTGATTAATTTTTCTCCAAGTTAAGGTTTGTTTGGCTTGTATTTTTATTTCTTAATTGGATACGGTATCATTCGTAAATCTATAAATAAATAAATTGAGATTTTTAATTATCCACAAAATTATACGGATCGAAAATCTTGATTTTAATTTAATTCTTGTAGTCCCTTATTCGTTTGAAAGATTCGATTTCTCTCTACAAATTTGAAATTTTTATAAATAGGGTATAATTTTAAATTACACAATAACACACAAAATAATAAAATTAAAATAAACAAAGATACAAAAATAAAATAAAATAGAATAAAAGGTTTCTAATAAAGAAAAAGGGTACAGAACGGGACGGGGTGTTACATTTTAATAATAAAAATTAAAACAAAATATAATCATAACACAAATTTAAGAAATTCTCATACCACAATTCAGTAATCACAAGTTCTACGCCATCTAAATAAATAATAGTTGACTTAGATGTAGTAAGATATTGTTAACATACAAATATCTTAAAAATAAGAAGAATCATGACGCTTAAAATTCAGTAAATGCACACTATTAATTATTAATGAAAACTAATCATTAATATAATAAGTTTACTGAATATACCTTTTCTATAATAGCAATTTAATCCAATAAGCATGTTTCAAATAAAAAAAAAAAGTAGATCACATCACTATAACAGTAATATAGATGGTATTTTCATAAAATCAGTAAGAATATATAGTAATACAAATTTAAATTAATACACATTAAAAAAATACAAATGTCTAGATTAAAATCCTCATTGATTTGATTAAGATTTAAATGGTACAATTTATTGGAAAATTAATGGAAGACATATTACATAAATCTTTATTATAAAAACATTGTAGTTTTATTATCTAGTGCATAATTATCGGAAGGTTTAACAATGATTAATTAGAAGTTGACTCTATACTTAAATAGCGTCTATAAATTTTGAAATTTAGAAATTAACTATTAAAAGTAAACTTGACCACTACTAAGCTACCAAGATAAATCTCATTGTATGATTACTTGTATAAAGGGTGTATAAATAATTACCTAGTTTTTTTTATATACTAATAGAAATATAAAGGTATTTTATATATGCTGCACGCATAATATAGAGTTGCATATTTCTTTATAAAAGGTAGAATTTTTAATGAGAAAAATATCCATTTAAAAATCTCTTTATACATAACTTTTGTATATGAATTAAGAGATTTTTGGTCTCAAAAAGGGGAAAAAAAGTTGAATAGAAATATATTAAATTCCTAATATTAAAAAGCCTATCCACGCAGACATTAATATGCTAATTTAATTGACTGCTAATTCAATGGAACAATATTCGACACCAAATTAAAAAAAATAAACTCGGACGAAATTTCAGTATACGATCAAAGCCCTAAAAATGGGATTAGTCATTAACACACTATGATTTTTTATCCACATTTAAGGAGTAGTCGTTAACACACTATAATGTCTATGATTAATATCAAGTATTAAATACAAATAATTAATACATCGTGTAATCACCGTGCATCCTTTAGGAGATTGAGTAGCAAATGATAATACCAACAAATTAGGAGAAGATAAAGTCAAAGACAATGTATACCAATTCAAGAAACTTGCATAATAATTAAACATTAATATCAAAACTTACCAATATGTCAATTAATAAAAGAATTACACGAATTCACATCATCTACTATCCAAGAATTAATATTCATTTAAAAAGAAGATCGGGATAAGAATTAGAAAAAAAAAGATCGACCACAAAAAAATTATCGAAAAATATTTAATGTTAATTATTTGTTTTAGATTACTGCACATGTTTTTTATTCACGAATTTAGCCATGTGATGTACTGTAAATCACAATAATTCACAGGATTATGAAATTGGATTAAATATCAAATTTACAGTGCAAATTACAATCATTCGCATGATTATTAAATTTCATTAAATAGCTAAATCAAATGTAAACAAAATATCACAATCTTGGATAAGATTGTGCAATATATATATTAGAATAAAACAATACGTACATCAAACTGATACACATAAATCGTCAAAATCAGTTACACAACCCAATTTAAAAACAAAGACAATCATCTACACAAAATTGTAGATGATCAGTTACACAATCCAACAAAAATACTAAGACCACCATCTAAAGTAACACTAAATCTTCGATCGACTGTTCCGAAAAAAGAAAACGCTAAATCTTCGACCGTCAGAACTCTCATACATCAAAGAAGGATCACATCTGCAAAAAAAAAAAAAAAAAACAGAATATATAATATAACAATGATATTGGAATCACATGAACAAAATTCAAAGCATTCTATTTAAAGAAAAACTTAAAGATGATGGTCGATCATCACAAACCGAACGAAAGCATATAAAGAATACTCTTGAAATTCTCTCGAAATACACACCCAAACTATGATTACAGAACACAGTCAAAATGAACACAAATGAATGTGATGAGAGAATGGTCAAATTTATAGAAAATCTATAAAGAAAATCAACGATCGAGATTTAATGTTTACAAAATAACGGTCAAGATCAAATTACAAAACTTGACTCAAAGAAAAGCCAAGGAATTACAAATGGAAGATACTAACAATTTCCACATAGGCATTACATGTTTTGCCAATATAAAAGTATTGGTATATTTTTTATATCAGGCAAAATAATTTGTATTTCTTGCATAAGAACTTAGGTGGCGTGACACATGCCTACAAAACCTTACAGAAGAATCCAAACGATTTATCAAATAGTCCTATTAAATTTTATGGTATGAAATTTATACAATATTTTTTTTTTCATTTTTTAATTTTTTTTTTCATTTTTCATTTGCATTTCCTTCAAACTCCTCCATAGTTTAGATTAAGGGTCCCTTTGGTTGGGGTTAAAAAATTAGTACCTAGATTTTAATTTTATGTTTAAAGAGTGAGATAAATATTATTTACATGTGTTTGGTAACAAATAATAAAATGTGTACTATATTATTTTGAGTGTTTGATAAGTGATACTTTAACTGATATTATTTTATTCACTTGTTTGGTAGAGTATATACTATTTCATAGTTGTGTTAATTGGACCATTAAGCTCCGAATTAAAAAGCCCACACATGAACCGACATAAAAGTCCATGTCTTGGCCCACAAATCGCTGGAATCCTTAAGAAATGGGAACAGACGTTTGAGCTTCCCCACACTATGCCCTCTCGACACCCACTCTCTCCGCCGACGGTGGCGGCTCACCACCACACCACTCACATCCTCCCTCCTCTCGCCGGCAGCATAACGACGACCTTCTTCTGCCTCCTCCTATTGATCCTCTGCTTCCGGCGAATTACCAAGAAACGCACCGCCCCTTCCGCCTTTGATACTAACTCCAAGAAACCCTCCCACCGTCTTCCTACTCCCTCCTCCGCCGCGCCACCGTCAATTTTTCCCCCTTCCTCCACCTCGGCCAGGGCGGATTTGGCTCCGTCTACCGTGCCAACCTCCCTAAAGACTCGGTCTTTACATTCTCCCACGCGGCGGTGAAGGCTATGGATGCTGGGTCTTTGCAAGGGGAGCGTGAATTTCAGAATGAAATGATTTTTTCTTCGAAGGAGCAGCCCGATTTCGTCATAATATGGGCAAATCGACAAATCAAATAGATTTCGGCAACCCACCGTCGGATAAACTGGGTTTGGCAAATCGACAAATCTGGTGTTTGAGTAATGGGAACAATAATCCTTATTCTTGATTCTAGAGATAGCACTATACCACCAACTTGGTGGTATAGGTATTGCAAAGGTGAACAGGGCCTCGGAGAGAAGGCAGAGGAGTTGAAGTACCGGGTCGCCTCTTTTACCGAGCAAGAGGCACGGGGTTGGGCTGCTACCAAAGGGGTGATAAGGAGTGAATTGGTGTATTTCACCCCCTTTTCACACCCTTTTCGCCCCTACCAAAGGGGGCCTAAGTCTAAGCTTCCAATTATAGTATTTACTTCAAACAAGAATTCTCAAGGGTTGTAGCTTATAAAATCATCATTAGAGGTGATATCTTTCATTTTAATTGCAATTTAATTTGATTTCTATGAGTTTTATTGCTTATTTAACTTCCTTAGCCATGAGTGTCTCTTCTAGAATCATGGACTAAGATTCATATGCTTTGAGTGATTTATATTATTTGAGAATTGAAGTTTTAGTCAGGTTTATGCCTTAAGTATGTTGAATTGAATGATTAGATTCCTTGAATATGAATTACTTTTGCTTTGATGATATGTTTCTAGTAGACTATGCATTTCGTTTGAATTGACAACAAACGAGAGTTTGACTCGTTCAAACGTGTGTTTAGTTGAGAGAAATGAACTATCAAGTGCCATTGCTAGACTTCTAAGACCATCGAGAGATGCTAGATAGTATGGAACACTCCGAATCGAGCATCGAATCTTCTAAATGTGTGTTTGTTGATTTGATAAAATTAATTCGATCTAGTCTAATCACGAAAAGAGGCATAAGAGGGGTATAAGTTGAATTAGCTTCGAAAATCACATAATCGACATCATCCGAAGCATACATATATATATATATATACATCTCTACACTTCTCACGAAGTTAGGTAGTCGTTATTTTCTTGCTCATTTTTATTTCCCTGTTTGTTTTTGTTAGAAAACCAGACCCGAACTCGTTTTTCAATTCAAAGCATGCCAATACATACGACCGACTTTGCTTAGCCACTTGTTTCCCTTGGTTCTATATTTTAACTTGGCCACTTGTCTTACTACGACAACACACATACACTTGCGTGGTGTTTAATTTATGTTATACACGAATTGACAATCACTTTTATATCAGATTTAGTCCAAATTTATCTGACAGGGTCCAATTTTTGTTCCAAATCGGCGGTAAAAAGCGAAACAACATTACTTTGAAGTCCAAATTTGGTGATTTCTGGCAAGGGTGTTGATGTGGCATTTATGTCTGCTACTTATATTTGATTTTTTCTTTTATAATTCTAGTGTTAATTGCAAAAAAATTCACGAACTTTATAGTTTTTATTAATTACAAGTGTGGTCTACCGGACTCCGGGTATTTACAATAATATACTTGAGATACTTGAGTTGCAAAGACGTAGGGTTCGTATGCGGCAACGTACTTCCTATGACATGAATATCAACAATCTTGTAGTTTGGGTCGAACTCTTTTTTCTGCAGGCCCTGGATTAAACCACTCACACAAGAACAAAACTATTTTCCTCGATGGTCACCTCGGATATTCTATTTCAATCACTTCCTGCAACACTCCGTAGTAATCAATCGGTGCTTCGTTGCCACTCCCACTTGAAACATAAATACCACTGTTTGTTGTTCTTTTCGTTGAAGCATACGCATCTGTATGGAATTTGTATCCATTTACATAATACCCTTTGTATGATGTCAACTGTCGTAGTGATTTTTTGCTGAGAGCATCCAGATGTGGGTTGTGAAGTTGGTTATTTAGACCCTGTAGGCTGTACATATATAATGCATTATATAACATGATCAGTGGCTGAATTAAATAATAGTCATATAATTGTATATATTAATTTTAACTCACGTAGGATTGGAACCAATATAGGAATTATTTGAAAACCAACTGATAAACTGCTTCATCCGTGATGCCTGGTACTTCTTGTCGAGTGTGGTCACAAAACATCCTTACATGAAGAAAAAACTCACAATTATACAAAGTATTGAGTATAACAACACATATCTAAAATTAAAGTACTTACTGGATGTAAGGTTGCACTTCAAGAGTATTCATCAAAACGTATGATTGTATCGTCTTCTCTTCCAAGTTGCTCTTAAACCACTGTTTGACTCCCTTACCCAGTGGTCGACCTGCGTGCAAGAATACGGATAACATACCTTCAAACTCACGAAGGGGATGTTCTACTCCGTGACCATCGTAGTTGCGAGCCTTATTTCTGATCTTGGTTTGAACTTGGTCGCCGAATTAATATGAACAAAATGTTCCAACCTCTTCGGTAAGATATGCATTCACAATGGATGCTTCAATGTGAGCTGTATTTCCAATACTCTGTTTCAAATTGTGTAGATACCTAAATATAAAAGCATTCATCCTACTGTTAATTACACGGTTTCAAGATAAACTTTCAAAATATTAGATATCTAAGTATAAGATATGTTTACCTCTCAAAGGGATACATCCATCTGTACTGCACTGACCACCAATTAAGGCTTCATACGCTAAGTGAACGGGTAAGTGCTCCATCGAGTCAAAGAAGCTGGGTGGAAAAATCTGTTCTAGTTTGCACAGTATAATAGAGATGTCCCTATCCAAACGTTGCATGTCTTCGACAGTAATCATTGAAGCGGTTAAATCTCTAAAAAAAGACTTAACTCTGTGATGACACTCCATACAGCCTTCGAAAGTGAATATCGAAAGGCAATTGGTAACAACCGCTGCATGATCACATGACAGTCATGACTCTTCATTGGATTTACCTTTCCTGTATCTGGCTCAAACAACCGACCCAAATTTCAAACATAATTGTCTGGAAAGCTCAACTCCGTCACCCACTTAAATAATATCTTTTTTTGTGCTTTGGTGATTGTGTAACTGGCTTGTGGATTCGCTCTTGTCTGTGGATCTTTAGACAGGCCAGAACGAGAACATAACAAGCACAACTCTTCTTTGGATTTTGAAGTGTCTTTGGTCCTGCCTTCTGTATTCAAGATCGTGTGGCACAAGTTATCAAACATATTCTTCTCTATATGCATCACGTCCAAGTTGTGTCGAATCAACAATTTGCTCTAGTAAGGCAAATCCCAAAAGATACTCATTTTTTTCCATCCACCCTTTATACATTTGTTGTGCTCCATTGCACCCACCTCAGTGGTCTTCATCAAATCAGTGACTATAAGCTCATACAACAACGACTCACCTGAAATATTTTATATATGGTTAGTCATAATTATATCAGACAGATAAGATCACTGATTAAGTACTGTTTCAGACGCATACCTTTTCGAATCCGCGGTTTTGGTCGACCTACTGCATGTTTACCCTTATGGAAGTTTACTTTGTCCTTTCGGAAGGGATGATCAACAGGTAAAAACTTCCGATGGTTGTCGAACCATGATACCTTTTTACTTAACGAAAGATAGAACGCATCAGATCCATCCATACAGTACGGGCATGCTTGTTTTCCAGCAGTTGACCAACTAGACAACATAGAAAATCATGGAAAGTCGCTAATGGTCCACAAAACAGCAGCACGCATCGTGAAGTTCTGCTTCCGATGCACATCGTAGGTCTCCACTCCCGTATGCCACAGAGATAAGAGCTCATTAATCAGTGGCTGAAGATAGACATCCAACTTATGCTTAGGGTTCTGTTGACCAGGCCCCAAGATAGTCAAAAAGATATGTTGTGGCTTCATGCACAACCAAGGCGGTAGATTGTACGAAGTCAACATCACAGGCCACAACGAATACTTCTTTCCGTGCATTCCTAATGGAGCAAAACTGTTGGTGCACAAACCCAGCCTTACATTTCTCTTCTCTCTCGCAAAATCTGGAAACTATTTGTCAAAGTGTCTCCATGCCTCCGAGTCTGCCGTATGTCGCATCTCTCCAGATTTTGGATCAGAACACTCATCAGCGTGCCATGTCATGTCTTTAGCAGTGGCACTAGACTGATACAATCTCTCCAAACGAGGAGTGATAGAAAGGTAATACATCGACTTAAATGCCTTCAACTTTTCTTTCTTCTTGTCCTTCTTATGACCAGATGGTTTGTACCTGGGGTGGCCGCACATCCTGCACTGATCAATACTCTTATCCTGTTCCCAAAACAACATGCAACCGTTTGTACAACAATCAATCTTCTCAAACGGTAGACCCATCTCCTTCAACAACCTTTTGCTTTGATAGAAATTTTCAGGCGCAGTGTTCTCTTTAGGTAGGGTCTTTTTGAACAATTTTGCAAATTGATTGAAGACTTTTTGACTAACTTTGCCTTCGGATTTGATGGACAACATCTGCACATTGAATGACAACTGCGTCTCGGTATCACAGTCAGAATAACTTTTGATCAACGGTTGTTAGCATCTCAAAAAACTTCTTCGACCGATGATTTTGGTTCCTCTTCCATAGATGTGTGACCACCCAACACAGATTCATTAACCATCATGTGGTACCTATAGGCTTCATCCACCTCCTCCAAAGGTCCGAACTGATGAGTAAATGGAACATGGCCCTCCTCCATGGGTGGTTCCTCCTGAGTATACGGATCATGACTTGAACCACCAATCTCAAATCGTTCACCAATATTCCACTGAGTGTAAAAGTTTTCAAGTGTGTCGATATCAATATTCCAACGCTCTTCACCGTGACTGGTCCAATTGTAATAGCGGGAAACAAAACCAACCCTAAAAATATGAGCTTTAACCTCATCAATGCTCAAGTATTGCATATTCCTGTATTTTTTTCCATTACACGGGCATCTAAGCCGATGGAAACGATCAAGATAGTGTGGATGACTATATGCAAACTCAATAAATTCTTCAATTTTACGGTAAAATTGAAGATTCATGCCCCCTCCTATCATACGAGGCATTGAGTACATCCAACCACGATCTGGAAATTCCATCTGTTTCAAATTAATAGTAAATAACAAGTTAATTATAAAAAAAAGGCAGAATTTCGACTGTAAACAAACATATATCCATCAAATTAACATAATAAATTAACCAAACACAACATATTAATTAATTCCAAAAATTTGGGCAGAGTTTTGACTATAAATAGACATATCCATATTTATTTTTCACAGAATTAATTCAACATAAAAATCATATATACTATATCACAACTATACATTTAAGCATGCATACTAAAAACTTACAAAAAACGAAAATATATACAAAAAAAGAATTAAACGGTAAGAGTGTGAAAAACGTACGGTGAAGTTGAAGCAACGAGCACAATGTGATATAGAACCAGTCGATTCCTACCACCACTTCAAAAAGACCTTCGTCGTAGATTAAACGGATAAAAAACGAGTTAAAATTTTTTTTTACGTAAAAAATTATGAATGAAAACGAGCAGAACCTGTTCTGTAATAAACATTTAGCGACCGCCTTTACGGGATTAGCGACCGCCTAAACAACAACTTCGGGAGTCGGGATTAGCGACCGCCACGGACGGTCGCTAAATTTAACTCCAAATTAGCAACCGATATTGGTCGCTAATCTCCATAATGCGACGTCGTCGGATCAAGCGGTCAAAGTGGTCGCTAAAATCGGTCTTAAATTAGCGACCGACTGATGAGTCGGTCTCTAATTTCAGTCAACTTGACCACTTCGATCCTTCGGTCGCTAATCAATCAAATTAGCGACCGATTTCTAGGCGGTCGCTAATGCAGGTCGCTAAAACGCGAGTTTTTTGTAGTGTGATATTGAGCTTTGAAGACTAATTTGGCCTTATTATATGGTGATAGCTCTTTGAGCCAGGTCTATTTTAGTGGTTTAAATGTGTATTCAATTGTACAAGGCAGCCAAATATTTGAGAAAGTAGTAGTCTGGGATATAATCTCTTGCAGCTGTTGATAATTAAAATTTTACTTGATTCCATTTAATAGTGTGCAGGCTTTAAAGAATGGTACATTTGAAGGCTAAAGTTGAATTCGTACATAGGGTTAATATATAGCATTGCTCGTGGAGATAATTGATATGAATTATCTGGTGGTAAAATAGATAAGATGACTGCAAAGAAAGGAATGGTGAAAATTAAGGTACTCCAATTCATGTGTGAGCTCGTGTGTAGCGAAGCATATACACCTAATTCATTTGTCATCAATTGTTGACAAATACTACTCTCATTTTACACGTTCCATGACCTGCTAGGCTAATCAATAATTGTACTGGAGCTTTCAAAGCAATTAATTCTCCTTTTCTGTTGCCAGCCTATTTTCACCAACTGCTTCCTTTCAATTATTGCTCTCCTTAATTCCTCCAACAAATTTTAATTACTTATATGGAGAGTTTTAATTTTAATATAAAATTGTCTGCAAATTTTTTTAATCTAATTACGAAATTTCTAATAAAAAATTTAGTAGTGAGGATTGCCTACGAAATTGTCTACAAAACTTTTTAATTATATAGACATTTGCATTCTCTACCTACAAAAAACTTGCCTATGAAATTTTCATAGACAAATTACTTGTGTGTAATTTTTTATAGATAAATTGTTTGTAGGTAATTAATACCTATGAATTTCATTTCACTGATAAAAAGTTTGTAGGTTGAGAAATGAAGATGCCTACATGATTATAATTTTTTTAGGCAAATCGTAGACAATCTCACTACAATTTTTTATTTTTTTATTAAAATCGTAGAAAATTTTAATTTTGTAGAAAAAATTTCATTTTTATTTTTAGTGAATTTCAAATGCATTCCCATAATTTTCCTCCTTTGAATGGGAGGGTTTTCAAATTTTCTGTGTTAATTGCTAGATTGAATATCATAAAATCTCTTACAAACAATATATATATATATATATATATATATTTTTTATATCAGGCAAAATAATTTGTATTTCTTTCATAAGAACTTAGGTGGCGTGACACATGCCTACAAGAATCCAAACGATTTATCAAATAGTCCCATTAAATTTTATGGTATGAAATTTATACAATATTTTTTTTCATTTTTTAATTGATTTTTCATTTTTCATTTGCATTTCCTTCAAACTCCTCCATAGTTTAGATTAAGGGTCCCTTTGGTTGGGTTAAAAAATTAGTACCTAGATTTTAATTCTATGTTTTAAGAGTGAGATAAATATTATTTACATGTATTTGGTAACAAATAATAAAATGTGTACTATATTATTTTGAGTGTTTGATAAGTGATATTATAGTATTTACATTTTCAAACAAGAATTCTCAAGGGTTGTAGCTTATAAAATCATCATTAGAGGTGAAATCTTTCCATTTTAATTGCAATTTAATTTGATTTCTATGAGTTTTATTGCTTATTTAACTTCCTTAGCCATGAGTATCTCTTCTAGAATCATGAACTAAGCTTCATATGCCTCGAGTGATTTAAATTATTTGAGAATTGAAGTTTTAGTCAGATTTATGCCTTAGGTATGTTGAATTGAATGATTAGATTCCTTCAATATGGATTACTTTTGCTTTGATGATATATTTCTAGTTGACTATGCATTTCATTTGAATTGACAACAAACGAGAGTTGGACTCGTTCAAATGTGTGTTTAGTTGAGAGAAATGAACTATCAAGTGCCATTGCTAGACTTCTAAGACCATCGAGAGATGCTAGATAGTATGGAACACTCCGAATCGAGCATCGAATCTTCTAAATGAGTGTTTGTTGATTTGATAAAATTAATTTGATCTAGTCTAATCACGAAAAGAGGCATAAGAGGGGTGTAAGTTGAATTAGCTTCGAAAATCACATAATCGACATCATCCGAAGCATATATATATATACATCTCCACCCTTCCCACGAAGTTAGGTAGTCGCTATTTTCTTGCTCGTTTTTATTTCCCTGTTTGTTTTTGTTAGAAAACCAGACCCGAACTCGTTTTTCAATTCAAAGCATGCCAATACATACGACTGACTTTGCTTAGCCACTTGTTTCCCTTGGTTCGATATTTTAACTTGGCCACTTGTCTTACTACGACAACACACATACACTTGCGTGGTGTTTAATTTATGTTATACACAAATTGACAATCACTTTTATATCATATTTAGTCCAAATTTATCTGACAGGGTCCAATTTTTGTTCCAAATCGGCGGTTAAAAGCGAAACAACATTACTTTGAAGTCCGAATTTGGTGATTTCCGGCAAGGGTGTTGATGTGGCATTTATGTCTGCTACTTATATTTGATTTTTTCTTTTATAATTCTAGTGTTAATTGCAAAAAAAATTCACGAACTTTATAGTTTTATATCAATTACAACATGAACTTTTAAAGTTTGCAATTCAATAAATAAACCAATTTATTGTTGCAGTTCGATATATGATGTAAATTTATGTCATACTTATGCCTATGTGATAGTCGAGACTTCCACCAAAGACACGTCACGCGCCACGTCAAATGTCTCATTATTAAATGTCATCAAATGAATTTATTTATTTAAATTAGTAAATCTTGTGTGAATCAATTTTAACCTGAAATTGGTTTACAACTAATACTTTATAGCAAAACAACTACTACATTTTAATGACAACTAATAACTTTAATTTAATACACTTTAATAAAATAACCAACATCATTCGTGGCATGTGACTTGCCTTTGGTGGCGGCTCTGACTGCCACGTAAGTATAAGTATCACATAAAATTTATACCATGTATCACATTGTAACAGTAAATTAATTCGATACTGTATCGAATTGTAAAATTTAAAAGTTCATGCTGTAATTGATAAAGACTATAAAGTTCATGATTTTTTATTTTTTTTGCAATTAACCCATAATTTTATTACACATCATGTATATTTAAAAATTCTAAAAGAAAAGAAAATTCCAAATATAATTAGCACATATGGACGCCAAATCAATACCCTTGACATAAATCTTTAATTTTGGACTTTAAAACGACCGTCGAATTGATTTTTTCGGCCGATTTAAGACCGAAATTCAACTTGATTTGAGAATTGAGACTAAATCTAACAAAAAGTTAATTTTGGGACTAAATCTATTTTGTCAAAAAGTTATGAGACGAAATTTAATTTAAACTCCTAATTTTACTACACACTACAGGTACGCACAACTTCCATTCTATCTAAAGATCCTGAAAATAATGATTAAATTGATACTGAATGTAAAAATTATAAATTAATATATAATTTGGAGCCGGTGTTTATTGAAAAGTATAATCCATTGTAATGCTTCTCTTCATATTTGGTTAGAGAAAATCGGGAACTTTTAATTTGAACAGCTATACTTGTAATATTCTTGTGTGGGTTTGGTTATACATTATAACCAAGGTTTTGAATAATAAAATTCTGGTTTTCCGGATAAAAGAAAAATTAAACCTTTCGTTTATTATAAAGTATAAGAAGTTAGGTATATTCCCAATAGCATTACCCAAAAATAACCAAAGAAAGAACACATTTTTCATTCTTCATATCGTAAAATAAAAAAAGAAAAAAAATCATATGTCTCTTAATGTGGTCAAGTCTTGTCATCCAGCTCATATCTGACAAGTTATAAATTAGACTTTCACGAATAAAGCCCAACACCATAAAGTAGGGGGTAATTTGCTCCCAAAAAATGTGAAATTTATTTTGTGTTGAAATTTAGTTTTAGATAGAGTCTCAACAATCTTGTTGGAAGTGTATTCATATCTCTTTCTCTTCAACTATTTTCCCTTCACACACTACTGCAGCCAGGCATGTACAACGTTCCGTTATATCTATCAATACTGTTGAGATGGATTCCCGAGGGGAACCGGAATTTTACGCCCCACCACGTACCAAGCTTAAGGACTTGTTTGTTTTGAGATTTAGGTGTACTGATGTAAAATCTTTGATGATAAATAAAAATATTTTTTTGTTTTGAAATTTTAGAAGGGTGAAGTTTTACTTTATGTCAAATCATGTGCAAGAGCAAAATAAGAAATGTAAGAGAAAAGTGGAAAGAAGGTGTGAGTGAAAGAAAAGTGATATGTAATGCGTAATGATTGAGTGAGAGAAAATTGATATGTGAATAATAATAGGTTTTATAGGTATTTATAGGTATTTATAGGTGTGGATGAAGAATGAAATGTAAAAACTGAATGTTACATTTCTAACTAGAATGAGATGGGGGCCGAAGAGTCCTAGTTCTATCCAGGTGAATCCCAAAACAAACAAACAAACCCTAATACAATGTTCTTTTTGCGTTTTAAAAACTTGGTTTTGGATTTTGAAATCTAAAGCCGTTCTAGTTTGAGTTTTATAATTAGATTTTTGAAATCCTAATCCTACAACCCTATAAATAACCTATACAATACTCTTTTACTTTTCACATAATAAAGTTAAAACATACCTTATTTAAAACTAAAAAAGAACACAGATTTTAAAAACCACATGGATTACAAAAACCATTGGTTTTCAAAAGCCGGTTTTTAAAAACCACTAAAAAAAAACATAGCATAAGTGAAACAAGTTATACTTCACTCATCTGTGAAAAATGGTCCATGTTACTTTATTCATTCGCCCGTGAGAAATAATCTTGGTTACTAAAATAAAAGTAATTACATTTTTACACCCTTCAATATACATTTATTACACCATTGTTGACAGACCTCACACGTAATATTTTTAAAATAATTTATTTTGACAAATTATAGGGTGCATCCAAGTGCACACTTGGATTTTAAGCTCAATTTTGACTTCGATTTTGATTTTTTTTCTTTCAGAAAACACACAAACATACCCAACTGTGTGTTTTTTGCAGTTGGGGTCTTACTGATGTCTTCTTGTGGTATTACTGATTACTTCTTGGGGTATTGCTGATTTCTGCTTGAAGTATTTTTTTTTTCAAAATCCAAGTGCATATTATGCACTCAAGTGCACACTAGAACTACTCTTTATTTTGTATATGACTTAACTACAATATTTTTATTTTATACACTTAATATCCACTTTTTTAAAATTCGTGCACAAGCCTATAAAATCATTTTTTGTCGGAAGTACTATTTAGTGAAACAAGTGCACTGTGTCGTCCTCTATTTTTTCACCTTTATCAAAATAGTCCTCTATTTATTTGCTTTATCAATTTAGTCATGTATTTATTCAAGTTTCATCAAATATGATCCTAATTTGGTGAAAATGGTCCTAATTGACCTTTTGTATTTTATTTCAAGAGCTTTATTTATTTGGCAAAGATTGCGACCTGTCATGCCACAATTGTAAAAAAAACCCACATCATATGCTTCCCCTAAAATACTAGTGCACATGACTAAAAAGATATCATTTTATGCTTTTTGCGTTCAATTAGAACCTAATTTGAGAAGTGTGAATTGATACAAGACTAAATTGATTAAAAAAATAGAGGACCAAAACAGTGACATTTTGTACATTTTTATGCCTATTAGGATCATTTTGGCTAAACTTGAATAGATTTAGGGTTGAATTGATAAAGTAAATAAATAGAGAATTATTTTGATAAAGGTGAAAATATAAACGACGAATTTGGCTTAAATCTCCAAAAAATTGTATTTATCTAAATCAAATATCGTCACCCTAGATATTCATCCCACCGTTTAAAGAATTTCGATTTTTCTAATGAAATTTAAACATTTTAGTAATTTTAGATTGTCAGAAAAAATTATTAAAACAAAATATAATTCCTTTAAAAAGAAATAAAGTAAAAATCTACTTTTTAGTAATTTTAGATTGTCAAATTAAATTTTGGAAATTATTTAAGCAAAACATAAAACTGTAACGTATCATGCAATTTATTTTAAAAATCATTTAAGTTTTCTCAAAAGGTATCCCATGACATACAACAAGATGAAGTTCAAATGACTTATATTGTAATTAATAGAAACGCGATTAGTGCAAATTCAAAGAGACTTGAGGCTCGCAATGACCAAAATGTATTATGAAATAATTAAATTACATTTAGGGTTAACTGATATATATTAAATCACAACTTTCATAATTATAATTAAAAAAAGTCCAAACTTAATGGTGTTTTGTTTATTAATATTAGTATTTATTTTAATTTAAGGGGAAATTGCAGAAATGGTCCCATAAGAATTGGTTTTCATGAATTTGGTCCTTCTTTTAGCGCAAATGGTCCCATACGATTTTTCCTTCAAAAAGTAACAGATTAACGAGCGTGAGGCACACACGCCCCTTAGTTTTCTGCCAAAAACTCACGCGCATAATTCCCAACATAAAAAAAAATTAATTCCCAACTTCTTAAAACTCTACGAACTAGAAAAAAAACCCAAAATTTCCCAAACCCCACACCATAAAACCACCGTTCCAAATTTTCATCATAATCGCCCTGTTAATCGAAGAGAAGTCAAATTCAACTCACTCAAAAATCATCCCCAAATAGTGGTTCCCTAGAAAGTACACACGTACATATGGTGCAAAGAGGAAATCTGGCGAAGAGAAAATCATCCCCAATCGACCAAGTTTGCCGGAGGAATTAAAAAAAAATGCTGAAAAGAGGAAATACTAAAGTTGCAGAATCGCATCCATACTTGCATTTTACATTGAAATGATTGTTAAATGAAAAAGATGAAGACATGTGAGTGGGTTTTTTTTTTCCTTGCTGCAAATCTGAGATGAAGCTGAAATTTTTGGAGTATTATGGTTGGGGGAGTAATGGGTAGACTATTTAATAGCAAAAGCTGACTCATTTCCATTTAAAAATCAAGTTGAAAAGGTTTTCCATCCAATTTTCCATAGAAAACTATTAAATATTTAATGGATGAGACATTTTCTGCTAAAAATGAGACAAAAAAAAAAAAAAAAACATGAGACCAAATCTGTCAAATATAAATTCTCATGGAACCATCCTTGCAATTTACCCTTCAATTTAATCATGTTTTTATATCAAAGAATGGGCAAAATGTGTGTATATATATAATTAAACCTTACATTTTTTATAAATTATACTCCCCATTCCATACTTGTTTGCTAATTTATTGTTTGCACAAGTTTTAAGAAAAATGTTGTTTATTAGTATTTAAAGTGATAAAGTAATAAAATAGATGTTTTAGATTATGAGTATATGAAAAATATAATATTAAAATGTATTTTGTTTCTTTGCCAAAAAAAGTGGGTGTAGTAAACAAGTATGAAACGTATTTTTTTGACAATGTAAGCAAATAAATATGGGTAAGAGGGATTAAAAAGTTGGATATATTTCAAATAGCATTACCCAGAAATAACCAAAGAAAGATCGAATTATTCATTCTTCATATCGTTAAAAAAAAAAAGGAAAAAAGAAAAGAAGTTCATCTGTCTCTTAATAATAATATGGTCAAGTCATCCATCCAGCTCATACCCGACAAGTTATTAATTAGACTTTAACCAATAAAGCCCCACACCATAAGTGGGGGAGTACTTTGTTCCCGAAATGTAAAATTTATCTTGTGTTGAAATTTAGTTTTAGATAGCTAGAGTCACTCACTTAATTAGTCAGCCATCTTGGTGGGAGTGTATTCCAATTTCCAATATAATATTGTTGATATAGTATCTCAGATTTCACTTCCATCGCTCGTTCCCACTAATTTCACTTGGCACACTACATCCATCCAGGTATGTAAAACTTCCATTCTGTCTATCAATATATATAACTGTTGATTATGTATTTAATTTGTGATAATTACATGACTTACTTACCTGCAATTCCTTTGAATATCATCTTCATCCTTAATTATGCTACAATACTGTTGATTAAGTAATTAATGTTGTTAATTACATGTCTTAATTACCTGCAGTTCCTTTGTCTCGTAAATCCTTATGCATTCTAATTCTCTCTCAAAACATACTTTGGTTTTAATTTCATGTATCTATATGTTTTGATTTATTTGGAAATAAACTGGGACAGGAAATGGCTGAAATAGTGTTAGGCCTACTTGGACCAGTTATTGATATTGTTGTGAAAGGCATTGCTCCATTCATCACGCGTCAGTTCAAGTATGTTTGTTGTTTCAATGCCAACGTCCAGCGTCTCAGGGAAGAAGCCAATGAACTTGAGGCTGAAAAGGCTGCGCTCCAGTTGAAAATCAACGAAGCCGAAAATGATGCGGGAGTGATTGATCCTAGAGTGGTGAATTGGATGAAAAAAGTTGATGACATCCTACAAAAGAAGAGTGAGTTAGTCACTGCAATTGAGAGAATAGGAGGTGGTGGTTGTTTGTCTGTGGGATCTCGCTATTCAACAAGCAAGGGAGCTGTTCAAGCTGCTGCAGCAATGAAGCAGAAACGGGATGATCGCGCTGCTATTACTGACATATCCCATCCTCCACCACCCCCAGCAACGGTGTAATCTAGAGCCCATGTATGAGTTTGGGTCTAGGAAAAAAATTGAACAAGATTTGATGGAGCTCCTGAGAGATGAAAATGTCAGGATGTTGGGGATATGTGGGATGGGCGGAGTCGGCAAAACGACTCTGGCAAAGAAAGTTAAGAAGAAAATGATGGAGGAGAAAGTGTTTGATGAATCCGTGATGGCTGTTGTGAGTCAGCCTGCAAACAAGGAGAGAATCCAGGAGGACATAGCTGTCCAATTGGGTTTGAAATTTGATGATCATGAAAAAAGTTTATCCAGTAGAGCAACAAGACTACTTACCAGATTAGGGTGCAAAAAAAGAATCCTTGTAGTTCTAGATGATGTTTGGGAACGCCTAAATTTGGAGGAATTAGGAATACCTTGCGAAAGTGGTCCAAAAGGATGCACGATTCTTTTAACATCTCGAAGCAAGGATGTTCTAAAAGGAATGAATACTCAACCAGTTTTAGAAATGCAAATCTTAAGTGAAGAAGAAGCATTGTCTTTCTTTCAAGAACAACTAGGGACTTGTGCAAATGATCAAAATTGGTTTCCTAGTTTAGCACAACAAATTACAAAGGAGTGTTGTGGCTTACCACTTGCCCTGGCAATTGTTGCCCAGGTGCTGAAAGGTCAAACGAACAGAGCTGTTTGGGAAGATGCACTGGGCGATCTAAGGCGTGCTAACCCAGAAGACTTGCGAGAAGTTCTTGAGAAGGTGTATACTCCCCTTAGACTAAGTTATAATTACTTGAGTCGTAATGCCAAATCCATATTCTTGTTGTGTTCTCTCTTTCCTGAGGATATTGGTATTTCTCTTTCGCATTTGACTGCTTATGCCATGGGATTACACATGTTTGAAGGAATTCGGGATTTTGAAACGGTAAGAACCAAAACACACTCGCTTGTTCATACGCTTAAAAGTCTTTTCTTGCTATTGGAGTGTGGTAATGAAGAATATGTCAGAATGCATGATATTGTCCGAGATGTGGCCATTTTCATTGCTTCGAAGGAGAATCCACTTATCAATTCAGTGGAGAATCCACTTATCAAATGCGGTTCCGACTCCATTTGGATATCTCCCTATGTCGGCGGAGAAAGAATTGAGCTTTCTAGGGACTCAAATTTTCCAAAGCTTCGTCTCTTATTGATTGACAATGAGTCGGCAATTGAGGAATTGCAAGTCAATGACATTTCTTTTGAAGGAATGAAAGAGCTAAACGTGTTGTCCATCCAATGTAATACTTCACTGACATCACTCCTCATTCCACAAAATCTGAAGACATTGATTTTAGATAAGTGTGAATCCTTGAAGGCAATATCTGTTGTTGGCGAGTTGATAAATCTTGAGATTCTCATCTGTAGTCTGTGTCAAAACATTGAGGAATTTCCATCACGTATTCTGAAAGGCTTGAGGTTGTTAGAAATTTCATTTGGTGATGCTCATGGAAAAATTGGGTTAGCAACTGAGGTATCATGTCTGGATAACAACTTTGGACATCAAAATCGACATATCACACTACTTTCAAGATTGGAGAGCCTTCAACTACAGCATCTTTCAAATCTTACAGTATTTTATGAAGGAATTGAAAGTATTGAGTTCCCCCAGCTCACTCAATTCGAGATCGAATATTGCCCAGAATTGAAATGTTTTGTTTCTAGTGGTGAAAGCGTTGGCATGGGCGATGATGATCATTCTTTGCATTTATTCTGCAAACATAAGGTATGCACCATTCCTTAAAATTACCATTTCTGCCATTTGATGATATTCCTTTTCCCGAAATTAATATAAACACAATTAAAACCTTGATTTATTTATGGGTCGGAACTCCATTAATTAATTATACGTTCTCCATCTTGATCATTTTTCAGATCAGGAATGAATTTATTTATCATATTACATATAATATAATATTAAAGAAAGGGATAGAAAAAAGAAACAGAATTAATCTGGAAAAAGAAAAAGCAGATGCATGTCAATTATTTTGGAAGCATTGAGTTAAATACTTGTTTTATATTTTATTATGCAATTTGTGAGTTGTGGCATATTTCGTAAATGATTCCAACTGCAGGTTTCATTCGGCAAATTGAGGAAACTACGACTTAAAGGGATTAGAAAGTGTAATATGGTATTCTGTTGTTTTGAAGTTCCAGTTGGCTCCTTCACTCATCTGCAAGAGATACATCTCGAATATCTAGACAAGTTAGAGATTTTTTGCAACTCCGCTCTTGAGTTGCCCCAACTGGTAAAACTGCACATCTCTAGATGTCCAAAAATGAGAAGTTTTAACTCGGGGTCTCTAACTACACCAAATATGAAAAGTTTAGAAAGCCTTGAGATTCGGTTTTGTGAGATGATGGAACATGTATTCTTGCGTAGCAAAGAAGAAGAAAATGAAGAGAAAATTGTTGGGCAAAGTAGCCTTCGTATCACTTTCCCCAAATTGACAACCTTGAAACTAGATCAGCTTCCAAGGCTCACAAGTTTCTACAAAGGTGTTGAAAGCATTGAATTCCCACTCCTTGCTAAAATGGACATTCGGGGTTTAGGATCCATTTGTTCGATTGAAGGAGACTCCAACAACAAGGTATGTATATATGTTTATCATTCTACGGCCTTCTCCTAAGATTGATGTTGAGATTATGTATATATAATTTTTTTTTGAAACGATATTAAGGTTATAATAAATCTATTAATAAATTAATTACTTCTCAAACATTCTGGAAAATAAGGGGGATTTTCATTGGGGGATCACCCTTAGGTACAAAATGAAAGCAACAATTAGTCATCCATTTGACCAAAATCCTGCATTAGTAATTACTACAAAAATGGGCCTAAAAAAACTCATATACCCATTTACATTAACCCAATAAAAGTCCAACAATTGACCTTAATACTTGCCACGAAATCAGCTACCATGGGAATTACTAAATTTGAATTATATTAGAAAATCAAACAATGTGAATATAAAAATTCAATAATAAATATTTTTAAAAAATATCTAGAAATATCAAAATTTACATGAATAATACACATGTACAAGTACATGATTTACATGAACAATACATATATGCAAGTACATGATTTTATTTAATGCATCATGTGCATAATTCAATGCTGAATATGTTGCACATGTGCATAAATAGTAATTGAAACACTTCATATGTGCAACTTCGACAAAGGTTTACATGAAAATTGTCATTTACAAAGTTAAAACGTAAACAATTTTGGTAAGACTATGTGCAATCTTAACGTTTCAAAAATTGCAAATGTTCGGATATGTATTAGATAATGCATATGAAATTTAACAGTGAAACAAATAGCTATTTTGTTATAAAAAATTGCACATAATAAAGATTTTAACAAACATAAACAATGCGGAACCACCAATAGCAACCAACTTGGTTTCTCTCTGACACTGAAAACAATCTTGTCATCCATAATACCTGCTAAACAAATAAAAACCCTCTATGTACAACAATTCTATTTACGAACACACAATTGGCTATACATAAAATATGTGAAAAAATAAACACCCAAAAACAAAAAAAAAAAAACAAAAAAAACTAAAAGTACCTCTTCTCTGTGATAATCTAGCTGGCCACGTAAATCCTTCTTTTCAACCAAGGATTGTTCTCACGTTAATCTCCTACACAAACATGAAGATATAAGTTGATTTGGTAATGATCGTCTACTTGGTAAGTCCTATGCTGTATTAATTCCTCCACAAAGAGAATATAAAACATGTTGACGATAAATTAGAATAAAAGAGATAAAACTCCAAGTCAACAATCATGATCACATAATTAATCAGCCACAAAAATAAGGAAAACAATATAACATGATGCATCAACCGTTATTAATATTGATAACTACTACCATATTAAACAAAAATTAAAAACGTTCACAATGAAGGGTAAAAAAAATAAAATTACCATACAAATTAAGTAAATTAGTAATCTAAAAATTCTGTAGTATCAAACAATAATAACTCCCCACACAATGCACTAAAAAATAATTCTCCCATTTCATTAATTATTTTTGTTGTGTTTGTGTCTCGTGCTCTCATCTTTTTCTCTAAAATGGATGCCCAGGTTATTTGCACTAGCCTCTGGTTAAGTACCCTACCCACATTAATACACTACCACATTGAGAAATACACTATCCTCTTCATTCTTAAAATACCCTTTTTAATTCCACATACACTACTCAAATATCTCATATATATCTTTTTTTTGGAAGAATAGTAAAAAAAGTCCTCCACCGTGCGTCTCTCCTCTCGCCGCTTGTGCATAGCCGTTGCTCGCCCTTGAGAGTTTTATTTTAAAAAAATTGCGATGGGCGTGTTCGGACCTGGTTCTCCGAATTTTCGCAAAATTTTCGAATTTTTTTTCCGAAAATTTAGAAATTTCTCAGAAAAAACTTTCGAAATCAATTGTTAAAAAAAAAAAAAAAAATTCCGATAGTTGTCTAATATTTCACAATTTTTTTCGAAAATTGCCCAAAATTTCAGAACTTTTTTTTCGAAAGATTTATTTAAAATCGGAAAATCAGTGTTCAACTCGTACTTCGCAAAATTTTTGAAATTTTAACTCTTAATATGAACAACCAACAACAATACTCTCATACTCATTCAATTTAATACTCTCAAACAACAACAAAATGTATAAAAAATATTCCAAATACAAAGATCGTCATATTCAACATTTAAAAACTTAATTCTTAAAAAAATAAAAAATAGGAACACTTGCAAACATGTGATTAGGATTTGAAACCTTGAAGTATTCACCATTTTGAGTACATAAGAGTTCAAAATTTTCTTCTTTTTCGTCGAACAAATACGGTGATTTCAACGTCCAAGTGTTAGAAACTAGGGAGAGTGTATTTACACAGGGGGCGCTTGGTTAGCAACTCCTCAATGGTAATGAGCATGAGATTGAAAATTAGTGTAATTATGATGGTTAATGAGAACAAAAACACCACCTCCTCTTCTAAATAAGAAAATCACTACTCTATTTTGATTACCCTATTCTCTTCCTACAATCTTCCTCCTCCTCAATCACTCCCCCGTTCCTCTACCAACAACCATTTGATGTCCACTTCTATTCCAAAATTGGGACATGACACTAGCAATTGAGTCATAATTGTAACAAGTCTTCCCCCAACATATCATTTTTATTATGGGGAATAGATGAAAAATAATTTTCATTCTCATTCCCAGTGAGAAATTGCTAACCAAGCCCCTCCTCAGATTGTTTTGGAGAGAATTCAAAAGAGGACATTTTTGACATTTCATATGCATGAATTCAGAATTAAAATCATTGGTAGTATCTCTAACCCAAAGGCTAGTGCAAATAACTGTGGCAAAAATGGATCCTTCATTTTCCTGAGCCCAAAAAGTTGGGTCAAGCCATGGGGCTTTAGATCTAATTAAAAATGAAGGCTGCCAATGATTTGAGAGAACCTGACATACAGAGGCGAAAGAATTTGAAACTAAATTCGAGCTTTCTCAATTTTAGGGGTAATAACACTCCACTACATTGTACATTTCAATGATTGTATCACTACAAAAAAAATACTGTTTTGCGACGGAATTAGCGACGGAAAATCCGTCGCAAACAGTGTTTTGCGACGGTATCTGCGACGGACACGTATCCGTCCCTAAAACAGTCGTAGCTAATTTTTGCGACGGATTTCGCCTTCCGTCGCAAATTAACGACGGACAAATCCGTCGCAAATTCGGCGGGTCAGACCCGGCTGGGTCACACAGAATTTGCGACGGACAGTATTCCGTCGCAAATATTTCGGGTCAGACCCGGCCGGGTCACACAGAATTTGCGACGGACAGTATTCCGTCGCAAATGTTTATATATATTTTTTTTATTTTTTTCTGTTATAATTTGCGACGGGTTGTTTTCCGTCGCAAAATTCAATATTTGCGACGGAATTTGGCCGTCGCAAATTACCGAGCCTATACAAAAAAAAAAAAGTGGCTCGCGTGGTTCGAGCCCGGGCACCCGAGGCGGCCGGGGCGGGCGCGGACCACTGGGCCAACCGGCCCATCTCTTTTTATATGCGGCCCACCTTCTATATTAGTCTTATTAGGCCTTGAACAATTAATCCATTTTTTGCGTCCAAGGGGAATCGAACACGGGACCTCTTGTGCAAGAGGAGGGGGCGCGCGCCACTAGGGCACAAGCTACTTTCGTTTATTTTTATGCAATTAATTGTATATGTATTCAAATTAAGTCATTTTTTTTATAATTCACCAAATTAATTTCTTTTCGTATCTAAGTTGTTTATTAAAATATTTTGCCCAACTATTTTTTTTATTTTGTAAAATTATTTATTTCGACTCCCGCTTAAATTTATAATTCGTTCATTTGTACGCAATTAATTGTATATGTATCAAAATTGACTCATTTTTTTCTACAATTCACCAAATTAATTCATTTTCGTTTCTAACTTGTTTTTATAAATATTGGGGCCATTTAATTTTTATTATTTCTGTAAAATTATTTATTTCGACTCCCGCTTAAATTTATAATTCGTTCATTTGTACGCAATTAATTGTATATGTATCCAAATTGACTCATTTTTTTTTCTACAATTCACCAAATTAATTCATTTTCGTTTCTAACCTATTTTTATAAATATTGGGGCCATTTAATTTTTATTATTTCTGTAAAATTATTTATTTCGACTCCCGCTTAAATTTATAATTCGTTCATTTGTACGCAATTAATTGTATATATATCCAAATTGACTCGTTTTTTTTCTACAATTCACCAAATTAATTCATTTTCGTTTCTAACTTATTTTTATAAATATTGGGGCCATTTAATTTTTATTATTTCTATAAAATTATTTATTTCGACTCCCGCTTAAATTTATAATTCGTTCATTTGTACGCAATTAATTGTATATGTATCCAAATTGACTCATTTTTTTTTCAAAATTCACCAAATTAATTCATCTAAGATCATGTATATGTTTGCTACAAGTAATTATGCTAATTAACACTGAATTAGTAATATCTTTGTTGAAATACTATTTGTAGCATCATTCCCGGTCACAAGGTTTCCGCCATTATTACAGAGATATTGAGGGATAATCTAGAGGAGAACGCAATGAAGTTCAAACTCGTCTCGTCGCAGCGGAAGCAGTACTACTTGGATGAGTTTCGGGTATATATATGCAAATATTTTTAACCAACTAATTGTTTATAAATATTTGCATATATATACCCAAAACCCATCCAAGTATTACTGCTTCCGCTGCGACGAGACGAGTTTGAACTTCATTGCGTTCTACTCTAAATTATCCCTCATTATCTCTGTAATAATGGCGGAAACCTTGTAACCGGGAATGTCTTTACCAAAAATTGTTCAAAAAACATAAATAAATTGTTCAAAAAACATAAATAAATAGTTCAAAAAACATAAATAAATTGTTCTTCATCAGAATGATGGTTCACTGTTCCAGTGATCCACCAAACCATCCCATATCGATCGTCCGTCTGGTGCTCGACCCAACTCCACCCGATCCCCACGCTCCCACCGCTTCTTCAGGTCGTAGATAATATCTTTGTACCGTTCTTGCGCTTTCGCACAGAACAATTGGTACATAATACTATCGTTGGCAGGGTCCCAAACGCACCGCCTCTGCAAATAAATTAAAAATAGAATATTAACGAATAAATTAAAAAATTAAAAGTTAAATTAAAATCATAATAAATAAATTTTTTATACCTTGAAGTCATCAAAGTACTCCATCCTCTTTTGCTCGGACACTTGACTCCACGAGTGGGCACCATACTCAAATTGTCCCATCCTAATGATTTGTGAGACGATTAAGCTAGTCTCATGGGCTGGAAGCAGTCTGTGACAACAAAATTAAAAAATCAAGTTAATTATATTAATATATATATAATTAAAAGTATACATAATTCATTAAAAAATACTTACTTGTCGACTATGATGACAGTGAGAAAATTATCTTGACCTGAGTTCATCTGTAATGATAAATTCAACTAATTCAATTATAAACTTAACAAAAATTAAACATGCTTTAAAATTAAATTAAAATTCGATCTACTAATTAAATTCGATCAACTAATTCAACTAAAATCAATTCATTTCTAATATAATTCAAACAATTCAACTAATTCAATTATAAACTTAACAAAAATTAATTATGCTTTAAAATTAAATTAAAATTCAATCAACTAATTAAATTCGATCAACTAATTCAACTAAAATCAATTCGTTTCTAATATAATTCAAACAATTCAACTAATTCAATTCTAAACTTAACAAAAAATAATTATGCTTTAAAATTAAATTAAAATTCAATCAACTAATTAAATTCGATCAACTAATTCAAATAAAATCAATTCATTTCTAATATAATTCAAACAATTCAACTAATTCAATTCTAAACTTAACAAAAATTAATTATGCTTTAAAATTAAATTAAAATTCAATCAACTAATTAAATTCGATCAACTAATTCAACTAAAATCAATTCATTTCTAATATAATTCAAACAATTCAACTAATTCAATTATAAACTTAACAAAAATTAATTATGCTTTAAAATTAAATTAAAATTCAATCAACTAATTAAATTCGATCAACTAATTCAACTAAAATCAATTTATTTCTAATATAATTCAAACAATTCAACTAATTCAATTCTAAACTTAATTAACAAAAATTTAAAAATGATTTAAATTAAAATTCGATAAACTAATTCAACTAAAATCAATTCATTACTAATATAATTCAAACAATTCAACTAAAATCAATTCTCTAAACATGCTTTAAAATTAAATTTTAAACGGTAAAAATGAAGAAAACTTACGGTTTATTTGTAGAAAATGTCGAAACGAGAACTCGGTGGGGACGGACGCCTTCCTTTTCCCGACTTCTCCTTCATTTTCCTTTCGTTTTCCTCCTCTTCTTCTTTTTTCTCGCAGGATCCGTCTGCTTCGCGAGGAGAGTATTTATAATTGTAAAAAAATTTGCGACGGACGCCTATCCGTCGCAAATTTCGCCTGTCAAAGATAAAATGACATCGTTTTTACTGATTTGCGACGGCTTTTCCGTCGCAAATCAGTCAACGCACCGTTACCCGAGAAAACGCGTAAAAACGGTTCGTATTTGCGACAGAAATTCCGTCGCAAATCAGTCAAAGGATCGTTTCCCGAAAGGTCGCAGATATAAATGTAAGATTTGCGACGGCTTTGGTCCGTCGCAAATACAAATTTAAAAATTGCGACGGCAAATTCCGTCGCAAATCAGTCAAACGGGTCGCTTCATGAACGGTCACCTTTAAACGGGTATATTTTGCGACGGAATGGACCGTCGCAAATTCAAAGTTGAAATTTGCGACGACCTTTCCGTCGCAAATGTAGCCGGTTCAAGACGAAGTCGGTGGGCCCTAGTGTTTGCGACGACGTATCCGTCGCAAATTACTATCATTTGCGACGGGCTTCCTTAGTCGTCGCAAATTGACATTTTTTGCGACGACTTACATAAATCCGTCGCAAATTCACTGTTTTTGCGACGGATATTCTGGCCGTCGCAAAATTGCCGTCGCTAATCTCCGTCTTTTTTGTAGTGTATGTATAATTATTATATATAAGTTTTAAATGTATGTACAATATTTTCATATAGTGGAGAGTAATACTTTGTTGTTTCATGTACCACACACTAATTAAACCTCAATTTTATAATGGCAATTGATTTTTTTTTTTTATTCGATAAAGAATTCAACTTTTAAGGTTTTTTAAGAAAAAAAAGATGATGAGGGAGAGGTGAGGAAGGATATATGATTTAATAATGTACTAATATATATGTGTGTAAAAAATCGGGGGTGCACTTAGCCGCGCTCTATTTTCTTTTATACTATATTCCTTAACTAGATGAGTTTATTTACAATATATAATATAGTGAACACATGATCAATAATATTAGAATCCATATTTTAGTATGATTTTTTTGGTAATATGAGATGAGTAATAGAGAGAAAATATTGAGGGAGAAGAATTAAGAGAGAGACTTAGGGGACGCTTGGTTAACAACTCTTCAATGGTATTAGGAATGCGATTGAAAATTAGTGTAATTGGCATGGTTCATGAGAACAAAATCACTACATCTTCTCCTAAATAAGGTAATCACTACTCCATTTTGATTACTCTATTCTCTTCCTACAATCCTCCTCCTCAATCACTCCCCCATTCCTCCACCAACAACCATTTGTTGTCAACTTCTATTCCAAAATTGGGGCATGACACTAGCAATGGTGTCACCATTGGAACACTTCTTCCCCTAACATATCATTTTTCTTGTGAGGGCAAAGATGGAAATAAATTTGCATTCCCATTGTCATTGAAGAATTGCTAACCAAGCGCCCCCTTAGTATTTTCTGCTTACTCATTCCTCTTCCAAATTCCCTATTTAAAACCTAAACAATACAAGTAAAAATATAAATGGAATTAAGCATAACATATTAAAGCCCAACACAGTTCTTAAAATGGGCCCGATGAACATGACTCAAACCAAATATTTTGAGATCCTTATGATCATGACATATAACTTCAGAAGATTTACTGTAAATAAAAGAATTCTTGTTTAAATAATTTAAAATTTTAATTATGTAATTGTGCAGGTTCCAATACAACCTATAAGGAACGCAGATTTTATGAGCGTATTGTGTTGTCAAATTATAAGTGGATCCTTCCCTCGCCTTGAGGAGTTAGAAATACATGGTTGGGGCGTCATTAAGAGCCTATTTCCAGTTTCAATAGCTCAAAATCTAAAGAGCCTAAAACACTTGACAATTGACAGCTGCAACGAGATGATCAAAGTGATTGAGGAGGAAGGAGAGGGATGTTCACACGATACAAGTCTTCTTTTCCCGCATCTGGAAAAGTTAACTCTCAATGCACTACCAAAGTTGAAGACTTTTTGCAAATATGCTCTTGGGTTGCCGGAACTGGTAAAAGTGAGCATCCATAGTTGTCCTGAAATGTTAAGGTTTAACTCGGGATCTCTATCTACATCATATCTGAAAAGTTTAGAAAGTCTTGAGATTGCGAGTTGTTCGATGATGAAACAAGTATTCTTGTGGAGCGAAGAAGAAACTATTGGACAAATCATCACTCTCCCAAAATTGACAACCGTGGTCCTATTTGATCTTCCCCAGCTCAGAAATATGTGTAAAGGTGTTGAAAGCATTGAATTCCCTCTCCTGACTCAAATGAAAATAGAGATTTGCCCAAACCTGGAAAGTGTTGTTTGTGCAAGCACTGGTTCGAGTTTAGGAGACATCAACAACAAGGTATGTGTATATGCTTCTCTATCATTTAATTTACCTTCCCGCAAGAATATTGGTGTTGAGATTATCTTATAAATGTACTCATAATTTTATTACTTCTCAACATTCTGGGAAATAAAGGGAGGATTCTTTAATTATTTATGTTGTGTAAGTGTGTCATGCTCTCATCAACTCTATTTTTTAACAAGATCAATTAATTCAAAATATAAACTTAAGAATTTATGTCGAATTAATGTAATAATTTAAAATTGAACTATGTAACTAATTAGAGTAACGAAACAGATGAATTTGGTCATTTGCAGGTGGTGGTTGAACCAATGGAACAAACAGTAGTATGTTATTCCAGCAGCTTCACTACACTTGAGAGTTTGAATGTATATGGTTGTCACGAGATTAGCATCTTATTTTCATCTTCAGTAGCTGCTGCCCTCTTCAATCTCAAATGCCTGTACATTGGAGATTGCATGAATATGACAAAAGTGATTGAAGGAGAGAATTCAAATGATCAAACAACTCCTCTTTTTCCTCATCTGGAAAAGCTAAGCCTCTCTGACCTACCCGAGTTGAAGGTTTTTTGTGAATGGAGATGTGCTCTTGAGTTGCCCTCATTGAAAGACATAAGAATTAGACGTGGTTGTCGAAAATTGGAAAGATTTAGCTTGGGATCTCTTACCACACCCAATCTCAAAGCCATCACTGTAGACTACACTACCATTGCAGGAGCAGACTTGAATGATATATTGCAGCAACACTTCAATAGAGTAAGGGTAACAACAACAAACTATTTATACAAATTCCTAATTCTTCCTTCACACTTGTTTTCTATTTATTTATCACACTTTGGCTGCAAAATGAATATTAGCTCCTCTTCCTATATATGAACAAAAGGATTAATTATTTTTTTCTTTTTCATTTCTTCCTCATCCTGTTTGTTGTTATTAGGAAAAATCAACTCTAAGTGGGGGACAAGAGGGGTCCGAATTAGAGGTGCGTACATAATTGATTTTCTTTGATCAGTAAAGTTTATGAACCATGAGTGTCTGAATGAATTTACTTGCATTAATTGGATTCAGTTGTTGGATTTGGAGTTCATTGCCAAATAATCTACTTGTTTGACTAAAAACTCAAATGATTGATTTTTAATTAAATCCCTACTTGAGTTTAGTTTGTTTTAAAATCTATTTTCTTTTAAAAACATTTTCTCTTCCTAAGCTTTTACTTTTGATATAGAACTAATTAGTTTTAGTACTACTTGGTGGATCAGGAGGAATCCACTTTAGGTCAAGAGGAATTGACTTTTGATATATAATTGATCAATTATACTTGGTTAAATTTTGTCTTTGTTTTAATATCTTTGTATTGATCACTTATCATACTAATACATTGTTATTCAACGGCTAATTTTCTAATTATTTTTACATAGGAAGAACAAACTTTAAGTGACGGTCAGGAGGATCAAGAGGAGAAAGATGAAATAGAGGAGGTATATATATTTCTTATGATTGATAACTGAATTTACTTGTGACAGTATTTGGATCGAGAAAGTCTTAGTTGTAGATTTGGTCAATGAATTTGAAATTCATGGCCAAGTCTATTTGTCTTAAGACTCAAATAAATGAACCCAAACCTGAAAAGTCATGTTTCTTTAACTACTTGTTTGCGTTCGAGAGATAACAACATGCATATTTTTCTATCTTTTTACCATCTTATAAGCTCATTGATCTTATTTCTATTCTTTTTATTATTTCTCCATATGTAATGAACATAATAGAATTCTTGGTTTTATTTTCTCATCAACTCTGTTTTTTTAACTAGATCAATTTATTCAATATATACTTGAATAAATTATATTCAAAAGGGACCAAAAGAGGTGCATATATAATCGATTTTCTTTGATCGATTAAGTTTATGAACCTTGGGCCAGAATGAATTTAGTTGCATTAATTGTGTTAATTGGATTGAGGAAAATTTGGTTCCTAATTCGGTTATCGATTTGCAGTTTACTGCCAAATCTTCCATTTATTTGGCATAAACTCAAAGTGATTGAAATATTAATTAAATCCCTACTTGATTTTAGTTTGCTTTTTTAAGGACCATCTTTAAATAACATCAAATGTTGTTCTCATCCTATGCTTTTATTTTTTTATATACAACTAAATATTTTTAGTATTATGCAATGAATCAGGAGGAATTGACTTCAGGCGAAGAAAATATGTGTTAAAGAGAATAACGAGAAAGAGAAAGGCAAAATAGTGGAAGAGGTGCCATGTTACGTTTTGTCTTCCTTTTATTATTTTTGTATTGACCCTTTATCAGATTAATATACTGCTATCCAACAATGCTAATTTTCTAATATTTTTTACACAGGAAGAACCAACTTTAAATGATAGTCAAGAGGATCAAGAGGAGAATGATAAAACAGAGGAGGTATATATATAATTGATTTTCTTTGACCGATTAAAGTTTATGAACCTTGGTTCCGAATTGAATTTACTAGCATTAATTGTGTTATTTGGATTAAGGAAAATTTGGTTCCAGATTCGATTGTTGGATTTGCAGTTCAGTGCCAAATCATCAAATTGATTGTTGGATATTTTTAAGGACTATTTTTAGAATCTCTTTCTTTTTTTTCTTTTTTTAAATGGTGTTCTCTTCCTATGCGTTTACTTTTCATATACAACTAAATATTTTTAGTATTATATGGTGGATTAGGAGGAATCTACTTCAGGTGAAGAGAATGTGCGTAAAGAGAATAACGAGAATGAGAAAGGCAAAACAGCGGAAGAGGTGCACATATAGTTACTTTTATTAATTCTAATTGTGGTTTGAATGATGCTTAATTTAATTGATTCTTCCTTGATTGTGTTTTGATTGATGAATTTGGAGGTGAATTCGTACAAAAAGATTTATTAACTTTTTCCTGCCGTGTTACATTTTGTCTTCTTTTTAATATTTTTGTATCGATCATTTATCAGATTAATATACTGTCATTCAACGATGCTAATTTTCTAAACATTTTTTACATAGGACGAACCAAGTTTAAATGACAGTCAAGAGGATCAAGAGGGGAAAGATAAAACAGAGGAGGTATATATATATATATAATTGATTTTCTTCAATCGTAAGCTGAATTTACTTGTGACAGTGTTTGGATTGAGAAAATCTTGATTGTGGATTTGGTCGATTAATTTTAAATTCATGGACAAGTCTATTTTTTAAAACTCAAATAATTGAATTTTAGCTAACCCTTTTTTTTTAATTGGATTTGTAACTTCATTTGCTAAATCTGGGTATTTAAAACATTATTCTCTTCCTATGCTTTTCTTTTGTGATATACAATTAATTAATTTTAGTACTGATGTGATTGATCAGGAATTCATGTGAAATAAAAATGGATTGTAAAGAGAAAAACGAAGCCAAAATAGTTGAGGAGGGGGATGTATAATAAATTTTATTTAATTTGATCGAGTAACTTAGAATGTGCTTTTATGGAGATAGGATTTTGGATCGAAATTTGGGTCATGGATTTCTCCTTGTATATGTGAACAAAAAGATTAATTAATTTCTTCTTTTTGTTGGGTTTTTTCTTTTTCTTTTTTTAATTTCTTCTCATCTTATTTAATTTGCTGACATTCTTTAATTTTATTTCTAATTATTGGATTAGGAAAAACCAACTTTAAGCGAGGGAAAAGAGGGTCAGAGGGACAAGAGGGTCGGAAGAAGAAACACGAAATAGAAGAGGTACATTCATATATAAAGAACTTTTTGTTTGACTGAATTTACGTGCATTAATTGTGTTTGAATTCAGGGAAATTTGGTTCCAGATTGAGTTGCTACATTTGGAGTTCACTGTCAAATCGCCAACTTATTTAATTTTGCTTAAACCTCAAATTAAATCCCCTGCAGCTTCATTTTTTTTTCCCAATAAAATAAATTATTATTCTCATGAAGGCTCAAGCCATACAAACCATACAATCTAATGAATAGGATTTGCTAGCCATTCTCCAAATGATTATTTACACATTAACCCGTCTTTTGAAGAAACCCTGTTTGACCAGAGGGAGAAAGACAAAATAGAATAGAATGTTTCTATATAACGGATTTTATTCAATCGAACGTTGAAGTTTATGAACATTGAGTATGGCTGGATTTACTTGTGTTGGGCATGGATTGAGGAAAATTTTGTTGGGGATTTTGGTCGATGGATTTACACTTCAAGGCCAAGTCATCAACCTTTTTGTCTTAGAACTAAAATAATTGAATTTTAATTTTGTTTTTTAATTTTTTTTTCTGGATTTGTAATGCATTTTAAAAATCTAACTATTTAAAACGTTGTTTTCTTCTTATGCTTTTTTTTTTATATACAATGAATTAATTTGAGTACTAATGTGACCAATCAGGAGGAATCAACTTCAAATGGAAAGTGGATCACGTCGAGAAAGCGAAAGGCAAATAGTGGAGGAGGTGCATGAATAATTGATTTCATTTGTTCTATCGTGGTTTGTGGAGCTTAATTCTATCGGGTCAACTTAGATTGTGTTTTGTTCTAGGAATTTTAAACGAGAATTTGGGTTGTGTTTATGTTTATTTTCTTGTTCTCGACTAGACTTATATTTGATAATCTTGTTCAACTTGTATGACATTTCCTATCTGTTGTGGCCATTTTGTGCCACGGGTCGGCTCCGGCCTGAGACGAGCCGTGGGTGACAAGACAACGCGCCGTCGGCGGCGCCGATCTGGCCGGGCGGTCTCCGACCTCCGCGGTCCCCGGCCTTCACGGCCTCCGACCTTCACAATCTCCGACCGTCGCGGTCTCCGACCGTTGCGGTCTTCGACCTCCGCGGTCCCCTGCCTTCACGGCCTCCGACCTTCACAATCTCCGACCGTCGCGGTCCCCGGCCTTCACGGCCTCCGACCTTCACAATCTCCGACCGTCGCGGTCTCCGATCTTCACGGTCTCCGACCGTCGCGGTCTCCGACCGTCGGGATCAGTTTAAAATACTCGTTCATCTTGGCCAAGATACAAGACAAGGGGGGCCTGGACCGGATCGACCCGGTCCTGACCTAAGAACACCAATAGGAGTCCCCGGGGCACGGCCATCATACTGGAGGAGTTTCCGACCTCATGACCCACTAAGAGGCCGGCCTCCGACCTCTTATAATCTCCAGATTGCAGGAAATTATTGGAGCACGTGATAGGATCAGGCGAGATCTTCCCCCAAGAGGTAAAAGACCGTCTCCATACTCAGTGACAGAGAGAATATTCCATCCAAAAAAGGAAAATAGCCAGAGAATCGTTCTTTTTGAACACGTGTCAACACGCTAGTGGCCGGCCGCCTGCAGGCTCTGGCATAACAGTGCCCGCGCGTCCTCAGAGGCTGGAGGAATTTAATGCTCCTGTCCCCTGAGAGGTCAAAAAAGACCAAAATACCCTTGTAGTAAGAAAACTATAAATAGTCCCACACTTGTAACGAAAAGAGAGAGTTCAATCCCATCAATCAAATCAATACAATTCTCATTTAAGTCCAGGGACCAACAATCTCTGGCAATTCTTGGTGTTCTTAGTGTTCTTATGCATTTATTGCCATTCTTCATTCAAGCATTCATTAAAGAGCCCAATCATTTGATGTTTTTACCAGAAACCACTTAAATAATCATTTAATCCCAGCATCATATATTTGGTAAACAACATTTGGCGCTAGAAGAAGGGTCATAACCCTTTAAGTTCATCTTTTCTTTACCTCTTCGAAGAACGCTCACTGTTCTTCAGAGCTTCATATCTTCAAACCTTCAAATCTTCAAGCCACAGATTTTCTCCTCTCCAAAGACGATGACTCACCAGAGGTCATCCCAGGCCCACCGAACCACCGGAGCTCCGGCCAAACCGCGAGACCCTACGGCTCGTGCCTCGGGGGAACCGACCCCCGTTCGCCATGGAAAGGCCGCACGAGCGGCCTCTCCCATCCGTTACCCGGAAGAGTCCCACCCCTCTCAGGGACGAAACTTCATTACCCCTGACCAAGCCGGGTCAGGACGACGCCGCTAGGCGGAAGAGGCAAGGGGGTGCCGAAGCACCACCTCCGCCTCAAAAAAGAGAGCTCACGCCCACGCTCTCAAAGGAAAGGCGAAAGCCTTGGAGCTTCAAGGCGAAAGCCAAGGCCGAGCAAACCCCATCTCCGCTCGGTCACGTGGATCCGTCCACCCAGTCTTCGACCGGTTGGGCACGACGGATCCATCCTGGTATCCGAGTCACCTTCCCAGTTACGACACTGGGTATGGGGACACGGAGTCCATCGCAAACTCCTGGAGTACGGCCCAGATGCCCCACAAATGGGCGGCCGAGGTTAGCTTGGCCCCAGCCAACTCTGCCAGGCGCAAACTGAGCTTCGCCCAAAGTGGCCTGCTGGGGCGCGGAGTCCCTCGAGCGGACATTTTTGACCAAATCGGCCCCCTGGCCGATGCCAACGACCAACCGGTCGAAACCCCGAGTCTAGAGCTCGTCAGGATGCAAAAGAAGCTTGATGAGATGAAGGCGCTCCTAGAGGCGCAAGGCCAACCCAAGGCCCGGTCAGTCGCCAACGAGCCTCTGGCTGCTGATATTGAGCTCGCTTCGGCTCAGCTCAAAATCGCCCCTCCGCCGACCCCTCTCTACGAGGAAAGGACCGATCCAGAGACTCATCTGAACAAGTTTCGGATCTACATGACTGGGCGAGGCGCAACCGACGCCACAAAGTGCAGGCTCTTCCCCCTCACCCTGGGCGATCTCGCCCACAAATGGTACGTGTCTCTTCCGGCCCGATCTATTGACTCTTTCGCCACTCTAAGCGCACAATTCACATCCTACTTTGTGGCCAAGATTGCCCGACCGGAGAACTGGCACCGTTTGATGCGGATCTGCCAGGAGAAGGAAGAGTCCGATGAGGACTATGTGGCCAGAGTGGACGAGGTCATGCTGACCGGCGAGCCAGTAAGCAACCAGTTGGCGTTGCACGCCACTCTGGGGGGTTTCTGTGGCCGGTCTCCGATGTTCAAACATCTCACTAAAGATTTCCCAAAGACCTACGCCGAGTTCCGCGCCCGAGCCGGCGATTACCTGGCTCGGAGAAAACTACTGGCACTCAGGCTAGGGGAATCTGAACCGACACCGAAGGAGACGGAGGCCGCAGCCCAGGCCTTCCCCAAGAGCGGCCCCAAAGCCAGAAGAGTGGCAAAACCGCCCGGTAACTTCAATTCCTTTGAGGACGTTGAAGTACACCTTACTCAGGCCTTGAGGCAGTCCCCCGCGCATATCTTCAACGCAATCCAACATAGGGATGTGCTTCCCCGGCCAAGGCCCTTTTCTGGAGACCGATCCCGGCTGGACCCCAAAAAGTTATGCGCCTATCACGACTCAATAGGCCATAATACGAGCCAGTGTCGTGATCTCCTCAATCAGCTTTGGAAGCTGTTTGACGAAGGGCGCCTGAACGACCTTCTACAGAGGCCAGCCGGCCGTCAGGAGAACCAGCAGCAGCAGCAGCGTCCCCCTCGGAGAAACGAGGAAGGAGGCCGGCCTCTTAGACCGGTCACAGCCTTAGAGGAAGACGACGATGAAGACGACCTTCCGCCAATGATCCCCGACGGTCGGATCAACATGATCCAGGCCGGTGGGGGGAATTTGGGCGGTCTCACTCCTGTCCCAACGCAGTCCAACCGGAAACGCAAAGCCGAGGTCCGGGTGGTCACCAATGTCAACCTGGTCACGCCCCCAGAGCCAAAAATTCACAAAGACTTGGAGATAACTTTCACCAATCAGGACCGGACCGGGGTTTTATATCCCAAGGGCGACGCTTTGGTAATCGCCGCCCACATCTTGGGCAAGGAGGTTCAACTGGTCTTGATCGACAATGGGTGTTTCTGTAACATCATTTTCAAAAGATCAGCTCGGAGACCTCGTCAACTTCATCAAACCGATCGACCTTCAGCTGAAAGGCTTCGGGGACGCGACGGTCGCTGCCTACGGGAGGATCAAGCTCTCGGTGGAACTCGTGTGCTGTTATGATAACAACGTCAAGATCACTAGGCCCCTAGACTTTATCATAGTAGATCAGCCGAGTTTTTATAACGGCTTTCTAGGTAGGCCTTTTCTAGAAGTTTTTTAGGCAATCGCCTCCTCTTACTATTGCTGTATTAAGTTTCCCACCCCCGAGGGGGTGGTCGGCACCATTAAGGGTGACCAATCAATGGCCAGAAAATGTTTGAACTATTTCGACTCTTGATTAGTTCCAATTTATAACAATTAAACATCGCAAACCGGCCTCGAGGCAGCCCTTCCAACCACCGAAGTCGTAATGGAGGTCGGATCCACCTCGGCCGGTCCCGATAATGGTCCCGACCCGCAACCCGTGCAAATTAACGATCCTGAGCCAAGGATCGGTTTTGAGCCTTCCGAGCTCGACCTCGACCCAAGGTTCGACACAAGCGACCGGTGAAGCTACCAACAAGCCACGGCCCTGGAAGATCTAGAACACATTCCAGTCGATCCGTCGAGGCTAGAATTGGAAGTTCTGATCGGCTCTCGCATACCGACCGAAATGCGGGGGGAAGTGATCGAATTCCTCAAGGCCAACATCGGAGTCTTCGCTTGGTCTCACCATGACATGGTCAGAATAGACCCAAAACACGCCTGCCATCGACTGAAGATCGACCCCAACAAGAGGCCGGTCCACCAGAAAAGAAGAAAGTTCGGCCCGAAAAAATACAAAGCCCTGGCCGAAGAGGTCAAGAAGTTGCTGGACAACAAACTGATTGAGCAAGCCAAGGACGAGCCCCAATGGGTCGCCAATGCCGTTCTAGTCAAGAAAATAAACAACACTTGGAGGTTGTGCATCGATTTCACCGACCTCAACGCAGCATGCCCAAAAGACCATTTCCCGATGCCGCACATCGATCACCTGGTGGATAGCACGGTCGGTCATGAGATGATGTCCTTCATGGACGCCTTCGCCGGCTACCACCAAATTCCCATGGCCATCGAAGACATTAAGCATACCTCTTTCCATACGGAAAAGGACATACTTTCTTGGCTCTGAATGCCTTTCAGACTGATCAACGCCGGTGTGACCTATCAATGATTGGTCAACAAAATGTTCGCAGATCAGATCGGAAAGACCATGGAGGTCTACATCGACGATATCGTGGTGAAAAGCCTCAAGAAGGAAGACCACCTCAAAGACCTCGAGGAGACCTTCAAAATCCTCAAGGCATACAATATGAAACTGAACCCGAAGAAGTGCAACTTCGGGGTGGAGGCCGGTAAATTCTTGGGGCACATCGTCAGTCAGCGGGGCATCGAGGCCAATCCGGCCAAGACCAAGGCCGTCCTTGACATGCAAGAGCCCAGGACGATCAAGCAAGTGCAACGCCTGACCGGGAGCCTCGCTTCTCTTAACAGATTCATAGCCCGGCTCGGAGATAAAAGTAAGCCTTTTTTCTCTACTATTAAAAATGGCAAATTCTTTTGGAATAGGGAAAGTCAAGTAGCCTTTTCAAAACTAAAAGAGTACTTGGCGAACCCATAAATTTTGGTTAAGCCGGTCCCAGGGGAAAAACTTTACTTGTATCTCGCGGCCTAAGAGGTCACCCTCAGCGCGGTACTCGTTCGGGCGGACGGTCAGAACCACCTTCTGATCTACTTTGTGAGCCAAGCCTTGCATGACGCCGAGCTCAGATACACCCCCCTCGAAAAATTGGCCTACGCTCTGGTCATGAGTGTAAGAAAGCTAAGGCCCTACTTTTTCGACCACCAAGTGGAGGTCCTCACCACTCTTCCCTTGAGGCAAGTCTTACACCGACCGGACACCAGCGGCAGGTTATTTAAGTGGTCGTTAGAGATAGCCCAATACGGAGTCACATACGCCCCAAGAACGGCCATCAAAAGCCAGACTCGGGACGACTTCGTGGTGGAGCTCACCATCCCTCCAAAGTTCACAAGAATCGACCATCCCCCATGGAAGCTCTACATGGACGGTTTGTCAACCAGCACTTGCGCCGGGACCAGCATCGTCCTGGTCGGACCGGAGGGCCAGAGTTTCACTCAGGCGATCCGATTCAGTTTCTCGGCCACTAACAACGAGGCCGAATACGAGGCTCTGGTCGGGGGTCTTGAGCTTGCAATTGCCATCGGGGTATGCCGAATGCACATTTTCATGGACTCCCTCCTCGTAGTAAACCAAATAAAGGGAGAATACGAGGCCCGGGGAGAGCAAATGGTGAAATATCTCGACCTGGTCACGACCTTGTGCGAGGAATTTCACCAAGTCTTCATAGAACAGATCCCAAGGGAGCACAACACCCAGGCCGACGCCCTGTCCAAACTTGCGACCGCTGAGGGCACCGCCGATCTCACCAACATCCAACTCTCCACACTCGGAACCCCCACGGTCATCCGGGCACAAGTGTCAACCGTTCTAAACACAAATGATAACTGGATGACGCCGATCGTGAAATACTTAAATATCGGCACGCTCCCGGAGGATAGAGTACGGGCCCGGCAACTACAACTCCGATCGTCAAGGTACACCCTCATTGACGATCTCTTGTACAAAAGAAGTTTCACCCTCCCACTCCTAAGATGTATAACCCCGGAACAAGGCCAGAGCATTCTGGCCGAGATCCATGAGGGGGTGTGTGGGAATCACGCCGGAGGCCGGGCTCTAGCCCATAAAGTAATCAGACAAGGATATTTCTGGCCGACTCTGAACAAAGACGCTGCCAATTTTGCAAGGTCGTGCCACAAGTGTCAAATCTTGGGACCTAACATCAAGTTATCCCCCGAGCAGATCTCCTCCATGTACAACCCATGGCCTTTTGCTCAGTGGGGCATCGACCTGATCGGCCCGATGCCCACTGCGTCCGGGGGCCACTAATTTGCCGTCGTAGCCGTCGACTATTTCACAAAGTGGGCGGAGGCCGAGCCGCTCAACAAGATCAACCAGACTCAAATCATAAAATTCATTTGGAAGAAAATCATCTGCCGCTTCGGCCTACCTCAAGTGATCATCTCCGACAACGGAAAGCAGTTTGACGACCTCCAAATGATCCAATTTTGTGAAAAATGGAAGATCAAGAAAGTGTTCTCCACCCCCTACCACCCGCAGACGAACGGCCAAGTAGAGGCCGTAAATAAAATCCTCAAGCACACTATCAAAGCTAAGCCCGAGGACAAAAAGGGGAAGTGGGCGGCCGAGCTACCCGACGTGCTTTGGTCGTACCGAACAACTACTAGAAACTCAACGGGCGAAACACCTTTCGCTTTAGCCTTTGGGACCGAGGCCGTCATCCCATCAGAGGTCTCTCTCCCAAGCCACCAGACGGCCCATACCATCACGGAGGACAACGACACTGCCCGGATGATCGATTTGGACATGCTAGAAGAACGGAGACTCAATTCCGACCTCCGAAATGCGGCCTACAAGAAGAAATCCGAAAAAAATTTCAACTCCAAGGTAAAGGCCAGACAATTGCAGATCGGTGACCTCGTCCTCAAGAAAGTTCAAACTCCTAAAGGGGTATTCGGCCCGAACTGGGAGGGCCCGTTTAGGATATCCAAGTGGCTCTCCAAGGGAGCTTACGAGCTATAACTCATGGATGGCACTTCGGACCAATACCCCTGGAATGCAGTCCATTTGAAGGCCATTCAAGGCCATTCAAAAACCGAGCTCAGTTCAAAAGCATATGCCGACCGTATCGAGGTCAGCATATCACACTTGAGCTCGGGAAGGCCATTCTAGGCCATTAAAAAACCGAGCTCAGTTCAAAAGCATATGCCGACCATATTGAGGTCGGCATATCATACTTGATCCCAGAAAAAATCTCATTCATGCTTGTTAAAATTTTAAACATTTTGACAAGTATAAATAAACAAAGGAGCAAAAACGAAGCAATAAAAAGAAAAACGGAATTTCATTTCAAGAAACCGGCTTAAAAGCCAGGTAAGAGTACAACGGTTCAAAATAAGGAAAAACACATTCGGTCGGAGGCCGGTTACATTCTGATGCAATAAAGAAAAATCAAGGGTCGCCTTCCCCGGCCGCCGAGCTCGCCTGTCCTCCAGTTCCGGCCGCAAAGGCAGCCACTTCATCAATGCAGGCCTCCGCGACACTTCCGCCCGCCACCTGGCAACCCTCCAGAGGGGCCTCTTCCTCTTCCGCCTCTTCTTCCTCTTCATCACCGGCCGGTGGATTCTGGCTCGGTTTGATAAGCCTGTGCCGATGGGGGAACCACCACCCCATGGTCGGTCTGAAGGTCGAGGAAAGGTAGCCAAAAGCCTTCACTGATCGGGTTCTTGGCAGCGTAGTCCCGGAAGTAGTCTTCTTATATTTTGGTGTCAAGGCCGGACTGACGCCCGACCCAAATCATACTGGCAGCGGCCATATAAAAGCAGAACTCAGAGAAGAGCGTCGGGTTGGTGGTCGGATCCTCTAGATCATAGGCCGGCCGATTTAGAGCGGCGGCCAGTTCGTCAGTCTTTTTCTGGAGTTCTCTCTCCATCTCGTCCAGTCGGGCTAATGCCTGGTCGGCATCCCCTCGGGCCCGGTGCACCTCCAACTGCAGATCGGCGTTGGCATCCTCCATCTTTGCGACCCGGTCCCGGGCTTCCACCAGGGCCTTATACGCCATCTCCGTTCGGACCAGGGCATCGTCCTTCTCTTTCAAGATGGCCTCCATTTGGCCGACCGCACCGTCCTTTTCCTTTTTAAGTGCAACAACTTCGCTCTCGAGACCGGCCTTCTCCTCCCGAGCCCAGGTCAGGTCAACCTCTGCCCTCCAGAGTGAGCTAAAGGCATTGTTGAGCTCACTCTCAACAAAATTAGCCATGATCGTCGCCTGATTGGCCAGGGCAGCGCAGGCGCGGCCGGCGTGTCGGGGACGGCGCTCGGGGATTTCGGCCAGCTCCCGGGTCCAGGCTTGGGGTAGAGAGTTCACTGCCCGGCTCATGTATTCCGATATTTCGACGATGGAGCCCGGAGCCCGGGAGGACAGAAAGTCCAGCACCAGCGGGGGGAGATCGAAGTCGTTACGCATCAGCCTAAAGGGAGAAATAGGTGACAGTCAGGTACGATTAGAATTTGACTAAGGAATTTCAAAGTTAGAAGACTTTCGCTTGGAAACGGGCGGGATCATGACCAAAATAGGTCCTGTCATCCTCCCGGCCGGGAGCTGGCACTGCACGGACCACAGTCTCCGTCCCGACCGGTCCGGGCGGGGTATCATCAGAAAGGTCGATCGGGGCCGGGCTCGACCCACGCAGGCCGGCCTCCTTGCTCTCAGTTTCCTCCTGACCCCTCTTTCGGCCGGTGAGTTGGGGGGAGGTAGGTGCCTCAGTAGCAGCAGTCCCAACGGCCGGAACCGACTGGAGGGGTAGAGGCTCTTCAATCACGATCCCGGTCTGGGCACCGATTCCCTTCTTCTTCTTCGCCCCTTTGGCCGCCTTCTTCACTGCGCAAGCACCCATTAGGGAAAACATCTCTGGGCAATGGTCGAGAAGCTCGGGAGGGCACTGTCTCACGATCGGGAAGTCTGGCACTGCAATGTAAAAATTCAAGATGTTAAAAAAAATCTACTACAACTTGAAGCCCGCGCTCACCCTAACACTCACCTGTCAACTTTATATGACGTGGAAACTGGAAGAATCGGCCGGAGATTTGGGCTTGTCGAGTCCGAAGGACGGCTTGATTCCTTTTTACGGCCGGCAACGACAGTATCCGCTCTCTGACGACTGCGAAGTCGAAATTCAGCTCTCGATCGGAAGGACAAGGATAACCTGCAAAGAGAAGTAAGAAATTAGATCAGTACTCTTAATCCAAATTTAAACTAAAAATTCCTTACTGGGATTTTTAAGGCGGATGTCGGTCGGAACATCGATCTCCGTTCCATCCGGATACCCGGTCTTCCACGCCCTACCAACAAAAAACCACTTCTTCCGATCATTCCGACCTTTACTCGGCAGGCCGGTCACCAACTTATGCCCTTTCGTTTGAATGAAGACCTCGCCGGTCCTACTCTTTTCACTATGGATTCGGTAGAGATAGGTCATTTCTCCAGGGGTCGGCATCCGGTAGAGCCGGTTTTTTCCAAACAAAGCCACGACTCTCACTATTATAATCCATGTGTTCGGGAGCAGCTGGATGGGCGCCTGGTTCCAGTAGTTCAACAAGTATGAGACGGCCGGATGGAGGGGGAAGCGGAGCCCGACCTCCATCATATCTTGGGTCACGACCACCATCCCGCGGGGAGGCTGGTCCGCCCGTTCGTTCGGTTCAGGAGCGTAGAGTTGAACATCGAAGGGGATTTCTCATTCGGCCCGGACCTCATCAAGATAGCGCTGGGTCATTTTGCTCTGAACTTGACCAATGGTCCACCTACGAGACTCCTCCAAGTTGGCTATCCGGATGGTGGCCCGATCACGAACGGTCGGCCCCCGCAGGAAATGCTCCAGATACTCCTCATAGTCGAAGGAGAGAGACTCGACCTCATCTTTCTTCTCCACGTACTCCAACCACAGACGAAAGGCCTGTCTGACCTGGTCTCGCCGATCCTGGCTGACGCTCAGACCAACTGCGGCCGGTCTCTCAACCTCTTCAGTATCCGATCCCGAGGCCTCACCCGCCATCCCAAGTCTTTCTTTAATTTGCTCGGCCGCGAGATTTTTGAGTAGCAAATTATTGGCCTGATTGTCGCCTTCGCCACGGCCGCCTTCCTCCTCGTCTTCCTCCAGAAGATCGTCCAGTGGATCCCTGTCCTCCACAGATCGAGCCGTCTCCTTGTTTTGGGATCTTTCCTTGCCATAGGAACCCTCTCCCGGGCACCTTCACCCAGCAATGAACGACCTGGGCTTGGGAACAATGCGTCTAAACCGTCATCATCGTGAGCCCAGATTGAGCCCGCTAGACGAGAGAGAGAGGCACAACTCCCCCCACTACGGGAGCTTTCTCCTCCGTCGAATAGGTGCCGATGGGCTCCGCCACCTCCTCCGCCGCTAGAGGAGGCGCCACCTCTCTGACCAGGCGGAGGACCCGTCCACCGTCGTACCATAGTATAAAGCAAAGAAGGTTTCGAGCTACAAAAGTCTGAAAATTACATTTTTTAAAAAAAACCATCAGTCGCCGCCGCGCAAAAACTCTTCGCCGCCGTGAGAAGCTCGCTGGGGAATTCGCCGTGAAATTGCAACGCTTGCTGAAGAAATTCAAAACGCTTGAGAGTGAAAAGCCTGAAATGAAGAATGCCTTCCCTATTTATAAGAAAGGGGCAGGGACCTATTTCGAAATACAAAATTCTAGGCCCAGGGGCCTATGTGCAAGAATTCGAAACGACGGTTCATGCGTCAGGCGGCTACGCACGACTTGCATTAAATGCGCGAGATTCGAGGGATCACATCACATCACATACGTCAGATTTTAAAGTGCGGAATCCAAGGCGTCATCTGACGGTACGCGCACTTTTCTAGGCACACATTACAACGTGTCTTTTCAAACATCAGTCGTTGGCCGAGCTCCGATCACTCTGGGCAGTTTAAGGCCGGAACCAACAACGAACGGCAAACGACCATCTCGCCCCTCATTTAACTCTGAGAGCCGAGCTGGGGGGCAATTGTTGTGGCCATTTTGTACCACGGGTCGGCACCGGCCTGAGACGAGCCGTGGGTGACAAGACAACGCGCCCTCGGCGGCGCCGATCCGACCGGACGGTCTCCGACCTCGACGGTCCCCGGCCTTCACGACCTCCGACCTTCACAATCTCCGACCGTCGTGGTCTCCGACCTTCGCGGTCCCCGGCCTTCACGGCCTCCGACCTTCACAATCTCCGACCGTCGCGGTCTCTGATCTTCACGGTCTCCGACCGTCGCGGTCTCCGACCTCCGCGGTCCCCGGCCTTCACGGCCTCCGACCTTCACAATCTCCGACCGTCGCGGTCTCCGACTTTCCCGATCTCCGACCGTCGTGGTCTCTGACCATCGGGATCAGTTTAAAATACTCGTTCATCTTGACCAATATACAAGACAAGGGGGGCCTGGACCGGATCGACCCGGTCCCGACCTAAGAACACCAATAGGAGTCCCCGGGGCACGGCCATCATACTGGAGGAGTTTCCGACCTCGTGACCCACCAAGAGGCCGGCCTCCGGCCTCTTATAATCTCCAGATTGCAGGAAATTATTAGAGCACGTGATAGGATCAGGCGAGATCTTCCCCCAAGAGGTAAAATACCGCATCCATACTCAGTGACAGAGAGAATATTCCATCCAAATAAGGAAAATAGCCAGAGAATCGTCCTTTTTGGACACGTGTCAACACGCCAGTGGCCGGCCGCCTGCAGGCTCTGGCATAACAGTGCCCGCGCGTCCTCAGAGGCTGGAGGAATTTAATGCTCCTGTCCCCTGAGAGGTCAAAAAAGACCAAAATACCCTTGTAGTAAGAAAATTATAAATAGTCCCACACTTGTAACGAAAAGAGAGAGTTCAATCCCATCAATCAAATCAATACAATTCTCATTTAAGTCCAGGGATCAACAATCCCTGGCAATTCTTGGTGTTCTTATGCATTTATTGTCATTCTTCATTCAAACATTCATTAAAGAGCCAAATCATTTGATGTTTTTACCAGAAACCACTTAAATAGCCATTTAATCCCAGCATCATATATTTGGTAAACAACACTATCTTTTCAATACATGTTTGTTGTTATGATAATTCTTGTTGTTGAAGATTGTCTATTAATTCTATTTTCAAGATAGTGTCTGTTGTGCTTTTATATATTATACCGTATAACACATTAAAAGCATAACAAAGACAATATGTTGTATAATCAATTTAACATATATTGTGGGTATCGGTATAAACTAGTATAAATGAATCAGTTGAGTTGAATGCGCTGTCATATTAAATTAGACAATGAGTGTTGTCTTAATATAAGTTGAAGGTAAATACAACATTATGTGTACTATGTTTGTTAGTCATCTCATTATACTGAGATAAAATATATATAACCAGCCATCTCAAACGTTGCAAATTACAACGGGAAAATAACCAAAGTAATATATGTCATAATAACAAAATTTGTCTATTTCCTTATAATACAAACATGTAACAAAAATATAAACGAACGAAATTCAGTGGTTTAAATGCGTATTCAATGCTGAAGGCAGCAGATTTTTGGGAAACTAGTATTAACACATAACAAAATAACCAGTTTTGTGCATGAGTTAGAGTGGTGAATAACTAATTGTTGTGATATGCTATGTTGGGAAATTTATCTCTTGTAGCTGTTGAAAAATTAAAATTTTACTGGCATTCCATACTTTTAGTCATTCGTCAGAAATTTGTTATGTGTGCATGTTTTAAGGATCGGTTTTCTTCGAACCTATCATATATATAATCTGAGTTGCCTAGTTTCAGGCAGAACTATCTTTTCTTATTCTGTTAAATGTGTCTGGGAACAAAAATGGCTACCTCTGTTCCAAGTTGAAAATATGCACATTTCATCCCCAATTCATCCATCTGTTCTGTTTCAGAGTCTAAAGTTAGCTCCCCTATTATAGGTGACATTTTATTTTTATCGGTAAAATTGTGACTCGAACGCATGACATTTGGATCATAGGTAGTGAAACTCTAACCACTTTAGCTATACCACTTCATCAGCAGTACAAGTGATATTTGTCAGGTCGACATTATGAACTCCACAGTCATGTTCTTTTAAGTGTTGTATCCATTTCATTTTTAGTTTTCTTGTGGAGTGAGAAAGAAAAAAATTGAAATTAGTGGATAGAGTAACCCAAGCCTCATCATCTCACTCTTCCAAAATTGAAAATCACGAGGATATTTAGGGAGCGCTTGGTTAGTAACTCTTTAATAGTAATGAGAATGAAAATTTATTTTCCATCTATGCTCCCATAATAAAAATGATATGTTGGGGGAACATTTTTTTAAATGGTCATTTTTAGATGTATTTGGTCATTTGCTGGTTGTGGAAAAGACGTTGGAGGTGAAAAATGTTTCTTTTAGGCCCGTAATTTAGGAGTGGTTGTATTTTAAGGACAATATATTTTCGGACAATTTATTTACGAGCTTGTAAATGTAAGACAATATATTTTTGAGATCGTAAAAATAGGACAATAAGTTTTTTAACTTGTAAAAGTAGAAGAATATTGCAGTTTTTTACATGCTTTATATGGATATTTTTTGATAATGTTATCCTACTTTCACAGACTTGTAAAAAATATTGTTCTACTTTTATCAGCTCGAAAATATATTTTCCTACTTTAACAAACCTTAAAAACATATTTTTCTACTTTAACAAGCCAGAAAACATAATGTCCTTAAAATACAACCACCCTTAATTAAGTTTCAGGCCTAAAAAGTATTTTTCCCGAAGTTGGAGAAACAAACACTAGTACATTATAATTCAAGCAACTTGTCAATGTGGGACCAAATTCCAATACGGAGCTTTACTATGCTTGAGTACTTGACCATATCTGGTTATGACGAGATTAATAGCTTAGTCTCATCTTCAATAGCTGATGGCCTTATCAATCTAAAAACCCTACACTTTGGGTATTGCAAAAATATAGTAAAAATGATTGAAGAGGAGGAATATTCTATTTCCTCATTTGGAATGTCTCTCTCTCTATAATCTATCCAAGTTGAAGATTTTTTGTGATTAGAAATGTGCTCTTAAGTTGCCATCATGGGAGGTAATTTGCATCTATGACGGTGGTTGTCGTAAAATGGAAAGATTTAACTTGGAATATCTATCCACGACCAAGCTCAAAACACTCATAATCATGCCCAATTTTAGAAGATTCAGAAAAGAAGGTGGGATCCAAAGCGTGGGACTCCGAGACCTATGGCACCAAAAATGTGTTGGAAATTAGTTTAAATAAAGGGTTTATATCTTGACTTTGACTAATTTTTTGAGGAGTGAAAACGTTAGTTTTTTGGGAAAACAAAATTAACGATGTTGTTCTACTCGCGGAGTAGATAAGCGTGGTATACTTAATATCTCAAAATCGATTTCCGGTGAGTGAGAAATTAATTTGAGAAGTTGTAGGATTATTCTTTTGTATTGAATTAATTCCATGGGAATTGGAAATGAAGTTCCATCCCACTAGGAAAATTACAAGAATTTCTAGTATATAAGTAGGAAAGTATTCATGTTCTTTAAATTGGGACATGGGGACCCTAACCATGGACCACACGCGCTCGCCCGCCCCGCCCGGGTCCCCGGCCCGGGTCGTGGTTCTTGGCAATTGGGCTTTGGGTGGGCTTTAGGGCCTACCTATATTTTTAGAGTACCAAAAATATGAAAATGCCCAATACATTTTTGGACTGAACCGTTTCGGATGGGCCATCTGGAATTGGGCCGGCCCACGAACTTGTTTAATACACCTACGAATATGATTAATACACTCCAGAGTATCTGGAATATTCCGTTCTTGCTTCCCAAGTACGAGAAACACAGTTTCTCTCCACTACTGAATGGGGGTGATCCATTATCACCACGTACTCCTCTCCAACAGCCTTCAGATGGGTCGGATTTCCGCCTATATATACCCCTTTCATCCAGACTTTCAGATTACACTTCATAACCTTAAATTTTTCATTCCGAAAGCCTTTAGCATAATATTTCCGTTCAGCTTATAACTCTGATTTCGTTCGCCGGAAATTCATACACGGTGGTGCTACCGGTGTGAATTGTATAAATCGTTTTATCTTTGGAGATTCATACGCACTATACCGTAAGCACTATACGGGCGTATCTAGTCTTGCGGGAAAAGAGATTTTCCTTGACTCGGTTTATGTTTTATCGAATTCGTTTCAATAATTGTTTGTTCGAATTGTTCTTACTCTTTCACCACACTTGATATTTAACAATCGCAAGACTAAATAACTTTTTCAGTTCGAACTATGTCCAACCTTGACACCGATTTCGATATGACTCCTGTTAACAACGATGTTGTTAACACTGCTGCCAACACGGATATTAACAACGTCGTTAACCCCTCTACTGCTGCTGTCACCGACTCTACTGTTGTACCAACTGAACACCCTACGGGTGGATCAGTACCTACGGTTACAATAGTGACTTCGGTTACTACTTCTGTTCCTGCTGTGGGAACCACTTCGGGTAATTCTAATAACCCCGTTTTCCAGTTTGGAAATTTTGGCAATCTTATTACCGAGTGGATGAACTCAAACTCAAATGCCAATCCCTTCGTGGAAAACTCTAATGGCATTCCCTTTGTGGGAAACTCGAGTACTAATCCCTTCGTGGGAAAATCTAGTACTAACCCCTTCGGGAGTAACTTGATCGACAGTCCTTTCGTAGGAAATGCCGAGGCAAGTCCACTTTTGGCAACTAACCAGTCCACTATTAGGCCGGTTATGGTGAAGGGAGAAAAACCCAATAAGTTTTTGGGTAGTGACTTCAAAAGGTGGCAAAAGAAGATGCACTTCTATTTGACCACCATCTCCTTGGTGAAATACATCAAGGAGGACAGCCCGAATCTTCCCGCCGAAGATGCTACTTGGGAGACAAGGATTGCATATGATCAGTGGATTAATGATGATTATCTTTGCAGGAATTACATCCTGAATGGGCTGTCTGATGCTCTCTGTGATGTTTATGATGAATATCCCAAGGCCTTGTGGGAGTCATTGGAGAAGAAGTACAAGATCGAGGACGCCGGAACTAAGAATTTCGTTGTCTCCGCTTTGTATGACTTCAAAATGGAGGACAACAAATCTGTTGTCGAGCAGGTTCAGAAGCTGCATGTGGTTTTACACAACATTGCAGTGCAAGGGATGGAGCTGCCCGAACCTTTTCAGGTGGCTTCGGTGATTGACAATCTTCCTCCATCTTGGAAGGAGTTTAAGCCCTACCTAAAGCACAAGCGAAAGCAAATGTCTATGGAGGTCTTGTTACCCGACTCAGGATCGAGGAAGATAACAAAAGAAGAGAGAAGAAAGGTTCAACTGCTTCTATCGAAGCAAAGGCAAATCTACTGGAGAAAGGTGAGCCTTCTAGCAAGAGGAAGTGTGTAGATGACAAAGGCAAGGCTGTTGCTGCTGCTCCTCCCCCGAAGAAATTCGTTGGGAAATACTACAACTGTGGTAAACCCAACCATCGGGCCGCTGATTGTCGTCAGCCCAAGAAGGACGACAAAGGCAAAGGAAAAAAGAACTCCGTAAATATTGGAGAACGTGAGCTTACGGAGATGGATATGTCTGCTGTAGTGACCGAGGTCAATATGGTGGACAACATGAAAGAGTGGTTTGTGAACACTGGTGCCAGTTGCCACGTTTGCTCGGAGAAATCTTCCTTCTCCACTTATTCTCCTGCTGCGGGGAGAAAGCTCTACATGGGAAACAAAGCCTCGTCTGAAGTGGCTGGTGTAGGAACGGTGGTGATCAAACTAACTTCGGGAAAGGAGCTCAAGCTTAAGGATGTGCTGCATGTCCCGGACATCCGGAAGAATCTCATTTTCGGCTCTCTTTTAGTTAGTAGTCAGTTTAAGCTAGTGTTTGAGTCAAACGGTGTTGTACTTAGCAAGTTTGGCATCTTCCTAGGAAAATGTTACCTCGAGAAGGACCTTTTACAATGTCTGTGATGACTGTAAGCCGTGATGGCAAACACACTACTATCAATCAAAGTGCTTCTACTTCTGCTTATATCGTTGAGTGTTCCTCTTTATGGCATTTTAAATTAGGATATGTTAATCTAAAATCTATAAAACGTTTAGTAATTTTAGATTTACTTAAAATTGAAAATGTTGATACATCCAAAAGATGTGAAACATGTGTAGAAGCAAAAATGGCTAAATTACCATTCAAATCTGTTGAAAGGAACACAACTCCTCTAGAATTAATTCACACTGATATATGTGATTTAAAGTTTGTGCAAACTAGAGGTGGAAAAAAGTACTTTATTACTTTTATTGATGATTGCACAAGATTCTGCTACATTTACTTACTATGAAGTAAAGATGAAGCTATTGAAGCTTTTAAAAATTATAAAAGTGAAGTAGAGAATCCGTTGAACGCTAGAATTAAAGCAATTCGTAGTGATAGAGGTGAAGAGTATGTGGCTCCGTTTGAACAATTATGTGCCGAATCAGGCATCATACATCAAACGACAGCTCCCTACTCGCCTCAATCGAATGGTATTGCGGAGAGGAAAAACTGAACTTTGAAAGAGATGATGAACGCAATGTTAATCAGCTCGGGTTTACCTCAGAACATGTGGGGGGAAGCTATACTGTCAGCTAACCACATTTTAAATAAAATTCCACTTAAGACTCAAGATAAGACTCCTTATGAGTTGTGGAAAAATCACAAACCATCTTACAAATACCTCAAAGTGTGGGGGTGTTTGGCTAAAGTTGAAGTGCCACTTTCTAAACAAGTGAAAATTGGGCCTAAGACGGACGATGGGATCTTTATAGGATACGCCTTCAATAGTAGTGTCTATCGATTTTTTATTCACAACTCAGAGATACCCGATATGACAGTAGGTACTACAATAAAATTATGGAATACTATTTTCTTTGAGAATGTGTTCCCGTGTAGGGACAAAGAAGAAGCAAGTTCAAATAAACGAACTCATGACGAATCTGGTGAAACTGCAGGTCCTTCCACTCAGCAGAGTGAAGAACCTAGACGCAGTAAACGAGTTAGAATTGATAAGACCTATGGTCCAGACTTCATCACTTATGTGTTAGAAGACGAACCTAAGACTAGCAAGGAAGCTCTCTCCAGACCAGATGCGCCTCTCTGGAAAGAAGCAATAAACAGTGAATATGATTCAATTCTGCAAAATCATACATGGGAGTTGGTTGACCTCCCTAAAGGTTGTAAGACTTTAGGATGCAAGTGGATCCTTAAAAGAAAATACAAAGCAGATGGATCAATTGACAAGTATAAAGTCTGTTTGGTTGCAAAAGGTTTTAAACAAAGAGAAGGTCGTGATTTCTTTGACACCTATTCACCGGTTACAAGGATTACATCCATTCGTGTACTTATCGCGATTGCTGCTTTGCATAATCTCGAAATTCACCAGATGGATGTAAAGACTGCTTTCCTTAACGGTGAAATAGATGCTGAAATATACATAGATCAACCAGAGGGTTATGTTGTACCCGGGAACGAGAAAAAGTGTTGTAAACTCGTTCAGTCGTTGTATGGACTTAAACAAACTCCAATACAATGGCATTTGAAATTTGATAATATTATGTTGTCAAATGGATTTCGAATTAACGAATGTGACAAATATGTGTATGTGAAAGATACACCAAATGGATTTGTTATCGTATGTTTATATGTTGATGACATGTTTATCATAGGTAACAATTCAAATGTGATCGTTAATACGAAAAACATGTTAAATAAAAATTTTGACTTGAAAGACATGGGCTTAGCGGACGTGATTCTAGGAATCAAGATCGAAAGAACTTCAAATGGAATTTCTTTAACACAATCTCATTATGTTGAGAAAGTATTGAAGAAATTCAAAGCATTTGATGATCCACCTGCTAAAACTCCACTGGAACAACATGTTCATTTGAAGAAGAACAGAGGTGAACCAGTGAATCAGTTAGAATATGCAAGGATCATTGGAAGCGTGATGTACATTACAAATTGCACACGTCCTGATCTTGCATGCTCTGTGAATAAACCGAGTAGGTACACGAGCAATCCAAGTCATGAACATTGGAAAGCTCTGAAAAGTGTCTTGAGATACTTAAAGTATACTCTTGACTTTGGGCTACATTACACGAGACATCCAGCTGTACTTGAAGGATACAGTGATGCTAATTGGATATCTGACAGCAAAGACTCATTCTCAACTAGTTGATATGTATTCACTATTGGAGGAGCAGCTGTATCATGGAAATCCACAAAGCAGATGTGTATTTCCCATTCCACAGTGGAATCTGAGTTCATCGCTTTGGATCAAGCTGTCGAAGAAGCTGAATGGCTTCATAACTTTTTAGAAGACATTCCTTGTTGGAACAAACCGGTACCATCTGTTATGGTACATTGTGACTGTCAAGCTGCTATTGGTAGAGCTTTGAGCAGTATGTACAACTGAAAGTCGAGACATATTCGTCGTTGACATAACTCCGTTACACATTTGATCTCAACTGGTATTATAACAGTTGATTATGTAAGATCAATTGATAACATAGCGGATCCGCTCACGAAGAGCTTGAACCGAGATCAAATGAATAAACTGATAGAGGGAATGGGTCTAAAATCCACAAAAAAAACTGAAACAGTGGTAACCCAACCACGATGACTGGAGATCCCAAGAACTTGGTTCAAAAGGGAAAACTAAGCTATGAATATTAGTTGTACAACACTTGAAAATTATGACTATTCCTAACAGCATTGTGTCAAGTGTTAGTAGACTCGTGAGTTGTGGTAAAGGATAAGTCTTTGACTTTTAATGATTCCTATAAGTCCATGTGGGACTGAGTATGACGGGATACTCGAAAGAAGATCACCTATATAAATGAGAAGTGAGGCCGCTTCGACCAAACATTTATGAATACAAAGGGCGTCCAGGGCCAAAATGAACAAAAACGTGAGAACAAATCAAAATCGAGACTGACTTGTGTCTGCACTGTCTGTAAGTTATACACTAAGGAGATTAGTTCAAGGCATTGTATCCACTAAGCCACCGGTATACCCGATGGTGCTGGGCTACGAAAAGTACAAAACCATTGGTTACTTATCCGGAAGTAATGGGGTCTCAAATGAGCTGAACGAAGAAGTCTGACTCTGAATAGGTGCAATTCTCACTCATGTGGGGGACTGTTGGAAGTTGGTTTAAATAAAGGGTTTATACCCTGATTTTGACTAATTTTTTGAGGAGTGAAAACGTTAGTTTTTGGAAAAACAAAATTAACGATGTTGTTCTACTCGCGGAGTAGATAAGTGTGGTATATTTAATATCTCAAAACCGATTTCCGGGGAGTGAGAAATTAATTTGGGAAGTTGTAGGATTATTCTTTTATATTGAATTAATTCCATGGGAATTGGAAATGAAGTTTCATCCCACATAGGAAAATTACAAGAAGAATTTCTAGTATATAAGTAGGAAAGTATTCATGTTCTTTAAATTGGGACATGGGGACCCTAACCATGGACCACACGCGCGCGCGCCCCGCCCCGCCCCGCCCGAGCCCAAGTTCGGGTCGTGGTTCTTGGCAATTGGGCTTTGGGGCCTACCTATATTTTTAGAGTACCAAAAATATAAAAAGGCCCAATACATTTTTGGACTGAACCGTTTCGGATGGGCCATCTGGAATTTGGCCGGCCCACGAACTTGTTTAGTACACCTATGAATATGATTACTACACTCCAGACTATCTGGAATATTCCGTTCTTGCTTCCCAAGTATGAGAAACACAGTTTCTCTCCACTAATGAATGTGGGTGATCCATTATCACCACGTACTCCTCTCCAACAGCCTTCAGATGGGTCGGATTTCTACCTATATATACCCCTTTCGTCCAGACTTTCAGATTACACTTCACAGCCTTAAATTTTTCATTCCAAAAGCCTTTAGCTTAATATTTCCGTTCAGCTTATAACTCCGATTTCGTTCGCCGAAAATTCATACACGGTGGTGCTACCGGTGTGACTTGTATAAACAGTTTTACCTTTGGAGACTCATACGCACTATACCGTATGCACTATACGGGCGCATTCATTCTTGCGGGAAAAGGGATTTTCCTTGACTCAGTTTACGTTTTATCGAATTCGTTTCGATAATAGTTTGTTCGGACTGTTCTTACTCTTTCACCACACTTGATATTTTAGTAGCTTATTCTCATCTTCAATAGCTGATAGCCTTTTCAATCTAAAAACGCTACACTTTGGGTATTGCAAAAATATAGTAAAAGTGATTGAAGAGAAGGATTATTCTATTTCCACATTTGGAATGTCTCTCTCTGTAATCTATCCAAGTTGAATATTTTTTGTGATTGGAAATGCGCTCTTAAGTTGCCATCATGGGAGGTAATTTGCATCTATGACGGTGGTTGTCGTAAATTGGAAAGATTTAACTTGGAATATCTATCCACGACCAAGCTCAAAACACTCAGGGGTCGTTTGGTTCACGGGATTGGATTGATTAGATGGGATTGGATTAGATGGGATTGGATTAGATGACATTGGATTAGATATGATTATTTGAGAAGGAATGTGTGTTTGGATTGAATGATTAAGTGAGTGTAAAGTGCAATATACAATTTTTAAAGCATGGATTATGGAGTCCCACCATCCCTAAGGGATTAGTTAGTCCTTCATTTGATGGATTGGGTAGGTTTATGACTCGGGCCCCAATTTTAACCCGGGCCGTAAACCGGCGAACCAAATGCAATATTATATGGGATTGAGTGGGACTAAAACTTTAGTCCCACCCAATCCAGCGAAACAAATCATGCCCAATTTTAGAAGATTCAGAAAAGCGTGGGACACCAAAATTATAAAAAATGCAATTTTATAATTCCCAATAAAAAATGCACATAACAGAGATATGGAACAATAAAAATGCAATTAAATAGCACTATGCCCCCTCCCCCTCCCCCTCCCCCTTCATGAATTTCCAAGTGTGATCTCCGTATGCCCAATCATGCCCACATTTTATAATTCCGAGACCTGTGACACCAAAAATGCAATTTTCTCGGTTGAACGCTGTGTTGCAACTAGGGCAGCCGAATTCCATCATTGGTTTCTTTATCTCTCACCCGATCACGTAATGTTGATGATATTTTGAGATATAATTCAAGTAACCGACCACTATAATTAATTCGGTTGGGTTGTCTTCCGTATCTCCAAAATTTTATTTAATTATTCAGATTTGATAGGAAAATTGTTACATTAAATAGCACTACCTCCAACCAACCCCTCCCCTAGGGTCGCTCCTATAGTTTGCGAACGGACGACTGATTCGACCCCCATAAAAATCCTAAATTTTAGGGGCCTATATATATATTCTATATATTATTATATCTCATAATGATTATCTAAATTGGCTTAGAGGTAGAGTGTTCCTTTTTATCTACAAAGACCAAAGGTTCAACACCCCTATTTGTTAGTGAATTCTTGTTTTTTTTTTTCTTTAAAGAGATTTTATATGTTATTGCCCTGCTCTTATTGATATTTTTTTCTCGACATATATACTTAGGGCCTGCTTGGTTGGGGGTGATGATTATATGGTAATGAGAATCAAAGTAATTGATGAGTCATTCAAGTAGGGGGTAATGAATGGAGAGCTACCAAGCACTACTAATAGAATCATTCCCATTACCATATAATCATCACCCCCAACCAAGCCGGCCCTTATATTAGTTACATATTCCAACATAGTTTCTTGAGTTAAAAGTTTCTTTCTGGAGAAGTTTCCACCGTCTGATTCGTTCGTTGATCTTATTCACAGGAAAAGCAGCAGTTTTTTTTATCTATAATAAGCACAAGACGGGTGCCGAAAGGAAGAGTCGCCGTGCACTTGCTGAGACAAGCAATTCAGTCCATGGGTTGAGTAGTAAACCGAAGAGATATACAAGTACTACAAATCAACTAACTTACCAAATCCGTTAGTATACGTAGGGAATCTTGTTCAATGCATCATCCATCTTATTTGCACTTCAAACCAAAGTTAGTATAATTTTATTTTTGTTCATTAATTAGTTAGTAATTAGTAAAATATAATTTTTAATATTAGTTTTAAAACCAAATCGCATTCATATTAGCTACAATGCGTAGATTAATTCTAGGGATTTACTCGCGTACAAATCCTCTCATGGGTTCGATACTACTTGGTCTATATACTTACCTATATTACAGTGATCTCATACTCTTGTGGGGTAATTGCTAGTAAAAGCTAGTATTTTACGGAATAAGTCAATGGCACCGTTGCCGGGAAGGCGATGTATGCTTATTGAGTGAAACTCGAAAGTAGTTTGGTAGCTAGTAGTGAGTGCATTCATTTTTATTTTTCTTATTTGTTAGTCAGTTGCATTTGATATTTTTTTTTTAGTACTCAGGTATATGAAAACGCGCTCTAAGGGAGAAATGAGCGAAGATCGAACTAGACTTGACCCTGAGACTATAACAAGAAGGAATCGAGCATTTGAGAGAAGGATGACCAAGATGACGAATGAGGGGTTGAACTTAGTTGGAGATGGGCAACATGATAAGAATGTGGAGGGACTTAATAGTGTAAACTGGCAGAATCAGATACCTCCAGGGGTGAATAATAACCCAAACTTACCCATCCACAACCAACACCCATCAAACCAAAACAACCCCATACTAAACCAAACCAAGTCGCAAATCAAAATAATCACAACCACAATAATCCATTCAACAACCCAGTTTACCAACACAATAATTCATTCTCATATCATTCATATCCTTAACCACCCTACTATCCTCCATACTACCCTCCGCCACTTAACTAGAAATTACCATATAACCAACAAGTCCCTCCACTACTAGTACACCAACAACAAGTGTCTTAGAATGCAGGTCCTCTGGGTATGACGATTAGAGGGATGTTTGAGGCTCAGCCTCAATGATACTATGATGGAGTAGCCCTGCCACCAGTGGAGACAAATATTTTCTCAATCTCTCCTAAAATTTTGAAGATGCTTTTAGAAAATCACTTTAGAGGAGAGGTACGGAAAGACAATCCACATACCCATTTGAGGAAGTTCCTCATGATAGCTTCCACTTTTGATTACAATGGGACGTCGGAGGACGCGAAGAAGCTCGGGTTATTTTAGTTCTCTCTGACGGGGATAGCCAAGGATTGATACAATAACCTACTTCTAGAGCGTTTCTACCCTCCATCCAGAACTGTAAAGGCAAGGAATGAGATTTCTTCATTCAAGCAGAAACAGAATGAAAAATTTGTTGGTGATCCTAAAAATAGATCAAAATAGTCACTAATCCTCACGATTAGATCCGAATACGAGTATTGAATTTGTATTTATTTTGTATGTGTGCGTGTTTAGGTGTAAGAGTGTGTGTTTTGGGAGTATTTGTGAATTTGAACTTCAATTAACCGAATTTATCATATTCGGTGATAATCAATCACACGTTCTTGTTTGGTGATCCTAAAAACGGATTAAAACAACTATTAATTCTCACGATTAGATCCGATCACCAACAAAATTGAGTCAAATTTGGGAGAGATTCCCCAACATGCTGATTGAGTGCCCAAAACATGGGTACAATGAGGGAGACATTATGGCTTACTTCTACTGTGGGCCCTGTGAGAATGATCAATAGCATCTCGATGCATGTGCGAGTGGAGCATTTCTGAACCGAAGCGCAGTTGAGTGTAGACAGATAGTTGAAGACATTGTGAAGAATGCGGGGCAGTGGAATGCAGGTCAGCCGCGTCAACAGAGTGTGTATCAGATGGAAGAGAGTGAGGGGACTCGAAAGCTACTCATGGCCATGATGGAAAAGATCAGTAACTTGGAGGTTGGCAAGACTCTGAGTGGAGGAGACAGTGTTATGAATGAGAGAGTAGATCAGTCAGGATGCCAACAAGAGGAGGCCAATTATATGGGAAGACCTAATTACAATCAGGGTGGCTATCAGCAAGGTGGAAATCAACAAGGAAGGCCTGCTTATGATCAACCATTTGTACCACAGGGTCCACAGCCTCCTCAGAATCAGTGGAGGAATAATCAGGGATATTAGGGAGACCAGTCATCTAATCAGAACATATATAGAAAGAATGGTAACTTCTCTTATATTAATCTAAAAGCCGGAATAACTGTTCCACCAGGCATTGATCCAGGGTCGAAACTTCCGGGTGGAAAGACGGTTCTTCAACCGACGAGATGTTATGCACTATTCTTCAGAAGGTCGAAGAGAGAAGTAAGAGGTTGTCCTCTCTTAAGTACGATGTGAAAGAGATGAATAAGAGGATTGAACACAAGGACCAAAAAGCTCAGAGGAGGGATCAAGACCTCAATCGTATCCAACAAGAGAATAATAGGCGATTCAATTCATTTGAATTTCAAATGAGCCAGATAGCGAAATCGCAGGGTAGAGAGATGGGTAAATTTCCTTCTATGCAGAAGTTAACCCGAAAGAGCATTGCAAAGCGATTGAGTTGAGAAGTGACACTAAGTATGATGGCCCTCCACTACCTGCTAAAGTAGAGAAAATTCATAGAGAGGTTGAGGAAGAGAGCGAGAGGAAAAATGTGGATGATGGGAAAGAAAAGGTGGAAGAAGGGATTGTGGAAGAAGAGTGAGTTCCTATGTAGAAGAAGGCAAAAAAAAACTAAGTGAAACGTGAAGGAAACTGGCCGAGATGAGTGGGGGTACCAAAATCAGTGACTCCGGTACCATATCCTTAGCGGTTTATGAAGAAGAAATTGTATGAGAAATTTACTAAGTTTCTTGTTGTCTTCAAGAAGCTACACATCAACATACCATTCTATGATACTTTGGAGCAGATGCTGAACTATGCAAAGTTTTTGAAAAATTTGATCTCAAGGAAGAGAAGAGTTGATGGGCCAGAGCTAGTTCAGCTGAACCATGAGGTGAGTGCTATGGTGCACAAATATCTTCACCCAAAGTTGAAGGATCCCGGTAGTTTCACGATTTTATGTGATATCGGAAATGGAATCACGAAGAGAGCATTGTGCGATCTAGGGGCCAACATAAATCTGATGTCATTGTCGCTATTTAAGAAGTTGGTGGAGACCTTCAACCGACAATGATGACTCTACAACTCGCTGATAGGCCTATCACAAGACCTCAAGGTGTGGTTGAGGATGTTCTTGTGAAGGTGGTTGATTATATTTTTTCAGCTGATTTCGTGGTCCTTGGCATGGAGGAGGACGAGCATGTGCCCTTAATTTTGTGAAGGCCTTTCTTGGCTACAGTTGGGATGGTATTAGATGTGGTCAGTGGGAAAATCACGGTGAAGGTGGATGATCAAGAAGTGAAGATTACCACCTATGAGGCAATGAAACACCCGATGAGAAAGGAGAGATGTCACTTCATTGATATCATGGGCACTTGTATTGATGACACACTCCTTAACCTTTGCTGATCTTATGTTCATAATTATGATAATCCTTCACTTGATGATGTAACTTATGAGCTTTTCGATCTTGATTATTTTGACAGGGATAAAGGTGAAGAGGAATTGAAGTTTGTGGAAGTGAGGCAAGTTGAGGAAGATGAAAGTGAGTTCACGGTAAATGGCCATCGGGTGAAGAAATTTTATCACCGCTCTTACGAGGATACGAGAGGTAACATCGAGCTTAATGAGTCTTGAGCTCCTTTAAGCTCGGCCTAACATTAGGACCTTAAAAATAGCGCTGAGTGGAAGGCAACCCATTTTTACGTGCTTTTATGTGTTTTGTATTCTTTTATTCGTTTGTATGATCGTGTGTTGCTTGAGTGTGCAAAGGTTTGCTAGCGATGATAGAGTGAAGTACTTCAAAAGGAACAAAAGAAGGGTGTTAGAGTGCTAAATGTGAACCGGGAAATATGCGTATGGGGTAGACCCGAACCCCAAACTTAGACCGCTTCGCTAAATCTAAGTTTGGGGGTGGAGTGTTTTACCGTAGTTACCTTCCAACAAAGGCACGTTCTTCCCTTTCGAGTTTTCTTTTTCATATATTTCGTATGTTGGGGCATGCACGCATTATGAGGAATTTGAGTATTTTTTGAACTATATGGTTATTGGATAATTTCATGTTTATTAACTCTCCTGATTGCTTATTTATTGCTTATCTTTGAGTTTGGATGCGTACATGAATTATTGTGGAATTGAGTTAGGGACTAAAAAGTGTGAGTGTTGTGAGTAAAGTGGATTTGAAAGGGAGGTCGTGCACTTATGATTTTTCTTTTTGAATACTTGTGTGGTAATAATGAGAAGTCACTAGGTCTAGCATGGATGTGAAAAGCTATGTGATTTGAGCCTTAAAAGAGATTAGATTTCATCAAGATGATCTCATTGTTTGTGAGTGGATATTCACCTTAGAGGTGCTAGAACTTGTGAGTACTCTCGCTTCTTGATTGTGACTAGTATGAAATGTCGGAAGTGATCTAAGGCCATTATTGATTTGATAAGTCACTTAGCCAAAATTTTCCCGACCAATGACATTAATCCCTTATTATCCTGTTGGAGCTTGAGCCTATTTATTTTCAGCACATTTAAGCTTATTCAAATTCTTAAAACTCTTTTATTCCCAATTTGAGTGGAGAACAGGAAAGGTTGTGAATGAAAGGGGGTAGAGTTGGTTGATGTAGAATTGTGTATGGTTGAGTGAGCACGAGAAAAAGGATAATGAATTTGTGAGTAGTGGGGAAGAATAAAAATTTGAGAATGAGCAAAAGAAAATACGAGCTCATATATAGTTTGAGAAAAAGGAAAAGGAAAATAGGAAGAGCATAGAAATAAAAGTGAAAAAGAGTTGGGGAAAAAAAGAAGAAGAGTTGACGTGTTGAAATTATAGGGAATTGAAAGTGCATTGTAAGAAGATATTAGATGTGTTATGTTCCGTGAATTGAAATACTGAAACTATGATTTTCTATTCTCCATTCACTTGAGTCAGTTTATCCTATACATTTACCCCACATGTCCAAAGAGCCGTACATAACACCCTTGAACAAGTCCTTTTTTATTCGGCATGAATTTAGTATGTGGCCGAAGTTGAGAGTGCTTACAAACTTATGGTCAGTAATTTGAGTGAATGATTGATTGAGAGTGTCCCTAGTAATTGATAAACACTTGCGAGGGAGTGAAACACACTACTGAGAGCACATCTATGTTTTGATTTGATGGTTTTTTGTTGATTATCCATAAGTAGGAGAAAGAGAAGATAGTTTGTGTGGGGCGACCGATCTTTGAAGTTTGAAAGTGATTACTTGCATGATTTGGTACTCTGATTTATTTCTAACAATTTCACTTTACTTATTATTTCATTGCCTGAGGACAAGCAAGATGGTAAGCTTTGAGGGTTGATTAGACATGAAATTGTGATGTTTGGTTGCCCGATTAGTCCACATATTGGGTGTTTTTGGTGAGTATTTAGAGTTATTTGAGTACTATTTGCATAAACTCATCAATTTGCTTCTTTGGTATTCATTTTAGGAAAGAGAGCGAAAAACAAAGTTCGTAAGACTTTGAATCGACTCAAACGGACTCCTAAATGAGAAGATATGAAGGAAATACGAAAAGTATTAATTTGAGAAAAATATCATTTGGCATTGCTCGAGCACTAGGCGCTCGACCAAGGCGCGGTCGAGCGATCGTTTTCAGCATCCACCATGCGTTCAAGCTAGAGCAGGCGAGCACCTCGCGCTCGACCCCTGGCTTGAGTTCACCAATTCCTCCAGTGTTTCAATGCCACTCGACCTATGCTCGAGTAGTGCTTGAGCCTTGCTCGAGCGCTTCTTCCTTTTAATGCCAAATGATATTTTTCTTCACCCGAACTAATACTTTTCATATTTCCTTCACATCTTCTCATTCGGGAGTCTGTTTGAGTCGAGTCAAAGTCCTACGAACTCTCTTTTTTAACCGTCTTTCATAAAATGAACACCAAAGAGGTAATTTGATGAGTTTATGCAAATATTATTCAAATAACTCTAAATACTCACCAAAAACACCCAAAATGTTGACTAATCGGACAATAAAACATCACATTTCACGTCTAATCATCCACCTCTTTTAGGACAGTTAGTGATGGGCCCACATATACCAATTTGGGCAACCCAAATGCTGAGTTGCAAAAAATCTTTATCTTGGGTAAACAAGAGAGAGTTAACTCTTCAAGATGCGGAAAACTAAGGGGGTGCTTGGTTAAGAATACTGCAATGGTAATGGGAATGAAAATTTATTTTCCATCCACATAATAAGAATGATATATTGGGGGAAAGATTGTTCCAATGGTGGTTGCAGTGCTAGTGATATGCCTAATTTTGGAATATAAGTGGATAGCAAATGTGTGTTGGTAGTTGTTGGTGGAGGAATAAGGGAGTGATTGAAGACGATGATTTTAGAAGGGAAATAGGGTAATCAGAATGAAGTATTGATTACCTTATTTAGGAGGAGAGATAATGATTTTGTTCTAATGAACCCTCATAATTACACTAATTTTTAGACTCATTCCCCTTACCATTGAAGAGTTGATAACCAAGCGCCCCCTAAAAATTGATGATTCATGTGAGCAATTCTCTTCAATCACTTTCTCCATCCCCTTGCAGCCTGAAATTTCCAAGATTTTTAGACTCTCCAGATTTTGAGCCATTGAAAATGAAAATAAGCTCTTCATGCTGCCACATTCATATGCTATTTTCAAATCCTGGAGATGAGTGAAGGAGCCGATAGGAATTTGAGGGCATAATGTTGTGTTGTTAATTATTTCATTCGTTATGACCCGCAATGAAGCTTGTAGTTTAAGTCATTTACTTAGATAAAGAAATTCTAATTTTAGTCATGATTGTAAAGTGATCAAGATGGACACACATATGACATAGTATATATGAATGGATGGTACCAACCTTTTCTTTGCAAATTGTTTTTTTTTTTCTCATTTTTTTTAGATTAAAAAGTTCATCTTTTTTTTTTTTTTAATTGTGTTTGAATGATTTGGAAGGTCAAAATCATTGTTCTTCCTTTATAATCTTGGAACTCTTCTCTTTTGTTTTGATCGTTTACATGTTTAAGTGAATAAAATTGTAAGTTTATAATTATTTACTTTTCTTTTTTGTATTTTAAATTTACGTTAATTTTTTTAAAAGGGTATAACCGTCTAAACTTGGGGTATGTTTAGTAATCTTATAAAATAATCATATTTTTAATGGGGTATGTATAGTAGTTGGGGTATGTATAGGAGAATCGGGGGTTTGTTTAGCCACGGCCCAAAAGAACTTGCACACTCTTTAAAATAAAATATTAATTTACGCGTACACTCAAAAAAATATACACATATTTACTCATATACCACTACTTTATTCAAAAAATAAATTTTTTTTATTAAAAAATCCTTGTTCTCCAATAAGGCCACTGCCACTCTCCTTTTCTCCTTGATTAGCGGTGATTGTTTGTGCCGGTATCTTTTACCGCTAGAGTTTTTCCAATTTTTGTTTCTGATTCCAAATTCAAGAAAGAGAGTTTAGAACATGGTGGCTTACGAAATTCAGATGGGAAAGGGGTGCAGTTTGATATTTGAGGAATAAATTTGAAATTTCTATTTTATTTCTTGATTTAGACAGAATCCTGAAATCAAATTGAATGTGTAGGCTGTGATATGTTTTTAGGAGTGACAAAGTCAAATTATAGAAATTACAAGGACAAAAAGGACCGTCGGTAATAAAGTTCGGGCACATTGTGGGGCCCGCCTAGGTATATTCCCAGTAGCATTACCCAAGGACAATTTTGTATTCTCCATATTGTAAAGACAAGAAAGTAAAAGTAAAAAAAAGTTCACCTCCATATCTCAATACTCAATATTATTACTTAAATTATTTAATAAGATTGTTTTGTCCAAATTTTCAGACAAATTGTTTGATTCTTCTATATTATTATTCTTTTCTAAGATTTCTTTTCCCTTAGATGATTTGTTTTCTAATATTTCTAGCCTCAGATTATGCTGAGCAATCTGAGTTTCTAGGTTTGCTATTTGATGGAGAAGAGACCGCTAATTAATTACGTACTTATATTTTAATATCACTTGAAGACTTTATTTATTATTTCAGCTTGTTTTATTTCGTCTGGGCCTCTATTTAGCCCGTTAAAACCCTAGTATTTATAGGCCGCATTATTGTTGATTGAGACTCAGTTTTGATATTGTATTGAATACGGGATTTATCCCTTCCCTCTTGCACATACACGTTCCTGCCGCGTCATTTGGTATCTCGGAGTCAGTTCCTGGACCAATCATGCCGCCCAAACGTGATGTTCTTCAAGAGGTTTCCTCCCTCCGTGAGCAGGTCACGGCCCTCACACAGGCTTTGACGGAGATGCGCTCGCAACAGACTGAACTCATCACCAAGGTCCACAGCTTGGCCGATGACCGCCATCCTTTTCCTGCCCACTCGGTGGATGAAGGCATGGATCACGTCCATCATGCTGATGACGGCGAGACAGTTACCCTAGACAATCCGTTCGCCTCCCTGGCTCGCCCGCCAAACCCTACTTCCGCGCCTGATAATCGCTGGGAGAATGGTTTTCGTCTTGATGTCCCGGAGTTCACCGGTGATGGGTCTCCGGACGAGTTCGTTGACTGGTTCCATACTGTCGAGGATCTTCTCGACTTTAAAGGTGTCCCGCAAGATCGTCGGGTGGCCCTAGTAGCGACTAGGTTTAGGTCTCGCGCTGCAGCGTGGTGGCGCAGCCTCAAACAGACAGTTTGTCGTGAAGGCCGTCCCGATATTGTACGTTGGGATCGTTTCCGTAACTTCATCTTCAAGGAATTCCTGCCCTTGAATTATGATCGTACGCAATACCAGAAGTTCCAGAACTTGCGCCCGGGCCCTCGCACTGTTTATGAATACACCAATGATTTCTACCAACTGCTCTCTCGTGTTGATTGTCGAGAAACCCCTACACAAATCGTCTCGCGTTACATTGGGGGCCTTCGTATCCCCTTTCAGGACACACTAAATCTTTTCCGCCCTTCTACCGTGGCGGACGCACATCAACATGCACTGATATTGGAAACGCAACACACCCGGCGTTTTCCCAATAACCAGTCAACCCCGGACCGTCGCCCAGGCGTGCCTCCTTCCCCGCCTGTTTCGTCGCCCCGTACTACAGGTCCTTCACCACCTATCCCGCGTCCCCATGGTCCACCTCCTATTGGTCCGTGTCCCGCCATGAATGGACGTTGTTTCAATTGTGGGGACCCCGGCCATCGAATGAACGCTTGTCCACAGCCGAGGAGCGCCCGTGCCCTCCTTCTCGAGGGTGATTCTGAGGAAATATATTCTTCTCCTCCTTTATTCGATGAAGACCCTGCTGCCTCCATGGAGGAGAATCATCTCATTGGCGATTCGGGCCCTCTCCTGGTGCTTCGGCGTGCCTTTTGTTCCCCGAAGACGGATACTACCAACGACCAACGTAACTGCATCTTTCAGTCTACATGCACTATCATGGGTAACTGCATCTTTCATTATCGATTCGGGTGCGTGTGAGAATGTTATTTCTGGTTCTGCTGTTTCAAAATTATCACTTGTCACATCTTCCCACCCCAACCCCTATAACCTTGGTTGGTTGAGCCGTGATAACGTGATTACTGTTACTGACCGGGTACAAGTTCATTTTTCGATTGGTGACCGTTATTCGGATTCGATTTAGTGCGATGTTGTCCCTATGGACGCTTGTCATTTGCTCTTGGGTCGTCCGTGGCAATTTGACCGTCGTGTTGTCCATGACGGCTTTCTTAACACGTATTCCTTTACCTTCGAGGGCACCAAATTTGTGTTACATTCCTCCTGTAAACCGGCGCCTCCCCCACCATTACCACCATCAGTTGTTCTGCTCACGCGGGCTGCCTTCGAACTTGAACTTATTGCAGGCTCCCAGGGTTATTTGTTAGTGGCTCACGACACTTCTGTTGCTGGCGTTATCCCGCCTGTTGCCCACTCTATATTGTAGGATTTTGCGGATGTATTTCCTAGCGAGTTACCCTCTACTTTGCCACCACTCCGAGATATACAACATCAGATTGACTTGGTTCCGGGCGCGTCTTTGCCTAATAGGCCTCACTATCGCATGAGTCCAGCGGAGCATGAAGAATTACGTCGTCAGGTTGAGGATTTGCTCCGTCGTGGGCATGTTCGCGAGAGCCTCAGTCCGTGTGCAGTTCCGGCCTTACTCACTCCAAAGAAGGATGGGTCATGGCGTATGTGCGTTGACAGCCGTGCCATCAATAAAATAACGGTTCGTTATCGCTTTCCTATTCCCCGCCTTGATGACTTGTTGGATCAAATTTCCGGGTCTTCTGTTTTTTCGAAGCTTGATTTACGCAGTGGCTACCATCAGATTCGCATTCATCCCGGGGACGAGTGGAAAACAGCTTTCAAGACAAGGGAGGGTTTATTTGAGTGGCTTGTCATGCCGTTTGGCTTGTCCAATGCCCCAAGCACTTTTATGAGAGTTATGAACCAAGCCCTGCGTCCTCTAATTGGCACTTGCGTCATTGTCTACTTCGATGATATATTGGTTTATAGCAAAACTGAACAGGACCATATCTCTCATTTACGGGCTATCTTGGCCATCTTAAGGGAAGAAAAGTTTTTTGGTGCTCCAAACAAGTGTGTCTTCTTCACGGAATCAGTGCTATTTTTAGGCTTTCGTGTTTCTTCGGCGGGTATTTCAGTAGATGACGCTAAAGTGGCTGCCATTCGAGATTGGCCGTCTCCTACTACCATCACGGCTATACGTAGCTTTCATGGGTTGGCCTCCTTCTACAGACGGTTCATCTCTCACTTTAGCACCATTATGGCGCCAATCACGGATTGCATGAAAGGCACTTCTTTCACGTGGACAGCAGAGGCGGCTGCTGCGTTCTCACTCATAAAAACCAAACTCACTTCGGCCCCTATCCTTATCCTCCCGGATTTTTCGGTCTCGTTCGAGCTCCATTGCGACGCTTCAAAGGTTGGTATTGGTGCGGTCTTAAGCCAAAACAGTCGCCCGGTGGCTTTCTTTAGTGAGAAACTTTCGGGTCCTCGAGCTCGATATTGTGCGTATGACGTCGAATTTTATGCGGTAGTCCGGGCTGTTCGTCATTGGCGTCACTACCTATTTCAGAAGGAATTCGTACTTTTCACGGATCATGATTCACTGAAATATTTGTCAAGCCAGGATAATATCTCAACCCGTCACGCTGCATGGGCCGCGTACCTTCAGAAATTTAATTTTGCCATCCGTCATAAGTCCGGGGCCTCGAATCGCGTCGCTGATGCCCTCAGTCGCCGGCATTCTTTACTTGTGGACATGCGCATTAAGGTACCAGGTTTTGACAATTTTTCTGCCTTTTATTCAGTTGACCCATTCTTCTCCCGCATATTGCGATCGATGGACCAAGGCTTGCCAACAAAATTTGTGTTATCTGATGGGTTCTTGTTTCTTGATTCCCGTCTTTGTATTCCTGAGAGTAGCTTGAGATTACAACTCATACGTGAGTTGCATGGGATGGGACATGCGGGACGAGATCGCACTATTGACCTTTTGCAACACAGGTTTTTTTGGCCGTCCCTTAAACGCGAGGTGGCGCGTTTTGTTGAGCGTTGTCATACATGCCAGGTTTCGAAGGGCACCGCTTCGAACGCCGGGTTATATCGGCCCCTACCTGTTCCGGACGCCCCGTGGCTTGGGGTTAGTATGGATTTTGTTTTGGGGTTACCTCGCACGCAACGTGGGTTTGATTCAATTTTCGTTGTCATCGACCGCTTCAGCAAAATGGTTCATTTCATTCCCTGCAAGCGGACTTCGGATGCCCTCCATGTCACCCAACTTTACTTCCGCGATGTGTACCGTCTCCATGGCCTACCGTCTTCTATTGTATCGGACCGTGATACTCGCTTCTTGAGCCACTTCTGGCGTAGCTTATGGCGCTTGGCACACACGGAGTTACATTTTAGCAGCGCATACCACCCTCAATCTGATGGGCAAACGGAGGTAGTGTATCGCTCCTTGGGGAACATCCTTCGTTGTTTGGTGGGTGATAATGTGAAGACATGGGATTCGAAGTTTGTGAAGTCATATGTGAAGTAGGTAATCTGCTGAGCTGAAGTTTCAACAGAAGCTATGTTGTAAAGTGTTAGCCGTAGAGAGTTAGCTAATTTGGGGTATCAGATGAGTTGTACCAGATGAGGCCAACCAGAGAAGGTCTGACCAGAGGAGTCTGGCAGAGGAGTCACCTGAAGATGTCTATCAGATGAGAGTCATCAGAGGAGGCTTATCAGATGAGGTCCACCAGAGGAGTCCTATCAGAGGAGGTCTGGTCTTGGAGTCATCTGTTGTAATTGACCAGTGCCAGAGGAGGTCGTGTCGTCTGGTCCAATGTGAAAATACGGGAATTACACCAAATTGAAGCTTGCGAAAGAGCGGTTCTAACTGAAACAACTAAAGCGGTTATTGAATCTGTTAAGCCAGCTGGATAACTGCTTACATTGGGGTTGTTACAACTGAATCAAGTTAGGGATTCAGCTCAATCTCTGTATCTATAAAAGGGGGATTTCTCATGAGAGAAATCAACAATCATTGAGAGAGATCAACATCTGTGAGCGCATACACGAGAGTTTGAGTGTGATTGTAACTTGTAACTTCCAATTTCCATCTTAGTGAAAAGATATCCTCTCGGATCCCGTGGACGTAGGAGTATTCATCTCCGAACCACGTAAATCTGGTGTTCTTGTGTGATTTTCAATTCCGTTCTTATTGCATTTGATTCCGATTCCCGGAAACAAGTTTTCTTGTGAATCCAAAACGTGATTAACAAGTGGCGCCGTCTGTGGGAAGCAATCATGGCTGCAACTAAGTTCGATATTGAGAAGTTCACGGGGAAGAACGATTTTAGCTTATGGAAGATCAAGATGAAGGCACTCCTGGTACACAATGGATTGTACGAAGCCTTGTTGCCACTGGCTCAGGTGGCTTCTGGATCTAATCCGGCGAAGGTGGAGGAGAACAAGAGGAAGGCGCATAGTGCTCTTATCTTGTGTCTTGGGGACAAGCCATTGAGGGAAGTATCGAAGGAGGAAACCGCTCTTGGGATCTGGAATAAGCTGGAGCAGTTATACTAGACCAAGTCTGTTACGAACAAGTTATACATGAAACAGAAGCTTCAAGTCTTCAAGATGAATGAAGATAAGAATCTTGGTGATCAGTTGGACGAGTTCAACAGATTGGTGGATGATCTGGAGAGTTTGGATGTTACAATTGATGATGAAGATAAGTCATTGATGTTGTTGAATGCCCTACCTAAGTCTCTGGAAAATTTCAAAGATGCCTTGTTGTTTGGTAGGCAAGATCAGGTGATGTTTGATGATGTTCAAACTGCCCTGAAAACCAAGTTTCTACAGATCCAAGCTGATGGGAAGAAGCCTGCTGAAGGATTGAATGTTCAATCCAAGAAGAAGAAGGGGTTTCAGTCCAAGAAGAAGGATGGTGGAAAAGGGAATAAGGGTGGGAAGAAATCTGATTTTGTTGAGAAGAGGAAGTGTTTCACTTGCCATAAGGAAGGTCATCTGAGAAAGAATTGCCCTGAAAGAAAGAAGAAAGACAATCAAGGTGATCAAGATGGAGATGCAGCTGTTGTGGAGGTTGAAGGATATGATAGTGCAGAGGTCTTGATGGTTAGTCATGAGAGGCTAAGTCAAGAGTGGGTCCTGGACTCTGGGTGTACTTTTCATATGTGTCCACATGAAGACTGGTTCCTGGATCTTGAGAAAACTGATGGAGGTCTTGTTCTTTTGGGTAATGATGAGAGCTGTAGGGTGCAAGGATCTGGTTCTATCAAGATCAAGATGTTTGATGGGGTGGATAGGATCTTATCTGATGTCAGGTTTGTTCCTGAGTTGAAGAGAAATCTTGTTTCTCTTGGTACATTGAATTCTAAGGGCTTTGAATTCAAGACAGAAAAGGGAATTCTGTCAATAACCAAGTCTGGAAGAATTGTTATGAGGGGGATGATCAAGAATGGTTTGTATACTTTGATTGGAAGGACTGTAACAGGATCAGCTGATGTTACCATGGGGTCTTCTGATGTCAACTTGTGGCACAAGAGACTGGCACATGTTGGTGAGAAGGGTCTGGTGGAGTTATCCAAGAAGGGAGCAATCCCTGGAAAGAGGATATGTAAGCTGGAATTCTGTGAAAGGTGTGTTCTTGGGAAATCAAAGAAGCAAGCATACCAGAAGGGGAAGCATACCACCAAGGAGGTTATGGATTACATACATTCTGATGTATGGGGCCCAGCAAGGGTATCCACTCATGGTGGAGGCAGGTATTTCCTTACCCTTATTGATGATTATTCCAGAAAGGTTTGGGTTTACATTCTTAAACAGAAGAGTGATGCCTTCTCTAAGTTCAAAGAATGGTTGATTGAACTTGAGAATAAGAGAGGCAGGACTATCAAGCACTTAAGGACTGATAATGGGCTTGAATTCCTATCAGAGGAGTTTCAACAATTTTGTAGGGAGAAGGGTATTACTAGGCATAAAACTGTTCCTTCAAACCCCCAGCAGAATGGTCTAGCAGAGAGGATGAATAGAACTATTCTGGAAAGGGTTAGGTGTATGTTATCTGATGCTCATTTACCTAAGAGTTTTTGGGGGGAAGCTGTTAACACAGCTGTGTATCTCATTAATAAAGTGCCATCATCTGCTATTGAGTTTAAAACCCCAGATGAGGTTTGGTATGGGAAGATATCAGATTACTCAAAGTTGAAAGTTTTTGGGTGCCTAGCTTATGTTCATGTGAGGCAAGACAAACTTGAACCTAGAGCTTTAAAGTGTGTTTTCATTGGGTATCCAAAGGGTGTTAAGGGGTATAAGTTGTGGTGTCTGGAGCCTGGAAACCAGAAGTGTATTACTAGCAGAGATGTTGTGTTTAATGAAGTACAGATGGGATACAAGTCTGGTGGAGGTGATAGGGAGCCATCAGCTGAGGAGATGGATGGTGTTATTTCTGAGCCAATTACTCAAGTTGAGGTGGAGCCTGATCATGACAATCATGATAGTGCATCTGGTTCAGAACCAGAGCAGGAAACAGGAGAGAATGGGTCATCAGATGAGGATAGTGCACCTGCAGAAGAGGAGGAAGAAGTGCCAGAAGCAGACTTGAGAAATTATAGTTTGACAAGAGACAGATCCAGAAGACAAATACATCCTCCAGCAAGGTTTGGCCGTGTGGATCTGGTCTCCTATGCACATGTTACAGCAGAAGCCATAGAGTACCAGGAACCTAAAAGCTACAGGGAAGCCCTTGAGTATGATGATAGGGAGTCATGGGTGACAACCATGACAGAAGAGATGAAGTCTCTTAAGAAGAATCAAACTTGGATTCTTGTTGATAAGCCACCTAGGCAGAAGCTAATCAGTTGTAAATGGTTGTTTAAAATGAGCTTGAATCTGGTGTGAAAGATCAGGTGAGATTTAAGGCCAGGTTAGTTGCCAGAGGATTTACTCAGAGGGAAGGAATTGATTACAATGAGGTTTTCTCACCTGTTGTTAAGCATTGTTCAATCAGATTACTTCTGAGCAGAGTAGTCCAAGAGGATCTGGAGCTACAACAACTTGATGTAAAGACAACTTTTCTGCATGGTGATCTTATTGAGGATCTGTACATGCACCAACCAGGAGGGTTTGTTGAACCAGAGAGTGAAGGGAAAGTGTGCCTGCTCAAGAAATCATTGTATGGCCTCAAGCAAAGTCCAAGGCAGTGGCACAAGAAGTTCAATGAAGTTATGCTAACCATTGGTTTTGTAAGGAGCAAGTATGACACTTGTGTATACCTGGAAAGGCAAGGTAGTGATGTGATAGCCTATCTTTTGATCTATGTAGATGACATGCTTATTGCCAGTAAAAGCCTTCTGAAGATTCAGAGTATCAAAAGGAAGCTAAGTGCTAGATTTGATATGAAGGACTTGGGAAATGCTAAGAGGATTCTTGGAATGGATATTCTTAGGGACAGAAAAGCTGGAAGACTATTCTTATCCCAGAAGAGTTACATTGAGAAGGTCCTGAAGAGGTTTAACATGCATGAGAGTAGAGCTGTGTCAACTCCTCTGGGACAACAGTTCAAATTATCTAAGGAAATGGAACCAAAGTCTGATGAAGAGAAGAAGACTATGATGAAAGTACCTTATGCAAGTGGGGTTGGAAGCTTGATGTATGCTCTGGTCTGCAGCAGACCAGACTTGGCTTATTCATTGAGTATGGTGAGCAGATACATGGCTAATCCTGGGAGATTACATTGGGAAGCTTTGAAATGGATATTCAGATACCTTAAGGGGTCATCTGATCTGGGTCTGATGTTTGAGAGGATGACTGACCAGAAGAGTCCACTGGAAGGATTTGTAGATTCTGATTTTGCTGCTAATCTGGATACCAGAAGATCCTTAACAGGGTATATCTTTACTCTGTACAATACTGCTGTAAGCTGGAGATCTGTTCTGCAGAGTGGAGTTACATTGTCTACTACAGAAGCAGAGTTTGTTGCAGTATCTGAGGCTGTTAAGGAGGCTTTATGGTTGAAAGGCATAATCAAGGATTTTGGGATAAGTCAAAGGGTTGTGGTCATTCATTGTGATAATCAGAGTGCAGTTCATCTGGTAAAACATCAAGTATTCCATGAGAGGTCAAAGCATATCGATGTAAGGTTGCATTTTGTAAGGGAAATCATTGATAAAGGAGTGGTTCTCATCCAGAAGATATCTACAGAGGACAATGCTGCAGATATGTGTACAAAGTCTTTACCAGGTACGAAATTCAAGTTCTGTGTTGAATTGGTAAAGATGAGTGTATGGGATGTTCCTTAGGCCCAAGCTGGAGCATGGAGGAGAGGAGGAGAGGATTGATACTTCTCATCTGAGGTGGAGAATTGTGAAGTCATATGTGAAGTAGGTAATCTGCTGAGCTGAAGTTTCAACAGAAGCTATGTTGTAAAGTGTTAGCCGTAGAGAGTTAGCTAATTTGGGGTATCAGATGAGTTGTACCAGATGAGGCCAACCAGAGAAGGTCTGACCAGAGGAGTCTGGCAGAGGAGTCACCTGAAGATGTCTATCAGATGAGAGTCATCAGAGGAGGCTTATCAGATGAGGTCCACCAGAGGAGTCCTATCAGAGGAGGTCTGGTCTTGGAGTCATCTGTTGTAATTGACCAGTGCCAGAGGAGGTCGTGTCGTCTGGTCCAATGTGAAAATACGGGAATTACACCAAATTGAAGCTTGCGAAAGAGCGGTTCTAACTGAAACAACTAAAGCGGTTATTGAATCTGTTAAGCCAGCTGGATAACTGCTTACATTGGGGTTGTTACAACTGAATCAAGTTAGGGATTCAGCTCAATCTCTGTATCTATAAAAGGGGGATTTCTCATGAGAGAAATCAACAATCATTGAGAGAGATCAACATCTGTGAGCGCATACACGAGAGTTTGAGTGTGATTGTAACTTGTAACTTCCAATTTCCATCTTAGTGAAAAGATATCCTCTCGGATCCCGTGGACGTAGGAGTATTCATCTCCGAACCACGTAAATCTGGTGTTCTTGTGTGATTTTCAATTCCGTTCTTATTGCATTTGATTCCGATTCCCGGAAACAAGTTTTCTTGTGAATCCAAAACGTGATTAACAAAGTTAAGCCAAGCCGAATTCGTGCACAATTCAGCAACAAATCGTAGTTCCGGGTTTTCTCCTTTCTATGTCGTGTATGGGCGGGTACCAAGAGGACCGGTTGACCTCCTTACTTATCCTTCCGGACAGCATTTGGATACGCGAGTTGGCTCTTACTGGGATGACCTTATTTATGTTCATGCAGTAACAAAGAAACGCCTTGAGGAAAGCAATGCTTCATACAAAGCTTATGCAGATGTCAAACGCCGGAATCTCGAATTCAACGTAGGTGATTTAGTGTGGGCTGTTCTCACCAAGGACCGCTTCCCGGCACACGAGTACAACAAGTTGGCTACAAGGAAGATCGGCCCCGTGGAGATCATTGCCAAACTAAACCCGAACGCGTACCGTTTAAAGCTTCCAGATGGCATGCGCACGTCAGACGTGTTTAATGTCAAGCACTTGGTCCCGTATTTTGATGGAGAAGAGACCCATCCCGATTCGAGGGCGAATCGTTCCGATGGGGGAGGGAATGATGGAGAAGAGACCGCTAATTAATTACGTACTTATATTTTAATATCACTTGAAGACTTTATTTATTATTTCAGCTTGTTTTATTTCGTCTGGGCCTCTATTTAGCCCGTTAAAACCCTAGTATTTATAGGCCGCATTATTGTTGATTGAGACTCATTTTTGATATTGTATTGAATACGGGATTTATCCCTTCCCTCTTGCACATACACGTTCCTGCTGCGTCACTATTTTTATATGTTCTAATTCAATAGCTATTTCATGTTTTTCAATTTTCTCTTTATAAATTTCATTATTAAAACTAAAATTAGTGACACTCCCTTCTAAATCTGTAGGAATACTAAATAATTTATTAATACAAATGAAACATATTTCCTTAAAACATTTATTGCACTGATATCTTAAATTTATAGCAGGAAATAATTTACAATTGAAGCAACTGATATGATTGTTACCTTTAAAACGTATCCATTCATGGGCACATTCGATTTCAGTGTTATTCATGTAAGTGTGAGTAATTTTTGTCGATCCATCTTCGGTTTCACTACAAATACTGTAAACTGATTCATCATCCGAATTTGAGCCTAATTCTTCAATTTCAAATTCTCCTAACTGTTCAATAAGATTTGATTTTTCTAAATTTTTTTTTATTATGACACCTATTTGCCAAGTGTCTTTCATCTCCACAAATAAAACATTTACAATTCCGTTTATGTGGTCTTCTAACATACCTATTTTTATTATTATTATATTTGTTATTTCTATTATAGGAAGTACTTTTTCTAAGATATTTCCTTTTATGAGGTCTGTCATAATACCCATAGGCCTGAGGTGTATAAATAGCGGTTTGTCATAATAACCTCAGGCCTATGGGTATTATGAAAAACATGTGCTAATTAAAATCCACCACATGTTGAACTACGTATTTGTATTTGGCTCGATCCATTTGCACTCACTCGCACCTCCAAGTTTGACACGTCTCAAGCTTAATTGAAAAGGTTCCAAAATACCCTGAAAATGATAGAATAATACACAATCAAAGCATTGAGACTGTAATAAAATAAGTCGTGCAATTACAAGAAAAATATTAAATTGTTGTTACAAAACAACCAATTGAAACACATAATTTATACGAGAATTACGACTTATCATTCTTCTACCAATTTGCACAGAAAAGGATAAGAAATTTCGTCCCTTAATTGAAAATAATTTAACACAGGAACAACAATATTTATTAGACAACATCTGGCACATTAAAACACTGTCTAATGCTACTTCATTCAAGGTTCAGGTTCTTAATGCCCTCTGCTCATATTTTGAAAATTATAAAAAAGAAAAATACTCTTATAATCCTAAGTTTAAATACTATGTTGTATTTAGGGGAACCAAGATAGAAATCTTTCATAATTTTAATACAGAAAGACAGGTTACACAGATTAAGAATCCCTCCTATAAGGGTTATGAGACTTTTGAGGAAGCAATAAAATACGCTAGAAACGAAATAGGTATGAGGTTTTATATTGAACTTGAAGAAGTAAAAACTTATACAGATATTGTTAAGGAGCGTCCTACAGAAATAATTAATGAATAAAATGAGAAAATTGCTAATTTAGAAAAGCAGATTATTGAGTTACAATTACAGCTTATACAGAATAATAGTACTATAAGTTATAAAGATAATACTATTAATATTCTAGAAAAAATGGTGACTAAGCTAAATAAACAAGTTAATTAGTTAAATGAATCAATATTAGAAAATTTAATCCCCTCATCCAGTCATGAAGCTTTCAAAGCCTGACTTCTGGATCTTCCATTATCGCAAGTCATGAAACCAGTTTTAGACAGAATCTCAGAATTGGAACAGGTTATTTCGAACAAAGTAATTACACAGTTCCCACAGATTATGATAGATCTGTAGAAAAAGATTCTCCAGATACACTTTGGAGAATTACAGTTTAAATACGTCAAGGTTGTACAAACCCATCTTTCATGGGGACCATTACAGGAAGAACCCGAATATCCCTTGGGAATTCCTGGGATCTTAATAAAACAGATTTACCCATTGATGAAATAACACATTTTTATCACAATGAGATGATAGATTTCCTAGAATACTATTCCGAAGAAAAGGTCAACCATCTCTTTGAAAAGTTTGGGGAAAAATTCCTCCTCATCTGCGGTAATATCCCTAATTGGTCAATAAAGAGGAAAGTTTTCTGTAAAATTTTCTCTACACTTCCAGAAGTTATACAGACGTCATACCGACCATCCAGAAAGAGAGTTATTGTTTCGGAAGAAGATACATTCAGAAATTTGGAAGCCAGCCCATATGATTTCAACAAATTAGAGCCAAACACGGTTTATAAATACGCACAGAGTTCAAAACACCAGTTTGCTCAATGGAAATGGGATTGGCAGGATTATAAACTTATTGGAGAAGGACACTTTATACAGATTTTTGCTACTACAAACTAGCGCATGCTTCTCCCTTTTAGTGGGGAAGGAGAGTTGTTTGAAGAAAAATATATAATCAATTTGGACGAACAGTTCTCACAGATGGAGGAAGATTCCGACAACAGCACAGATTTTACAGTTCCCGATACTCACAGAGACATCTAGAAGATGAGTAAAGATTAGGACAGCTCAATAATATTGGTACACGTCTAAGAGTTTCGAGAAGTTGTCAGGAGTGATGTAAATATTGGCACATAGATATTTTATTTTCCACTTCTTTTGTATGGTTTTTAGAAGGCCACGTAGTATAAAAATAGGATCGATCTTTTTTCTTTTTTGCCTATAAAAGGCATCTACGCCATTGTACATAAGATATAGAAGAAAGAAAAAAAAAAGAATTGCAATCGATCAATAAAATCTAAAATGTTCTTCTAATTCCCTTCATTGTCTGATTCCTTACTCCATAGATTATCAAGCATATACTCCTAATACATCCCATACCTTTGTATATCCTTCCCTGTGTGCCCAAGTCTGTACAGCTTCCCTGCGTATATTGTACAGTTTTTACGGTATGTTCCTCTTAGCCTTAAATTCTAGCGTCTTCTTTGAGTGTTTCCCTAATTTTGTATATTGGTTCTTCGTGTGTGTTCGTCTCTTGTTTTGTATTTTTCGTGATATTATTTTTATCTCTGTATATACGTATTTTTACTTCCTCCTGTTCCTATGTATATTTTTCCTTCTCTACCTTCGAGCCTATGTGGGCTCTAAAAATATAAACACCTCTCCCCCCTTGATATATATATATATATATATATATATATATATATATATATATATATATATATATATATATATATACTAGGGTGTACCCACGCGAATTTCGCGTACTGAAAAAAAATATTATTTTTATTTTCTGTAGTCATTTAATATAAGAGTATTTTTGTCTAAATTTTTTTGGGATATATACAATAAATTATGGGGTTTGTTTAGATGTGGCCCGTGCCCTTCACTAAACCCTATAGGTATATTCTACAAACTAAATAATTAAAAAAATATCAAAATTCACATAAATTAATAAGGGATTTAAACCAAATCCGTCCTCTATCTTTTCACCTCTATCTCTAAATAGTCATTTATTTATTGTTTTATCAATTTAGTCCTGTATTTCTTCAGGTTTCGCCAAATTTGTCCTAATTTGGTGAAAAATGGTTTTATGCTTTATACGTTCAATTAGGACCTAATTGGAGAATGTGAATTGATACAGGACTAAATTGGTAAAGAAAATAAATATAGGACCAAAACGGTTAGGTTTTGTACATTTTTAGGCCAATTAGGATCATTTTGGCGAAACTTGAATAGATACAGGACTAAATTGATAAAGCAAATAAATAGAGGACCATTTTGATAAAGGTGAAAAGATAGAGGACGGATTTGGTTTAAATCTCAATTAATAATAATTATGGAATAACATTACTTAGACTAATAATTTAATAATAATCAATTTCCATTTCAATATTGGATAATTTATAAATTAATCAACATTATTAGTTATTAGGAGTATACAGTAAGAAATTAATTTATATAAGAAACAATACAAAATTTGAAATAAACTTTAACGTTACAATACCTGTTCATCGATCAAAATGAGTTCCAAGTAGAACTTGTCTCTATTAAAATCATTAAAAAAAATATTGTCCAATTTTTTCAATCCTAACTTTAACGGTCAATTTTGGCTCTCACTCTTGATATTAGAAATCAGAGAAAATTGAGGTGTCATACTCTTGAAACCTAAAATGAGATTTAAACTACAACAATTAAACCATCATAATTATTCAGATAAAAATACATGATATAGTTAAATATATTATTTTTGCACATGAAGAATATTTAAACTGAATGATGTAGAGCATAAATCAACAATCATTATTACATTCATATTGATATTGATATTTAAATCTAATCAAATTGTGAGCAATTAAAATGACGAATTTAATTATAAAATAAATATACTAATAACAATAAATATATAGCTAACCAACAATTGATGGGAGAAATCTCAGCAAAAGAGTGGAACAAGTGAAACTTTGATGTGAAAAAATGAAATACAATATGCTCTTATTTATAATAAAAAAAATACAATATTATATCTTGTCCATAATAAGAATATATCACATAAGAATATTCTTTGGAATATATAATTATATACCTTTTATTTTAGAAAAAAATAATCGAACATTATATTATACTATATATACTAACTCAAACTTAGAAATGATAAATTTTGATTCATTCAATAAGTAGATCATATTTAATTACATTAAGGTTTGGAAAAAATATGATTTATAATAAATTCCAAAAATAACTAAATAAGAAAATGGAAAAAAATATCTATATGCATTAATTATGCAGATATAAATTAATGGTTTAGATTTAATGATATAGAACAAAGGGTCGAGATTAAAAGTTTAACCAACTTTTAATGAGAGCGCAGTATTTCAAAATGGAGAGATTTGAGACATGCCACATCAGCCTAAGAATAATTAAAGTGGTGTTGACACATCATCTTGGAGAGGTTTGAAAATATATTATTATAAGATATGACCACTTTATACATAAAAAAATAAAAACATCCATTTTTATTGATGCATTTTTAATAAAGTAGCTTTATTTTAATATGCGGGTTCACTTCATACTACAGTTGAGGCAGAGGGAGTAGTTAGATAAGAGTGTCTCACTTAATAGCCATCCATCTTGTTGGGGCCTCACACTGCATAGATATCTCCGATTGATTATCTTTCTCTTCCATACACACTACATCCAGGTATAGGTATGTATAACTTCCATTCTCTTATCATTATCAATACTGTTGATTAATTTGTGATAATTACATGTCTTAATTACCTGCAATTCCTTTGAATATATAACATCTTCATCCTTATGCTAGAGTGTAATATTTTTATGCGGCTATTACTCCAATCGATCTTTAACATGACTACTCATTCTATATAATTCACCAATATATATATTTTGATTTATTTGGAACAAATTGGGACAGGAAATGGCTGAACTTGCGGTAGGGCCAGTTACTGAAGTTGGAAAATGCTTTGCTCCATTCATCACGCGTCAGTTCAAGTATGTTTGTTGTTTCAATGCCAACGTCCAGCGTCTCAGGGAAGAAGCCAATGAACTTGAGGCTGAAAAGGCTGCGCTCCAGTTGAAAATCAACGAAGCCGAAAATGATGCGGGAGTGATTGATCCTAGAGTGGTGAATTGGATGAAAAAAGTTGATGACATCCTACAAAAGAAGAGTGAGTTAGTCACTGCAATTGAGAGAATAGGAGGTGGTGGTTGTTTGTCTGTGGGATCTCGCTATTCAACAAGCAAGGGAGCTGTTCAAGCTGCTGCAGCAATGAAGCAGAAACGGGATGATCGCGCTGCTATTACTGACATATCCCATCCTCCACCACCCCCAGCAACGGTGTAATCTAGAGCCCATGTATGAGTTTGGGTCTAGGAAAAAAATTGAACAAGATTTGATGGAGCTCCTGAGAGATGAAAATGTCAGGATGTTGGGGATATGTGGGATGGGCGGAGTCGGCAAAACGACTCTGGCAAAGAAAGTTAAGAAGAAAATGATGGAGGAGAAAGTGTTTGATGAATCCGTGATGGCTGTTGTGAGTCAGCCTGCAAACAAGGAGAGAATCCAGGAGGACATAGCTGTCCAATTGGGTTTGAAATTTGATGATCATGAAAAAAGTTTATCCAGTAGAGCAACAAGACTACTTACCAGATTAGGGTGCAAAAAAAGAATCCTTGTAGTTCTAGATGATGTTTGGGAACGCCTAAATTTGGAGGAATTAGGAATACCTTGCGAAAGTGGTCCAAAAGGATGCACGATTCTTTTAACATCTCGAAGCAAGGATGTTCTAAAAGGAATGAATACTCAACCAGTTTTAGAAATGCAAATCTTAAGTGAAGAAGAAGCATTGTCTTTCTTTCAAGAACAACTAGGGACTTGTGCAAATGATCAAAATTGGTTTCCTAGTTTAGCACAACAAATTACAAAGGAGTGTTGTGGCTTACCACTTGCCCTGGCAATTGTTGCCCAGGTGCTGAAAGGTCAAACGAACAGAGCTGTTTGGGAAGATGCACTGGGCGATCTAAGGCGTGCTAACCCAGAAGACTTGCGAGAAGTTCTTGAGAAGGTGTATACTCCCCTTAGACTAAGTTATAATTACTTGAGTCGTAATGCCAAATCCATATTCTTGTTGTGTTCTCTCTTTCCTGAGGATATTGGTATTTCTCTTTCGCATTTGACTGCTTATGCCATGGGATTACACATGTTTGAAGGAATTCGGGATTTTGAAACGGTAAGAACCAAAACACACTCGCTTGTTCATACGCTTAAAAGTCTTTTCTTGCTATTGGAGTGTGGTAATGAAGAATATGTCAGAATGCATGATATTGTCCGAGATGTGGCCATTTTCATTGCTTCGAAGGAGAATCCACTTATCAATTCAGTGGAGAATCCACTTATCAAATGCGGTTCCGACTCCATTTGGATATCTCCCTATGTCGGCGGAGAAAGAATTGAGCTTTCTAGGGACTCAAATTTTCCAAAGCTTCGTCTCTTATTGATTGACAATGAGTCGGCAATTGAGGAATTGCAAGTCAATGACATTTCTTTTGAAGGAATGAAAGAGCTAAACGTGTTGTCCATCCAATGTAATACTTCACTGACATCACTCCTCATTCCACAAAATCTGAAGACATTGATTTTAGATAAGTGTGAATCCTTGAAGGCAATATCTGTTGTTGGCGAGTTGATAAATCTTGAGATTCTCATCTGTAGTCTGTGTCAAAACATTGAGGAATTTCCATCACGTATTCTGAAAGGCTTGAGGTTGTTAGAAATTTCATTTGGTGATGCTCATGGAAAAATTGGGTTAGCAACTGAGGTATCATGTCTGGATAACAACTTTGGACATCAAAATCGACATATCACACTACTTTCAAGATTGGAGAGCCTTCAACTACAGCATCTTTCAAATCTTACAGTATTTTATGAAGGAATTGAAAGTATTGAGTTCCCCCAGCTCACTCAATTCGAGATCGAATATTGCCCAGAATTGAAATGTTTTGTTTCTAGTGGTGAAAGCGTTGGCATGGGCGATGATGATCATTCTTTGCATTTATTCTGCAAACATAAGGTATGCACCATTCCTTAAAATTACCATTTCTGCCATTTGATGATATTCCTTTTCCCGAAATTAATATAAACACAATTAAAACCTTGATTTATTTATGGGTCGGAACTCCATTAATTAATTATACGTTCTCCATCTTGATCATTTTTCAGATCAGGAATGAATTTATTTATCATATTACATATAATATAATATTAAAGAAAGGGATAGAAAAAAGAAACAGAATTAATCTGGAAAAAGAAAAAGCAGATGCATGTCAATTATTTTGGAAGCATTGAGTTAAATACTTGTTTTATATTTTATTATGCAATTTGTGAGTTGTGGCATATTTCGTAAATGATTCCAACTGCAGGTTTCATTCGGCAAATTGAGGAAACTACGACTTAAAGGGATTAGAAAGTGTAATATGGTATTCTGTTGTTTTGAAGTTCCAGTTGGCTCCTTCACTCATCTGCAAGAGATACATCTCGAATATCTAGACAAGTTAGAGATTTTTTGCAACTCCGCTCTTGAGTTGCCCCAACTGGTAAAACTGCACATCTCTAGATGTCCAAAAATGAGAAGTTTTAACTCGGGGTCTCTAACTACACCAAATATGAAAAGTTTAGAAAGCCTTGAGATTCGGTTTTGTGAGATGATGGAACATGTATTCTTGCGTAGCAAAGAAGAAGAAAATGAAGAGAAAATTGTTGGGCAAAGTAGCCTTCGTATCACTTTCCCCAAATTGACAACCTTGAAACTAGATCAGCTTCCAAGGCTCACAAGTTTCTACAAAGGTGTTGAAAGCATTGAATTCCCACTCCTTGCTAAAATGGACATTCGGGGTTTAGGATCCATTTGTTCGATTGAAGGAGACTCCAACAACAAGGTATGTATATATGTTTATCATTCTACGGCCTTCTCCTAAGATTGATGTTGAGATTATGTATATATAATTTTTTTTTGAAACGATATTAAGGTTATAATAAATCTATTAATAAATTAATTACTTCTCAAACATTCTGGAAAATAAGGGGGATTTTCATTGGGGGATCACCCTTAGGTACAAAATGAAAGCAACAATTAGTCATCCATTTGACCAAAATCCTGCATTAGTAATTACTACAAAAATGGGCCTAAAAAAACTCATATACCCATTTACATTAACCCAATAAAAGTCCAACAATTGACCTTAATACTTGCCACGAAATCAGCTACCATGGGAATTACTAAATTTGAATTATATTAGAAAATCAAACAATGTGAATATAAAAATTCAATAATAAATATTTTTAAAAAAAATCTAGAAATATCAAAATTTACATGAATAATACACATGTACAAGTACATGATTTACATGAACAATACATATATGCAAGTACATGATTTTATTTAATGCATCATGTGCATAATTCAATGCTGAATATGTTGCACATGTGCATAAATAGTAATTGAAACACTTCATATGTGCAACTTCGACAAAGGTTTACATGAAAATTGTCATTTACAAAGTTAAAACGTAAACAATTTTGGTAAGACTATGTGCAATCTTAACGTTTCAAAAATTGCAAATGTTCGGATATGTATTAGATAATGCATATGAAATTTAACAGTGAAACAAATAGCTATTTTGTTATAAAAAATTGCACATAATAAAGATTTTAACAAACATAAACAATGCGGAACCACCAATAGCAACCAACTTGGTTTCTCTCTGACACTGAAAACAATCTTGTCATCCATAATACCTGCTAAACAAATAAAAACCCTCTATGTACAACAATTCTATTTACGAACACACAATTGGCTATACATAAAATATGTGAAAAAATAAACACCCAAAAACAAAAAAAAAAAAAACAAAAAAAACTAAAAGTACCTCTTCTCTGTGATAATCTAGCTGGCCACGTAAATCCTTCTTTTCAACCAAGGATTGTTCTCACGTTAATCTCCTACACAAACATGAAGATATAAGTTGATTTGGTAATGATCGTCTACTTGGTAAGTCCTATGCTGTATTAATTCCTCCACAAAGAGAATATAAAACATGTTGACGATAAATTAGAATAAAAGAGATAAAACTCCAAGTCAACAATCATGATCACATAATTAATCAGCCACAAAAATAAGGAAAACAATATAACATGATGCATCAACCGTTATTAATATTGATAACTACTACCATATTAAACAAAAATTAAAAACGTTCACAATGAAGGGTAAAAAAAATAAAATTACCATACAAATTAAGTAAATTAGTAATCTAAAAATTCTGTAGTATCAAACAATAATAACTCCCCACACAATGCACTAAAAAATAATTCTCCCATTTCATTAATTATTTTTGTTGTGTTTGTGTCTCGTGCTCTCATCTTTTTCTCTAAAATGGATGCCCAGGTTATTTGCACTAGCCTCTGGTTAAGTACCCTACCCACATTAATACACTACCACATTGAGAAATACACTATCCTCTTCATTCTTAAAATACCCTTTTTAATTCCACATACACTACTCAAATATCTCATATATATCTTTTTTTTGGAAGAATAGTAAAAAAAGTCCTCCACCGTGCGTCTCTCCTCTCGCCGCTTGTGCATAGCCGTTGCTCGCCCTTGAGAGTTTTATTTTAAAAAAATTGCGATGGGCGTGTTCGGACCTGGTTCTCCGAATTTTCGCAAAATTTTCGAATTTTTTTTCCGAAAATTTAGAAATTTCTCAGAAAAAACTTTCGAAATCAATTGTTAAAAAAAAAAAAAAAAATTCCGATAGTTGTCTAATATTTCACAATTTTTTTCGAAAATTGCCCAAAATTTCAGAACTTTTTTTTCGAAAGATTTATTTAAAATCGGAAAATCAGTGTTCAACTCGTACTTCGCAAAATTTTTGAAATTTTAACTCTTAATATGAACAACCAACAACAATACTCTCATACTCATTCAATTTAATACTCTCAAACAACAACAAAATGTATAAAAAATATTCCAAATACAAAGATCGTCATATTCAACATTTAAAAACTTAATTCTTAAAAAAATAAAAAATAGGAACACTTGCAAACATGTGATTAGGATTTGAAACCTTGAAGTATTCACCATTTTGAGTACATAAGAGTTCAAAATTTTCTTCTTTTTCGTCGAACAAATACGGTGATTTCAACGTCCAAGTGTTAGAAACTAGGGAGAGTGTATTTACACAGGGGGCGCTTGGTTAGCAACTCCTCAATGGTAATGAGCATGAGATTGAAAATTAGTGTAATTATGATGGTTAATGAGAACAAAAACACCACCTCCTCTTCTAAATAAGAAAATCACTACTCTATTTTGATTACCCTATTCTCTTCCTACAATCTTCCTCCTCCTCAATCACTCCCCCGTTCCTCTACCAACAACCATTTGATGTCCACTTCTATTCCAAAATTGGGACATGACACTAGCAATTGAGTCATAATTGTAACAAGTCTTCCCCCAACATATCATTTTTATTATGGGGAATAGATGAAAAATAATTTTCATTCTCATTCCCAGTGAGAAATTGCTAACCAAGCCCCTCCTCAGATTGTTTTGGAGAGAATTCAAAAGAGGACATTTTTGACATTTCATATGCATGAATTCAGAATTAAAATCATTGGTAGTATCTCTAACCCAAAGGCTAGTGCAAATAACTGTGGCAAAAATGGATCCTTCATTTTCCTGAGCCCAAAAAGTTGGGTCAAGCCATGGGGCTTTAGATCTAATTAAAAATGAAGGCTGCCAATGATTTGAGAGAACCTGACATACAGAGGCGAAAGAATTTGAAACTAAATTCGAGCTTTCTCAATTTTAGGGGTAATAACACTCCACTACATTGTACATTTCAATGATTGTATCACTACAAAAAAAATACTGTTTTGCGACGGAATTAGCGACGGAAAATCCGTCGCAAACAGTGTTTTGCGACGGTATCTGCGACGGACACGTATCCGTCCCTAAAACAGTCGTAGCTAATTTTTGCGACGGATTTCGCCTTCCGTCGCAAATTAACGACGGACAAATCCGTCGCAAATTCGGCGGGTCAGACCCGGCTGGGTCACACAGAATTTGCGACGGACAGTATTCCGTCGCAAATATTTCGGGTCAGACCCGGCCGGGTCACACAGAATTTGCGACGGACAGTATTCCGTCGCAAATGTTTATATATATTTTTTTTATTTTTTTCTGTTATAATTTGCGACGGGTTGTTTTCCGTCGCAAAATTCAATATTTGCGACGGAATTTGGCCGTCGCAAATTACCGAGCCTATACAAAAAAAAAAAAGTGGCTCGCGTGGTTCGAGCCCGGGCACCCGAGGCGGCCGGGGCGGGCGCGGACCACTGGGCCAACCGGCCCATCTCTTTTTATATGCGGCCCACCTTCTATATTAGTCTTATTAGGCCTTGAACAATTAATCCATTTTTTGCGTCCAAGGGGAATCGAACACGGGACCTCTTGTGCAAGAGGAGGGGGCGCGCGCCACTAGGGCACAAGCTACTTTCGTTTATTTTTATGCAATTAATTGTATATGTATTCAAATTAAGTCATTTTTTTTATAATTCACCAAATTAATTTCTTTTCGTATCTAAGTTGTTTATTAAAATATTTTGCCCAACTATTTTTTTTATTTTGTAAAATTATTTATTTCGACTCCCGCTTAAATTTATAATTCGTTCATTTGTACGCAATTAATTGTATATGTATCAAAATTGACTCATTTTTTTCTACAATTCACCAAATTAATTCATTTTCGTTTCTAACTTGTTTTTATAAATATTGGGGCCATTTAATTTTTATTATTTCTGTAAAATTATTTATTTCGACTCCCGCTTAAATTTATAATTCGTTCATTTGTACGCAATTAATTGTATATGTATCCAAATTGACTCATTTTTTTTTCTACAATTCACCAAATTAATTCATTTTCGTTTCTAACCTATTTTTATAAATATTGGGGCCATTTAATTTTTATTATTTCTGTAAAATTATTTATTTCGACTCCCGCTTAAATTTATAATTCGTTCATTTGTACGCAATTAATTGTATATATATCCAAATTGACTCGTTTTTTTTCTACAATTCACCAAATTAATTCATTTTCGTTTCTAACTTATTTTTATAAATATTGGGGCCATTTAATTTTTATTATTTCTATAAAATTATTTATTTCGACTCCCGCTTAAATTTATAATTCGTTCATTTGTACGCAATTAATTGTATATGTATCCAAATTGACTCATTTTTTTTTCAAAATTCACCAAATTAATTCATCTAAGATCATGTATATGTTTGCTACAAGTAATTATGCTAATTAACACTGAATTAGTAATATCTTTGTTGAAATACTATTTGTAGCATCATTCCCGGTCACAAGGTTTCCGCCATTATTACAGAGATATTGAGGGATAATCTAGAGGAGAACGCAATGAAGTTCAAACTCGTCTCGTCGCAGCGGAAGCAGTACTACTTGGATGAGTTTCGGGTATATATATGCAAATATTTTTAACCAACTAATTGTTTATAAATATTTGCATATATATACCCAAAACCCATCCAAGTAGTACTGCTTCCGCTGCGACGAGACGAGTTTGAACTTCATTGCGTTCTCCTCTAGATTATCCCTCAATATCTCTGTAATAATGGCGGAAACCTTGTGACCGGGAATGTCTTTACCAAAAATTGTTCAAAAAACATAAATAAATTGTTCAAAAAACATAAATAAATAGTTCAAAAAACATAAATAAATTGTTCTTCATCAGAATGATGGTTCACTGTTCCAGTGATCCACCAAACCATCCCATATCGATCGTCCGTCTGGTGCTCGACCCAACTCCACCCGATCCCCACGCTCCCACCGCTTCTTCAGGTCGTAGATAATATCTTTGTACCGTTCTTGCGCTTTCGCACAGAACAATTGGTACATAATACTATCGTTGGCAGGGTCCCAAACGCACCGCCTCTGCAAATAAATTAAAAATAGAATATTAACGAATAAATTAAAAAATTAAAAGTTAAATTAAAATCATAATAAATAAATTTTTTATACCTTGAAGTCATCAAAGTACTCCATCCTCTTTTGCTCGGACACTTGACTCCACGAGTGGGCACCATACTCAAATTGTCCCATCCTAATGATTTGTGAGACGATTAAGCTAGTCTCATGGGCTGGAAGCAGTCTGTGACAACAAAATTAAAAAATCAAGTTAATTATATTAATATATATATAATTAAAAGTATACATAATTCATTAAAAAATACTTACTTGTCGACTATGATGACAGTGAGAAAATTATCTTGACCTGAGTTCATCTGTAATGATAAATTCAACTAATTCAATTATAAACTTAACAAAAATTAAACATGCTTTAAAATTAAATTAAAATTCGATCTACTAATTAAATTCGATCAACTAATTCAACTAAAATCAATTCATTTCTAATATAATTCAAACAATTCAACTAATTCAATTATAAACTTAACAAAAATTAATTATGCTTTAAAATTAAATTAAAATTCAATCAACTAATTAAATTCGATCAACTAATTCAACTAAAATCAATTCGTTTCTAATATAATTCAAACAATTCAACTAATTCAATTCTAAACTTAACAAAAAATAATTATGCTTTAAAATTAAATTAAAATTCAATCAACTAATTAAATTCGATCAACTAATTCAAATAAAATCAATTCATTTCTAATATAATTCAAACAATTCAACTAATTCAATTCTAAACTTAACAAAAATTAATTATGCTTTAAAATTAAATTAAAATTCAATCAACTAATTAAATTCGATCAACTAATTCAACTAAAATCAATTCATTTCTAATATAATTCAAACAATTCAACTAATTCAATTATAAACTTAACAAAAATTAATTATGCTTTAAAATTAAATTAAAATTCAATCAACTAATTAAATTCGATCAACTAATTCAACTAAAATCAATTTATTTCTAATATAATTCAAACAATTCAACTAATTCAATTCTAAACTTAATTAACAAAAATTTAAAAATGATTTAAATTAAAATTCGATAAACTAATTCAACTAAAATCAATTCATTACTAATATAATTCAAACAATTCAACTAAAATCAATTCTCTAAACATGCTTTAAAATTAAATTTTAAACGGTAAAAATGAAGAAAACTTACGGTTTATTTGTAGAAAATGTCGAAACGAGAACTCGGTGGGGACGGACGCCTTCCTTTTCCCGACTTCTCCTTCATTTTCCTTTCGTTTTCCTCCTCTTCTTCTTTTTTCTCGCAGGATCCGTCTGCTTCGCGAGGAGAGTATTTATAATTGTAAAAAAATTTGCGACGGACGCCTATCCGTCGCAAATTTCGCCTGTCAAAGATAAAATGACATCGTTTTTACTGATTTGCGACGGCTTTTCCGTCGCAAATCAGTCAACGCACCGTTACCCGAGAAAACGCGTAAAAACGGTTCGTATTTGCGACAGAAATTCCGTCGCAAATCAGTCAAAGGATCGTTTCCCGAAAGGTCGCAGATATAAATGTAAGATTTGCGACGGCTTTGGTCCGTCGCAAATACAAATTTAAAAATTGCGACGGCAAATTCCGTCGCAAATCAGTCAAACGGGTCGCTTCATGAACGGTCACCTTTAAACGGGTATATTTTGCGACGGAATGGACCGTCGCAAATTCAAAGTTGAAATTTGCGACGACCTTTCCGTCGCAAATGTAGCCGGTTCAAGACGAAGTCGGTGGGCCCTAGTGTTTGCGACGACGTATCCGTCGCAAATTACTATCATTTGCGACGGGCTTCCTTAGTCGTCGCAAATTGACATTTTTTGCGACGACTTACATAAATCCGTCGCAAATTCACTGTTTTTGCGACGGATATTCTGGCCGTCGCAAAATTGCCGTCGCTAATCTCCGTCTTTTTTGTAGTGTATGTATAATTATTATATATAAGTTTTAAATGTATGTACAATATTTTCATATAGTGGAGAGTAATACTTTGTTGTTTCATGTACCACACACTAATTAAACCTCAATTTTATAATGGCAATTGATTTTTTTTTTTTATTCGATAAAGAATTCAACTTTTAAGGTTTTTTAAGAAAAAAAAGATGATGAGGGAGAGGTGAGGAAGGATATATGATTTAATAATGTACTAATATATATGTGTGTAAAAAATCGGGGGTGCACTTAGCCGCGCTCTATTTTCTTTTATACTATATTCCTTAACTAGATGAGTTTATTTACAATATATAATATAGTGAACACATGATCAATAATATTAGAATCCATATTTTAGTATGATTTTTTTGGTAATATGAGATGAGTAATAGAGAGAAAATATTGAGGGAGAAGAATTAAGAGAGAGACTTAGGGGACGCTTGGTTAACAACTCTTCAATGGTATTAGGAATGCGATTGAAAATTAGTGTAATTGGCATGGTTCATGAGAACAAAATCACTACATCTTCTCCTAAATAAGGTAATCACTACTCCATTTTGATTACTCTATTCTCTTCCTACAATCCTCCTCCTCAATCACTCCCCCATTCCTCCACCAACAACCATTTGTTGTCAACTTCTATTCCAAAATTGGGGCATGACACTAGCAATGGTGTCACCATTGGAACACTTCTTCCCCTAACATATCATTTTTCTTGTGAGGGCAAAGATGGAAATAAATTTGCATTCCCATTGTCATTGAAGAATTGCTAACCAAGCGCCCCCTTAGTATTTTCTGCTTACTCATTCCTCTTCCAAATTCCCTATTTAAAACCTAAACAATACAAGTAAAAATATAAATGGAATTAAGCATAACATATTAAAGCCCAACACAGTTCTTAAAATGGGCCCGATGAACATGACTCAAACCAAATATTTTGAGATCCTTATGATCATGACATATAACTTCAGAAGATTTACTGTAAATAAAAGAATTCTTGTTTAAATAATTTAAAATTTTAATTATGTAATTGTGCAGGTTCCAATACAACCTATAAGGAACGCAGATTTTATGAGCGTATTGTGTTGTCAAATTATAAGTGGATCCTTCCCTCGCCTTGAGGAGTTAGAAATACATGGTTGGGGCGTCATTAAGAGCCTATTTCCAGTTTCAATAGCTCAAAATCTAAAGAGCCTAAAACACTTGACAATTGACAGCTGCAACGAGATGATCAAAGTGATTGAGGAGGAAGGAGAGGGATGTTCACACGATACAAGTCTTCTTTTCCCGCATCTGGAAAAGTTAACTCTCAATGCACTACCAAAGTTGAAGACTTTTTGCAAATATGCTCTTGGGTTGCCGGAACTGGTAAAAGTGAGCATCCATAGTTGTCCTGAAATGTTAAGGTTTAACTCGGGATCTCTATCTACATCATATCTGAAAAGTTTAGAAAGTCTTGAGATTGCGAGTTGTTCGATGATGAAACAAGTATTCTTGTGGAGCGAAGAAGAAACTATTGGACAAATCATCACTCTCCCAAAATTGACAACCGTGGTCCTATTTGATCTTCCCCAGCTCAGAAATATGTGTAAAGGTGTTGAAAGCATTGAATTCCCTCTCCTGACTCAAATGAAAATAGAGATTTGCCCAAACCTGGAAAGTGTTGTTTGTGCAAGCACTGGTTCGAGTTTAGGAGACATCAACAACAAGGTATGTGTATATGCTTCTCTATCATTTAATTTACCTTCCCGCAAGAATATTGGTGTTGAGATTATCTTATAAATGTACTCATAATTTTATTACTTCTCAACATTCTGGGAAATAAAGGGAGGATTCTTTAATTATTTATGTTGTGTAAGTGTGTCATGCTCTCATCAACTCTATTTTTTAACAAGATCAATTAATTCAAAATATAAACTTAAGAATTTATGTCGAATTAATGTAATAATTTAAAATTGAACTATGTAACTAATTAGAGTAACGAAACAGATGAATTTGGTCATTTGCAGGTGGTGGTTGAACCAATGGAACAAACAGTAGTATGTTATTCCAGCAGCTTCACTACACTTGAGAGTTTGAATGTATATGGTTGTCACGAGATTAGCATCTTATTTTCATCTTCAGTAGCTGCTGCCCTCTTCAATCTCAAATGCCTGTACATTGGAGATTGCATGAATATGACAAAAGTGATTGAAGGAGAGAATTCAAATGATCAAACAACTCCTCTTTTTCCTCATCTGGAAAAGCTAAGCCTCTCTGACCTACCCGAGTTGAAGGTTTTTTGTGAATGGAGATGTGCTCTTGAGTTGCCCTCATTGAAAGACATAAGAATTAGACGTGGTTGTCGAAAATTGGAAAGATTTAGCTTGGGATCTCTTACCACACCCAATCTCAAAGCCATCACTGTAGACTACACTACCATTGCAGGAGCAGACTTGAATGATATATTGCAGCAACACTTCAATAGAGTAAGGGTAACAACAACAAACTATTTATACAAATTCCTAATTCTTCCTTCACACTTGTTTTCTATTTATTTATCACACTTTGGCTGCAAAATGAATATTAGCTCCTCTTCCTATATATGAACAAAAGGATTAATTATTTTTTTCTTTTTCATTTCTTCCTCATCCTGTTTGTTGTTATTAGGAAAAATCAACTCTAAGTGGGGGACAAGAGGGGTCCGAATTAGAGGTGCGTACATAATTGATTTTCTTTGATCAGTAAAGTTTATGAACCATGAGTGTCTGAATGAATTTACTTGCATTAATTGGATTCAGTTGTTGGATTTGGAGTTCATTGCCAAATAATCTACTTGTTTGACTAAAAACTCAAATGATTGATTTTTAATTAAATCCCTACTTGAGTTTAGTTTGTTTTAAAATCTATTTTCTTTTAAAAACATTTTCTCTTCCTAAGCTTTTACTTTTGATATAGAACTAATTAGTTTTAGTACTACTTGGTGGATCAGGAGGAATCCACTTTAGGTCAAGAGGAATTGACTTTTGATATATAATTGATCAATTATACTTGGTTAAATTTTGTCTTTGTTTTAATATCTTTGTATTGATCACTTATCATACTAATACATTGTTATTCAACGGCTAATTTTCTAATTATTTTTACATAGGAAGAACAAACTTTAAGTGACGGTCAGGAGGATCAAGAGGAGAAAGATGAAATAGAGGAGGTATATATATTTCTTATGATTGATAACTGAATTTACTTGTGACAGTATTTGGATCGAGAAAGTCTTAGTTGTAGATTTGGTCAATGAATTTGAAATTCATGGCCAAGTCTATTTGTCTTAAGACTCAAATAAATGAACCCAAACCTGAAAAGTCATGTTTCTTTAACTACTTGTTTGCGTTCGAGAGATAACAACATGCATATTTTTCTATCTTTTTACCATCTTATAAGCTCATTGATCTTATTTCTATTCTTTTTATTATTTCTCCATATGTAATGAACATAATAGAATTCTTGGTTTTATTTTCTCATCAACTCTGTTTTTTTAACTAGATCAATTTATTCAATATATACTTGAATAAATTATATTCAAAAGGGACCAAAAGAGGTGCATATATAATCGATTTTCTTTGATCGATTAAGTTTATGAACCTTGGGCCAGAATGAATTTAGTTGCATTAATTGTGTTAATTGGATTGAGGAAAATTTGGTTCCTAATTCGGTTATCGATTTGCAGTTTACTGCCAAATCTTCCATTTATTTGGCATAAACTCAAAGTGATTGAAATATTAATTAAATCCCTACTTGATTTTAGTTTGCTTTTTTAAGGACCATCTTTAAATAACATCAAATGTTGTTCTCATCCTATGCTTTTATTTTTTTATATACAACTAAATATTTTTAGTATTATGCAATGAATCAGGAGGAATTGACTTCAGGCGAAGAAAATATGTGTTAAAGAGAATAACGAGAAAGAGAAAGGCAAAATAGTGGAAGAGGTGCCATGTTACGTTTTGTCTTCCTTTTATTATTTTTGTATTGACCCTTTATCAGATTAATATACTGCTATCCAACAATGCTAATTTTCTAATATTTTTTACACAGGAAGAACCAACTTTAAATGATAGTCAAGAGGATCAAGAGGAGAATGATAAAACAGAGGAGGTATATATATAATTGATTTTCTTTGACCGATTAAAGTTTATGAACCTTGGTTCCGAATTGAATTTACTAGCATTAATTGTGTTATTTGGATTAAGGAAAATTTGGTTCCAGATTCGATTGTTGGATTTGCAGTTCAGTGCCAAATCATCAAATTGATTGTTGGATATTTTTAAGGACTATTTTTAGAATCTCTTTCTTTTTTTTCTTTTTTTAAATGGTGTTCTCTTCCTATGCGTTTACTTTTCATATACAACTAAATATTTTTAGTATTATATGGTGGATTAGGAGGAATCTACTTCAGGTGAAGAGAATGTGCGTAAAGAGAATAACGAGAATGAGAAAGGCAAAACAGCGGAAGAGGTGCACATATAGTTACTTTTATTAATTCTAATTGTGGTTTGAATGATGCTTAATTTAATTGATTCTTCCTTGATTGTGTTTTGATTGATGAATTTGGAGGTGAATTCGTACAAAAAGATTTATTAACTTTTTCCTGCCGTGTTACATTTTGTCTTCTTTTTAATATTTTTGTATCGATCATTTATCAGATTAATATACTGTCATTCAACGATGCTAATTTTCTAAACATTTTTTACATAGGACGAACCAAGTTTAAATGACAGTCAAGAGGATCAAGAGGGGAAAGATAAAACAGAGGAGGTATATATATATATATAATTGATTTTCTTCAATCGTAAGCTGAATTTACTTGTGACAGTGTTTGGATTGAGAAAATCTTGATTGTGGATTTGGTCGATTAATTTTAAATTCATGGACAAGTCTATTTTTTAAAACTCAAATAATTGAATTTTAGCTAACCCTTTTTTTTTAATTGGATTTGTAACTTCATTTGCTAAATCTGGGTATTTAAAACATTATTCTCTTCCTATGCTTTTCTTTTGTGATATACAATTAATTAATTTTAGTACTGATGTGATTGATCAGGAATTCATGTGAAATAAAAATGGATTGTAAAGAGAAAAACGAAGCCAAAATAGTTGAGGAGGGGGATGTATAATAAATTTTATTTAATTTGATCGAGTAACTTAGAATGTGCTTTTATGGAGATAGGATTTTGGATCGAAATTTGGGTCATGGATTTCTCCTTGTATATGTGAACAAAAAGATTAATTAATTTCTTCTTTTTGTTGGGTTTTTTCTTTTTCTTTTTTTAATTTCTTCTCATCTTATTTAATTTGCTGACATTCTTTAATTTTATTTCTAATTATTGGATTAGGAAAAACCAACTTTAAGCGAGGGAAAAGAGGGTCAGAGGGACAAGAGGGTCGGAAGAAGAAACACGAAATAGAAGAGGTACATTCATATATAAAGAACTTTTTGTTTGACTGAATTTACGTGCATTAATTGTGTTTGAATTCAGGGAAATTTGGTTCCAGATTGAGTTGCTACATTTGGAGTTCACTGTCAAATCGCCAACTTATTTAATTTTGCTTAAACCTCAAATTAAATCCCCTGCAGCTTCATTTTTTTTTCCCAATAAAATAAATTATTATTCTCATGAAGGCTCAAGCCATACAAACCATACAATCTAATGAATAGGATTTGCTAGCCATTCTCCAAATGATTATTTACACATTAACCCGTCTTTTGAAGAAACCCTGTTTGACCAGAGGGAGAAAGACAAAATAGAATAGAATGTTTCTATATAACGGATTTTATTCAATCGAACGTTGAAGTTTATGAACATTGAGTATGGCTGGATTTACTTGTGTTGGGCATGGATTGAGGAAAATTTTGTTGGGGATTTTGGTCGATGGATTTACACTTCAAGGCCAAGTCATCAACCTTTTTGTCTTAGAACTAAAATAATTGAATTTTAATTTTGTTTTTTAATTTTTTTTTCTGGATTTGTAATGCATTTTAAAAATCTAACTATTTAAAACGTTGTTTTCTTCTTATGCTTTTTTTTTTATATACAATGAATTAATTTGAGTACTAATGTGACCAATCAGGAGGAATCAACTTCAAATGGAAAGTGGATCACGTCGAGAAAGCGAAAGGCAAATAGTGGAGGAGGTGCATGAATAATTGATTTCATTTGTTCTATCGTGGTTTGTGGAGCTTAATTCTATCGGGTCAACTTAGATTGTGTTTTGTTCTAGGAATTTTAAACGAGAATTTGGGTTGTGTTTATGTTTATTTTCTTGTTCTCGACTAGACTTATATTTGATAATCTTGTTCAACTTGTATGACATTTCCTATCTGTTGTGGCCATTTTGTGCCACGGGTCGGCTCCGGCCTGAGACGAGCCGTGGGTGACAAGACAACGCGCCGTCGGCGGCGCCGATCTGGCCGGGCGGTCTCCGACCTCCGCGGTCCCCGGCCTTCACGGCCTCCGACCTTCACAATCTCCGACCGTCGCGGTCTCCGACCGTTGCGGTCTTCGACCTCCGCGGTCCCCTGCCTTCACGGCCTCCGACCTTCACAATCTCCGACCGTCGCGGTCCCCGGCCTTCACGGCCTCCGACCTTCACAATCTCCGACCGTCGCGGTCTCCGATCTTCACGGTCTCCGACCGTCGCGGTCTCCGACCGTCGGGATCAGTTTAAAATACTCGTTCATCTTGGCCAAGATACAAGACAAGGGGGGCCTGGACCGGATCGACCCGGTCCTGACCTAAGAACACCAATAGGAGTCCCCGGGGCACGGCCATCATACTGGAGGAGTTTCCGACCTCATGACCCACTAAGAGGCCGGCCTCCGACCTCTTATAATCTCCAGATTGCAGGAAATTATTGGAGCACGTGATAGGATCAGGCGAGATCTTCCCCCAAGAGGTAAAAGACCGTCTCCATACTCAGTGACAGAGAGAATATTCCATCCAAAAAAGGAAAATAGCCAGAGAATCGTTCTTTTTGAACACGTGTCAACACGCTAGTGGCCGGCCGCCTGCAGGCTCTGGCATAACAGTGCCCGCGCGTCCTCAGAGGCTGGAGGAATTTAATGCTCCTGTCCCCTGAGAGGTCAAAAAAGACCAAAATACCCTTGTAGTAAGAAAACTATAAATAGTCCCACACTTGTAACGAAAAGAGAGAGTTCAATCCCATCAATCAAATCAATACAATTCTCATTTAAGTCCAGGGACCAACAATCTCTGGCAATTCTTGGTGTTCTTAGTGTTCTTATGCATTTATTGCCATTCTTCATTCAAGCATTCATTAAAGAGCCCAATCATTTGATGTTTTTACCAGAAACCACTTAAATAATCATTTAATCCCAGCATCATATATTTGGTAAACAACATTTGGCGCTAGAAGAAGGGTCATAACCCTTTAAGTTCATCTTTTCTTTACCTCTTCGAAGAACGCTCACTGTTCTTCAGAGCTTCATATCTTCAAACCTTCAAATCTTCAAGCCACAGATTTTCTCCTCTCCAAAGACGATGACTCACCAGAGGTCATCCCAGGCCCACCGAACCACCGGAGCTCCGGCCAAACCGCGAGACCCTACGGCTCGTGCCTCGGGGGAACCGACCCCCGTTCGCCATGGAAAGGCCGCACGAGCGGCCTCTCCCATCCGTTACCCGGAAGAGTCCCACCCCTCTCAGGGACGAAACTTCATTACCCCTGACCAAGCCGGGTCAGGACGACGCCGCTAGGCGGAAGAGGCAAGGGGGTGCCGAAGCACCACCTCCGCCTCAAAAAAGAGAGCTCACGCCCACGCTCTCAAAGGAAAGGCGAAAGCCTTGGAGCTTCAAGGCGAAAGCCAAGGCCGAGCAAACCCCATCTCCGCTCGGTCACGTGGATCCGTCCACCCAGTCTTCGACCGGTTGGGCACGACGGATCCATCCTGGTATCCGAGTCACCTTCCCAGTTACGACACTGGGTATGGGGACACGGAGTCCATCGCAAACTCCTGGAGTACGGCCCAGATGCCCCACAAATGGGCGGCCGAGGTTAGCTTGGCCCCAGCCAACTCTGCCAGGCGCAAACTGAGCTTCGCCCAAAGTGGCCTGCTGGGGCGCGGAGTCCCTCGAGCGGACATTTTTGACCAAATCGGCCCCCTGGCCGATGCCAACGACCAACCGGTCGAAACCCCGAGTCTAGAGCTCGTCAGGATGCAAAAGAAGCTTGATGAGATGAAGGCGCTCCTAGAGGCGCAAGGCCAACCCAAGGCCCGGTCAGTCGCCAACGAGCCTCTGGCTGCTGATATTGAGCTCGCTTCGGCTCAGCTCAAAATCGCCCCTCCGCCGACCCCTCTCTACGAGGAAAGGACCGATCCAGAGACTCATCTGAACAAGTTTCGGATCTACATGACTGGGCGAGGCGCAACCGACGCCACAAAGTGCAGGCTCTTCCCCCTCACCCTGGGCGATCTCGCCCACAAATGGTACGTGTCTCTTCCGGCCCGATCTATTGACTCTTTCGCCACTCTAAGCGCACAATTCACATCCTACTTTGTGGCCAAGATTGCCCGACCGGAGAACTGGCACCGTTTGATGCGGATCTGCCAGGAGAAGGAAGAGTCCGATGAGGACTATGTGGCCAGAGTGGACGAGGTCATGCTGACCGGCGAGCCAGTAAGCAACCAGTTGGCGTTGCACGCCACTCTGGGGGGTTTCTGTGGCCGGTCTCCGATGTTCAAACATCTCACTAAAGATTTCCCAAAGACCTACGCCGAGTTCCGCGCCCGAGCCGGCGATTACCTGGCTCGGAGAAAACTACTGGCACTCAGGCTAGGGGAATCTGAACCGACACCGAAGGAGACGGAGGCCGCAGCCCAGGCCTTCCCCAAGAGCGGCCCCAAAGCCAGAAGAGTGGCAAAACCGCCCGGTAACTTCAATTCCTTTGAGGACGTTGAAGTACACCTTACTCAGGCCTTGAGGCAGTCCCCCGCGCATATCTTCAACGCAATCCAACATAGGGATGTGCTTCCCCGGCCAAGGCCCTTTTCTGGAGACCGATCCCGGCTGGACCCCAAAAAGTTATGCGCCTATCACGACTCAATAGGCCATAATACGAGCCAGTGTCGTGATCTCCTCAATCAGCTTTGGAAGCTGTTTGACGAAGGGCGCCTGAACGACCTTCTACAGAGGCCAGCCGGCCGTCAGGAGAACCAGCAGCAGCAGCAGCGTCCCCCTCGGAGAAACGAGGAAGGAGGCCGGCCTCTTAGACCGGTCACAGCCTTAGAGGAAGACGACGATGAAGACGACCTTCCGCCAATGATCCCCGACGGTCGGATCAACATGATCCAGGCCGGTGGGGGGAATTTGGGCGGTCTCACTCCTGTCCCAACGCAGTCCAACCGGAAACGCAAAGCCGAGGTCCGGGTGGTCACCAATGTCAACCTGGTCACGCCCCCAGAGCCAAAAATTCACAAAGACTTGGAGATAACTTTCACCAATCAGGACCGGACCGGGGTTTTATATCCCAAGGGCGACGCTTTGGTAATCGCCGCCCACATCTTGGGCAAGGAGGTTCAACTGGTCTTGATCGACAATGGGTGTTTCTGTAACATCATTTTCAAAAGATCAGCTCGGAGACCTCGTCAACTTCATCAAACCGATCGACCTTCAGCTGAAAGGCTTCGGGGACGCGACGGTCGCTGCCTACGGGAGGATCAAGCTCTCGGTGGAACTCGTGTGCTGTTATGATAACAACGTCAAGATCACTAGGCCCCTAGACTTTATCATAGTAGATCAGCCGAGTTTTTATAACGGCTTTCTAGGTAGGCCTTTTCTAGAAGTTTTTTAGGCAATCGCCTCCTCTTACTATTGCTGTATTAAGTTTCCCACCCCCGAGGGGGTGGTCGGCACCATTAAGGGTGACCAATCAATGGCCAGAAAATGTTTGAACTATTTCGACTCTTGATTAGTTCCAATTTATAACAATTAAACATCGCAAACCGGCCTCGAGGCAGCCCTTCCAACCACCGAAGTCGTAATGGAGGTCGGATCCACCTCGGCCGGTCCCGATAATGGTCCCGACCCGCAACCCGTGCAAATTAACGATCCTGAGCCAAGGATCGGTTTTGAGCCTTCCGAGCTCGACCTCGACCCAAGGTTCGACACAAGCGACCGGTGAAGCTACCAACAAGCCACGGCCCTGGAAGATCTAGAACACATTCCAGTCGATCCGTCGAGGCTAGAATTGGAAGTTCTGATCGGCTCTCGCATACCGACCGAAATGCGGGGGGAAGTGATCGAATTCCTCAAGGCCAACATCGGAGTCTTCGCTTGGTCTCACCATGACATGGTCAGAATAGACCCAAAACACGCCTGCCATCGACTGAAGATCGACCCCAACAAGAGGCCGGTCCACCAGAAAAGAAGAAAGTTCGGCCCGAAAAAATACAAAGCCCTGGCCGAAGAGGTCAAGAAGTTGCTGGACAACAAACTGATTGAGCAAGCCAAGGACGAGCCCCAATGGGTCGCCAATGCCGTTCTAGTCAAGAAAATAAACAACACTTGGAGGTTGTGCATCGATTTCACCGACCTCAACGCAGCATGCCCAAAAGACCATTTCCCGATGCCGCACATCGATCACCTGGTGGATAGCACGGTCGGTCATGAGATGATGTCCTTCATGGACGCCTTCGCCGGCTACCACCAAATTCCCATGGCCATCGAAGACATTAAGCATACCTCTTTCCATACGGAAAAGGACATACTTTCTTGGCTCTGAATGCCTTTCAGACTGATCAACGCCGGTGTGACCTATCAATGATTGGTCAACAAAATGTTCGCAGATCAGATCGGAAAGACCATGGAGGTCTACATCGACGATATCGTGGTGAAAAGCCTCAAGAAGGAAGACCACCTCAAAGACCTCGAGGAGACCTTCAAAATCCTCAAGGCATACAATATGAAACTGAACCCGAAGAAGTGCAACTTCGGGGTGGAGGCCGGTAAATTCTTGGGGCACATCGTCAGTCAGCGGGGCATCGAGGCCAATCCGGCCAAGACCAAGGCCGTCCTTGACATGCAAGAGCCCAGGACGATCAAGCAAGTGCAACGCCTGACCGGGAGCCTCGCTTCTCTTAACAGATTCATAGCCCGGCTCGGAGATAAAAGTAAGCCTTTTTTCTCTACTATTAAAAATGGCAAATTCTTTTGGAATAGGGAAAGTCAAGTAGCCTTTTCAAAACTAAAAGAGTACTTGGCGAACCCATAAATTTTGGTTAAGCCGGTCCCAGGGGAAAAACTTTACTTGTATCTCGCGGCCTAAGAGGTCACCCTCAGCGCGGTACTCGTTCGGGCGGACGGTCAGAACCACCTTCTGATCTACTTTGTGAGCCAAGCCTTGCATGACGCCGAGCTCAGATACACCCCCCTCGAAAAATTGGCCTACGCTCTGGTCATGAGTGTAAGAAAGCTAAGGCCCTACTTTTTCGACCACCAAGTGGAGGTCCTCACCACTCTTCCCTTGAGGCAAGTCTTACACCGACCGGACACCAGCGGCAGGTTATTTAAGTGGTCGTTAGAGATAGCCCAATACGGAGTCACATACGCCCCAAGAACGGCCATCAAAAGCCAGACTCGGGACGACTTCGTGGTGGAGCTCACCATCCCTCCAAAGTTCACAAGAATCGACCATCCCCCATGGAAGCTCTACATGGACGGTTTGTCAACCAGCACTTGCGCCGGGACCAGCATCGTCCTGGTCGGACCGGAGGGCCAGAGTTTCACTCAGGCGATCCGATTCAGTTTCTCGGCCACTAACAACGAGGCCGAATACGAGGCTCTGGTCGGGGGTCTTGAGCTTGCAATTGCCATCGGGGTATGCCGAATGCACATTTTCATGGACTCCCTCCTCGTAGTAAACCAAATAAAGGGAGAATACGAGGCCCGGGGAGAGCAAATGGTGAAATATCTCGACCTGGTCACGACCTTGTGCGAGGAATTTCACCAAGTCTTCATAGAACAGATCCCAAGGGAGCACAACACCCAGGCCGACGCCCTGTCCAAACTTGCGACCGCTGAGGGCACCGCCGATCTCACCAACATCCAACTCTCCACACTCGGAACCCCCACGGTCATCCGGGCACAAGTGTCAACCGTTCTAAACACAAATGATAACTGGATGACGCCGATCGTGAAATACTTAAATATCGGCACGCTCCCGGAGGATAGAGTACGGGCCCGGCAACTACAACTCCGATCGTCAAGGTACACCCTCATTGACGATCTCTTGTACAAAAGAAGTTTCACCCTCCCACTCCTAAGATGTATAACCCCGGAACAAGGCCAGAGCATTCTGGCCGAGATCCATGAGGGGGTGTGTGGGAATCACGCCGGAGGCCGGGCTCTAGCCCATAAAGTAATCAGACAAGGATATTTCTGGCCGACTCTGAACAAAGACGCTGCCAATTTTGCAAGGTCGTGCCACAAGTGTCAAATCTTGGGACCTAACATCAAGTTATCCCCCGAGCAGATCTCCTCCATGTACAACCCATGGCCTTTTGCTCAGTGGGGCATCGACCTGATCGGCCCGATGCCCACTGCGTCCGGGGGCCACTAATTTGCCGTCGTAGCCGTCGACTATTTCACAAAGTGGGCGGAGGCCGAGCCGCTCAACAAGATCAACCAGACTCAAATCATAAAATTCATTTGGAAGAAAATCATCTGCCGCTTCGGCCTACCTCAAGTGATCATCTCCGACAACGGAAAGCAGTTTGACGACCTCCAAATGATCCAATTTTGTGAAAAATGGAAGATCAAGAAAGTGTTCTCCACCCCCTACCACCCGCAGACGAACGGCCAAGTAGAGGCCGTAAATAAAATCCTCAAGCACACTATCAAAGCTAAGCCCGAGGACAAAAAGGGGAAGTGGGCGGCCGAGCTACCCGACGTGCTTTGGTCGTACCGAACAACTACTAGAAACTCAACGGGCGAAACACCTTTCGCTTTAGCCTTTGGGACCGAGGCCGTCATCCCATCAGAGGTCTCTCTCCCAAGCCACCAGACGGCCCATACCATCACGGAGGACAACGACACTGCCCGGATGATCGATTTGGACATGCTAGAAGAACGGAGACTCAATTCCGACCTCCGAAATGCGGCCTACAAGAAGAAATCCGAAAAAAATTTCAACTCCAAGGTAAAGGCCAGACAATTGCAGATCGGTGACCTCGTCCTCAAGAAAGTTCAAACTCCTAAAGGGGTATTCGGCCCGAACTGGGAGGGCCCGTTTAGGATATCCAAGTGGCTCTCCAAGGGAGCTTACGAGCTATAACTCATGGATGGCACTTCGGACCAATACCCCTGGAATGCAGTCCATTTGAAGGCCATTCAAGGCCATTCAAAAACCGAGCTCAGTTCAAAAGCATATGCCGACCGTATCGAGGTCAGCATATCACACTTGAGCTCGGGAAGGCCATTCTAGGCCATTAAAAAACCGAGCTCAGTTCAAAAGCATATGCCGACCATATTGAGGTCGGCATATCATACTTGATCCCAGAAAAAATCTCATTCATGCTTGTTAAAATTTTAAACATTTTGACAAGTATAAATAAACAAAGGAGCAAAAACGAAGCAATAAAAAGAAAAACGGAATTTCATTTCAAGAAACCGGCTTAAAAGCCAGGTAAGAGTACAACGGTTCAAAATAAGGAAAAACACATTCGGTCGGAGGCCGGTTACATTCTGATGCAATAAAGAAAAATCAAGGGTCGCCTTCCCCGGCCGCCGAGCTCGCCTGTCCTCCAGTTCCGGCCGCAAAGGCAGCCACTTCATCAATGCAGGCCTCCGCGACACTTCCGCCCGCCACCTGGCAACCCTCCAGAGGGGCCTCTTCCTCTTCCGCCTCTTCTTCCTCTTCATCACCGGCCGGTGGATTCTGGCTCGGTTTGATAAGCCTGTGCCGATGGGGGAACCACCACCCCATGGTCGGTCTGAAGGTCGAGGAAAGGTAGCCAAAAGCCTTCACTGATCGGGTTCTTGGCAGCGTAGTCCCGGAAGTAGTCTTCTTATATTTTGGTGTCAAGGCCGGACTGACGCCCGACCCAAATCATACTGGCAGCGGCCATATAAAAGCAGAACTCAGAGAAGAGCGTCGGGTTGGTGGTCGGATCCTCTAGATCATAGGCCGGCCGATTTAGAGCGGCGGCCAGTTCGTCAGTCTTTTTCTGGAGTTCTCTCTCCATCTCGTCCAGTCGGGCTAATGCCTGGTCGGCATCCCCTCGGGCCCGGTGCACCTCCAACTGCAGATCGGCGTTGGCATCCTCCATCTTTGCGACCCGGTCCCGGGCTTCCACCAGGGCCTTATACGCCATCTCCGTTCGGACCAGGGCATCGTCCTTCTCTTTCAAGATGGCCTCCATTTGGCCGACCGCACCGTCCTTTTCCTTTTTAAGTGCAACAACTTCGCTCTCGAGACCGGCCTTCTCCTCCCGAGCCCAGGTCAGGTCAACCTCTGCCCTCCAGAGTGAGCTAAAGGCATTGTTGAGCTCACTCTCAACAAAATTAGCCATGATCGTCGCCTGATTGGCCAGGGCAGCGCAGGCGCGGCCGGCGTGTCGGGGACGGCGCTCGGGGATTTCGGCCAGCTCCCGGGTCCAGGCTTGGGGTAGAGAGTTCACTGCCCGGCTCATGTATTCCGATATTTCGACGATGGAGCCCGGAGCCCGGGAGGACAGAAAGTCCAGCACCAGCGGGGGGAGATCGAAGTCGTTACGCATCAGCCTAAAGGGAGAAATAGGTGACAGTCAGGTACGATTAGAATTTGACTAAGGAATTTCAAAGTTAGAAGACTTTCGCTTGGAAACGGGCGGGATCATGACCAAAATAGGTCCTGTCATCCTCCCGGCCGGGAGCTGGCACTGCACGGACCACAGTCTCCGTCCCGACCGGTCCGGGCGGGGTATCATCAGAAAGGTCGATCGGGGCCGGGCTCGACCCACGCAGGCCGGCCTCCTTGCTCTCAGTTTCCTCCTGACCCCTCTTTCGGCCGGTGAGTTGGGGGGAGGTAGGTGCCTCAGTAGCAGCAGTCCCAACGGCCGGAACCGACTGGAGGGGTAGAGGCTCTTCAATCACGATCCCGGTCTGGGCACCGATTCCCTTCTTCTTCTTCGCCCCTTTGGCCGCCTTCTTCACTGCGCAAGCACCCATTAGGGAAAACATCTCTGGGCAATGGTCGAGAAGCTCGGGAGGGCACTGTCTCACGATCGGGAAGTCTGGCACTGCAATGTAAAAATTCAAGATGTTAAAAAAAATCTACTACAACTTGAAGCCCGCGCTCACCCTAACACTCACCTGTCAACTTTATATGACGTGGAAACTGGAAGAATCGGCCGGAGATTTGGGCTTGTCGAGTCCGAAGGACGGCTTGATTCCTTTTTACGGCCGGCAACGACAGTATCCGCTCTCTGACGACTGCGAAGTCGAAATTCAGCTCTCGATCGGAAGGACAAGGATAACCTGCAAAGAGAAGTAAGAAATTAGATCAGTACTCTTAATCCAAATTTAAACTAAAAATTCCTTACTGGGATTTTTAAGGCGGATGTCGGTCGGAACATCGATCTCCGTTCCATCCGGATACCCGGTCTTCCACGCCCTACCAACAAAAAACCACTTCTTCCGATCATTCCGACCTTTACTCGGCAGGCCGGTCACCAACTTATGCCCTTTCGTTTGAATGAAGACCTCGCCGGTCCTACTCTTTTCACTATGGATTCGGTAGAGATAGGTCATTTCTCCAGGGGTCGGCATCCGGTAGAGCCGGTTTTTTCCAAACAAAGCCACGACTCTCACTATTATAATCCATGTGTTCGGGAGCAGCTGGATGGGCGCCTGGTTCCAGTAGTTCAACAAGTATGAGACGGCCGGATGGAGGGGGAAGCGGAGCCCGACCTCCATCATATCTTGGGTCACGACCACCATCCCGCGGGGAGGCTGGTCCGCCCGTTCGTTCGGTTCAGGAGCGTAGAGTTGAACATCGAAGGGGATTTCTCATTCGGCCCGGACCTCATCAAGATAGCGCTGGGTCATTTTGCTCTGAACTTGACCAATGGTCCACCTACGAGACTCCTCCAAGTTGGCTATCCGGATGGTGGCCCGATCACGAACGGTCGGCCCCCGCAGGAAATGCTCCAGATACTCCTCATAGTCGAAGGAGAGAGACTCGACCTCATCTTTCTTCTCCACGTACTCCAACCACAGACGAAAGGCCTGTCTGACCTGGTCTCGCCGATCCTGGCTGACGCTCAGACCAACTGCGGCCGGTCTCTCAACCTCTTCAGTATCCGATCCCGAGGCCTCACCCGCCATCCCAAGTCTTTCTTTAATTTGCTCGGCCGCGAGATTTTTGAGTAGCAAATTATTGGCCTGATTGTCGCCTTCGCCACGGCCGCCTTCCTCCTCGTCTTCCTCCAGAAGATCGTCCAGTGGATCCCTGTCCTCCACAGATCGAGCCGTCTCCTTGTTTTGGGATCTTTCCTTGCCATAGGAACCCTCTCCCGGGCACCTTCACCCAGCAATGAACGACCTGGGCTTGGGAACAATGCGTCTAAACCGTCATCATCGTGAGCCCAGATTGAGCCCGCTAGACGAGAGAGAGAGGCACAACTCCCCCCACTACGGGAGCTTTCTCCTCCGTCGAATAGGTGCCGATGGGCTCCGCCACCTCCTCCGCCGCTAGAGGAGGCGCCACCTCTCTGACCAGGCGGAGGACCCGTCCACCGTCGTACCATAGTATAAAGCAAAGAAGGTTTCGAGCTACAAAAGTCTGAAAATTACATTTTTTAAAAAAAACCATCAGTCGCCGCCGCGCAAAAACTCTTCGCCGCCGTGAGAAGCTCGCTGGGGAATTCGCCGTGAAATTGCAACGCTTGCTGAAGAAATTCAAAACGCTTGAGAGTGAAAAGCCTGAAATGAAGAATGCCTTCCCTATTTATAAGAAAGGGGCAGGGACCTATTTCGAAATACAAAATTCTAGGCCCAGGGGCCTATGTGCAAGAATTCGAAACGACGGTTCATGCGTCAGGCGGCTACGCACGACTTGCATTAAATGCGCGAGATTCGAGGGATCACATCACATCACATACGTCAGATTTTAAAGTGCGGAATCCAAGGCGTCATCTGACGGTACGCGCACTTTTCTAGGCACACATTACAACGTGTCTTTTCAAACATCAGTCGTTGGCCGAGCTCCGATCACTCTGGGCAGTTTAAGGCCGGAACCAACAACGAACGGCAAACGACCATCTCGCCCCTCATTTAACTCTGAGAGCCGAGCTGGGGGGCAATTGTTGTGGCCATTTTGTACCACGGGTCGGCACCGGCCTGAGACGAGCCGTGGGTGACAAGACAACGCGCCCTCGGCGGCGCCGATCCGACCGGACGGTCTCCGACCTCGACGGTCCCCGGCCTTCACGACCTCCGACCTTCACAATCTCCGACCGTCGTGGTCTCCGACCTTCGCGGTCCCCGGCCTTCACGGCCTCCGACCTTCACAATCTCCGACCGTCGCGGTCTCTGATCTTCACGGTCTCCGACCGTCGCGGTCTCCGACCTCCGCGGTCCCCGGCCTTCACGGCCTCCGACCTTCACAATCTCCGACCGTCGCGGTCTCCGACTTTCCCGATCTCCGACCGTCGTGGTCTCTGACCATCGGGATCAGTTTAAAATACTCGTTCATCTTGACCAATATACAAGACAAGGGGGGCCTGGACCGGATCGACCCGGTCCCGACCTAAGAACACCAATAGGAGTCCCCGGGGCACGGCCATCATACTGGAGGAGTTTCCGACCTCGTGACCCACCAAGAGGCCGGCCTCCGGCCTCTTATAATCTCCAGATTGCAGGAAATTATTAGAGCACGTGATAGGATCAGGCGAGATCTTCCCCCAAGAGGTAAAATACCGCATCCATACTCAGTGACAGAGAGAATATTCCATCCAAATAAGGAAAATAGCCAGAGAATCGTCCTTTTTGGACACGTGTCAACACGCCAGTGGCCGGCCGCCTGCAGGCTCTGGCATAACAGTGCCCGCGCGTCCTCAGAGGCTGGAGGAATTTAATGCTCCTGTCCCCTGAGAGGTCAAAAAAGACCAAAATACCCTTGTAGTAAGAAAATTATAAATAGTCCCACACTTGTAACGAAAAGAGAGAGTTCAATCCCATCAATCAAATCAATACAATTCTCATTTAAGTCCAGGGATCAACAATCCCTGGCAATTCTTGGTGTTCTTATGCATTTATTGTCATTCTTCATTCAAACATTCATTAAAGAGCCAAATCATTTGATGTTTTTACCAGAAACCACTTAAATAGCCATTTAATCCCAGCATCATATATTTGGTAAACAACACTATCTTTTCAATACATGTTTGTTGTTATGATAATTCTTGTTGTTGAAGATTGTCTATTAATTCTATTTTCAAGATAGTGTCTGTTGTGCTTTTATATATTATACCGTATAACACATTAAAAGCATAACAAAGACAATATGTTGTATAATCAATTTAACATATATTGTGGGTATCGGTATAAACTAGTATAAATGAATCAGTTGAGTTGAATGCGCTGTCATATTAAATTAGACAATGAGTGTTGTCTTAATATAAGTTGAAGGTAAATACAACATTATGTGTACTATGTTTGTTAGTCATCTCATTATACTGAGATAAAATATATATAACCAGCCATCTCAAACGTTGCAAATTACAACGGGAAAATAACCAAAGTAATATATGTCATAATAACAAAATTTGTCTATTTCCTTATAATACAAACATGTAACAAAAATATAAACGAACGAAATTCAGTGGTTTAAATGCGTATTCAATGCTGAAGGCAGCAGATTTTTGGGAAACTAGTATTAACACATAACAAAATAACCAGTTTTGTGCATGAGTTAGAGTGGTGAATAACTAATTGTTGTGATATGCTATGTTGGGAAATTTATCTCTTGTAGCTGTTGAAAAATTAAAATTTTACTGGCATTCCATACTTTTAGTCATTCGTCAGAAATTTGTTATGTGTGCATGTTTTAAGGATCGGTTTTCTTCGAACCTATCATATATATAATCTGAGTTGCCTAGTTTCAGGCAGAACTATCTTTTCTTATTCTGTTAAATGTGTCTGGGAACAAAAATGGCTACCTCTGTTCCAAGTTGAAAATATGCACATTTCATCCCCAATTCATCCATCTGTTCTGTTTCAGAGTCTAAAGTTAGCTCCCCTATTATAGGTGACATTTTATTTTTATCGGTAAAATTGTGACTCGAACGCATGACATTTGGATCATAGGTAGTGAAACTCTAACCACTTTAGCTATACCACTTCATCAGCAGTACAAGTGATATTTGTCAGGTCGACATTATGAACTCCACAGTCATGTTCTTTTAAGTGTTGTATCCATTTCATTTTTAGTTTTCTTGTGGAGTGAGAAAGAAAAAAATTGAAATTAGTGGATAGAGTAACCCAAGCCTCATCATCTCACTCTTCCAAAATTGAAAATCACGAGGATATTTAGGGAGCGCTTGGTTAGTAACTCTTTAATAGTAATGAGAATGAAAATTTATTTTCCATCTATGCTCCCATAATAAAAATGATATGTTGGGGGAACATTTTTTTAAATGGTCATTTTTAGATGTATTTGGTCATTTGCTGGTTGTGGAAAAGACGTTGGAGGTGAAAAATGTTTCTTTTAGGCCCGTAATTTAGGAGTGGTTGTATTTTAAGGACAATATATTTTCGGACAATTTATTTACGAGCTTGTAAATGTAAGACAATATATTTTTGAGATCGTAAAAATAGGACAATAAGTTTTTTAACTTGTAAAAGTAGAAGAATATTGCAGTTTTTTACATGCTTTATATGGATATTTTTTGATAATGTTATCCTACTTTCACAGACTTGTAAAAAATATTGTTCTACTTTTATCAGCTCGAAAATATATTTTCCTACTTTAACAAACCTTAAAAACATATTTTTCTACTTTAACAAGCCAGAAAACATAATGTCCTTAAAATACAACCACCCTTAATTAAGTTTCAGGCCTAAAAAGTATTTTTCCCGAAGTTGGAGAAACAAACACTAGTACATTATAATTCAAGCAACTTGTCAATGTGGGACCAAATTCCAATACGGAGCTTTACTATGCTTGAGTACTTGACCATATCTGGTTATGACGAGATTAATAGCTTAGTCTCATCTTCAATAGCTGATGGCCTTATCAATCTAAAAACCCTACACTTTGGGTATTGCAAAAATATAGTAAAAATGATTGAAGAGGAGGAATATTCTATTTCCTCATTTGGAATGTCTCTCTCTCTATAATCTATCCAAGTTGAAGATTTTTTGTGATTAGAAATGTGCTCTTAAGTTGCCATCATGGGAGGTAATTTGCATCTATGACGGTGGTTGTCGTAAAATGGAAAGATTTAACTTGGAATATCTATCCACGACCAAGCTCAAAACACTCATAATCATGCCCAATTTTAGAAGATTCAGAAAAGAAGGTGGGATCCAAAGCGTGGGACTCCGAGACCTATGGCACCAAAAATGTGTTGGAAATTAGTTTAAATAAAGGGTTTATATCTTGACTTTGACTAATTTTTTGAGGAGTGAAAACGTTAGTTTTTTGGGAAAACAAAATTAACGATGTTGTTCTACTCGCGGAGTAGATAAGCGTGGTATACTTAATATCTCAAAATCGATTTCCGGTGAGTGAGAAATTAATTTGAGAAGTTGTAGGATTATTCTTTTGTATTGAATTAATTCCATGGGAATTGGAAATGAAGTTCCATCCCACTAGGAAAATTACAAGAATTTCTAGTATATAAGTAGGAAAGTATTCATGTTCTTTAAATTGGGACATGGGGACCCTAACCATGGACCACACGCGCTCGCCCGCCCCGCCCGGGTCCCCGGCCCGGGTCGTGGTTCTTGGCAATTGGGCTTTGGGTGGGCTTTAGGGCCTACCTATATTTTTAGAGTACCAAAAATATGAAAATGCCCAATACATTTTTGGACTGAACCGTTTCGGATGGGCCATCTGGAATTGGGCCGGCCCACGAACTTGTTTAATACACCTACGAATATGATTAATACACTCCAGAGTATCTGGAATATTCCGTTCTTGCTTCCCAAGTACGAGAAACACAGTTTCTCTCCACTACTGAATGGGGGTGATCCATTATCACCACGTACTCCTCTCCAACAGCCTTCAGATGGGTCGGATTTCCGCCTATATATACCCCTTTCATCCAGACTTTCAGATTACACTTCATAACCTTAAATTTTTCATTCCGAAAGCCTTTAGCATAATATTTCCGTTCAGCTTATAACTCTGATTTCGTTCGCCGGAAATTCATACACGGTGGTGCTACCGGTGTGAATTGTATAAATCGTTTTATCTTTGGAGATTCATACGCACTATACCGTAAGCACTATACGGGCGTATCTAGTCTTGCGGGAAAAGAGATTTTCCTTGACTCGGTTTATGTTTTATCGAATTCGTTTCAATAATTGTTTGTTCGAATTGTTCTTACTCTTTCACCACACTTGATATTTAACAATCGCAAGACTAAATAACTTTTTCAGTTCGAACTATGTCCAACCTTGACACCGATTTCGATATGACTCCTGTTAACAACGATGTTGTTAACACTGCTGCCAACACGGATATTAACAACGTCGTTAACCCCTCTACTGCTGCTGTCACCGACTCTACTGTTGTACCAACTGAACACCCTACGGGTGGATCAGTACCTACGGTTACAATAGTGACTTCGGTTACTACTTCTGTTCCTGCTGTGGGAACCACTTCGGGTAATTCTAATAACCCCGTTTTCCAGTTTGGAAATTTTGGCAATCTTATTACCGAGTGGATGAACTCAAACTCAAATGCCAATCCCTTCGTGGAAAACTCTAATGGCATTCCCTTTGTGGGAAACTCGAGTACTAATCCCTTCGTGGGAAAATCTAGTACTAACCCCTTCGGGAGTAACTTGATCGACAGTCCTTTCGTAGGAAATGCCGAGGCAAGTCCACTTTTGGCAACTAACCAGTCCACTATTAGGCCGGTTATGGTGAAGGGAGAAAAACCCAATAAGTTTTTGGGTAGTGACTTCAAAAGGTGGCAAAAGAAGATGCACTTCTATTTGACCACCATCTCCTTGGTGAAATACATCAAGGAGGACAGCCCGAATCTTCCCGCCGAAGATGCTACTTGGGAGACAAGGATTGCATATGATCAGTGGATTAATGATGATTATCTTTGCAGGAATTACATCCTGAATGGGCTGTCTGATGCTCTCTGTGATGTTTATGATGAATATCCCAAGGCCTTGTGGGAGTCATTGGAGAAGAAGTACAAGATCGAGGACGCCGGAACTAAGAATTTCGTTGTCTCCGCTTTGTATGACTTCAAAATGGAGGACAACAAATCTGTTGTCGAGCAGGTTCAGAAGCTGCATGTGGTTTTACACAACATTGCAGTGCAAGGGATGGAGCTGCCCGAACCTTTTCAGGTGGCTTCGGTGATTGACAATCTTCCTCCATCTTGGAAGGAGTTTAAGCCCTACCTAAAGCACAAGCGAAAGCAAATGTCTATGGAGGTCTTGTTACCCGACTCAGGATCGAGGAAGATAACAAAAGAAGAGAGAAGAAAGGTTCAACTGCTTCTATCGAAGCAAAGGCAAATCTACTGGAGAAAGGTGAGCCTTCTAGCAAGAGGAAGTGTGTAGATGACAAAGGCAAGGCTGTTGCTGCTGCTCCTCCCCCGAAGAAATTCGTTGGGAAATACTACAACTGTGGTAAACCCAACCATCGGGCCGCTGATTGTCGTCAGCCCAAGAAGGACGACAAAGGCAAAGGAAAAAAGAACTCCGTAAATATTGGAGAACGTGAGCTTACGGAGATGGATATGTCTGCTGTAGTGACCGAGGTCAATATGGTGGACAACATGAAAGAGTGGTTTGTGAACACTGGTGCCAGTTGCCACGTTTGCTCGGAGAAATCTTCCTTCTCCACTTATTCTCCTGCTGCGGGGAGAAAGCTCTACATGGGAAACAAAGCCTCGTCTGAAGTGGCTGGTGTAGGAACGGTGGTGATCAAACTAACTTCGGGAAAGGAGCTCAAGCTTAAGGATGTGCTGCATGTCCCGGACATCCGGAAGAATCTCATTTTCGGCTCTCTTTTAGTTAGTAGTCAGTTTAAGCTAGTGTTTGAGTCAAACGGTGTTGTACTTAGCAAGTTTGGCATCTTCCTAGGAAAATGTTACCTCGAGAAGGACCTTTTACAATGTCTGTGATGACTGTAAGCCGTGATGGCAAACACACTACTATCAATCAAAGTGCTTCTACTTCTGCTTATATCGTTGAGTGTTCCTCTTTATGGCATTTTAAATTAGGATATGTTAATCTAAAATCTATAAAACGTTTAGTAATTTTAGATTTACTTAAAATTGAAAATGTTGATACATCCAAAAGATGTGAAACATGTGTAGAAGCAAAAATGGCTAAATTACCATTCAAATCTGTTGAAAGGAACACAACTCCTCTAGAATTAATTCACACTGATATATGTGATTTAAAGTTTGTGCAAACTAGAGGTGGAAAAAAGTACTTTATTACTTTTATTGATGATTGCACAAGATTCTGCTACATTTACTTACTATGAAGTAAAGATGAAGCTATTGAAGCTTTTAAAAATTATAAAAGTGAAGTAGAGAATCCGTTGAACGCTAGAATTAAAGCAATTCGTAGTGATAGAGGTGAAGAGTATGTGGCTCCGTTTGAACAATTATGTGCCGAATCAGGCATCATACATCAAACGACAGCTCCCTACTCGCCTCAATCGAATGGTATTGCGGAGAGGAAAAACTGAACTTTGAAAGAGATGATGAACGCAATGTTAATCAGCTCGGGTTTACCTCAGAACATGTGGGGGGAAGCTATACTGTCAGCTAACCACATTTTAAATAAAATTCCACTTAAGACTCAAGATAAGACTCCTTATGAGTTGTGGAAAAATCACAAACCATCTTACAAATACCTCAAAGTGTGGGGGTGTTTGGCTAAAGTTGAAGTGCCACTTTCTAAACAAGTGAAAATTGGGCCTAAGACGGACGATGGGATCTTTATAGGATACGCCTTCAATAGTAGTGTCTATCGATTTTTTATTCACAACTCAGAGATACCCGATATGACAGTAGGTACTACAATAAAATTATGGAATACTATTTTCTTTGAGAATGTGTTCCCGTGTAGGGACAAAGAAGAAGCAAGTTCAAATAAACGAACTCATGACGAATCTGGTGAAACTGCAGGTCCTTCCACTCAGCAGAGTGAAGAACCTAGACGCAGTAAACGAGTTAGAATTGATAAGACCTATGGTCCAGACTTCATCACTTATGTGTTAGAAGACGAACCTAAGACTAGCAAGGAAGCTCTCTCCAGACCAGATGCGCCTCTCTGGAAAGAAGCAATAAACAGTGAATATGATTCAATTCTGCAAAATCATACATGGGAGTTGGTTGACCTCCCTAAAGGTTGTAAGACTTTAGGATGCAAGTGGATCCTTAAAAGAAAATACAAAGCAGATGGATCAATTGACAAGTATAAAGTCTGTTTGGTTGCAAAAGGTTTTAAACAAAGAGAAGGTCGTGATTTCTTTGACACCTATTCACCGGTTACAAGGATTACATCCATTCGTGTACTTATCGCGATTGCTGCTTTGCATAATCTCGAAATTCACCAGATGGATGTAAAGACTGCTTTCCTTAACGGTGAAATAGATGCTGAAATATACATAGATCAACCAGAGGGTTATGTTGTACCCGGGAACGAGAAAAAGTGTTGTAAACTCGTTCAGTCGTTGTATGGACTTAAACAAACTCCAATACAATGGCATTTGAAATTTGATAATATTATGTTGTCAAATGGATTTCGAATTAACGAATGTGACAAATATGTGTATGTGAAAGATACACCAAATGGATTTGTTATCGTATGTTTATATGTTGATGACATGTTTATCATAGGTAACAATTCAAATGTGATCGCTAATACGAAAAACATGTTAAATAAAAATTTTGACTTGAAAGACATGGGCTTAGCGGACGTGATTCTAGGAATCAAGATCGAAAGAACTTCAAATGGAATTTCTTTAACACAATCTCATTATGTTGAGAAAGTATTGAAGAAATTCAAAGCATTTGATGATCCACCTGCTAAAACTCCACTGGAACAACATGTTCATTTGAAGAAGAACAGAGGTGAACCAGTGAATCAGTTAGAATATGCAAGGATCATTGGAAGCGTGATGTACATTACAAATTGCACACGTCCTGATCTTGCATGCTCTGTGAATAAACCGAGTAGGTACACGAGCAATCCAAGTCATGAACATTGGAAAGCTCTGAAAAGTGTCTTGAGATACTTAAAGTATACTCTTGACTTTGGGCTACATTACACGAGACATCCAGCTGTACTTGAAGGATACAGTGATGCTAATTGGATATCTGACAGCAAAGACTCATTCTCAACTAGTTGATATGTATTCACTATTGGAGGAGCAGCTGTATCATGGAAATCCACAAAGCAGATGTGTATTTCCCATTCCACAGTGGAATCTGAGTTCATCGCTTTGGATCAAGCTGTCGAAGAAGCTGAATGGCTTCATAACTTTTTAGAAGACATTCCTTGTTGGAACAAACCGGTACCATCTGTTATGGTACATTGTGACTGTCAAGCTGCTATTGGTAGAGCTTTGAGCAGTATGTACAACTGAAAGTCGAGACATATTCGTCGTTGACATAACTCCGTTACACATTTGATCTCAACTGGTATTATAACAGTTGATTATGTAAGATCAATTGATAACATAGCGGATCCGCTCACGAAGAGCTTGAACCGAGATCAAATGAATAAACTGATAGAGGGAATGGGTCTAAAATCCACAAAAAAAACTGAAACAGTGGTAACCCAACCACGATGACTGGAGATCCCAAGAACTTGGTTCAAAAGGGAAAACTAAGCTATGAATATTAGTTGTACAACACTTGAAAATTATGACTATTCCTAACAGCATTGTGTCAAGTGTTAGTAGACTCGTGAGTTGTGGTAAAGGATAAGTCTTTGACTTTTAATGATTCCTATAAGTCCATGTGGGACTGAGTATGACGGGATACTCGAAAGAAGATCACCTATATAAATGAGAAGTGAGGCCGCTTCGACCAAACATTTATGAATACAAAGGGCGTCCAGGGCCAAAATGAACAAAAACGTGAGAACAAATCAAAATCGAGACTGACTTGTGTCTGCACTGTCTGTAAGTTATACACTAAGGAGATTAGTTCAAGGCATTGTATCCACTAAGCCACCGGTATACCCGATGGTGCTGGGCTACGAAAAGTACAAAACCATTGGTTACTTATCCGGAAGTAATGGGGTCTCAAATGAGCTGAACGAAGAAGTCTGACTCTGAATAGGTGCAATTCTCACTCATGTGGGGGACTGTTGGAAGTTGGTTTAAATAAAGGGTTTATACCCTGATTTTGACTAATTTTTTGAGGAGTGAAAACGTTAGTTTTTGGAAAAACAAAATTAACGATGTTGTTCTACTCGCGGAGTAGATAAGTGTGGTATATTTAATATCTCAAAACCGATTTCCGGGGAGTGAGAAATTAATTTGGGAAGTTGTAGGATTATTCTTTTATATTGAATTAATTCCATGGGAATTGGAAATGAAGTTTCATCCCACATAGGAAAATTACAAGAAGAATTTCTAGTATATAAGTAGGAAAGTATTCATGTTCTTTAAATTGGGACATGGGGACCCTAACCATGGACCACACGCGCGCGCGCCCCGCCCCGCCCCGCCCGAGCCCAAGTTCGGGTCGTGGTTCTTGGCAATTGGGCTTTGGGGCCTACCTATATTTTTAGAGTACCAAAAATATAAAAAGGCCCAATACATTTTTGGACTGAACCGTTTCGGATGGGCCATCTGGAATTTGGCCGGCCCACGAACTTGTTTAGTACACCTATGAATATGATTACTACACTCCAGACTATCTGGAATATTCCGTTCTTGCTTCCCAAGTATGAGAAACACAGTTTCTCTCCACTAATGAATGTGGGTGATCCATTATCACCACGTACTCCTCTCCAACAGCCTTCAGATGGGTCGGATTTCTACCTATATATACCCCTTTCGTCCAGACTTTCAGATTACACTTCACAGCCTTAAATTTTTCATTCCAAAAGCCTTTAGCTTAATATTTCCGTTCAGCTTATAACTCCGATTTCGTTCGCCGAAAATTCATACACGGTGGTGCTACCGGTGTGACTTGTATAAACAGTTTTACCTTTGGAGACTCATACGCACTATACCGTATGCACTATACGGGCGCATTCATTCTTGCGGGAAAAGGGATTTTCCTTGACTCAGTTTACGTTTTATCGAATTCGTTTCGATAATAGTTTGTTCGGACTGTTCTTACTCTTTCACCACACTTGATATTTTAGTAGCTTATTCTCATCTTCAATAGCTGATAGCCTTTTCAATCTAAAAACGCTACACTTTGGGTATTGCAAAAATATAGTAAAAGTGATTGAAGAGAAGGATTATTCTATTTCCACATTTGGAATGTCTCTCTCTGTAATCTATCCAAGTTGAATATTTTTTGTGATTGGAAATGCGCTCTTAAGTTGCCATCATGGGAGGTAATTTGCATCTATGACGGTGGTTGTCGTAAATTGGAAAGATTTAACTTGGAATATCTATCCACGACCAAGCTCAAAACACTCAGGGGTCGTTTGGTTCACGGGATTGGATTGATTAGATGGGATTGGATTAGATGGGATTGGATTAGATGACATTGGATTAGATATGATTATTTGAGAAGGAATGTGTGTTTGGATTGAATGATTAAGTGAGTGTAAAGTGCAATATACAATTTTTAAAGCATGGATTATGGAGTCCCACCATCCCTAAGGGATTAGTTAGTCCTTCATTTGATGGATTGGGTAGGTTTATGACTCGGGCCCCAATTTTAACCCGGGCCGTAAACCGGCGAACCAAATGCAATATTATATGGGATTGAGTGGGACTAAAACTTTAGTCCCACCCAATCCAGCGAAACAAATCATGCCCAATTTTAGAAGATTCAGAAAAGCGTGGGACACCAAAATTATAAAAAATGCAATTTTATAATTCCCAATAAAAAATGCACATAACAGAGATATGGAACAATAAAAATGCAATTAAATAGCACTATGCCCCCTCCCCCTCCCCCTCCCCCTTCATGAATTTCCAAGTGTGATCTCCGTATGCCCAATCATGCCCACATTTTATAATTCCGAGACCTGTGACACCAAAAATGCAATTTTCTCGGTTGAACGCTGTGTTGCAACTAGGGCAGCCGAATTCCATCATTGGTTTCTTTATCTCTCACCCGATCACGTAATGTTGATGATATTTTGAGATATAATTCAAGTAACCGACCACTATAATTAATTCGGTTGGGTTGTCTTCCGTATCTCCAAAATTTTATTTAATTATTCAGATTTGATAGGAAAATTGTTACATTAAATAGCACTACCTCCAACCAACCCCTCCCCTAGGGTCGCTCCTATAGTTTGCGAACGGACGACTGATTCGACCCCCATAAAAATCCTAAATTTTAGGGGCCTATATATATATTCTATATATTATTATATCTCATAATGATTATCTAAATTGGCTTAGAGGTAGAGTGTTCCTTTTTATCTACAAAGACCAAAGGTTCAACACCCCTATTTGTTAGTGAATTCTTGTTTTTTTTTTTCTTTAAAGAGATTTTATATGTTATTGCCCTGCTCTTATTGATATTTTTTTCTCGACATATATACTTAGGGCCTGCTTGGTTGGGGGTGATGATTATATGGTAATGAGAATCAAAGTAATTGATGAGTCATTCAAGTAGGGGGTAATGAATGGAGAGCTACCAAGCACTACTAATAGAATCATTCCCATTACCATATAATCATCACCCCCAACCAAGCCGGCCCTTATATTAGTTACATATTCCAACATAGTTTCTTGAGTTAAAAGTTTCTTTCTGGAGAAGTTTCCACCGTCTGATTCGTTCGTTGATCTTATTCACAGGAAAAGCAGCAGTTTTTTTTATCTATAATAAGCACAAGACGGGTGCCGAAAGGAAGAGTCGCCGTGCACTTGCTGAGACAAGCAATTCAGTCCATGGGTTGAGTAGTAAACCGAAGAGATATACAAGTACTACAAATCAACTAACTTACCAAATCCGTTAGTATACGTAGGGAATCTTGTTCAATGCATCATCCATCTTATTTGCACTTCAAACCAAAGTTAGTATAATTTTATTTTTGTTCATTAATTAGTTAGTAATTAGTAAAATATAATTTTTAATATTAGTTTTAAAACCAAATCGCATTCATATTAGCTACAATGCGTAGATTAATTCTAGGGATTTACTCGCGTACAAATCCTCTCATGGGTTCGATACTACTTGGTCTATATACTTACCTATATTACAGTGATCTCATACTCTTGTGGGGTAATTGCTAGTAAAAGCTAGTATTTTACGGAATAAGTCAATGGCACCGTTGCCGGGAAGGCGATGTATGCTTATTGAGTGAAACTCGAAAGTAGTTTGGTAGCTAGTAGTGAGTGCATTCATTTTTATTTTTCTTATTTGTTAGTCAGTTGCATTTGATATTTTTTTTTTAGTACTCAGGTATATGAAAACGCGCTCTAAGGGAGAAATGAGCGAAGATCGAACTAGACTTGACCCTGAGACTATAACAAGAAGGAATCGAGCATTTGAGAGAAGGATGACCAAGATGACGAATGAGGGGTTGAACTTAGTTGGAGATGGGCAACATGATAAGAATGTGGAGGGACTTAATAGTGTAAACTGGCAGAATCAGATACCTCCAGGGGTGAATAATAACCCAAACTTACCCATCCACAACCAACACCCATCAAACCAAAACAACCCCATACTAAACCAAACCAAGTCGCAAATCAAAATAATCACAACCACAATAATCCATTCAACAACCCAGTTTACCAACACAATAATTCATTCTCATATCATTCATATCCTTAACCACCCTACTATCCTCCATACTACCCTCCGCCACTTAACTAGAAATTACCATATAACCAACAAGTCCCTCCACTACTAGTACACCAACAACAAGTGTCTTAGAATGCAGGTCCTCTGGGTATGACGATTAGAGGGATGTTTGAGGCTCAGCCTCAATGATACTATGATGGAGTAGCCCTGCCACCAGTGGAGACAAATATTTTCTCAATCTCTCCTAAAATTTTGAAGATGCTTTTAGAAAATCACTTTAGAGGAGAGGTACGGAAAGACAATCCACATACCCATTTGAGGAAGTTCCTCATGATAGCTTCCACTTTTGATTACAATGGGACGTCGGAGGACGCGAAGAAGCTCGGGTTATTTTAGTTCTCTCTGACGGGGATAGCCAAGGATTGATACAATAACCTACTTCTAGAGCGTTTCTACCCTCCATCCAGAACTGTAAAGGCAAGGAATGAGATTTCTTCATTCAAGCAGAAACAGAATGAAAAATTTGTTGGTGATCCTAAAAATAGATCAAAATAGTCACTAATCCTCACGATTAGATCCGAATACGAGTATTGAATTTGTATTTATTTTGTATGTGTGCGTGTTTAGGTGTAAGAGTGTGTGTTTTGGGAGTATTTGTGAATTTGAACTTCAATTAACCGAATTTATCATATTCGGTGATAATCAATCACACGTTCTTGTTTGGTGATCCTAAAAACGGATTAAAACAACTATTAATTCTCACGATTAGATCCGATCACCAACAAAATTGAGTCAAATTTGGGAGAGATTCCCCAACATGCTGATTGAGTGCCCAAAACATGGGTACAATGAGGGAGACATTATGGCTTACTTCTACTGTGGGCCCTGTGAGAATGATCAATAGCATCTCGATGCATGTGCGAGTGGAGCATTTCTGAACCGAAGCGCAGTTGAGTGTAGACAGATAGTTGAAGACATTGTGAAGAATGCGGGGCAGTGGAATGCAGGTCAGCCGCGTCAACAGAGTGTGTATCAGATGGAAGAGAGTGAGGGGACTCGAAAGCTACTCATGGCCATGATGGAAAAGATCAGTAACTTGGAGGTTGGCAAGACTCTGAGTGGAGGAGACAGTGTTATGAATGAGAGAGTAGATCAGTCAGGATGCCAACAAGAGGAGGCCAATTATATGGGAAGACCTAATTACAATCAGGGTGGCTATCAGCAAGGTGGAAATCAACAAGGAAGGCCTGCTTATGATCAACCATTTGTACCACAGGGTCCACAGCCTCCTCAGAATCAGTGGAGGAATAATCAGGGATATTAGGGAGGCCAGTCATCTAATCAGAACATATATAGAAAGAATGGTAACTTCTCTTATATTAATCTAAAAGCCGGAATAACTGTTCCACCAGGCATTGATCCAGGGTCGAAACTTCCGGGTGGAAAGACGGTTCTTCAACCGACGAGATGTTATGCACTATTCTTCAGAAGGTCGAAGAGAGAAGTAAGAGGTTGTCCTCTCTTAAGTACGATGTGAAAGAGATGAATAAGAGGATTGAACACAAGGACCAAAAAGCTCAGAGGAGGGATCAAGACCTCAATCGTATCCAACAAGAGAATAATAGGCGATTCAATTCATTTGAATTTCAAATGAGCCAGATAGCGAAATCGCAGGGTAGAGAGATGGGTAAATTTCCTTCTATGCAGAAGTTAACCCGAAAGAGCATTGCAAAGCGATTGAGTTGAGAAGTGACACTAAGTATGATGGCCCTCCACTACCTGCTAAAGTAGAGAAAATTCATAGAGAGGTTGAGGAAGAGAGCGAGAGGAAAAATGTGGATGATGGGAAAGAAAAGGTGGAAGAAGGGATTGTGGAAGAAGAGTGAGTTCCTATGTAGAAGAAGGCAAAAAAAAACTAAGTGAAACGTGAAGGAAACTGGCCGAGATGAGTGGGGGTACCAAAATCAGTGACTCCGGTACCATATCCTTAGCGGTTTATGAAGAAGAAATTGTATGAGAAATTTACTAAGTTTCTTGTTGTCTTCAAGAAGCTACACATCAACATACCATTCTATGATACTTTGGAGCAGATGCTGAACTATGCAAAGTTTTTGAAAAATTTGATCTCAAGGAAGAGAAGAGTTGATGGGCCAGAGCTAGTTCAGCTGAACCATGAGGTGAGTGCTATGGTGCACAAATATCTTCACCCAAAGTTGAAGGATCCCGGTAGTTTCACGATTTTATGTGATATCGGAAATGGAATCACGAAGAGAGCATTGTGCGATCTAGGGGCCAACATAAATCTGATGTCATTGTCGCTATTTAAGAAGTTGGTGGAGACCTTCAACCGACAATGATGACTCTACAACTCGCTGATAGGCCTATCACAAGACCTCAAGGTGTGGTTGAGGATGTTCTTGTGAAGGTGGTTGATTATATTTTTTCAGCTGATTTCGTGGTCCTTGGCATGGAGGAGGACGAGCATGTGCCCTTAATTTTGTGAAGGCCTTTCTTGGCTACAGTTGGGATGGTATTAGATGTGGTCAGTGGGAAAATCACGGTGAAGGTGGATGATCAAGAAGTGAAGATTACCACCTATGAGGCAATGAAACACCCGATGAGAAAGGAGAGATGTCACTTCATTGATATCATGGGCACTTGTATTGATGACACACTCCTTAACCTTTGCTGATCTTATGTTCATAATTATGATAATCCTTCACTTGATGATGTAACTTATGAGCTTTTCGATCTTGATTATTTTGACAGGGATAAAGGTGAAGAGGAATTGAAGTTTGTGGAAGTGAGGCAAGTTGAGGAAGATGAAAGTGAGTTCACGGTAAATGGCCATCGGGTGAAGAAATTTTATCACCGCTCTTACGAGGATACGAGAGGTAACATCGAGCTTAATGAGTCTTGAGCTCCTTTAAGCTCGGCCTAACATTAGGACCTTAAAAATAGCGCTGAGTGGAAGGCAACCCATTTTTACGTGCTTTTATGTGTTTTGTATTCTTTTATTCGTTTGTATGATCGTGTGTTGCTTGAGTGTGCAAAGGTTTGCTAGCGATGATAGAGTGAAGTACTTCAAAAGGAACAAAAGAAGGGTGTTAGAGTGCTAAATGTGAACCGGGAAATATGCGTATGGGGTAGACCCGAACCCCAAACTTAGACCGCTTCGCTAAATCTAAGTTTGGGGGTGGAGTGTTTTACCGTAGTTACCTTCCAACAAAGGCACGTTCTTCCCTTTCGAGTTTTCTTTTTCATATATTTCGTATGTTGGGGCATGCACGCATTATGAGGAATTTGAGTATTTTTTGAACTATATGGTTATTGGATAATTTCATGTTTATTAACTCTCCTGATTGCTTATTTATTGCTTATCTTTGAGTTTGGATGCGTACATGAATTATTGTGGAATTGAGTTAGGGACTAAAAAGTGTGAGTGTTGTGAGTAAAGTGGATTTGAAAGGGAGGTCGTGCACTTATGATTTTTCTTTTTGAATACTTGTGTGGTAATAATGAGAAGTCACTAGGTCTAGCATGGATGTGAAAAGCTATGTGATTTGAGCCTTAAAAGAGATTAGATTTCATCAAGATGATCTCATTGTTTGTGAGTGGATATTCACCTTAGAGGTGCTAGAACTTGTGAGTACTCTCGCTTCTTGATTGTGACTAGTATGAAATGTCGGAAGTGATCTAAGGCCATTATTGATTTGATAAGTCACTTAGCCAAAATTTTCCCGACCAATGACATTAATCCCTTATTATCCTGTTGGAGCTTGAGCCTATTTATTTTCAGCACATTTAAGCTTATTCAAATTCTTAAAACTCTTTTATTCCCAATTTGAGTGGAGAACAGGAAAGGTTGTGAATGAAAGGGGGTAGAGTTGGTTGATGTAGAATTGTGTATGGTTGAGTGAGCACGAGAAAAAGGATAATGAATTTGTGAGTAGTGGGGAAGAATAAAAATTTGAGAATGAGCAAAAGAAAATACGAGCTCATATATAGTTTGAGAAAAAGGAAAAGGAAAATAGGAAGAGCATAGAAATAAAAGTGAAAAAGAGTTGGGGAAAAAAAGAAGAAGAGTTGACGTGTTGAAATTATAGGGAATTGAAAGTGCATTGTAAGAAGATATTAGATGTGTTATGTTCCGTGAATTGAAATACTGAAACTATGATTTTCTATTCTCCATTCACTTGAGTCAGTTTATCCTATACATTTACCCCACATGTCCAAAGAGCCGTACATAACACCCTTGAACAAGTCCTTTTTTATTCGGCATGAATTTAGTATGTGGCCGAAGTTGAGAGTGCTTACAAACTTATGGTCAGTAATTTGAGTGAATGATTGATTGAGAGTGTCCCTAGTAATTGATAAACACTTGCGAGGGAGTGAAACACACTACTGAGAGCACATCTATGTTTTGATTTGATGGTTTTTTGTTGATTATCCATAAGTAGGAGAAAGAGAAGATAGTTTGTGTGGGGCGACCGATCTTTGAAGTTTGAAAGTGATTACTTGCATGATTTGGTACTCTGATTTATTTCTAACAATTTCACTTTACTTATTATTTCATTGCCTGAGGACAAGCAAGATGGTAAGCTTTGAGGGTTGATTAGACATGAAATTGTGATGTTTGGTTGCCCGATTAGTCCACATATTGGGTGTTTTTGGTGAGTATTTAGAGTTATTTGAGTACTATTTGCATAAACTCATCAATTTGCTTCTTTGGTATTCATTTTAGGAAAGAGAGCGAAAAACAAAGTTCGTAAGACTTTGAATCGACTCAAACGGACTCCTAAATGAGAAGATATGAAGGAAATACGAAAAGTATTAATTTGAGAAAAATATCATTTGGCATTGCTCGAGCACTAGGCGCTCGACCAAGGCGCGGTCGAGCGATCGTTTTCAGCATCCACCATGCGTTCAAGCTAGAGCAGGCGAGCACCTCGCGCTCGACCCCTGGCTTGAGTTCACCAATTCCTCCAGTGTTTCAATGCCACTCGACCTATGCTCGAGTAGTGCTTGAGCCTTGCTCGAGCGCTTCTTCCTTTTAATGCCAAATGATATTTTTCTTCACCCGAACTAATACTTTTCATATTTCCTTCACATCTTCTCATTCGGGAGTCTGTTTGAGTCGAGTCAAAGTCCTACGAACTCTCTTTTTTAACCGTCTTTCATAAAATGAACACCAAAGAGGTAATTTGATGAGTTTATGCAAATATTATTCAAATAACTCTAAATACTCACCAAAAACACCCAAAATGTTGACTAATCGGACAATAAAACATCACATTTCACGTCTAATCATCCACCTCTTTTAGGACAGTTAGTGATGGGCCCACATATACCAATTTGGGCAACCCAAATGCTGAGTTGCAAAAAATCTTTATCTTGGGTAAACAAGAGAGAGTTAACTCTTCAAGATGCGGAAAACTAAGGGGGTGCTTGGTTAAGAATACTGCAATGGTAATGGGAATGAAAATTTATTTTCCATCCACATAATAAGAATGATATATTGGGGGAAAGATTGTTCCAATGGTGGTTGCAGTGCTAGTGATATGCCTAATTTTGGAATATAAGTGGATAGCAAATGTGTGTTGGTAGTTGTTGGTGGAGGAATAAGGGAGTGATTGAAGACGATGATTTTAGAAGGGAAATAGGGTAATCAGAATGAAGTATTGATTACCTTATTTAGGAGGAGAGATAATGATTTTGTTCTAATGAACCCTCATAATTACACTAATTTTTAGACTCATTCCCCTTACCATTGAAGAGTTGATAACCAAGCGCCCCCTAAAAATTGATGATTCATGTGAGCAATTCTCTTCAATCACTTTCTCCATCCCCTTGCAGCCTGAAATTTCCAAGATTTTTAGACTCTCCAGATTTTGAGCCATTGAAAATGAAAATAAGCTCTTCATGCTGCCACATTCATATGCTATTTTCAAATCCTGGAGATGAGTGAAGGAGCCGATAGGAATTTGAGGGCATAATGTTGTGTTGTTAATTATTTCATTCGTTATGACCCGCAATGAAGCTTGTAGTTTAAGTCATTTACTTAGATAAAGAAATTCTAATTTTAGTCATGATTGTAAAGTGATCAAGATGGACACACATATGACATAGTATATATGAATGGATGGTACCAACCTTTTCTTTGCAAATTGTTTTTTTTTTTCTCATTTTTTTTAGATTAAAAAGTTCATCTTTTTTTTTTTTTTAATTGTGTTTGAATGATTTGGAAGGTCAAAATCATTGTTCTTCCTTTATAATCTTGGAACTCTTCTCTTTTGTTTTGATCGTTTACATGTTTAAGTGAATAAAATTGTAAGTTTATAATTATTTACTTTTCTTTTTTGTATTTTAAATTTACGTTAATTTTTTTAAAAGGGTATAACCGTCTAAACTTGGGGTATGTTTAGTAATCTTATAAAATAATCATATTTTTAATGGGGTATGTATAGTAGTTGGGGTATGTATAGGAGAATCGGGGGTTTGTTTAGCCACGGCCCAAAAGAACTTGCACACTCTTTAAAATAAAATATTAATTTACGCGTACACTCAAAAAAATATACACATATTTACTCATATACCACTACTTTATTCAAAAAATAAATTTTTTTTATTAAAAAATCCTTGTTCTCCAATAAGGCCACTGCCACTCTCCTTTTCTCCTTGATTAGCGGTGATTGTTTGTGCCGGTATCTTTTACCGCTAGAGTTTTTCCAATTTTTGTTTCTGATTCCAAATTCAAGAAAGAGAGTTTAGAACATGGTGGCTTACGAAATTCAGATGGGAAAGGGGTGCAGTTTGATATTTGAGGAATAAATTTGAAATTTCTATTTTATTTCTTGATTTAGACAGAATCCTGAAATCAAATTGAATGTGTAGGCTGTGATATGTTTTTAGGAGTGACAAAGTCAAATTATAGAAATTACAAGGACAAAAAGGACCGTCGGTAATAAAGTTCGGGCACATTGTGGGGCCCGCCTAGGTATATTCCCAGTAGCATTACCCAAGGACAATTTTGTATTCTCCATATTGTAAAGACAAGAAAGTAAAAGTAAAAAAAAGTTCACCTCCATATCTCAATACTCAATATTATTACTTAAATTATTTAATAAGATTGTTTTGTCCAAATTTTCAGACAAATTGTTTGATTCTTCTATATTATTATTCTTTTCTAAGATTTCTTTTCCCTTAGATGATTTGTTTTCTAATATTTCTAGCCTCAGATTATGCTGAGCAATCTGAGTTTCTAGGTTTGCTATTTGATGGAGAAGAGACCGCTAATTAATTACGTACTTATATTTTAATATCACTTGAAGACTTTATTTATTATTTCAGCTTGTTTTATTTCGTCTGGGCCTCTATTTAGCCCGTTAAAACCCTAGTATTTATAGGCCGCATTATTGTTGATTGAGACTCAGTTTTGATATTGTATTGAATACGGGATTTATCCCTTCCCTCTTGCACATACACGTTCCTGCCGCGTCATTTGGTATCTCGGAGTCAGTTCCTGGACCAATCATGCCGCCCAAACGTGATGTTCTTCAAGAGGTTTCCTCCCTCCGTGAGCAGGTCACGGCCCTCACACAGGCTTTGACGGAGATGCGCTCGCAACAGACTGAACTCATCACCAAGGTCCACAGCTTGGCCGATGACCGCCATCCTTTTCCTGCCCACTCGGTGGATGAAGGCATGGATCACGTCCATCATGCTGATGACGGCGAGACAGTTACCCTAGACAATCCGTTCGCCTCCCTGGCTCGCCCGCCAAACCCTACTTCCGCGCCTGATAATCGCTGGGAGAATGGTTTTCGTCTTGATGTCCCGGAGTTCACCGGTGATGGGTCTCCGGACGAGTTCGTTGACTGGTTCCATACTGTCGAGGATCTTCTCGACTTTAAAGGTGTCCCGCAAGATCGTCGGGTGGCCCTAGTAGCGACTAGGTTTAGGTCTCGCGCTGCAGCGTGGTGGCGCAGCCTCAAACAGACAGTTTGTCGTGAAGGCCGTCCCTATATTGTACGTTGGGATCGTTTCCGTAACTTCATCTTCAAGGAATTCCTGCCCTTGAATTATGATCGTACGCAATACCAGAAGTTCCAGAACTTGCGCCCGGGCCCTCGCACTGTTTATGAATACACCAATGATTTCTACCAACTGCTCTCTCGTGTTGATTGTCGAGAAACCCCTACACAAATCGTCTCGCGTTACATTGGGGGCCTTCGTATCCCCTTTCAGGACACACTAAATCTTTTCCGCCCTTCTACCGTGGCGGACGCACATCAACATGCACTGATATTGGAAACGCAACACACCCGGCGTTTTCCCAATAACCAGTCAACCCCGGACCGTCGCCCAGGCGTGCCTCCTTCCCCGCCTGTTTCGTCGCCCCGTACTACAGGTCCTTCACCACCTATCCCGCGTCCCCATGGTCCACCTCCTATTGGTCCGTGTCCCGCCATGAATGGACGTTGTTTCAATTGTGGGGACCCCGGCCATCGAATGAACGCTTGTCCACAGCCGAGGAGCGCCCGTGCCCTCCTTCTCGAGGGTGATTCTGAGGAAATATATTCTTCTCCTCCTTTATTCGATGAAGACCCTGCTGCCTCCATGGAGGAGAATCATCTCATTGGCGATTCGGGCCCTCTCCTGGTGCTTCGGCGTGCCTTTTGTTCCCCGAAGACGGATACTACCAACGACCAACGTAACTGCATCTTTCAGTCTACATGCACTATCATGGGTAACTGCATCTTTCATTATCGATTCGGGTGCGTGTGAGAATGTTATTTCTGGTTCTGCTGTTTCAAAATTATCACTTGTCACATCTTCCCACCCCAACCCCTATAACCTTGGTTGGTTGAGCCGTGATAACGTGATTACTGTTACTGACCGGGTACAAGTTCATTTTTCGATTGGTGACCGTTATTCGGATTCGATTTAGTGCGATGTTGTCCCTATGGACGCTTGTCATTTGCTCTTGGGTCGTCCGTGGCAATTTGACCGTCGTGTTGTCCATGACGGCTTTCTTAACACGTATTCCTTTACCTTCGAGGGCACCAAATTTGTGTTACATTCCTCCTGTAAACCGGCGCCTCCCCCACCATTACCACCATCAGTTGTTCTGCTCACGCGGGCTGCCTTCGAACTTGAACTTATTGCAGGCTCCCAGGGTTATTTGTTAGTGGCTCACGACACTTCTGTTGCTGGCGTTATCCCGCCTGTTGCCCACTCTATATTGTAGGATTTTGCGGATGTATTTCCTAGCGAGTTACCCTCTACTTTGCCACCACTCCGAGATATACAACATCAGATTGACTTGGTTCCGGGCGCGTCTTTGCCTAATAGGCCTCACTATCGCATGAGTCCAGCGGAGCATGAAGAATTACGTCGTCAGGTTGAGGATTTGCTCCGTCGTGGGCATGTTCGCGAGAGCCTCAGTCCGTGTGCAGTTCCGGCCTTACTCACTCCAAAGAAGGATGGGTCATGGCGTATGTGCGTTGACAGCCGTGCCATCAATAAAATAACGGTTCGTTATCGCTTTCCTATTCCCCGCCTTGATGACTTGTTGGATCAAATTTCCGGGTCTTCTGTTTTTTCGAAGCTTGATTTACGCAGTGGCTACCATCAGATTCGCATTCATCCCGGGGACGAGTGGAAAACAGCTTTCAAGACAAGGGAGGGTTTATTTGAGTGGCTTGTCATGCCGTTTGGCTTGTCCAATGCCCCAAGCACTTTTATGAGAGTTATGAACCAAGCCCTGCGTCCTCTAATTGGCACTTGCGTCATTGTCTACTTCGATGATATATTGGTTTATAGCAAAACTGAACAGGACCATATCTCTCATTTACGGGCTATCTTGGCCATCTTAAGGGAAGAAAAGTTTTTTGGTGCTCCAAACAAGTGTGTCTTCTTCACGGAATCAGTGCTATTTTTAGGCTTTCGTGTTTCTTCGGCGGGTATTTCAGTAGATGACGCTAAAGTGGCTGCCATTCGAGATTGGCCGTCTCCTACTACCATCACGGCTATACGTAGCTTTCATGGGTTGGCCTCCTTCTACAGACGGTTCATCTCTCACTTTAGCACCATTATGGCGCCAATCACGGATTGCATGAAAGGCACTTCTTTCACGTGGACAGCAGAGGCGGCTGCTGCGTTCTCACTCATAAAAACCAAACTCACTTCGTCCCCTATCCTTATCCTCCCGGATTTTTCGGTCTCGTTCGAGCTCCATTGCGACGCTTCAAAGGTTGGTATTGGTGCGGTCTTAAGCCAAAACAGTCGCCCGGTGGCTTTCTTTAGTGAGAAACTTTCGGGTCCTCGAGCTCGATATTGTGCGTATGACGTCGAATTTTATGCGGTAGTCCGGGCTGTTCGTCATTGGCGTCACTACCTATTTCAGAAGGAATTCGTACTTTTCACGGATCATGATTCACTGAAATATTTGTCAAGCCAGGATAATATCTCAACCCGTCACGCTGCATGGGCCGCGTACCTTCAGAAATTTAATTTTGCCATCCGTCATAAGTCCGGGGCCTCGAATCGCGTCGCTGATGCCCTCAGTCGCCGGCATTCTTTACTTGTGGACATGCGCATTAAGGTACCAGGTTTTGACAATTTTTCTGCCTTTTATTCAGTTGACCCATTCTTCTCCCGCATATTGCGATCGATGGACCAAGGCTTGCCAACAAAATTTGTGTTATCTGATGGGTTCTTGTTTCTTGATTCCCGTCTTTGTATTCCTGAGAGTAGCTTGAGATTACAACTCATACGTGAGTTGCATGGGATGGGACATGCGGGACGAGATCGCACTATTGACCTTTTGCAACACAGGTTTTTTTGGCCGTCCCTTAAACGCGAGGTGGCGCGTTTTGTTGAGCGTTGTCATACATGCCAGGTTTCGAAGGGCACCGCTTCGAACGCCGGGTTATATCGGCCCCTACCTGTTCCGGACGCCCCGTGGCTTGGGGTTAGTATGGATTTTGTTTTGGGGTTACCTCGCACGCAACGTGGGTTTGATTCAATTTTCGTTGTCATCGACCGCTTCAGCAAAATGGTTCATTTCATTCCCTGCAAGCGGACTTCGGATGCCCTCCATGTCACCCAACTTTACTTCCGCGATGTGTACCGTCTCCATGGCCTACCGTCTTCTATTGTATCGGACCGTGATACTCGCTTCTTGAGCCACTTCTGGCGTAGCTTATGGCGCTTGGCACACACGGAGTTACATTTTAGCAGCGCATACCACCCTCAATCTGATGGGCAAACGGAGGTAGTGTATCGCTCCTTGGGGAACATCCTTCGTTGTTTGGTGGGTGATAATGTGAAGACATGGGATTCGAAGTTTGTGAAGTCATATGTGAAGTAGGTAATCTGCTGAGCTGAAGTTTCAACAGAAGCTATGTTGTAAAGTGTTAGCCGTAGAGAGTTAGCTAATTTGGGGTATCAGATGAGTTGTACCAGATGAGGCCAACCAGAGAAGGTCTGACCAGAGGAGTCTGGCAGAGGAGTCACCTGAAGATGTCTATCAGATGAGAGTCATCAGAGGAGGCTTATCAGATGAGGTCCACCAGAGGAGTCCTATCAGAGGAGGTCTGGTCTTGGAGTCATCTGTTGTAATTGACCAGTGCCAGAGGAGGTCGTGTCGTCTGGTCCAATGTGAAAATACGGGAATTACACCAAATTGAAGCTTGCGAAAGAGCGGTTCTAACTGAAACAACTAAAGCGGTTATTGAATCTGTTAAGCCAGCTGGATAACTGCTTACATTGGGGTTGTTACAACTGAATCAAGTTAGGGATTCAGCTCAATCTCTGTATCTATAAAAGGGGGATTTCTCATGAGAGAAATCAACAATCATTGAGAGAGATCAACATCTGTGAGCGCATACACGAGAGTTTGAGTGTGATTGTAACTTGTAACTTCCAATTTCCATCTTAGTGAAAAGATATCCTCTCGGATCCCGTGGACGTAGGAGTATTCATCTCCGAACCACGTAAATCTGGTGTTCTTGTGTGATTTTCAATTCCGTTCTTATTGCATTTGATTCCGATTCCCGGAAACAAGTTTTCTTGTGAATCCAAAACGTGATTAACAAGTGGCGCCGTCTGTGGGAAGCAATCATGGCTGCAACTAAGTTCGATATTGAGAAGTTCACGGGGAAGAACGATTTTAGCTTATGGAAGATCAAGATGAAGGCACTCCTGGTACACAATGGATTGTACGAAGCCTTGTTGCCACTGGCTCAGGTGGCTTCTGGATCTAATCCGGCGAAGGTGGAGGAGAACAAGAGGAAGGCGCATAGTGCTCTTATCTTGTGTCTTGGGGACAAGCCATTGAGGGAAGTATCGAAGGAGGAAACCGCTCTTGGGATCTGGAATAAGCTGGAGCAGTTATACTAGACCAAGTCTGTTACGAACAAGTTATACATGAAACAGAAGCTTCAAGTCTTCAAGATGAATGAAGATAAGAATCTTGGTGATCAGTTGGACGAGTTCAACAGATTGGTGGATGATCTGGAGAGTTTGGATGTTACAATTGATGATGAAGATAAGTCATTGATGTTGTTGAATGCCCTACCTAAGTCTCTGGAAAATTTCAAAGATGCCTTGTTGTTTGGTAGGCAAGATCAGGTGATGTTTGATGATGTTCAAACTGCCCTGAAAACCAAGTTTCTACAGATCCAAGCTGATGGGAAGAAGCCTGCTGAAGGATTGAATGTTCAATCCAAGAAGAAGAAGGGGTTTCAGTCCAAGAAGAAGGATGGTGGAAAAGGGAATAAGGGTGGGAAGAAATCTGATTTTGTTGAGAAGAGGAAGTGTTTCACTTGCCATAAGGAAGGTCATCTGAGAAAGAATTGCCCTGAAAGAAAGAAGAAAGACAATCAAGGTGATCAAGATGGAGATGCAGCTGTTGTGGAGGTTGAAGGATATGATAGTGCAGAGGTCTTGATGGTTAGTCATGAGAGGCTAAGTCAAGAGTGGGTCCTGGACTCTGGGTGTACTTTTCATATGTGTCCACATGAAGACTGGTTCCTGGATCTTGAGAAAACTGATGGAGGTCTTGTTCTTTTGGGTAATGATGAGAGCTGTAGGGTGCAAGGATCTGGTTCTATCAAGATCAAGATGTTTGATGGGGTGGATAGGATCTTATCTGATGTCAGGTTTGTTCCTGAGTTGAAGAGAAATCTTGTTTCTCTTGGTACATTGAATTCTAAGGGCTTTGAATTCAAGACAGAAAAGGGAATTCTGTCAATAACCAAGTCTGGAAGAATTGTTATGAGGGGGATGATCAAGAATGGTTTGTATACTTTGATTGGAAGGACTGTAACAGGATCAGCTGATGTTACCATGGGGTCTTCTGATGTCAACTTGTGGCACAAGAGACTGGCACATGTTGGTGAGAAGGGTCTGGTGGAGTTATCCAAGAAGGGAGCAATCCCTGGAAAGAGGATATGTAAGCTGGAATTCTGTGAAAGGTGTGTTCTTGGGAAATCAAAGAAGCAAGCATACCAGAAGGGGAAGCATACCACCAAGGAGGTTATGGATTACATACATTCTGATGTATGGGGCCCAGCAAGGGTATCCACTCATGGTGGAGGCAGGTATTTCCTTACCCTTATTGATGATTATTCCAGAAAGGTTTGGGTTTACATTCTTAAACAGAAGAGTGATGCCTTCTCTAAGTTCAAAGAATGGTTGATTGAACTTGAGAATAAGAGAGGCAGGACTATCAAGCACTTAAGGACTGATAATGGGCTTGAATTCCTATCAGAGGAGTTTCAACAATTTTGTAGGGAGAAGGGTATTACTAGGCATAAAACTGTTCCTTCAAACCCCCAGCAGAATGGTCTAGCAGAGAGGATGAATAGAACTATTCTGGAAAGGGTTAGGTGTATGTTATCTGATGCTCATTTACCTAAGAGTTTTTGGGGGGAAGCTGTTAACACAGCTGTGTATCTCATTAATAAAGTGCCATCATCTGCTATTGAGTTTAAAACCCCAGATGAGGTTTGGTATGGGAAGATATCAGATTACTCAAAGTTGAAAGTTTTTGGGTGCCTAGCTTATGTTCATGTGAGGCAAGACAAACTTGAACCTAGAGCTTTAAAGTGTGTTTTCATTGGGTATCCAAAGGGTGTTAAGGGGTATAAGTTGTGGTGTCTGGAGCCTGGAAACCAGAAGTGTATTACTAGCAGAGATGTTGTGTTTAATGAAGTACAGATGGGATACAAGTCTGGTGGAGGTGATAGGGAGCCATCAGCTGAGGAGATGGATGGTGTTATTTCTGAGCCAATTACTCAAGTTGAGGTGGAGCCTGATCATGACAATCATGATAGTGCATCTGGTTCAGAACCAGAGCAGGAAACAGGAGAGAATGGGTCATCAGATGAGGATAGTGCACCTGCAGAAGAGGAGGAAGAAGTGCCAGAAGCAGACTTGAGAAATTATAGTTTGACAAGAGACAGATCCAGAAGACAAATACATCCTCCAGCAAGGTTTGGCCGTGTGGATCTGGTCTCCTATGCACATGTTACAGCAGAAGCCATAGAGTACCAGGAACCTAAAAGCTACAGGGAAGCCCTTGAGTGTGATGATAGGGAGTCATGGGTGACAACCATGACAGAAGAGATGAAGTCTCTTAAGAAGAATCAAACTTGGATTCTTGTTGATAAGCCACCTAGGCAGAAGCTAATCAGTTGTAAATGGTTGTTTAAAATGAGCTTGAATCTGGTGTGAAAGATCAGGTGAGATTTAAGGCCAGGTTAGTTGCCAGAGGATTTACTCAGAGGGAAGGAATTGATTACAATGAGGTTTTCTCACCTGTTGTTAAGCATTGTTCAATCAGATTACTTCTGAGCAGAGTAGTCCAAGAGGATCTGGAGCTACAACAACTTGATGTAAAGACAACTTTTCTGCATGGTGATCTTATTGAGGATCTGTACATGCACCAACCAGGAGGGTTTGTTGAACCAGAGAGTGAAGGGAAAGTGTGCCTGCTCAAGAAATCATTGTATGGCCTCAAGCAAAGTCCAAGGCAGTGGCACAAGAAGTTCAATGAAGTTATGCTAACCATTGGTTTTGTAAGGAGCAAGTATGACACTTGTGTATACCTGGAAAGGCAAGGTAGTGATGTGATAGCCTATCTTTTGATCTATGTAGATGACATGCTTATTGCCAGTAAAAGCCTTCTGAAGATTCAGAGTATCAAAAGGAAGCTAAGTGCTAGATTTGATATGAAGGACTTGGGAAATGCTAAGAGGATTCTTGGAATGGATATTCTTAGGGACAGAAAAGCTGGAAGACTATTCTTATCCCAGAAGAGTTACATTGAGAAGGTCCTGAAGAGGTTTAACATGCATGAGAGTAGAGCTGTGTCAACTCCTCTGGGACAACAGTTCAAATTATCTAAGGAAATGGAACCAAAGTCTGATGAAGAGAAGAAGACTATGATGAAAGTACCTTATGCAAGTGGGGTTGGAAGCTTGATGTATGCTCTGGTCTGCAGCAGACCAGACTTGGCTTATTCATTGAGTATGGTGAGCAGATACATGGCTAATCCTGGGAGATTACATTGGGAAGCTTTGAAATGGATATTCAGATACCTTAAGGGGTCATCTGATCTGGGTCTGATGTTTGAGAGGATGACTGACCAGAAGAGTCCACTGGAAGGATTTGTAGATTCTGATTTTGCTGCTAATCTGGATACCAGAAGATCCTTAACAGGGTATATCTTTACTCTGTACAATACTGCTGTAAGCTGGAGATCTGTTCTGCAGAGTGGAGTTACATTGTCTACTACAGAAGCAGAGTTTGTTGCAGTATCTGAGGCTGTTAAGGAGGCTTTATGGTTGAAAGGCATAATCAAGGATTTTGGGATAAGTCAAAGGGTTGTGGTCATTCATTGTGATAATCAGAGTGCAGTTCATCTGGTAAAACATCAAGTATTCCATGAGAGGTCAAAGCATATCGATGTAAGGTTGCATTTTGTAAGGGAAATCATTGATAAAGGAGTGGTTCTCATCCAGAAGATATCTACAGAGGACAATGCTGCAGATATGTGTACAAAGTCTTTACCAGGTACGAAATTCAAGTTCTGTGTTGAATTGGTAAAGATGAGTGTATGGGATGTTCCTTAGGCCCAAGCTGGAGCATGGAGGAGAGGAGGAGAGGATTGATACTTCTCATCTGAGGTGGAGAATTGTGAAGTCATATGTGAAGTAGGTAATCTGCTGAGCTGAAGTTTCAACAGAAGCTATGTTGTAAAGTGTTAGCCGTAGAGAGTTAGCTAATTTGGGGTATCAGATGAGTTGTACCAGATGAGGCCAACCAGAGAAGGTCTGACCAGAGGAGTCTGGCAGAGGAGTCACCTGAAGATGTCTATCAGATGAGAGTCATCAGAGGAGGCTTATCAGATGAGGTCCACCAGAGGAGTCCTATCAGAGGAGGTCTGGTCTTGGAGTCATCTGTTGTAATTGACCAGTGCCAGAGGAGGTCGTGTCGTCTGGTCCAATGTGAAAATACGGGAATTACACCAAATTGAAGCTTGCGAAAGAGCGGTTCTAACTGAAACAACTAAAGCGGTTATTGAATCTGTTAAGCCAGCTGGATAACTGCTTACATTGGGGTTGTTACAACTGAATCAAGTTAGGGATTCAGCTCAATCTCTGTATCTATAAAAGGGGGATTTCTCATGAGAGAAATCAACAATCATTGAGAGAGATCAACATCTGTGAGCGCATACACGAGAGTTTGAGTGTGATTGTAACTTGTAACTTCCAATTTCCATCTTAGTGAAAAGATATCCTCTCGGATCCCGTGGACGTAGGAGTATTCATCTCCGAACCACGTAAATCTGGTGTTCTTGTGTGATTTTCAATTCCGTTCTTATTGCATTTGATTCCGATTCCCGGAAACAAGTTTTCTTGTGAATCCAAAACGTGATTAACAAAGTTAAGCCAAGCCGAATTCGTGCACAATTCAGCAACAAATCGTAGTTCCGGGTTTTCTCCTTTCTATGTCGTGTATGGGCGGGTACCAAGAGGACCGGTTGACCTCCTTACTTATCCTTCCGGACAGCATTTGGATACGCGAGTTGGCTCTTACTGGGATGACCTTATTTATGTTCATGCAGTAACAAAGAAACGCCTTGAGGAAAGCAATGCTTCATACAAAGCTTATGCAGATGTCAAACGCCGGAATCTCGAATTCAACGTAGGTGATTTAGTGTGGGCTGTTCTCACCAAGGACCGCTTCCCGGCACACGAGTACAACAAGTTGGCTACAAGGAAGATCGGCCCCGTGGAGATCATTGCCAAACTAAACCCGAACGCGTACCGTTTAAAGCTTCCAGATGGCATGCGCACGTCAGACGTGTTTAATGTCAAGCACTTGGTCCCGTATTTTGATGGAGAAGAGACCCATCCCGATTCGAGGGCGAATCGTTCCGATGGGGGAGGGAATGATGGAGAAGAGACCGCTAATTAATTACGTACTTATATTTTAATATCACTTGAAGACTTTATTTATTATTTCAGCTTGTTTTATTTCGTCTGGGCCTCTATTTAGCCCGTTAAAACCCTAGTATTTATAGGCCGCATTATTGTTGATTGAGACTCATTTTTGATATTGTATTGAATACGGGATTTATCCCTTCCCTCTTGCACATACACGTTCCTGCTGCGTCACTATTTTTATATGTTCTAATTCAATAGCTATTTCATGTTTTTCAATTTTCTCTTTATAAATTTCATTATTAAAACTAAAATTAGTGACACTCCCTTCTAAATCTGTAGGAATACTAAATAATTTATTAATACAAATGAAACATATTTCCTTAAAACATTTATTGCACTGATATCTTAAATTTATAGCAGGAAATAATTTACAATTGAAGCAACTGATATGATTGTTACCTTTAAAACGTATCCATTCATGGGCACATTCGATTTCAGTGTTATTCATGTAAGTGTGAGTAATTTTTGTCGATCCATCTTCGGTTTCACTACAAATACTGTAAACTGATTCATCATCCGAATTTGAGCCTAATTCTTCAATTTCAAATTCTCCTAACTGTTCAATAAGATTTGATTTTTCTAAATTTTTTTTTATTATGACACCTATTTGCCAAGTGTCTTTCATCTCCACAAATAAAACATTTACAATTCCGTTTATGTGGTCTTCTAACATACCTATTTTTATTATTATTATATTTGTTATTTCTATTATAGGAAGTACTTTTTCTAAGATATTTCCTTTTATGAGGTCTGTCATAATACCCATAGGCCTGAGGTGTATAAATAGCGGTTTGTCATAATAACCTCAGGCCTATGGGTATTATGAAAAACATGTGCTAATTAAAATCCACCACATGTTGAACTACGTATTTGTATTTGGCTCGATCCATTTGCACTCACTCGCACCTCCAAGTTTGACACGTCTCAAGCTTAATTGAAAAGGTTCCAAAATACCCTGAAAATGATAGAATAATACACAATCAAAGCATTGAGACTGTAATAAAATAAGTCGTGCAATTACAAGAAAAATATTAAATTGTTGTTACAAAACAACCAATTGAAACACATAATTTATACGAGAATTACGACTTATCATTCTTCTACCAATTTGCACAGAAAAGGATAAGAAATTTCGTCCCTTAATTGAAAATAATTTAACACAGGAACAACAATATTTATTAGACAACATCTGGCACATTAAAACACTGTCTAATGCTACTTCATTCAAGGTTCAGGTTCTTAATGCCCTCTGCTCATATTTTGAAAATTATAAAAAAGAAAAATACTCTTATAATCCTAAGTTTAAATACTATGTTGTATTTAGGGGAACCAAGATAGAAATCTTTCATAATTTTAATACAGAAAGACAGGTTACACAGATTAAGAATCCCTCCTATAAGGGTTATGAGACTTTTGAGGAAGCAATAAAATACGCTAGAAACGAAATAGGTATGAGGTTTTATATTGAACTTGAAGAAGTAAAAACTTATACAGATATTGTTAAGGAGCGTCCTACAGAAATAATTAATGAATAAAATGAGAAAATTGCTAATTTAGAAAAGCAGATTATTGAGTTACAATTACAGCTTATACAGAATAATAGTACTATAAGTTATAAAGATAATACTATTAATATTCTAGAAAAAATGGTGACTAAGCTAAATAAACAAGTTAATTAGTTAAATGAATCAATATTAGAAAATTTAATCCCCTCATCCAGTCATGAAGCTTTCAAAGCCTGACTTCTGGATCTTCCATTATCGCAAGTCATGAAACCAGTTTTAGACAGAATCTCAGAATTGGAACAGGTTATTTCGAACAAAGTAATTACACAGTTCCCACAGATTATGATAGATCTGTAGAAAAAGATTCTCCAGATACACTTTGGAGAATTACAGTTTAAATACGTCAAGGTTGTACAAACCCATCTTTCATGGGGACCATTACAGGAAGAACCCGAATATCCCTTGGGAATTCCTGGGATCTTAATAAAACAGATTTACCCATTGATGAAATAACACATTTTTATCACAATGAGATGATAGATTTCCTAGAATACTATTCCGAAGAAAAGGTCAACCATCTCTTTGAAAAGTTTGGGGAAAAATTCCTCCTCATCTGCGGTAATATCCCTAATTGGTCAATAAAGAGGAAAGTTTTCTGTAAAATTTTCTCTACACTTCCAGAAGTTATACAGACGTCATACCGACCATCCAGAAAGAGAGTTATTGTTTCGGAAGAAGATACATTCAGAAATTTGGAAGCCAGCCCATATGATTTCAACAAATTAGAGCCAAACACGGTTTATAAATACGCACAGAGTTCAAAACACCAGTTTGCTCAATGGAAATGGGATTGGCAGGATTATAAACTTATTGGAGAAGGACACTTTATACAGATTTTTGCTACTACAAACTAGCGCATGCTTCTCCCTTTTAGTGGGGAAGGAGAGTTGTTTGAAGAAAAATATATAATCAATTTGGACGAACAGTTCTCACAGATGGAGGAAGATTCCGACAACAGCACAGATTTTACAGTTCCCGATACTCACAGAGACATCTAGAAGATGAGTAAAGATTAGGACAGCTCAATAATATTGGTACACGTCTAAGAGTTTCGAGAAGTTGTCAGGAGTGATGTAAATATTGGCACATAGATATTTTATTTTCCACTTCTTTTGTATGGTTTTTAGAAGGCCACGTAGTATAAAAATAGGATCGATCTTTTTTCTTTTTTGCCTATAAAAGGCATCTACGCCATTGTACATAAGATATAGAAGAAAGAAAAAAAAAAGAATTGCAATCGATCAATAAAATCTAAAATGTTCTTCTAATTCCCTTCATTGTCTGATTCCTTACTCCATAGATTATCAAGCATATACTCCTAATACATCCCATACCTTTGTATATCCTTCCCTGTGTGCCCAAGTCTGTACAGCTTCCCTGCGTATATTGTACAGTTTTTACGGTATGTTCCTCTTAGCCTTAAATTCTAGCGTCTTCTTTGAGTGTTTCCCTAATTTTGTATATTGGTTCTTCGTGTGTGTTCGTCTCTTGTTTTGTATTTTTCGTGATATTATTTTTATCTCTGTATATACGTATTTTTACTTCCTCCTGTTCCTATGTATATTTTTCCTTCTCTACCTTCGAGCCTATGTGGGCTCTAAAAATATAAACACCTCTCCCCCCTTGATATATATATATATATATATATATATACTAGGGTGTACCCACGCGAATTTCGCGTACTGAAAAAAAATATTATTTTTATTTTCTGTAGTCATTTAATATAAGAGTATTTTTGTCTAAATTTTTTTGGGATATATACAATAAATTATGGGGTTTGTTTAGATGTGGCCCGTGCCCTTCACTAAACCCTATAGGTATATTCTACAAACTAAATAATTAAAAAAATATCAAAATTCACATAAATTAATAAGGGATTTAAACCAAATCCGTCCTCTATCTTTTCACCTCTATCTCTAAATAGTCATTTATTTATTGTTTTATCAATTTAGTCCTGTATTTCTTCAGGTTTCGCCAAATTTGTCCTAATTTGGTGAAAAATGGTTTTATGCTTTATACGTTCAATTAGGACCTAATTGGAGAATGTGAATTGATACAGGACTAAATTGGTAAAGAAAATAAATATAGGACCAAAACGGTTAGGTTTTGTACATTTTTAGGCCAATTAGGATCATTTTGGCGAAACTTGAATAGATACAGGACTAAATTGATAAAGCAAATAAATAGAGGACCATTTTGATAAAGGTGAAAAGATAGAGGACGGATTTGGTTTAAATCTCAATTAATAATAATTATGGAATAACATTACTTAGACTAATAATTTAATAATAATCAATTTCCATTTCAATATTGGATAATTTATAAATTAATCAACATTATTAGTTATTAGGAGTATACAGTAAGAAATTAATTTATATAAGAAACAATACAAAATTTGAAATAAACTTTAACGTTACAATACCTGTTCATCGATCAAAATGAGTTCCAAGTAGAACTTGTCTCTATTAAAATCATTAAAAAAAATATTGTCCAATTTTTTCAATCCTAACTTTAACGGTCAATTTTGGCTCTCACTCTTGATATTAGAAATCAGAGAAAATTGAGGTGTCATACTCTTGAAACCTAAAATGAGATTTAAACTACAACAATTAAACCATCATAATTATTCAGATAAAAATACATGATATAGTTAAATATATTATTTTTGCACATGAAGAATATTTAAACTGAATGATGTAGAGCATAAATCAACAATCATTATTACATTCATATTGATATTGATATTTAAATCTAATCAAATTGTGAGCAATTAAAATGACGAATTTAATTATAAAATAAATATACTAATAACAATAAATATATAGCTAACCAACAATTGATGGGAGAAATCTCAGCAAAAGAGTGGAACAAGTGAAACTTTGATGTGAAAAAATGAAATACAATATGCTCTTATTTATAATAAAAAAAATACAATATTATATCTTGTCCATAATAAGAATATATCACATAAGAATATTCTTTGGAATATATAATTATATACCTTTTATTTTAGAAAAAAATAATCGAACATTATATTATACTATATATACTAACTCAAACTTAGAAATGATAAATTTTGATTCATTCAATAAGTAGATCATATTTAATTACATTAAGGTTTGGAAAAAATATGATTTATAATAAATTCCAAAAATAACTAAATAAGAAAATGGAAAAAAATATCTATATGCATTAATTATGCAGATATAAATTAATGGTTTAGATTTAATGATATAGAACAAAGGGTCGAGATTAAAAGTTTAACCAACTTTTAATGAGAGCGCAGTATTTCAAAATGGAGAGATTTGAGACATGCCACATCAGCCTAAGAATAATTAAAGTGGTGTTGACACATCATCTTGGAGAGGTTTGAAAATATATTATTATAAGATATGACCACTTTATACATAAAAAAATAAAAACATCCATTTTTATTGATGCATTTTTAATAAAGTAGCTTTATTTTAATATGCGGGTTCACTTCATACTACAGTTGAGGCAGAGGGAGTAGTTAGATAAGAGTGTCTCACTTAATAGCCATCCATCTTGTTGGGGCCTCACACTGCATAGATATCTCCGATTGATTATCTTTCTCTTCCATACACACTACATCCAGGTATAGGTATGTATAACTTCCATTCTCTTATCATTATCAATACTGTTGATTAATTTGTGATAATTACATGTCTTAATTACCTGCAATTCCTTTGAATATATAACATCTTCATCCTTATGCTAGAGTGTAATATTTTTATGCGGCTATTACTCCAATCGATCTTTAACATGACTACTCATTCTATATAATTCACCAATATATATATTTTGATTTATTTGGAACAAATTGGGACAGGAAATGGCTGAACTTGCGGTAGGGCCAGTTACTGAAGTTGGAAAATGCTTTGCTCCATTCATCACGCGTCAGTTCAAGTATGTTTGTTGTTTCAATGCCAACGTCCAGCGTCTCAGGGAAGAAGCCAATGAACTTGAGGCTGAAAAGGCTGCGCTCCAGTTGAAAATCAACGAAGCCGAAAATGATGCGGGAGTGATTGATCCTAGAGTGGTGAATTGGATGAAAAAAGTTGATGACATCCTACAAAAGAAGAGTGAGTTAGTCACTGCAATTGAGAGAATAGGAGGTGGTGGTTGTTTGTCTGTGGGATCTCGCTATTCAACAAGCAAGGGAGCTGTTCAAGCTGCTGCAGCAATGAAGCAGAAACGGGATGATCGCGCTGCTATTACTGACATATCCCATCCTCCACCACCCCCAGCAACGGTGTAATCTAGAGCCCATGTATGAGTTTGGGTCTAGGAAAAAAATTGAACAAGATTTGATGGAGCTCCTGAGAGATGAAAATGTCAGGATGTTGGGGATATGTGGGATGGGCGGAGTCGGCAAAACGACTCTGGCAAAGAAAGTTAAGAAGAAAATGATGGAGGAGAAAGTGTTTGATGAATCCGTGATGGCTGTTGTGAGTCAGCCTGCAAACAAGGAGAGAATCCAGGAGGACATAGCTGTCCAATTGGGTTTGAAATTTGATGATCATGAAAAAAGTTTATCCAGTAGAGCAACAAGACTACTTACCAGATTAGGGTGCAAAAAAAGAATCCTTGTAGTTCTAGATGATGTTTGGGAACGCCTAAATTTGGAGGAATTAGGAATACCTTGCGAAAGTGGTCCAAAAGGATGCACGATTCTTTTAACATCTCGAAGCAAGGATGTTCTAAAAGGAATGAATACTCAACCAGTTTTAGAAATGCAAATCTTAAGTGAAGAAGAAGCATTGTCTTTCTTTCAAGAACAACTAGGGACTTGTGCAAATGATCAAAATTGGTTTCCTAGTTTAGCACAACAAATTACAAAGGAGTGTTGTGGCTTACCACTTGCCCTGGCAATTGTTGCCCAGGTGCTGAAAGGTCAAACGAACAGAGCTGTTTGGGAAGATGCACTGGGCGATCTAAGGCGTGCTAACCCAGAAGACTTGCGAGAAGTTCTTGAGAAGGTGTATACTCCCCTTAGACTAAGTTATAATTACTTGAGTCGTAATGCCAAATCCATATTCTTGTTGTGTTCTCTCTTTCCTGAGGATATTGGTATTTCTCTTTCGCATTTGACTGCTTATGCCATGGGATTACACATGTTTGAAGGAATTCGGGATTTTGAAACGGTAAGAACCAAAACACACTCGCTTGTTCATACGCTTAAAAGTCTTTTCTTGCTATTGGAGTGTGGTAATGAAGAATATGTCAGAATGCATGATATTGTCCGAGATGTGGCCATTTTCATTGCTTCGAAGGAGAATCCACTTATCAATTCAGTGGAGAATCCACTTATCAAATGCGGTTCCGACTCCATTTGGATATCTCCCTATGTCGGCGGAGAAAGAATTGAGCTTTCTAGGGACTCAAATTTTCCAAAGCTTCGTCTCTTATTGATTGACAATGAGTCGGCAATTGAGGAATTGCAAGTCAATGACATTTCTTTTGAAGGAATGAAAGAGCTAAACGTGTTGTCCATCCAATGTAATACTTCACTGACATCACTCCTCATTCCACAAAATCTGAAGACATTGATTTTAGATAAGTGTGAATCCTTGAAGGCAATATCTGTTGTTGGCGAGTTGATAAATCTTGAGATTCTCATCTGTAGTCTGTGTCAAAACATTGAGGAATTTCCATCACGTATTCTGAAAGGCTTGAGGTTGTTAGAAATTTCATTTGGTGATGCTCATGGAAAAATTGGGTTAGCAACTGAGGTATCATGTCTGGATAACAACTTTGGACATCAAAATCGACATATCACACTACTTTCAAGATTGGAGAGCCTTCAACTACAGCATCTTTCAAATCTTACAGTATTTTATGAAGGAATTGAAAGTATTGAGTTCCCCCAGCTCACTCAATTCGAGATCGAATATTGCCCAGAATTGAAATGTTTTGTTTCTAGTGGTGAAAGCGTTGGCATGGGCGATGATGATCATTCTTTGCATTTATTCTGCAAACATAAGGTATGCACCATTCCTTAAAATTACCATTTCTGCCATTTGATGATATTCCTTTTCCCGAAATTAATATAAACACAATTAAAACCTTGATTTATTTATGGGTCGGAACTCCATTAATTAATTATACGTTCTCCATCTTGATCATTTTTCAGATCAGGAATGAATTTATTTATCATATTACATATAATATAATATTAAAGAAAGGGATAGAAAAAAGAAACAGAATTAATCTGGAAAAAGAAAAAGCAGATGCATGTCAATTATTTTGGAAGCATTGAGTTAAATACTTGTTTTATATTTTATTATGCAATTTGTGAGTTGTGGCATATTTCGTAAATGATTCCAACTGCAGGTTTCATTCGGCAAATTGAGGAAACTACGACTTAAAGGGATTAGAAAGTGTAATATGGTATTCTGTTGTTTTGAAGTTCCAGTTGGCTCCTTCACTCATCTGCAAGAGATACATCTCGAATATCTAGACAAGTTAGAGATTTTTTGCAACTCCGCTCTTGAGTTGCCCCAACTGGTAAAACTGCACATCTCTAGATGTCCAAAAATGAGAAGTTTTAACTCGGGGTCTCTAAATACACCAAATATGAAAAGTTTAGAAAGTCTTCGGATTCAGAATTGCTCAATGATGGAACATGTATTCTTGTGGAGCAAAGAAGAGGGCATTATTGGACAAAGTAGCCCTCATATCCCTTTCACAAAATTGACAACCCTGGAGCTAGATAATCTTCCCCAGCTCAGAAATTTGTACAAAGGTGTTGAAAGCATTGAATTCCCACTCCTTGCTAAAATGGACAGTCAGTATTTAGCAACCACTTGTTCGATTGAAGGAGACTCCAACAACAAGGTATGTATATATGTTTATCATTTTACGGTCTTCTCCTAAGACTCCAACAACTATGACCTTTTTTCAATTTTTCCTTTATACAATTTTTTTATTCGATTAGAACTTACATTATATACTAAATTTAACATATTTCAACCTCGAGATTGTAATTTGATAATTTTGTATAGTATAAATTGCAATTTAATAAAAAAGAAATTGTATACTGTGCAAATTGAAAAAAAAAAATTATAGTACATGTTGCAAATTGATATTAATCTATTTATTTACAATGTTTAGCTTCAGAAGATTTATTGTAATCCAAAGAATTCTTGTTGAATTTTTGTTTATATAAATTTAAAATTTTAATTATGTAACTGTGCAGATTTCACTACAATCTACGGGGAACACAGATTTTGTGAGTGTATTGTGTTGTCAAATTCCAAGTGAATCCTTCACTCACCTTGAGGAGTTACAAATAATGATTTGTGGAGTCATTGAGAACCTCTTTCCACTTTCAATAGCTCAAAATCTAAAGAGCCTAAAACTCTTGAGAATTGAAAGGTGCAAGGAGATGGTTAATGTGATTGAAGAGGAAAGTTCACATGATACCATTCTTCTTTTTCCACATCTGAAAATGTTATGTCTCATGTTTTTACCCAAGTTGAAGACTTTTTGCAAATGTGCACTTGGGTTGCCGGAACTGGTACAAGTGAAGATATATCATTGTCCTAAAATGGTTAGATTGGGATCTCTAACTACAACAAATCTGAAAAGTTTAGAAAGTCTTACGATTAAGAGTTGTTGGAGGATGGAACAAGTATTCTTGTGGAGCAAAGAAGAAACTGTTGGACAGACTATCACTCTTCCAAAATTGACAACCCTGGACCTGTCTTTTCTTCCAGGGCTGACAAATATCTTTAGAGGTGTTGAAAGAATTGAATTTCCTCTCCTAACTAAAATGACCATTCGTAACTGCCCAAACCTGAAAAGTGGTCATGTTTCAGCAACCACTCGTTCGAGAGATACAAACAGGGTATGTAATAATTTTTTACCATCTCATAAGATCATTGATCTTACTTGTAATACATTTTTTTTTTATTATTTCTCAATATATAATGAAAATAATACAGTTCTTGGTTTTATTTTCTCATCAACTCTATTTTTTAACTAGATAAATTTATTCAAAATATAGTACTTTAGAATTAATGTCGAAATAATTTTAAATTGAACTATCTAACTAATTATAGTAACGAAGCAGATGAATTTGGTCATTTGCAGGTGGTGTGTCAGACACTTAAGGAACAAACAACAATATTTTATAATAGCAGCAGCTTGCCATTATGGGACCAATTTTCAATACAGAGCTTCACTAGACTTGAGCAGTTAAGAATATTTGGTTATAATGAGAATAACAGCTTATTTTCATCTTCAGTAGCTGCTGCCCTCTTCAATCTCAAATTCCTAGGTATTGGAGATTGCAAGAATATGGTAAAAATGATTGAAGAGGAATGTTCAAGTGATCAAACATCTATTCTTTTTCCTCATTTGGAATATCTAATTCTCTCTAGTCTACCAAAGTTGAAGATTTTTTGTGAGTGGAGATGTGCTCTTGAGTTTCCCTCATTGAAGCAAATGAGAATTTACGGCGATTGTAGTAAAATTGAAAGATTTAGTTTTGGATCTCTAACCGCGCCCAATCTCAAAACCATCGAAATAAAAGGGGGTAACATTACTACCATCGCGGGAGCAGACTTGAATCATGTGTTGCAGCAATGCTTCAGCAGAGTAAGAGTAACTACAACAACCAATTATACAAATTCTCACTTCTTCCTCTACACTTGTTTTCCATATATTTATCATGGGTAATTGCACTTTGGTTCCCAAGAGAATGTGTCCATTTCAAAATGGTTCATTTTTCAGCCCTTTTAGTCCTTTGTTTTTTAATACCTTTAGTCCTATAAGAGAAAGAATATAGTGCAGTTTTGGTTCCAAGAGAATGTGTAAATTGCAATTTTGGTTCCAAAGAATAGGGCAAATTTGCAGTTATGATCCTAAAAATTAATGTATGGGACTGAAACTGCAATAAAAATGATCATTTTTACACACAGGTATCAAAAGTGTTTTGCACTCATTCTTTTGGGACTAAAAGTGCAATTTTTTTCCTATTTATTACACTTTGGCTGCAAAATGAATATTAATTTCTATTCCTATATATGAACAAAAGAATTAATTATTTTTTTCCCGCCTGCTGCAATGTTATTTTTTTATTTTTCATTTCTTCTCATCTATTTGTTGTTATTCTTTGATGCTTATTACTTTTAGTTCTAACTATTTGATTAGCAAAAATCAACACTAAGTGGGGGACACGAGGGATCCAAAGAGGTGCGTATATAATTGATATTCTTTGATCAATTAAAGTTTATGAACCGTGAATCTGAATGAATTTACTTGCATTAATTGTATTCTGTTATTGGATTTTGGAGTTCACTGCCAACTCATCAACTTATTTGGCTTAAAACTCAAATGATTGAATTTTCATTAAATATCTACTTGAGTTTAGTTTGTTTTTTTACGGATTAATCCATCTTAATAATCTAATTTTTTTTAAAACACTTTTCTCTTCCTAAGCTTTTATTTTTTATATAGAACTAATTAGTTTTAGTACTGCTTGGTGGATCAGGAGGAATCGACTTCAAGTAAAGAAAATGTGTGGCAAGAGAATAACGAAAAAGAGAAAGGCAAAATATTGGAAGAGGTGCACATAAGTTACTTTTATTTATTCTAAGCGAGGTTTATGATGCTTAATTTGATATATTCTTCCTTGATTTTCTTATGATTAATGAATTTGGAGGTGAATTCGTACAAAAAGATTAATTAGCTTCTTCCAGCCATGTTACGTTTTGACTTCTTTTTAATATCTTTGTATTGATCACTTTTCAGACTAATATATCGTTATTCGATGATGCTAATTTTTTAAATTATTTTTATTTAGGAAGAACCAACTTTAAGTGACAGTCAGGATTAAGACGAGAAAGATGAAACAAAGGAGGTATATATATAATTGTTTTTCTTCAATGAATAACAGATTTGACTTGTAACAGTGTTTGGATCGAGAAAATCTTGGTTGTAGATTTGATCGATGAATTTGAAATTCATGGCCTAGTCTATTTGTCTTAAGACTCAAATAAATGAACCCAAAACTGAAAAGTCATGTTTCTTTAACAACTTGTTCGCGTTCCAGAGATATAAACAAGGTACGTGTTGTGCAATGCATGCATGTTTTTCGAGTTTAAATTACAAATCGACCCATAACTTTTTGACAAAATAGATTTGGTCCCAAAATTAATTTTTAATCAAATTTAGTCCAAATTTTCTGACAGAATCCAATTTTGGTCTCAATTCTCACTTTGAAGTTCGGATTTCGGTGATTTTCGGCAAGAGTGCTGATGTGGTGTTTACGGCTACTATTTATATTTGATTTTTTCTTTTCTTTTACAATTTTATTGCACATAATATATATTTAGAAATTCTAAAAGAAAGTGACAAAATAAAAAATATATAATTAGCACATATGGACGCCACATCAACACACTTGTCATAAATCCCAAATTTCGGACTTTAAAACGACGTCGTATTGTCTTTTCCGGCCGATTTGGGACAAAAATTGGACTTTGTTAGATAATTTGGGACTAAATCTGATAAAAAGTTAATCTTGGGACTAAATCCGTTCACTATAAGAAAATATAATATTGCCTACGGAAATTGTCAATATGGCTACAGAATTACCAACAAAAAAATTCGTAGGGGGGTTTGCCTACGAATTGCCTACAAAAATCTCTAATTGTATAGGCATCTTCTTTCCACTCCTACAAAATAATTTGTCTACGGAAATTCCATAGGCAAATTGTGTTGTAGGCAAATGACTTGTAGGTAATTATACTTAGGGATTTTATACTGTAGGCAAATTAATTATGTAGGCAAGTTGTTTTAGGTTTAAAAATGTAGATATTTTCATAATTAGAAAATTTCGTAGGCAGATCGTAGAGAATTCTTACTACAAACTTTTTTGTTGGTAAATTTTTGTAGGCAATTTAATTCCGTAGGCAAATCATTATTTTTTTGTAGTGGTTTTGTCAGAAAGTTATGGGACGATTTTATAATTTAAACTCCATGTTTTTCTATCGTTTTACCATCTCATGAGATCATTGATCTTACTTGTAATTTCTTTTTATTATTATTTCTCCATATTTATTGAACATAATAGAATTCTTGGTTTTATTTCTCATCAACTCTGTTTTATTAAGTAGATCAATTTATTCAATTGATAATTGAATTTACTTGTAACAGTGTTTGGATCAGAAAATCTTGGTGGTGGATTTGGTCAATTAATTTGAATTTCATGGCAAAGTCTATATGTCTTGAAACTCAAATAATTGAATTTTAGCATACCCTTTTGGGGTTTTTTTTTATTTGGATTTGTAATTTCATTTGAAAAATCTGGGTATATTTAAAACATTGTTCTCTTCCTATATTTTTCTTGTGTGATATACAACTAATTAATTTCAGTACTAATTTTACTGATAAGGAGAAGTCAACCTCTAGTGAAAAAAAATCAGATCAAAGAGAAAGTGAAAGTCAAAATAGTGGAGGGGGGTGATGTGTAATTAATTTAATTTATTCTATAGAGATTTATGATGCTTAGTTTGATCGAGTCAATTAAGATTGTGGTTTATGGAGGAATCTTGATGGCTCCTTGTTTATGTTGATGAAAGGATTAATTAATTTCTTCCCGCTGCCATGTTTTATTTATTTTTCCTTCTTTCTAATTTTTTCTCGTCCTATTTGCTGATATTCTATGATGCATACTAATTTTATTTCTAATTATTTGATCAGGAAATTTCAACTTTAAGCGAGGGACAAGAGGGCAAGAAGAAGAAAGACAAAATAAAAGAGGTAAATATACAATTGATTTTCTTTGATCGATAAAAAAAAGAAAATTGTTTAACTAAACTTACTTGCATTAATTGTGTTTAAATTGAGGGGAATTTAGTTTCGGATTCAGTTGTTGGATGTGAAGTTCACCAACTTATTTAATTTGGCTTAAAACTCCAATTAATTACATTCCCTGCTTCAGGTTTTTTTTTTTTTTTAATATATGGATTTGAAATCCATCTAAAACCTTATTATTATGTAATGTTGTTCTTTTTGGTTTAAATTCTTCGATGATAATGAAAATAAAAATATTGTTCTCTTCCTATGCCCTGGATATATAGGAGGAAGGAATGTGTACATAGTGCATAGTTACACCATTAGTGTTGTATTCGAATAAAAGGTTTTTGAGGTTTAATTTAATTGATCCTTCTTTTGAATGTATTTTGATGGAAAAATTTGGATGCGAATTGTACAGAAAGATTAATTAACTTCTTCCTTTCATGCTACCTTTTTTTTTTCTTTTCCATTTTAGTATCTATTGATCAGGCTAAGTGAGGGTCAAACCGTCAAGGGGACTAGAGGGAGAATGTTTATGTCACTACAAAAAAGATGGAGTTTAGCGACGGGAATTTTGCGACGGCAAGAATATCCGTCGCAAATTACTATCATTTGCGACGGATTTTTGTAAGTCGTCGCAAAAAATGAAAATTTGCGACGACTTAGGAAGTCCGTCGCAAATGATAGTAATTTGCGACGGATAAGCCGTCGCAAAATCTAGGGCCCACCGACTTGGTCTTGAACCGGCTACATTTGCGACGGAAAGGTCGTCGCAAATTTCAATTTTGAGTTTGCGACGGTCAATTCCGTCGCAAAACATACCCGTTTAAAGGTGACCGTTCGGGAAGCGACCCGTTTGACTGATTTGCGACGGAAGAAGCCGTCGCAATTTTAAACTTTGTAATTGCGACGGACGAAAGCCGTCGCAATGCTTACATTTATATTCGCGACCTCTCGGGAAACGGCCCATTGACTGATTTGCGACGAAATGTCCGTCGCAAATTCGAGCCGTTTTACGCGTCTTATCGGGAAACGGTGCGTTGACTGATTTGCGACGGCTTTTCCGTCGCAAATCAGTAAGAAACGGCGTCGTTTTGCGTTTGACGGGCAAAATTTGCGACGGACAGGCGTCCGTCGCAAATTTTTTTCCACTTATTTATACAGGCCCGCCGCGTTGCAGACGGAGAAAGAGAGAAAAGAAGAAGAAGAAGAAGAAGAAGAAGAAGAAGAAGAAGAAGAAGAAGAAGAAGAAGAAGAAGAAGAAGAAGAAGAAGAAGAAGAAGAAGAAGAAGAAGAAGAAGAAGAAGAAGAAGAAGAAGAGGAGGAAAAGGAAGGAGAAGTCGGGTGCCGTCGCTGTAGAGCCAATCCGTCCCCACCGAGTTCTCGTTTCGTCATCTTCTACAAATAAACCGTAAGTTTTCTTCATTTTTACCGTTTAAAATTTAATTTTAAAGCATGTTTAGAGAATTGATTTTAGTTGAATTATTTGAATTATATTAGTAATGAATTGATTTTAGTTGATCGAATTTTAATTTAATTAAAGCATGTTTAATTTTTTTTAAGTTTAGAATTGAATTAGTTGAATTGTTTGAATTATATTAAAAATAAATTGATTTTAGTTGAATTAGTTGAATTATAATTTAATTAGTTGATCGAATTTTAATTTAAAGTATGTTTATTTTTTGTTAAGTTTAGAATTGAATTAGTTGAATTGTTTGAATTATATTAGAAATGAATTGATTTTAGTTGAATTAGTTGAATTATAATTTAATTAGTTGATCGAATTTTAATTTAATTTTAAAGCATGTTTAGAAATAGTTGAATTTGTTAAGTTTAGAATTGATTTTAGCTGAGTTGTTTGATTTTAGTTGAATTGTTTTAGTAATTTGTTAATTTTTAATTGTTAAGCATGTTTAAATAATATTACAAAATAATTTTAGTTGCTTGATTTAAGTTTAATAATTTTACAAAATAATATTAGTTGATGATTGATTTTAATTTAGTTGAATGAATTTAGTTGAGTAGGTTGTTAATTGATTTTAAATAATATTAGTTGTTTGATTTTAAATAATATTAGTTGTTTGATTTTAGTTTAATATATAATTTATAAAATAATATTATTAGTTGATTGATTTTAATTTAGTTGAATGAATAATTCGTGAAATTTGTTATAGATGAGCGGACAAGGCAGTGGCAACGACAGTCAGCAGCCTCCGAGGGATGAGGAGGCGAGTCGAGGAGGACGAGGAGGGAGGAGACGACGGCCCTCACTAAGACCCGTGGTTCCACCTATTTTCAGGCCGAGGTCTCTATCAGAGACCTCTTCACAGCCTGGTGCGGGCTCCTCCTCCTCCTCACAGCAGACTGCTGAGGGCTCATCCTCCTCCCGCCAGCATCCGGTTGTTGAAGGACGGATGCCTGTTAAGCCATGTGGTCATATGTAAGGGATAATATTTTATACTCAATTTTTTTATTAATTAAAACCTAATTATTTTACTAACTTTGAAATTTTAATTTTACAGTTGGATTTCAGGTCATGAGGCTGCTAATCAGGTTTCCGACTCCATCCTTCGCGGTGGATTCGAGCCCACCGCTTACAGTTGGAGGTTAGTGTCCGATGCAAGAAAAAAGACATACTTCGAGGAGTTTAAGGTATTAATTTAATTTATTAATTCACCGTTTATTAATATCAAATATATAAACATATATTTACATTTAAATTGTAATTGCAGAAAGAACGTGTCTGGGCACCGGAGCACGATGACCAGATGTGGAGGAATTTCGATAAATATGGAAAGGAAAGGTACAGAGACCTCCTTTACAGAATGAGGGAGAAGTGGTACAAGAAGTGAGAGGCCACCGACATGGGGCTTGACAGTGAAAGACGGTCGATTTGGGACCAATTCCTCCGCTACTGGGATTCCCCTGAATTCCAAGAGAAGTCAGCGAAAAACAAGGCGAATCGGCGTAGTGACCCTGATGGAGAAGGGATGGCAAGACATCGGGCCGGTTCTCGGTCCATTTATGAGCACGGGTTGAGATTTGTAAGTTTCGTCTTCAATTTTGTAGTTTTTGAATTTATTATTTTTTTCCTAATTTTTATGAGTGTTGTTAATTTTTACTATCTTTTTTTCTAATTAGGCGGCGGAGCAAGGACGCGAGCCCTCTCATTTTGAGAGATTGCAGCTCGCCCACCCATTCGTCGAGGAGACTGGGAAGTCTACCTACGGCCGTACCACCGAGATCCACGTAAGTATTATTTCAATATTAATAGTATTATTTAAATTTTTAATATTAAAAGTATTTTTTATATTTTGTGTTCAATTTATTTAATTTTTTATATAATTAATTTGCAGAGAAAGATGCTCGAGGATCTTGCCTCTCAGCCTCAGCCTGAGGAAACGGCAGAGGGGTCGGGGTCGGGGTCGATGCCCCCCACACAGCCTTCTGTTGACGTTCAAAATGAATTGTACTTCAAGAACGTCAAGGCTAAAAAGGGGCGGTTCGCTGGATTGGGCAGCTTCGGAAAGAACTTTTTCCGACCTCGTGGCTCAGGCTCATCCTCCTCTCAGTCTTCCATCGACTCTCATCCCAGTGAGGTCGAGAGGCAGCTTGCCACGGTGGTGGAGCATATGAAGAACATGCAGAGGCAGCAGCGAGAGAAGGAAGAGTATGAGAGGCAGCAGCGAGAGGCGCACGACCGGTATACAGCCGAGATGGAGCAGTATCGGGTCGAGGTGCAGGAGTATACAGCCGCCATGCAGGCGTGGTGGCAGATATTCGCCTCTGATTCAATGCCACGAGCGCAAATGCCTGCGCCACCGATGCCGCCGATCCCGCCGACCCAGCCATCGATGCCGCCGATCCCGCCGACCCAGCCATCGATGTCGCCGATTGTTAACCTGGGCGAGGATGAAGAGGAAGACGGATTTAATTCCGATTGTTAAAAAATTTTGATTTTTAATAACTATGAAGTACAATTTTTTTTTAGTTTGAATTGTTACTTTAATTTAATTTTTGAATTGTTACTTTAATTTATAATTTTGTGAATTTATTAGTTTGAATTTACTTTTATTTAATGGACACAACATTTATAAAAACAAGTGAAAAACGAAAATGAATTAATTTGGTGAATTATGAAAAAAAAATTAAGCAAATGAACGAATTATAAATTTAAGCGGGAGTCGAAATAAATAGTTTTACAGAAATAATAAAAATTAAATGGCCCCAATATTTATAAAAACAAGTTAGAAACGAAAATGAATTAATTTGGTGAATTGTAGAAAAAAAATGAGTCAATTTGGATACATATACAATTAATTGCGTACAAATGAACGAATTATAAATTTAAGCGGGAGTCGAAATAAATAGTTTTACAGAAATAATAAAAATTAAATGGCCCCAATATTTATAAAAACAAGTTAGAAACGAAAATGAATTAATTTGGTGAATTGTAGAAAAAAAAATGAGTCAATTTGGATACATATACAATTAATTGCGTACAAATGAACGAATTATAAATTTAAGCGGGAGTCGAAATAAATAGTTTTACATAAATAATAAAAATTAAATGGCCCCAATATTTATAAAAACAAGTTAGAAACAAAAATGAATTAATTTGTTGAATTGTAGAAAAAAAAATGAGTCAATTTGGATACATATACAATTAATTGCGTACAAATGAACGAATTATAAATTTAAGCGGGAGTCGAAATAAATAGTTTTACAGAAATAATAAAAATTAAATGGCCCCAATATTTATAAAAACAAGTTAGAAACGAAAATGAATTAATTTGGTGAATTGTAGAAAAAAAATGAGTCAATTTGGATACATATACAATTAATTGCGTACAAATGAACGAATTATAAATTTAAGCGGGAGTCGAAATAAATAGTTTTACAGAAATAATAAAAATTAAATGGCCCCAATATTTATAAAAACAAGTTAGAAACGAAAATGAATTAATTTGGTGAATTGTAGAAAAAAAAATGAGTCAATTTGGATACATATACAATTAATTGCGTACAAATGAACGAATTATAAATTTAAGCGGGAGTCGAAATAAATAGTTTTACAGAAATAATAAAAATTAAATGGCCCCAATATTTATAAAAACAAGTTAGAAACGAAAATGAATTAATTTGGTGAATTGTAGAAAAAAAAAAGAGTCAATTTGGATACATATACAATTAATTGCGTACAAATGAACGAATTATAAATTTAAGCGGGAGTCGAAATAAATAGTTTTACAGAAATAATAAAAATTAAATGGCCCCAATATTTATAAAAACAAGTTAGAAACGAAAATGAATTAATTTGGTGAATTGTAGAAAAAAAAATGAGTCAATTTGGATACATATACAATTAATTGCGTACAAATGAACGAATTATAAATTTAAGCGGGAGTCGAAATAAATAGTTTTACAGAAATAATAAAAATTAAATGGCCCCAATATTTATAAAAACAAGTTAGAAACGAAAATGAATTAATTTGGTGAATTGTAGAAAAAAAAATGAGTCAATTTGGATACATATACAATTAATTGCGTACAAATGAACGAATTATAAATTTAAGCGGGAGTCGAAATAAATAGTTTTACAGAAATAATAAAAATTAAATGGCCCCAATATTTATAAAAACAAGTTAGAAACGAAAATGAATTAATTTGGTGAATTGTAGAAAAAAAATGAGTCAATTGGATACATATACAATTAATTGCGTACAAATGAACGAATTATAAATTTAAGCGGGAGTCGAAATAAATAATTTTACAAAATAAAAAAAAAGAGTTGGGCAAAATATTTTAATAAACAACTTAGATACGAAAAGAAATTAATTTGGTGAATTATAAAAAAAATGACTTAATTTGAATACATATACAATTAATTGCATAAAAATAAACGAAAGTAGCTTGTGCCCTAGTGGCGCGCGCCCCCTCCTCTTGCATAAGAGGTCCCGTGTTCGATTCCCCTTGGACGCAAAAATGGATTAATTGTTCAAGGCCTAATAAGACTAATATAGAAGGTGGGCCGCATATATTAAGCAATGGGCCGAGTGGCCCAGTGGTCCGCGCCCGCCCCGGCCGCCTCGGGTGCCCGGGCTCGAACCACGCGAGCCACTTTTTTTTTTGTATAGGCTCGGTAATTTGCGACGGCCATATTCCGTCGCAAATATTTAATTTTGCGACGGAAAACAGCCCGTCGCAAATTATAACACAAAAAAGTATAAAAAATATATAAAAACATTTGCGACGGAATTTAGCCGTCGCAAATGTTGTTGACCCGATCGGGTCTGACCCGAAAAGTTTGCGACGGACTACTGTCCGTCGCAAATTCTTGACCCGGCCGGATCTGACCCGCCGATTTTGCGACGGATTTGTCCGTCGTTAATTTGCGACGGATGGCTGAATCCGTCGCAAAAATTTGCTACGGCTGTTTTAGGTACGGATACGTGTCCGTCGCAGATCCCGTCGCAAAACACTGTTTGCGACGGATTTTCCGTCGCTAATTCCGTCGCAAAACAGTGTTTTTTTTGTAGTGTGTATAACTGATTTTATTCAATCGAACGTTGAAGTTTAGGAACATTGCGCTTGGATTGAGGAAAATCTGGTTAGGGATTTTGGTCGATGGATTTACACTTCAAGGCCAAGTCATCAACCTATTTGTCTTAGAACTCAAATAATTGTATTTTAATTAGCTAAACTTCTTCTTCCTTTTTTGTTTTAGTCTGCTTTTTTTTTTTTTTTTTTCTGGATTTGTAATCCATTTTAAAAATCTAATTATTTAAAACGTTGTTCTCTTCTTAAGCTTTCTTTTTTGATATGCAACTAATTAATTTTAGTACTAATGTGATCAATTAGGAGGAATCAACTTCAAGTGAAAAGAATGTAGATCACGCCGAGAAAGCGAAAGGCAAATAGTGGAGGAGGTGCATGAATAGTTGATTTCATTTGTTCTATAAGTGGTTTCTGGAGCTTAATTTGATCCGGTCAACTTAGATTGTGTTTTGTTCTAGGAATTTTAAATGAGAATTTGGGTCATTTCTTGTGTTTGTGTTTAATCTCTTGTTCTTGACTTAGACTTATATTTGACAATCTTGTAAAACTTGTATGACATTTCCCATCTTTTCAATACGTGTTTGTTGTTATGATAATCCATGTTGTTGAAGATTGTCTATTCTATTTGAAAGACTGTCCGTTGTGCTTTTATATATTGTACTGTATTATATAACAAAAGCATAGCAAATACAAAATATGTTGTTGTATAATCTATTTAATATGTGTTGTAGGCATCAATATAAATGAATTGAGTCGAGTTGAATACGTTGTCATATTAAATTAGACAATCAGTGTTGTCTTAATATAAATTGAATAAATACAACATTACGTGTACTATGTTTGTTAGTCATCTCATTATACTGAGCTAAAAGGTATATAATCAGTCATGTAAAAGTTAACTATGCATGCTCTAGTCATGCTCTTGCTCTAGATTTTAAGCAAATAATAGTATTTCATCTTGCATTTAAGGAGTGCAATTTGCTGGTAGAAGATGATTTTTTTTTTTTTGGCGAGATTTTTTGAAAATATGTTGTGCATTAAAGTGCCGCGGGGAGTTTTTTTGTGGTTTTGTGTGCACAAACATGTTTTTTTTAAACAACAAATTTATTGAAGAATGAGTACAATGGATACTTTAACCCTAACAAATTACTATGTGAAAAATAACTGAAGCGATATATATGTCATAACAACAAAATTTGTCCGCGGCCTAATAATACAAACAGGTAACAAGAATATAAACGAAACTGTCAGTGGTTTAAATGTGTATTCAATGCTGAGGGCAGCCAAATATTTGGGAAACTAGTATTAACATGTAACAAAATAATATTGGAAAATAACCAGTTTTGTGCGCATGAGAGTGGTGAGTAACTAATTGTTGTGATATGCTATATATGCTGGGATATTTATCTCTTGTAGCTGTTGATAAATTAAAATTTTACTCGCATTCCGTACTTTTAGCCATTCGTCACAATTTTGTTATGTGTACTGGTTTTAAGGATCAGAGTGCGGTTTTCTTCGAACCTTTCACATATATAATCTGGGTTGCCCAGATTCAGGAAGAACTACTTTGCTTATTCTATTAAATGTGTCTGGGAACAAAAATGGCTGATTTCATCCCCAAATAATCCATCTGTTCTGTTTCAGAGTCTAAAGTTACATTACAAGAAAACATAAAATTGCCTACGGAAATTGTCAATATGGCTACAAAATTTCTAACAAAAAAATTGTAGTGGAGATTACCTATGAATTGCCTACAAAAATTTCTAATTGTATAGGCATCTTTCTTTCCCACCTACAAAAAAATTTGTCTACGGAAATTCCGTTGGCAAATTGTATTGTAGGTAAAATTTTGTAGGTAATTATATATACCTAGGGATTTCATTTCGTAGGCAAATTAATTCCGTACGCAAGTTGTTTCAGAGAAGTGTAGAAGCTATCATAATTAGGAAATTTCGTAGGTCAGTCGTAGTCAATTCTTATTACGAACTTTTTTGTTGGAAATTTTTTGTAGACAATTTTTTATTTTCTTGTAGTGAATTAGCTCCCCTATTATAGGTGACATTTTCATCAGCAGTACAAGAAGATAAAGAATTGCCAACAAAAATCAAATTTTCAAAAAAAAAAAAAAGTTCGTAGTAAGAATTGCCTACACTTTGCCTACGAAATTTTCTAATTATATATGAAAGAATTTACATTTCCCAACCTAAAAACAATTTTGCCTACGGAATTAATTTGCCTACGAAATAAAATATCTAGGTATAATTACCTACAAGTCATTTGCCTACAAAAATTTACTTACATCACAATTTTCCTACGGAATTTCCGAAGACATTTTTTTTTTTTTTTTGTAGGTGGGGAAGGAAAATGCCAATATAATTAGAAATTTTTGTAGGCAATTCGTAGGTAATCTCCATGACAAAATTTTTTGTTGGAAATTTTGTAGCCATATTAGCAATTTTCGTAGGCAATTTTATGCTTTCTTGTAATGATGAACTCCACAATCATGTTCTTTTAAGTGACTTGAACCCATGATCTTTTTTGGATCATTGGTAGGGAGGCTCTAACCACTATAGCTATACCACTTCGTCAGCAGTACAAGTGACATTTGTCAGGTCGACATTATGAACTCCACAATCATGTTCTTTTAAGTGTTGTATCCATTTCTTTTTTTGGGAAATTGTAGAAATAGTCCCATAAGAATTGGTCCTCATGAATTTGGTCATTTTTTTAGCGCAAATGGTCCCATACGATTTTTCCATAAAAAAGTAACAGATTAACGAGCAAAAATATTGCAGGATCATGTCAACTTAAAAAAAAAAAAATTCCCAACTTCTTAAAACTCTACGAACTAGAAAAAACAAAAAAATTTCCAAACCCCCCACCATAAAACCACCGTTCCATATTTTCCTCATGATCGCCCTGTTAATCAAAGAGAAATCAAATTTAACTCACTCAAAAATCATCCCCAAATAGTGGTTTCCTAAAATGTACACGCATATGGTGCAAAGAAGAAATCTGGCGGAGAGTGGGGTTTTACATTGAAATGATTGTTAAATGAAAAAGATGAAGACATGTGAGTGGGGTTTTTTTTCCTTGCTGCAAATCTGAGATGAAGCTGAAATTTTTGGAGTATTGAGGTTGGGGGAGTAATGGGCGGACTATTTAATAGCAAAAGCTGGCTCATTTCCCTTAAAAAAATCAAGTTGAAAAGGTTTTTCTACCCAATTTTCCATAGGAAACTGTTAAATATTTAATGGATGGGACTTTTTCGGGTTTTAAATCAAAATCGTCCTCTATCTTTTTACCTTTATTAAAATGGTCCTCTATTTATTTATTTTATCAATTTAGTCTTGTATCTATTTAAGTTTGCCCAAAATGACCTTGATTGGCCTAAAAATGTACAAAATCTTACTGTTTCGGTCCTCTATTTATTCTTTTTACCAGTGCAGTCCCGTATCAATTCACATTTCTCCAATTAGGTCCTAATTGAACGCAAAAAATATAAAATGTCAACTTTAGTCATGTGCACTAGTTTTTCGGGGGAAGCCTATGATATGGGTTTTTTTTTTTCAATCTGGCACGCCAGATGACAATCTTTTCCAAATTAAAAAAAAACTTGAAATAAAATACATAAAATCAATTAAGACATTTTTCACCAAATTAGGACCACTTTGGCGAAATTTGAATAGTTACGGGATTAAATTGATAAAGCAAATAAATAGAGGACCATTTAGATAAAAGTGAAAAGATAGAGGATGAAATTGATTTAAATCCCGGACTTTTTCTGCTAAAAATGGGACCAAAAAAGAACATGAGACCAAATCTGTCGAGTATGAATTCTCATGGGACCATCCTTGCAATTTACCCTTTCTTTTTTAGTTTTCAATCGGTTCGAACTTATTATATTTCAATCTTTATGGATATTTTAATTTTAGTCCATTGTAACAAAATGATAGTAATATATTTTTTGGCGAAAAAATAATAAAATTATTGGTGAATGCTAAATGACTCCCACACAACTAAGACTTTGAATTGTTTATATATGGATTAGGAACTCGCAACTAATGGTATATATATGTTCTCCCCTTGATCATTTTTCAAATCAAGAATGCAAGTAATATACTTTTTTTTACTAAGTATCGTATTAGACTTTAATTTGAGAACACTTTCAATTCATTTGGTATACCAAAGTTAACAATACAGTATGTCAACAACGTTAAGAGCTTATTTCCATTTGCAATAGCTCGAAATCTTGAGTCTCTAAAATCCTTGAGAGTTGATAACTGAGAGGAGATGGTAAAAGTGATTGACGTGGAAGAGGAGGAATGTTCATATTAAAATGATAAATGGAGGAGTAATTGTTTTCAGTGTATTTACAAAAAATGATGTACACCCATATATATATATTCAGACTTCATGCGGGAAATCCTCCTAAAACTAATTACAAAATAATAAGCCATGATTTACGGCATGACTTATGGTTAACGTATGTACAATTAAGGAAAAATGTTGCTACTAGAATATTTAGAATATTCTACAGTTCACATGATAGTACATCTCTTCTTTTTCTGCGTTTGGAAAAATTACTTCTCCAGGATCTACAAAAGTTGAAGACTTTTTGCAACTCAGCTCTTGGATTCCCCAAACTGCTAAAACTCGCTGTCATTGTTTGTTGTTAAATTGGAGGATTTAAAAAGTTGGGATCTCTAACTACCCCAAATATGGAAAGTATTCTTAGTGGAGTGAAAAAGAAAAAAAAAAAGAAATTATTGGACGAAGTCACCCTAAACCTCGTCATCTCACTCTCCCAGAATTGAAAATCATAAGGATATTTAGGGGGGTCTTGGTTATAAATTCTTCAATGGTAATGAGAATAAAAATTTATTTTTCATCTATGCCCTCATAATAAAAATGATATGTTGGGGGAAAAATTGTTTTAATGGTGACTCCATTATTAGTGTCATGTCCCAATTTTGAAAAAAAAGTGAACAATAGGGGAGTGATTACCTTATTTAGGAGGGGAGGTAGTGATTTTGTTCTCATTAACCATCATAATTACACTAATTTTCAATTTATTCTCATTACCACGGAAAAATTATTAACCAAGCGCCCCCTTAGATCTTTCCCGCTCACAAATGTTTATAAGGGTGTTGAAATTAAGCATCGAATTCCTACTCGTAATCGTATGATAGTTGAGAATTGCCCAAACCTGAAAAGTCTTGTTTCTGGTATGTCTCTATTTCTTAACTAGATCAATTCATTCAAAATATATAATTTTAGAATTTATGTCGCGAATGAAGTAGATGAATTTGGTCATTTGCTGGCCGTGGATAAGACATTGGAGAGGGAAAATGTTTCTTTTAGGCCCGTAAATTAGGGGTGGTCGTGTATTAAGGACAATATATTTTCGGACAATATATTTTTTAGCTTGTAAATGTAAGACAATATATTTTTGAACTTGTAAAAATAGGGCAATCTGTTTTAAACTTGTAAAAGTAGAACAATATTGTAGTTTTATTACAAGCTTTATATGGATATTTTTGGATAATATTATCCTACTTTTAGAGACTTGTATAAAATATTATCCTACTGTTATCAGCTCGAAAATATATTTTCCCAACAAAACTGAAAACATATTTTTCTACTTTAACAAGCCAGAAAACATAATATCCTTAAAATACAATCACCCTTAATTAAGTTACAGGCCTAAAAAAATATTTTTCCCGACGTTGGAGAAACAAACACTATAATCATTATAATTCCAGCAGCTTGTCAATATGGGACCAAATTCCAATACGGAGCTTCACTACGCCTGAGTACTTGACCATATCTAGTTATGACGAGATTAACAGCTTATTCTCATCTTCAATGGCTGATGGCCTTATCAATCTCAAAAACCATCCAAGCTTGTGGTGAATTTACGCCTGGAAATATTTTCTCTATTCATTAGTACCTGAAAACTTGATGTGCTTGTATTGAGATATGTTGAAACATTGATATGTTCAATTCATTAATTACCAATGTTGAACGAAAATAGCTCGATACTTAATTGTTTACTTGTTTTTTGTGAGGGAGAATGCTTATGACTCGAGACGCCATTTCAAAGAAAATGAGAACAAAGACGACTTTGCTTCACAAAAATAATGGGGAATGAGATCTACTGATTCAACTAGTTTCTACATTTAAGCCAGAAGGAGGTATAAACATGTTTAAGAACATTTGACAAATCTTCCAGGTTGGAACTCCTTAATTGTAGGAGTGCATTTTGTTGGAGTTATACGTGAAAGTATGCTTTTACTTTATATAACTCATGTATTAAACACTTGTTTAAGAATAATTCTTTTATCGCATTTACTTTAGATATGATTGAATGTTGAATATTTATTGCAAACCGTTCAATATATATAGTATGTGTTACATTGTAGTTAATGTGGTGAAACCAGATCACGGAAGATCATATTAACAGTTATCCTTGTTACTAAACGTACAAATTCACGACCCATATGGAATTGAACAATCTGCCGTGTTAATCGTTTTGGATTCACAAGAAAACTTGTATCCGGGAATCGGAATATGAAGGCAATAAGAACGAAATTGAAAATCAACAAGAACACCAGTTTACGTGGTTGGGAGATAATACTCCTACGTCCACGGGATCCGAGAGGATAGACTTTTTCACTAATATGAGAATTGGAAGTTACAAGTTACAATCACACAATCTCACAAAGGTTTGCGCTCAAAATTGATTATGTTACTTCTCTCAACTGATAAGCCCCTTTTATAGATACAAAGATTGAAAAGAACCCTAAATTCGATTCAGTTATAACAAACTCAATGCAAGGTAGTTATCCAGCTGGCTAACGACCTCAATAACCGTCATAGTTGATTCAGTTAGAACCGCCATCGAATTAGCTTCAATTTGGTGTACTTCGTGAATAACGGACTTCAGGATCAGATGACAAGACCTCCTCTGGCTCTGGCCACTTACACCAGATGACCTCTGGTCTCAGACCTCCTCTGATAGACTCCTCTGATGTCTCATCTCCCAGACTCGTCTAACCAGACCTCACCTGATGGAACTCCTCTGAAAGCTCTTCTGCCAGACTAATCTGGTCAGACTCCTCTGGTAGACCTCATCTGCCAGACCTCATCTTCTACGGCTAACACATTAACAACATAGCTTCTTATTGAATCAAGCACAACAGATTACATACTTCACATATGACCCTTCACAATTCTCCACCTCAGATGAGAAGTATCAATCCTCTCCTCCTCTCCTCCATGCTCCATCTTGGGCCTAAGGAACATCCCATACACTCATCTTTACCAATTCAACACAGAATTTGAATTTCGTCCCTGGTAAAGACTTTGTACACATATCTGCAGCATTGTCCTCTGTAGATATCTTCTGGATGAGAACCACTCCTTTGTCAATGATTTCCCTTACAAAATGCAACCTTACATCAATATGCTTTGACCTCTCATGGAATACTTGATGTTTAACCAGATGAACTGCACTCTGGTTATCACAATGAATGACCACAGCCCTTTGACTTATGCCAAAATCCTTGATTATGCCTTTCAACCACAAAGCCTCCTTAACAGCCTCAGACACTGCAACAAACTCTGCTTTTGTAGTAGACAATGTAACTCCACTCTGCAGAACAGATCTCCAGCTTACAGCAGTATTGTAAAGTGTAAATATATACCCTGTTAAAGATCTTCTGGTATCCAGATTAGCAGCAAAATCAGAATCTACAAATCCTTCCAGTGGACTCTTCTGGTCAGTCATCCTCTCAAACATCAAACCCAGATCAGATGACCCTTTGAGGTATCTGAATATCCATTTCAAAGCTTCCCAATGTAATCTTCCAGGATTAGCCATGTATCTGCTCACCATACTCAATGAATAAGCTAAGTCTGGTCTGCTGCAGACCAGAGCATACATCAGGCTTTCAACCCCACTTGCATAAGGTAATTTCATCATAGTCTTCTTCTCTTCATCAGACTTTGGTTCCATTTCCTTAGATAATTTGAACTGTTGTCCCAGAGGAGTTGCCACAGCTCTACTCTCATGCATGTTAAACCTCTTCAGGACCTTCTCAATGCAACTCTTCTGGGATAAGAATAGTCTTCCAGCTTTTCTGTCCCTAAGAATATCCATTCCAAGAATCCTTTTAGCATTTCCCAAGTCCTTCATATCAAATCTAGCACTTAGCTTCCTTTTGATACTCTGAATCTTCAGAAGACTTTTACTGGCAATAAGCATGTCATCCACATAAATCAGAAGATAGGCTATCACATCACTACCTTGCCTTTCCAAGTATACACAAGTATCATACTTGCTTCTTACAAACCCAATGGATAGCATAACTTCATTGAAATTCTTGTGCCACTGTCTTGGACTTTGTTTGAGGCCATACAATGATTTCTTGAGCAGGCACACCTTCCCTTCTCCCCATGGTTCAACAAATCCTTCTGGCTGGTGCATGTATAAACTCTCAATAAGATCCCTATGCATAAAAGTTGTTTTGACATCAAGTTGCTGTAGCTCCAGATCTTCTTGAACAACTCTACTGAGAAGTAATCTGATTGAACAATGCTTAACAACAGGTGAGAAAACCTCATTGTAATCAATTCCTTCCCTCTGAGTAAATCCTCTGGCAACTAACCTGGCTTTAAACCTCACTTGATCTTTCACACCAGATTCAAGCTTCCTTTTAAACAACCATTTACAACTGATTAGCTTCTGCCTAGGTGGCTTATCTACAAGAATCCAAGTATGATTCTTCTTAAGAGACTCCATCTCTTCTGTCATGGCTGTAATCCATGACTCCCTATCATCACACTCAAGGGCTTCCTTGTAGCTTTTAGGTTCTTGATACTCTATGGCTTCTGCTGTAACAAGTGCATAAAAGACCAGATCCACACGGACAAACCTTGCTGGAGGATGTATTTGTCTTCTGGATCTCTCTTGTCAGACTATAATTTCTCAAGTCTGCTTCTGGCACTTCCTCCTCCTCCTCTGCAGGTGCACTATCCTCATCTGATGACCCATTCCCTCCTGTTTCCTGCTCTGGTTCAGAACCAGATGCATTATCATGATTAGGCTCCACCTCAACTTGAGTAATTGGCTCAGAAATAACACCATCCATCTCTTCAGTTAATGTCTCTCTATCACCTCCACCAGACTTGTACCCCATCTGTGATTCATTAAACACAACATCTCTGCTGGTAATACACTTCTGGTTCCCAGGCTCTAGACACCATAACTTGTACCCTTTAACACCCTTTGGATACCCAATAAAAACACATTTTAAAGCTCTAGGTTCAAGTTTGTCTTGCCTCACATGAACATAAGCTAGGCACCCAAAAACTTTCAACTTTGAGTAATCTGATATCTTTCCATACCAGACCTCATCTGGGGTTTTAAACTTTATTAATGAGATAAACAGCTGTGTTAACAGCTTCCCCCCAAAAACTCTTAGGTAAATGAGCATCAGATAACATACACCTAGCCCTTTCCAGAATAGTTCTATTCATTCTCTCTGCTAGACCATTCTGCTGGGGGTTTGAAGGAACAGTTTTATGCCTAGTAATACCCTTCTCCCTACAAAATTGTTGAAACTCTTCTAATAGAAATTCAAGCCCATTATCAGTCCTTAAGTGTTTAATAGTCATGCCCCTCTTATTCTCAAGTTCAACCAACCATTCTTTAAACTTAGAGAAGGCATCACTCTTCTGTTTAAGAATGTAAACCCAAACCTTTCTGGAATAATCATCAATAAGGGTAAGGAAATACCTGCCTCCACCATGAGTGGATACCCTTGCTGGTCCCCATACATCAGAATGTATGTAATTCATAACCTCATTGGTGGTATGCTTTCCTTTCTGGCATGCTTGCTTCTTTGATTTCCCCAGAACACACCTTTCACAGAATTCCAGCTTACATATCCTCTTCCCAGAGATTGCCCCCTTCTTGGATAACTCCACCAGGCCCTTCTCCTCAACATGTGCCAATCTCTTGTGCCACAAGTTAACATCAGAAGACTCCATGGTAACATCAGCTGATCCTGTTACAGTTCTTCCAATCAAAGTATACAAATCATTCTTGATCATACCCCTCATAACAATTCTTCCAGACTTGGTTATTGACAGAACTCCTTTTTCTGTCTTGAATTCAAAGCCCTTAGAATTCAAAGTACCAAGAGAAACAAGATTTCTCTTCAACTCAGGAACAAACCTGACATCAGATAAGATCCTATCAACTCCATCAAATATCTTGATCTTGATAGAACCAGATCCTTGCACTCTACAACTCTCATCATTACCCAAAATAACAAGACCTCCATCAATCTTCTCAAGATTCAGGAACCAGTCTTCATGTGGACACATATGAAAAGTACACCCTGAGTCCAGGACCCACTCTTGACTTAGTCTCTCATGACTAACCATCAAGACCTCTGTACTATCATATCCTTCAACCTCCACAACAGCTGCATCTCCATCTTGATCACCTTGATTGTCTTTCTTCCTTCTTTCAGGGCAATTCTTTCTCAGATGACCTTCCTTATGGCAAGTGAAACACTTTCTCTTCTCAACAAAATCAGATTTCTTCCCACCCTTATTCCCTTTTCCACCATCCTTCTTCCTGGACTGAAACCCCTTCTTCTTCTTGGATTGAACATTCAATCCTTCAGCAGGCTTCTTCCCATCAGTTTGGATATGTAGAAACTTGGTTTTCAGGGCAGTTTGAACATCATCAAACATCACCTGATCTTGTCTTCCAAATAACAAGACATCTTTGAAATTTTCCAGAGACTTAGGTAGAGCATTCAACAGCATCAATGACTTGTCTTCATCATCAATTGCAACATCCAAACTCTCCAGATCATCCACCAATCTGTTGAACTCGTCCAACTGATCACCAAGATTCTTATCTTCATTCATCTTGAAGACTTGAAGCTTCTGTTTCATGTATAACTTGTTCGTAACAGACTTGGTCTGGTATAACTGCTTCAGCTTATTCCAGACTTCAAGAGCGGTTTTCTCCTTCGATACTTCCCTCAATGGCTTATCCCCAAGACACAAGATAAGCGCACTGTGCGCTTTCCTCTTGTTCTCCTCCACCTTCGCCGGATTAGTTCCAGAAGCCACCTGATCCGGTGGCAACAAGGCTTCGTACAAACCATGTGTACCAGGAGAGCCTTCATCTTAATCTTCCATAAGCTGAAATCGTTCTTCCCCGTGAACTTCTCAATGTCGAACTTAGTTGCAGCCATGATTGCTTCCCACAGACGGTGCCACTTGTTAATCGTTTTGGATTCACAAGAAAACTGGTATCCGGGAATCGGAATATGAAGGTAATAAGAACGAAATTGAAAATCAACAAGAACACCAGTTTACGTGGTTCGGAGATAATACTCCTACGTCCACGGGATCCGAGAGGATAGACTTTTTCACTAAGATGAGAATTGGAAGTTACAAGTTACAATCACACAATCTCACAAAGGTTTGCGCTCAAAATTGATTATGTTACTTCTTTCAGCTGAGAACCCCCTTTTATAAATACATAGATTGAAAAGAACCCTAGATTCGATTCAGTTATAACAAACTCAATGCAAGGTAGTTATCCAGCTGGCTAACGACTTCAATAACCGCCATAGTTGATTCAGTTAGAACGGCCATCGAATTAGCTTCAATTTGGTATACTTCGTGAATAATGGACTTCAGGATCAGATGACAAGACCTCCTCTGGCTTTGGCCACTTACACCAGATGACCTCTGGTCTCAGACCTCCTCTCATTGACTCCTCTGATGTCTCATCTCCCAGACTCGTCTAACCAGACCTCACCTGATGGACCTCCTCTGAAAGCTCTTCTGCCAGACTAATCTGGTCAGACTCCTCTGGTAGACCTCATCTGCCAGACCTCATCTGATCCACCTCCTCTGATACCCCAAATTTGACTAACTTCTACAGCTAACACATTAACAACATAGCTTCTTATTGAATCAAGCACAACAGATTACATACTTCACATATGACCCTTCACATGCCGTGAAAGGTCGATGTGTAAATCTCAGATTGGTCTGTCTTGACCAAGAGATTGCACTAGCACATTTAGTATGTGTTGAAGAGGACCTACAGTGAGGATATATTCTTTTGTTTTGATATGTGAAGAATTAGACCTCAGTAGTTATTGATTTCTTAATCTCCGTCACTTAAATAGGACCGTGTGTACTTAATGGTTACTGCTTTGATTCATGTTGGGTGCGAATCACCGTGACTTCAAACCTTGTGCTTGGGCAGTAATATTAATCATATGATGGTTGCTAAGATTTAATACGGAGAAACGCGTGCGAGTACTGCTCGTGTGATTTATTCCATTGGTGGGCTCAGAAGTTTTATCTTACCAAATCTTGAAAGTGAATAATTAGTTTCTTCGGTACGGATAATAATGTTGAGTTGTCTTTACTCCAAGGTGAAAGATATTAATTAATTTAGAGCTATTCAAAAGCTCAATTAATTAATGGACTAGATAATCTTAAATGCGAAAAATAATAACCGGGAGGCCATATTATCGTAATATGGATTAAGATGGCTAGTGCAATATTAATTTATTAGTGGTACTAATTAATATTAATGGACTGAATTATATTGGACTCAATATTGAAATTCAGAAGCCCATTGAAGGTCCAATCTTAATTCTCCTAAAGGCCCCTCAAGTAGCCCATTAAGTACCCAATAATAATAAGGTGATTAAAATAAAAGAAAATATATTTGCTGATTTTTCTTGATTATTTTCGAAAATCCTGTATATGGAAAATAAAAGATTTTGTTGATTTTCTTGGAAAGATATTATGCAAGATATGTATTTATGGAATACAAGATTATCTCATAAGTTCAAGATCAGATCCAAATCTTGGATTCTTGACCATAATTTTCAAAATCTTATAATAATATATTTTTAAACCTCTCCAAGATGATGTGTCAACACCACCTTATTCTTAGGCTGATGTGGCATGTCTCAAATCTCTCCATTTTGAAATATTGCGCTCTCATTAAAAGTTGGTTAAACTTTTAATCTCGACCCTTCGTTCGATATCATTAAATCTAAACTATTAATTTATATCTGCATAATTAATGCAAATAGATATTTTTTCCATTTTCTTATTTAGTTATTTTTAGAATTTATTATAAATCATATTTTTTCCAAAACTTAATGTAATTAAATATGATCTACTTATTGAATGAATCTAAATTTATCATTTCTAAGTTTGAGTTAGTATATATAGTATAATATAATATTCGATTATTTTTTCCTAAAATATAAGGTATATAGTTATATATTCCAAAGAATATTCTTATGTGATATATTCTTATTATGGACAAGCTATAATATTGCATGCATTTTTTTTATTATAAATAAGAGCATATTGTATTTCATTTTTTCACATCAAATTTTTATTTGTTCCACTCTTTTGCTGAGATTTTTCCCATCAATTGTTGGTTAGTTATATATTTATTGTTATTAGTATATTTATTTTATAATTAAATTCATCATTTTAAGTGCTCACAATTTGATTAGATTTAAATATCAATATCAATATGAATGTAATAATGATTGTTGATTTATGTTCTACATCGTTCAGTATAAATATTCTTCATGTGCAAAAATAATAGATTTAACTATACCATATATTTTTATCTGAATAATTATGATGGTTTAATTGTTGTAATTTAAATCTCATTTTAGATTTCAAGAGTATGACACCTCAATTTTCTCTGATTTCTAATATCAAGAGTGAGAGCAAAAAATTGACTGTTAAAGTTAGGATTAAAAAAGTTGGACAATATTTTTTAATGATTTTAATAGAGACAAGTTCTACTTGAAACTCATTTTGATCGATGAACAGGTATTTGTAACGTTAAAGTTTATTTCAAATTTTGTATTGTTTCTTATATAAATTAATTTCTTATCGTATACTCCTAATAATTAATAATGTTGATTAATTTATAAATTATTCAATATTGAAATGGAAATTGATTATTATTAAATTATTAGTCTAAGTAATGTTATTCCATAATTGTTATTAATTTATGTGAATTTTGATGTTTTTTTTATATTTAGTTTGTAGGATATACCTATAGGGTTTAGTGAAGGGCACGGGCCACAGCTAAACAAACCCCATGATTTATTGTATATACCTCGAATTTTTTTAAACAAAAATACTTTTATATTAAATGTCTACAGAAAATAAATATAATATACTTTTTCAGTACGCGAAATTCGCGTGGGTACATTCTAGTATACTATAAGATGAGAAAGGTGAGATTTTTATGGAATATTTTATTATGGAGAAAAGATTATATGGGATATATTCAAAATTTCTTGGAGGCCAAGAAAAAATATTTATCTCCCCTATTCCATATGATAATTTCTAAATTCCCCCCTCCTATAAGTAGGAGATGATTATTTCATCTCCAATTGACAGTTTCACAGTGTTGAAAAAAAAAATCAGCAACAATATTTTTTTATTTCTTCCTTGTTATTCTAATTGTTTGTGAGCAGTTCCACTGGTGAACAAGTAAGGCGAAATGGACATACTTGAGAAGGTCTTTTTGGTTGATAGCATGATCGTTATAGTCCCGTTGTTATCAAAGGCCATATCTACAAGATGTATGAATTACGTGAACTCCTAGTTTTTCCGCTTTAGTTTTTCATGTGAATTAATTCTATATGCATGATGATAAAATTGTTGTTGGAATTATTATTTGAATTAATATGGATTAATTCATGCTAGTAATAATTATATTTAAATTCGTATTTAAATTTCATCCCGAATATATCCGGGCACCCCTATTTTCCTAACACATCTTTCCACATATATATGTTATCCTCGTCTTTTAGTGCCCCGACAACACTTACCATGGCAAGTGGTAAACCTTTGCACTCATTTGCAATTTCTTGAGCTAACCAGTTTTGATAATCCACACAAGTGCCAAATTTTTCCTTAATGAGAGACCATGCTTTTGTTGTAGTTAGAGTTTCCATGACACGAATCGGTTGAGCATCCATTCTTGCAAGAACATAATCGTGCATCCTCTTGGACCACTTTGGCAAGGTATTTCTAATTCCTTCATATCGACATATTCCCAAACATCATCTAAAATTATGAGGACTCATTTTCCATAACTTAATCTCCTTCAAAGTCTCTCTGCTCTACTCGAAAAACTTGTCTCTTCCAATTTCAAACCAAAATTTTCAGCTATCTCGCCTTGAATTTTTAGTTTACTTGTCAGTTGACTAACAACTACCATCACCGATTCACCAAACATATATTCACCAAACATAAAAGAAATTATTGGACAAAGTCACCCTAAACCTCGTCATCTCACTCTCCCAAAATTGAAAATCATGAGGATATTTAGGGGGGTCTTGATTAGAAATTCTTAAATGGTAATGAGAATAAAATTTTATTTTTCATCTATGCCCTCATAATAAAAATAATATGTTGGGGGAAAAATTGTTTTAATGGTGACTCCATTATTAGTGTCATGTCCCAATTTTGAAATAAAAGTGAACAATAGGGGATTGATTACCTTATTTAGCAGGGGAGGTAATGATTTTGTTCTCATGAACCATCATAATTACACTAATTTTCAATTTATTCTCATTACTACTGAAAAATTATTAACCAAGCGCCCCCTTAGATCTTTCCCCGCTCACAAATGTTTACAAGGGTGTTGAAATTAAGTATCGAATTCCTACTCGTAATCGTATGATAGTTGAGAATTGCCCAAACCTGAAAAGTCTTGTTTCTGGTATGTCTCTATTTCTTAACTAGATCAATTCATTCAAAATATATAATTTTAGAATTTATGTCGCGAATGAAGTAGATGAATTTGGTCATTTGCTGGTCGTGGATAAGACATTGGAGAGGGAAAATGTTTCTTTTAGGCCCGTAAATTAGGGGTGGTTGTGTATTAAGGACAATATATTTTCGGACAATATATTTTTGAGCTTGTAAATGTAAGACAATATATTTTTGAACTTGTAAAAATAGGGCAATCTGTTTTAAACTTGTAAAAGTAGAACAATATTGTAGTTTTATTACAAGCTTTATATGGATATTTTTGGATAATATTATCCTACTTTTAGAGACTTGTATAAAATATTATCCTACTGTTATCAGCTCGAAAATATATTTTCCCAACAAAACTGAAAACATATTTTTCTACTTTAACAAGCCAGAAAACATAATATCCTTAAAATACAATCACCCTTAATTAAGTTACAGGCCTAAAAAAATATTTTTCCCGACGTTGGAGAAACAAACACTATAATCATTATAATTCCAGCAGCTTGTCAATATGGGACCAAATTCCAATACGGAGCTTCACTACGCCTGAGTACTTGACCATATCTAGTTATGACGAGATTAACAGCTTATTCTCATCTTCAATGGCTGATGGCCTTATCAATCTCAAAAACCATCCAAGCTTGTGGTGAATTTACGCCTGGAAATATTTTCTCTCTATTCATTAGTACCTAAAAACTTGATGTGCTTGTATTGAGATATGTTGAAACATTGATATGTTCAATTCGTTAATTATCAATGTTGAATGAAAATAGTTCGATACTTAATTGTTTACTTGTTTTTTGTGAGGGAGAATGCTTATGACTCTCGACTCGAAGTGATATGAATGTTCAAAGGAAATGCGAACAAAGACGACTTTGCTTCACAAAAATAATGGGGAATGAGATCTACTGATTAAACTAGTTTCTTCATTTCAGCCCGAAGGAGGTATCTCTGCTCCTTTTCACTTGAATTGAAATAAGTCCTTTATTAATAAGCTATTCAAAATTATCCAGGACCTGGAAAAAATGAAATAAAATTTTAAGTTCATATAGGAAATATGCTACCATGAAAATATGTGCTCAATTTATTTGAAAAATCGTTTTTCTAAATATGTTGCTAAATTGCATTGAATATGTTAATACATGAATTACTCCTGCTTAGCTAATATCTTTTGAATATACACCATGTATGCTAAAATTTGCACCTGTAGCTCTTTCTTTGTGAAAGTACATTAAGTATATTAAGACTTGTAACCATAGATCCTAAGCTATGAAAGTACATCAAATATGATAAGATTCGCATGTGTAGCTCTTGCTTAACTTGTATGTCGTAAAGATACATCAAATATGTGTAAAAATTTGCATCAATGACTATATTCTTAGTTTAATAATTGCGAAAATGCCACTGGCACCAATATATATTAAGATCTCTGTGAGACGCCATTTCTTAAATGTACGTTAAAAATGAAGGGCTAAATATTTCAAGCTTGATATGAAAAGTCACCCTCTCAGCCAAAGTGTTGAAAAAAAAAAAGAACTGAACATGTATGAAAATCACCTCCTATAAGTCTCTGCTAAAGCTTGGCAAGGATGGAGTAAATCAGGTCCTAAGATTACTCTGGGACCAAAAATATGTCTTGTAAGCCTTAGCCGAGTCTAAGCAGGGAAAGAAAATTCAGGTCCCAAAATTACAATCTATAAGCTTTAGACAATTCTACGCTTGGAACAAAAATAAACCCTGTAAGCCTTAAGTCTCCCTAAGCCTAGTACCCAGTAAGCCTTGCGGTCGCTCCCTAAGCCTGGTACCCAGTAAGCCTTAAGTCTCCCTAAGCATGATCCTCACAAGAAACTTAACCAGAAGGATTGATCGATCCTGGAAAAGAAGCCCAAAAGGTCTTGGGGAGAGCTGAACAGCTCCCCAAAACATCCATGACCAATAAATATGCAAGGAGCTCATTAGCTCCCGCAAAAAGCTCCCATAAGAAGCCCAATAAGTCTTAAATAACTCTAAGCTTGGCAAAAATTAAAAAAATGTACTCCTTAATCTTATATGAAAAGTTTCATATAAGAGTTGTGTGAAAAGAAATCAAGAAAGGAGCTCAACAACTCTTCTGAAAAGCTTGTTAGCTCTCTTAAGGAGCTAAGCAGCTCTTCGATAGACGACCCAAGCCGATGTAATAAAAAATTGGCAGTTCTTGAAAGGGCTTGCATAATATCATTCCTGAAAAGCACGAAATGACTCCAAGGAGGAGGAGAAACATGTATGGAAAATATATGTCAAGTCTAGTCTATTTACTCTGTGAAGGGTCAAATGTGAAGTATGTAATCTGCTGGGCTTAATTCAATAGGAGGCTATGTTGATAAAATGTTAGCCGTGAGAGATTAGTAAATTTGGCGTACCAGAGGAGATGGACCAGATGAGGTTGACCAGAGAAGCCTGACCAGAGAAGTCAGGCAGAAGAGCTATCAGAGGAGGTCCATCAGGTGAGGTCTGGTCAGACGAGTCTGGTAGATAAGTCATCAGAGGAGGTCTATCAGAGGAGGTCTGGGACCAGAGGTCGTCTGGTGTAAGTGACCAGAGCCAGAGGAGGTCTTGTCATCTGATCCTGAAGTCCGTTATTCGCGAAATACACCAAATTGGAGCTAATTCAAAGGCGTTCTAACTGAATCAACTATGGCAGTTATTAAAGTCGTTAGCCAGCTGGATAACTACTTTTGCATTGAGTTTGTTACAACTGAATCGAATCTAGGGTTCGTTTTCAATCCCTGTATCTATAAAAAGAGGGCTTCTCAGCTGAGAGAAGTAAGAACATCATTTTGAGGGCAAACACTGTGAGATTGAGTGTGATTGTAATTTGTAACTTCCAATTTCCCATCTTAGTGAAAGGATATCCTCTCGGATCCCGTGGACGTAGGAGTATTCATCTCCGAACCACGTAAATCTGGTGTTCTTGTGTGATTTCAATTTCGTTCTTATTGCTTTCATATTCCGATTCCCGGAAACAAGTTTTCTTGTGAATTCAAAACGAGATTAACATACTCCTAAAACGGGAAATAGACAATAAAGGAGGGAGTACACGTTCTCACAAAAGTCCGCTCGAAGAAACCACTTTTTTAAGGATAAAAAAAAAAAACTTAGAATGCTTAATAAATCCATGAAGGATGTGTTGAAAGCCACTTTGGAGCTAAAAGTTATTGAGAGCTTGCTGTTATTGGCCAACCTTGGTGAATAGAGCAAAGGGGCTGATAAAGAAATGAGATAAATTTCAGAGGCATGGACTCATCCATATCCTAGCCAAGGAGTTGGGAATCATGCACTTGTCCTGCCCTTTTGACAAGTGAGAGATTGATATTGTGGGAAGATTTTAAGTCGCCTCGAGAGGAAGAGCAAAAAACTTTTCTCCTTCCTCAAGGAATCATATATAGACTTGAGTGTTGGAGGCCCAATGCCGGGCACCTCCCCGACGGGTTTTTTGCAGGTCTCCGCCCTAACGAGGTCTCCGGCTAGAGCTACCCAACTTCTCTAGGAATCAACTAAGAACATCGTACTTGGTACGATGTATTTTACACCATTTGTAAGGGGAAAAAATCTACGTTTAGTTATTAAGAATTGGAAGGAAAAAAAAAAATGACACCTTGGCGCATTAAATAAAAAAGGTTATAACGGACATTTAATCATTGATCAAAGGTTATTGAGAAAAAAAAATTATTTGGTCCCATAACTTATCAAGTGTCCGATTTTGGTCCCAAAAATTTTGACTCTTCAATATTGGTCCCGTAACTTCTAAGAATTGTCCAATTTTGGTCCCATTTTCTTCAAAAATACAAAAATGGTGCTCTTTTTTGTCATGTTCAACTCACATTCTGCCCAAATTTGGGCCTTTACGGTATCCTCGAGTATGTTTCCGCAAAACTATATTTTTTAATTATTTTTCCATATCACTAATATGTGGTTGAAAAATGGACAAAGCATAGGAGTTACGGGACTAAAATTGAAGAGTCAAATTTTTTGGGACTAAAATCGGACATTCGATAAGTTATGGGACCAAAAAGAAATTTTCCAGCAAGAATGGGACCAAAATTGGGCAAACCATAGAAGTTATGGGACCAAAATTGAAGAGTAAAAAATTTTGGGACCAAAATCGGACACTCGATAAGTTATTTGGCTCACAAGGAACTAAATTATAGCCGTTGAAACACACACAAAAGGAAAGTGTATATAATAATAGGCTACTTGTCTCTCTATAAACAAACTCGTCTTTGCTCTCCCACTAAATTAAGTTTCTCCCATTAATCCATGACCTCCGGCGGCACAAACTTCCATACGCCAGTCGACTGTTTTTCGGCGGTGTTTTGACTGTTGAAAGTATTCTTTATAATGTTTGTTGATTATGCTGCTAGTTCGTTATTACAAAGTGATATGGTGAATTTATGTCATGTTCCTCTTAAAATGCTTCTCCGAGTGGACCCTCATTTAAAGTTGTAATTTCATCATCAAGTAATTAGCATAAAAGAATACCAACAAATCAGGATGACAATAAATTAGTAAGAAATGAATGAATCTTTTTGTTGATATATAAATGCTGAGAGAATATCTGACTTCGTGGGCAGTTTTACTAGATAGCTAGAAAAGTGTGGAGCAAGAATTAAGAGTAAAGGTTCTTACTTTTAATCTAATGAAGCTTTGCTGCAACACATCATTCAAGTCTCCTGCAATGGTAGTGCGAACATAGTCTATTTGGATGGTTTTGAGATTGGGCGTGGTTAGATAAGATCCTAAGCTAAATCTTTCCATATTAGGACACCCACGACCAATATATATCCACTCTCTCCAATGACGGCAACTTAAGAGCACGTTTACAATCATAAAATATCTTCAACTTGGGTAGATTACGGAGAATTAGCATTTCCAAATGAAGAAAAAGGAGTTTTTTCATTTGAATACTCATCCACCTCCCCATCAACCACTTTTACCATATTCTTGCAACTTTCAATTTGTAGGACTTTGAGATTGATAAGATTAGCACCTACCAAAGATGAAAATAAGCTTCTAATCTCGTCATAATCAGATATCCTCAAGTCCTCAAGACTAGTGAAGCTCCCTATTGGAATTTGCTCCCATATTGACAAGCTTGAATAATATACATTTTATTCCTTGGGCTTCCCCATTACCTGCAAATGAGCAAATTCATGTACTAGCTCCATTTACTATCATTACAAGTAGAAAATAACTTAATTAATTTTAAGTGATGAAAATTAAACAAAAAGAAACATGCAAATTAACCTTGTTGTTGATTTCTTCTGAAGTTGTAGAAAAAAGACTTTTCAGGTTTGGGCAATCATAAATGCCTATATAAGTTGGGTGAGGGAATTCACCGCTTTCAACACCTTTGTATAAACTTGTGAGCCTGGGAAGATGACGGAGGTCCAGGATTGTCAATTTTGGGAAAGTGATACGACGAGGATGTTGCTACTTTCCCTTCCCAAGAATACTTGTTCCATCATCGAACACCTCCAAATATCAACATTTTCTAAACTTTCCAGTGTAGTTATTGATCCCAGGTTAAATCCACCTATTTCAGGACAGTCAATGATGCCCATGTATACCAATTTGGGCACAAGAGCAGATTTGCAAAAAATCTTTAACTTGGGTAAACAAGAGAGATTTTAACTCTTCAAGATGTGGAAAACTAAGAATTGATGATTCATGTGAACAATCTTCTTCAGTCACTTTCTCCATCTCCTTGCAACCTGAAATTTCCAAGATTTTTAGGCTCTCCAGATTTTGAGTCATTGAAAATGAAAATAAACTCTTCATGCTGCCACATTCATATGCTATTTTCAAAACCTGGAGATGAGTGAAGGAGCCGATTGAAATTTGACGGCATGATATTGTGTTGTTAATTATTTCATTCGTTATGACCTGCAACAAAGCCTACAATTTAAATCATTTACTTAGTTAATGAAATTCTAATTTCAATCATGCTTGTAAAGTGATTAAGATGGACATATACATGACATAGTATATATGGATGGTACCAACCTTTTCTTTGCAAAGTACATGTGAAGAAAGATTGTCGTGGCCAATGAAGATGCCTCTGGTATTAGGAACAACAACTTTCATCTGTGGGCAGCTAAAGATTTGTATTTGAATTAGGAGAGGGAATTCAATGCTTTCTATCCTTGATAGAAAATTTTTAGCCTTGGAAGATAACTTAGTTCAAGTCTCTTCAATTTTGGGAATGTTATTGATGTATGACCACTTTCTTGTCTATTATTCACTTCTTCTTCTTCTTTCCATGAGAATACTTTCTCCATGTCACCACAATCGTCGATTTTAAGAAGTTCTAGCTATGGAAAGCAGACCCTTGTCGTTGATAATGGAACTAGATATAATAGTCTTTCACAGCGAAAGACCGTTATGGAAGAAAGGTTGTTGTAAATCGAAACAATGCTCAAACTCGTCTCTGACAAATACTTTAGTGTGGGCAAGTCCACAAGACTTAATTCTTTGATATTCTTGAAAAAATCATTCGATGACGATGATTATGAGAGCTTTGAATTTGTGACATCAATATTGCAAATCTTTTCCAAGTTGTAAAGCTTCTTAAGCTGCACAGTCTCCAACAGAGGGAAAACAACATGAGTAGCACCATACCTAAAAACTGATGATGTTGTTGAACAACCTTCAAACCTCAACCACCTTATGTTTTTAACTTTTCTCAGATCTAAAGTGTTTGAACCTTTCCTATTAAAACAAAACATTCAGCACTCGCCACACATTCATGAATCCACTTTCCCAGGGTCACTTCTCCTGGCAGGTGGAGGTACACAATTTTTTCATACTCCCTGGGGTAATAATAGTATATCTCCTTATAACCAATTATAATGTGGTATTTCTCTATCTTTGGTGGTAGACTAACCTGTTGGGCAGCTATATTGGAATCCTCTGCTTCAATCTCCAAGCGGGTGAGATTAGACAGGTACTCAAGCTCACTCAGACCTACGTTCTCATTTTTTTTTCTCTTTATTCTCAGCTTCCCATTTGTTAAAGCTTCTCACTATCACTAGCTCCTCCAAATTATCCAAACTTGATATTACTCCTGGCCGTATTCTTTTGAGAGCTTCACAATTTAAGATTTCCAACAACCTTAGGCATCTTAGTCTCATTATCTCTAATGACAACTCCTTAATTGCACCACAATCACGGCATATGAGAATCTCAAGATTTATCAATTCACCTATAGGACCCATGGTCTTCAAGAACGGACATTTTTCTAAGATCAATGTCTTCAAACTTTTTAGGAATTGTGTTGTATGAGATAATGGTTCGAATGGATAACCACAACTGACAAATAACACATTGAGTCCTTTCATTCCTTCAAAAGAAATGTCACTCATTTGCATGTTTTTAATCATCAAGAGACAGAGATTTGGAAAATTTGACTCATTAGAAGGCTCAATTCTTTCTCCGAGAAAGGGAGAAATCCAAGTGGAATTATCACCATATTTGATGAGCCAGTTCTCCTTTGAAGCAATGAAAATGGCTACGTCGCGCACAAAACATCTCAACCATTCAACAAATTTTATCTCTTGCTTGTTCCAATCTCTTAATTTATTCAAACATGCGTAACCCCATAGCGTAAGCAAACAAATCCTCGAGAGGTAAGACAAAATCTTCAGGGAAGAGACAGCACAACAAAAAAACAAATTTGGCATTCTTACTGCTCAAGTAATCATAACGTGATTTTATGGGAGTATAAACATCTATAAGAACATCTGACAAATCTTCGGGGTTAGAGCTCCTTAATTGTAGGAGTGCATCTTTCCACATAGATATGTTCTCCTCATCTTTTATCGCCCGGGCTACACTTACTATGGCAAGTGGTAAACCTTTGCACTCATTTGCAATTTCTTGAGCTATATTTGAAAACCAATTTTGATAATTTTCACAAGTGCCAATTTTTTCCTTAAAGAGAGACCATGTTTCTGTTGTAGTTAAGGTTTCCATGACAAAAATCGGTTGAGCATCCATTCTTGCAAGAATGATCATGTTTCGAGATGTTAACATAATCTTCACTACAAAAAAAACACTGTTTTGCGACGGAATTAGCGACGGAAAATCCGTCGCAAACAGTGTTTTGCGACGGGATCTGCGACGGACACGTATCCGTACCTAAAACAGCCGTAGCAAATTTTTGCGACGGATTCGGCCATCCGTCGCAAATTAACGACGGAAAAATCCGTCGCAAAATCGGCGGGTCAGATCCGGCCGGGTCACACAGAATTTGCGACGGACAGTAGTCCGTCGCAAACTTTTCGGGTCAGACCCGATCGGGTCAACAACATTTGCGACGGCTAAATTCCGTCGCAAATATTTTTATATATTTTTTAAACTTTTTTGTGTTATAACTTGCGACGGGCTGTTTTCCGTCGCAAAATTCAATATTTGCGACGGAATATGGCCGTCGCAAATTACCGAGCCTATACAAAAAAAAAAGTGGCTCGCGTGGTTTGAGCCCGGGCACCCGAGGCGGCCGGGGCGGGCGCGGACCACTGGGCCAACCGGCCCATTCCTTATTATATGCAGCCCACCTTCTATATTAGTCTTATTAGGCCTAGAACAATTAATCCATTTTTTGCGTCCAAGGGGAATCGAACACGGGACCTTTTGTGCAAGAGGAGAGGGCGCGCGCCACTAGGGCACAAGCTACTTTCGTTTATTTTTTTGCAATTAATTGTATATGTATTCAAATTAAGTCATTTTTTTATAATTCACCAAATTAATTTCTTTTCGTATCTAAGTTGTTTATTAAAATATTTTGCCCAACTATTTTTTTTATTTTGTAAAATTATTTATTTCGACTCCCGCTTAAATTTATAATTCGTTCATTTGTACGCAATTAATTGTATATGTATCCAAATTGACTCATTTTTTTTTCTACAATTCACCAAATTAATTCATTTTCGTTTCTAACTTGTTTTTATAAATATTGGGGCCATTTAATTTTTATTATTTCTGTAAAACTATTTATTTCGACTCCCGCTTAAATTTATAATTCGTTCATTTGTACGCAATTAATTGTATATGTATCCAAATTGACTCATTTTTTTTTTCTACAATTCACCAAATTAATTCATTTTTGTTTCTAACTTGTTTTTATAAATATTGGGGCCATTTAATTTTTATTATTTATGTAAAACTATTTATTTTGACTCCCGCTTAAATTTATAATTCGTTCATTTGTACGCAATTAATTGTGTATGTATCTAAATTGACTCATTTTTTTTTCTACAATTCACCAAATTAATTCATTTTCGTTTCTAACTTGTTTTTATAAATATTGGGGCCATTTAATTTTTATTATTTCTGTAAATTTATTTATTTCGACTCCCGCTTAAATTTATAATTCGTTCATTTGTACGCAATTAATTGTGTATGTATCCAAATTGACTCGTTTTTTTTTCATAATTCACCAAATTAATTCATTTTCGTTTTTCACTTGTTATATATACAATAATTTAGTAATTCTAATCGTCGTCTTCTTCCTCGTCACCATCCTCTTCATCCTCTTCCTCATCTTCATCTTCATCCTCTTCCTCTTCCTCTTCCTCTTCCTCTTCCTCTTCCTCTTCCTCTTCCTCTTCCTCCCCACCGCGCTCTTGTCCATCACCCTCATGATCACTTTCAATCATTATCATTTCTGGATTTGCAGCAAGTAAGTCGACAAAAATATTCACACCTGCTTGATCAACCTCTGTTTGAGCCTCTTGTATCTCTGTTTGAAATGGATCTGTTGGTTCTACACCGTCTTTGTTTGACGGATTAGAAACTTCAACCAATGATCTTGCCTTTACTTTGCAAACTGTCCTCAAGTTGGGCCTACTTGATCCGGGGTATTTGCAATAATATACCTGAGATGCTTGCGTTGCAAAAATATAAGGATCGTATGCCGCCGGAAACTTCTTTCCGGTGTTGATATCAACAATCTTGTAGTTTTTGTCGACTCTTGTTCCTTGGTTCCCTGGATCATACCATTCACACAAGAACAACACTATCGTCCTGCTCGGCCAACCCGGATATTCTATTTCAACTACTTCTTGCAGCACTCCATAGTAATCGATGGGTTCTTCGTTGTAGTTTGCACCGATAACGCAAACACCACTGTTTGTAGTCGATTTCGTTGAAGCATACGCTTCAGTATGAAATTTGTATCCATTTGCGTAATATCCGTGGTATGATACCACACTACGTAGTGGTCTTTTGCTCAGAGCTTCAAGATGTGGGTTGTTATTAAGTAGGCCATTTTGTCCCTGTAAATATTAAATTATCATGTATAAAAATAATAACATATTTGTTATAAGGTAAAAATCATATAATTATGTGGTACTCACGTAACGTTGGAACCAAAACATAAAATCATTGCGGATGGATTGAAAAACTGTTGCATCTGTGATGTCTGGTTCTACTTGACGCTTATACTCACAGAACATGCTTATATATCAGAAAAAAGAAATTAATTACTTTTCAGATATCAACAGTATACATATTGTAAAAAACTCAACTATAAAATTAAATTACTTACTCTATATACGGTTGGACTTCAGGACAATTCATCAAAATATATGAATGTATTGTTTCCTCTTCAATACTGCCCCTGAACGGTCGTTTGGTGCCCTTACCCATTGGTCGACTCGGATGCAAAAATACAGATAACATACCTTCAACATCACGAAGGGGATGGTCTACTCCACGATCATCGTAGTTGCGAGGCACATTTCTGATTCTGGTTTGAACTTGATCGCCGAAGTAGTAAGAACAAAATGCTCCAACCTCTTCAGTAAGGTATGCATTAACAATTGATGCTTCGATGTGGGCCGCATTTCCAATATTGAGCTTTAAATTGTGCAAATACCTAAAACATTCTTGTGTTAGAAAATTTATTCAGTATTGATCTTAAAAGTCGATTTAAAAAATGGTATAGAATTACCTCTCAAAAGGGTACATCTATCGATATTGTACGGGACCAGCAATTGAGGCTTCATACGCTAAGTGTACGGGTAAATGCTCCATCGAGTCGAAGAAGATGGGTGGAAAAATCCGCTCAAGTTTGCATAGAATAACAGGGATCTCCTCATCCAAACGCCTCATGTCCTCAACTGTAATCGTTGATGTCGTTAAGTGTCTGAAAAAGAGACTTAATTCCGTGATGACACTCCATACATTCTTGGGAAGTGAGTACCGAAATGCAATAGGTAAGAGTCGTTGTATGAACACGTGACAATCATGACTCTTCATTCCAGACACCTTTCTGGTTTTCGTGTCAACTCTGTCTCCCAAATTCGACACATAATTGTCAGGGAAGCTCAACTCTTTCACCCACTTACACAAATTCTTCCTTTCTGCTTTACTAATTGTGTAAGAGGCCTGGGGATATGTTCTTGTCTGCTCATCCTTGTGTAGGGAAGCACGAGAACAGAAGAGCCTCAACTCATCTCTGGATTTTGAAGTGTCTTTGGTCTTCCCTTCAGTACCCACGACCGTATGAAACAAGTTGTCGAAAACATTCTTCTCTATATGCATCACATCCAAATTGTGTCGAATCAACAACTTGCTCCAATAAGGTAAGTCCCAAAAGATACTTCTCTTCTTCCAACCACCCTGGATACGTTTATTGTGCTCCATTGCACCCGCCTCAGTTGTCTTCATCAAATCAGTGACTGTAACCTCATACAACAACGAATCACCTGAAATAATTAATTTATATATGGTTAACTTATATATATGAGACACATAGACATCAGTAGTGATTCAGTACCCAGACACATACCTGATCGAATTCGTGGTCTTGGGCGGCCTACTGCATTTTTACCCTTTAGAAAGTCTGTTTTGTTCCTCCGAAAGGGATGATCAGGAGGAAGAAACTTGCGATGGTTGTCGAACCATGACACTTTTCTACTCAACGGAAGATAGAATGCATCAGAACCGTCCATGCAATACGGGCATGCTAGTTTTCCTGCTGTTGACCACCCAAACAACGTAGAAAATGCTGGAAAGTCACTAATGGTCCACAAAAGTGCAGCTCGCATCTTGAAGTTCTGCTTCCTATGAACGTCGTAGGCCTCCACCCCCGTAGACCACAAAGATTTCAACTCTTTAATCAATGGCTGGAGATATACATCCAATTTATGCTTGGGGTTGTGTGGTCCAGGCACCAAGATACTAAGAAATATATGTTGAGGCTTCATGCACAACCAAGGAGGTAGATTGTACGGGGTCAACAGCACAGGCCATAATGAATACTTTTTTCCGTGCATTCCAAATGGGGCAAAACCATCCGTGCACAAGCCTAACCTCACATTTCTCGTCTCCCTTGCAAAATCTGGGAACTCCCTATCAAGATGTTTCCATGCCTCCGAGTCTGCAGGATGCCGCATCTCTCCAGAATTCTCACCAGAACACTCCTCAGCATGCCATGTCATGTCTTTAGCCGTGGCACTGGACTGATACAACCTCTCTAGACGAGGAGTGATGGGAAGGTAATACATTGCCTTATAAGCCTTCAACTGCACTTTCTTCTTACTTTTTGTACGACCAGATGGTTTGTACCGTGGGTGACCACACATCTTGCAATGATCATGATCCTCATCCTCATCCCAAAACAACATGCAACCGTTTGTACAACAATCAATCTTCTCAAAGGGTAGACCCATATGTTTTAAGAGCCTCTTGCTCTGATAGAAATTATCAGGCGCCGTGTTGTCTTCAGGTAGAGCTCGTTTGAACAATTTAGCAAATTGATTGAACACTTTTTGACTGACCTTGCCTTCAGTTTTGATGTTCAACATTTGAGCATTGAATGACAATTGCGTCTCAGTCTCACAACCAGGAAACAACTTTTGATCAACGGTTTTAAGCATATCAAAAAACTTCTTTGACCGATGATTTGGTTCCTCCTCCATAGGTGTTTCATTGAATTGTGGTTGACCACCCAAAACAGATTCTGCAATCATCATCTGATATCTATCAGGTTCATCCTCTATTTGTGGTTCAAATTGAGTATACGGAACATAACTTGAACCACCAACATCAGAACTTCCACCACCGCTCCACCCAGTATACCAGTATTCTACGATTTCGATGTCAACATTCCACCGTTGTTCACCGTGACTGGTCCAGTTGTAATAACGGGGAACAAAACCGGAAATCACAAGATGAGTTCTATCCTCATCAACACTCAAGAATCTCATATTTCTGCATCTTCTGTCTTTACACGGACACCTAATATTACCCATACAATCCATATTGCATGGATGTTGTAGTGCAAACTCAATAAACTCATCAATTTTATTGCAAAAGACAGAGTTAATGCCTCCTCCTATCATTCTAGGTATTGAGTACATCCAACCACGATCTGGAAATTGCATCTATTACAAATTAAAAGTAAATATCACATGAGTTGTAAAAAATTGGGCAGAGTTTGCCTAAAAATAAGGATATACACAATTTTTCTTCACAAAAATCAATCCAACGCAACCATATATATCAATCATAGTAAACCAATCAAATAAACAAACATCACACAATTTATCTAATAGTGTACAGAAAAATTGAGCAGAGTTTCGACTAAAAATAGGTATAAAATATCACACAAACTAAAATTAACCTAAACCCATCAAATAAACATATATCATCAATCATACTAAAACCCATCAAATAAACATATATCATGCTCATTACCTAATAGTGTACTAAAAAATTGAAACAATAAAAATATGACAATTAAACGGTTAAAAATGTGAAAACGTACGGTGAAGTTGAAGGCAATGACAAATACGTACGCTGAGGTTGAAGGCAATGACAAATACACCAATTATACGTGAAGAACATATTAAAACCGTATCATTTCTTATTTTTTTTCGTGAGTGAAAGTGAAAGGGAAGGAAAAGGAAGGGGACTGGTATAAAACTGCGTAAATTTGCGACGGCCTAAATTTCCGTCGCAAATTGCATTATTTGCGATGGCTATTCCGTCGCAGAGCTCTTTTGCGACGACACGGGTCAATTATTGGCCACCAACCCGCCTGATAAATTTCAACCGCTCACATTTGCGACGGCTTTAGTCCGTCGCAATTACAAAGTTTAAATTGCGACGGCCTCTTCCGTCGCAAATCAGTCAAACGGGTCGCTTCCCGAACGGTCACCTTTAAACGGGTATGTTTTGCGACGGAATTGACCGTCGCAAACTCAAAATTGAAATTTGCGACGACCTTTCCGTCGCAAATGTAGCCGGTTCAAGACGAAGTCGGTGGGCCCTAGATTTTGCGACGGCTTATCCGTCGCAAATTACTATATTTTGTGACGGACTTCCTAAGCCGTCGCAAATTGTCATTTTTTGCGACGGCTTACAAAAATCCGTCGCAAATTCAGGAATTTGCGACGGATATTCTTGCCGTCGCAAAATTCCCGTCGCTAGTCTCCATCTTTTTTGTAGTGCTTGCATCCTCCAGGAACACTTTGACAAGGTATTCCCAATTCCTTTAAATCGACATATTCCCAAACATCATCTAGAACTATGAGGATTCTTTTTCCATCACTTAATCTACTACAAAGTCTCTCTGTCCTACCTGATAAACTTGTCTCTTCCAATTTCAAACCAGAATTGTCAGCTATCTCACCTTGGATTTTTAACTTGCTTGTCGGTTGATTGACAACTACCATCACCGATTCACCACACATTCCCATTATTTAACATCTTCATCTTTCAAAGTCGCCATTATATTTTTTTCAATTTTTTCCCTAGACTTGAACTCACTTGCCGGCCTTTCTAGTATATCCGGCATCATTGATGCGGGCGGTGGACGATGGGATATGATAGTAATATTGTAGCGGTCCAGCTCTTGTTTCTTCTTCATAGCTTCAACTGACTTAACAGCTCTCCTTTGGTTATTTCCATCTCTAATCCACTCATCTTCTGTTTGATCTCATTTACTTCTTTCAACCAAGACTCGATTTTAGCATCAATCACTTGTGCATTACATGTAGCTATGTCGACTTCCATCTAGAGCCCAACTCTTTCGTCCTCCAATTTTTTGGCTTTTTCTCTTAGGCTCAGCATGTTGGTATTAAAACAACAAAAATAGATGAACTGATGCTTGATTGGTGCAACAATGCATTTTTCAAGTTCAATCTGCACTTCTTTTATCGATTTTACGCCCAAGAAATAAAAATAAATACTAATTTAAAAGTAAATTAAGTATGGGAAAAATAGGTTTCCAGTCCAAGCCGTTAAATCGGCGAACTAGTCTGTTTAGCCTGCAGGGTTAAATGATTTTAGTATAAAAGGATTCAAATTCAAATGCTCAGTCCAAGCCCTATATTTTTAGGATTAAATGAGCCTACGCACCAAACTCGAACCGTTTAATATATCTAATTTTTTTTTTGTTAAGTGAAATTAATTTCCAAATATATGTATATATATTATGCTACATCAATGTGAAACAGTCAAACATTATTGCTACGTAGATAGAGAAATTCACAAATCGAAAAGGTACTATGCCACTTTAGTTTTTTGCAGCTTGTTTACTTTCTGTAAGATTAAATTCAATTCGTAAAAGACCACGGAAGTAAGAGCAAATTAATTAAAAGTAAGTTATAAACTGTCATTTTCCCCTCAAATAGGAAGAGAGAATCGTACGAATGATAGACAATGATTAGTCAAAATGAAGATGATAAAGAATAAAGTAATTAATAGCACAAGAATTCATGGAAATGCAGCTAACATCTTTGTTTATGATAATTTAGAAACATCAAAAAAAGGAATACAGTTATAGCATAAAGATGGTCTGAGTGAAGAATAAAGATAATTTATTCAAGAAAATGCAGCTAACATATGTAAATAATAACAACATTACCTAATAATTAATTTATAGTCGAGATAGTGAAATTAGTGCAGAGCAATAGAAAGCTCCGAGCTATTTATTGAATGTTTATAAAAGTGATTGTAATTGTAATTGTGATCAACAAGGACAAATTTCATAGATATTTGGGAGGAGCATATTACATATTCCTTATTCCTTATCCTTATCCTTATCCTTACCCTATCACAAAGAACAAAATAAATTAAGTGGCAGAAAAAGGTGGGACAGGCATATGCATGATTAATTAACTTTTTTTTACTATAATAATATATTAACGATTAAAGAATAGTAATTTTAGTGTGCACTTGAGTGCATAATATGCACTTGAATTTTTAAAAAAATACCCAAGAAGAAATTAGTAATACCCTAAGAAGTAATCAATAATAACCAAAAAAGTGATCAATAAAACCCTAAAAGTAATGAATAATATCTCAATTGCAAAAAAAAAAAAAAAACACACACATTTAGGAGTGCTAGTGTGTGTTTTGAAAAAAATCAAATTGAGCTTAAAATACAAGTTCAATACAGAATTTGTGATTCCTATAAAATTTATGTATGAACAACTTTCAAACTATACACCCTCTTTGTGATATTATAAATTTCCCCCTTAAATATTGACGTTTTTGCTATGAAACTTAGATAATTGCCCCTGGCCGAGAAATATTCCTCAAAGGGATAAGATGACAAAAACTAAGTGTGGAAAAAGACTAGTCAAGCTATCCAGCTCACAGATAGTTACATGGATAAGATGACAATAACTAATTAAATTAATAGAAAAGATTAAGAAATTTGTAGAAAAAGTAGTATAAGAATTATTGCTACACTTTTTGAATTATTTTTATTACTGAGATAAATTTAACTATGTGCCACCTATATCTGCTACTAAATTTCATTCATGGAAAAACTACAAATTGCTGGGTAGGGGAATTTTGTTTATTTTGGCATTATCAGCTGTAACCAGTGATGTAAATGGCGGCCGCCGAGGCCGTCTAGGCGGCCGCCTAGGCGCTTGTCAGCACCTACCGCCGACGATTAATGCAAAGCGGTCGTACTTGGCGGAAACCGCGTTTGGCGGCGCCTAGGCGGCCTCGGCGGTAGACAATGCCTAGGGGTTTTTTTTTTTTTTTAATAACTTTAAAATGTTATATAATTAAAAAGAAAGAAATAAATATTAAAAGGAAAATAACAAGTTGCACATATGTGGATTGTGAATTGTGGTAGTTTATTAATTTGGACATTTTATTGGAGATGTGTTTAATTTTACTTAATTACTTTAATTATTAAATTGGATAATAAACAAATAAAGTTGGAATAATGGAACTTTATTACTTTGATATAAATATTAAACAAAATATATTTAATAATAAAAAAAGAAGAAAAAAATTTAAAAAAATAAAAATCTTGGCGGCCGCCTAGGCGGCCTTGGCGCTTAGCGGCCATATACCGCCTGCCAAGCGCCAAACGCCATCTGCACACTTGGTTGTAATTCAAGTATTAGGAGGGCTCCTAGTTAAATTGATCTCAATTGTCTAAAAATTCTGAAAATTTTACGATTGTTTCAAGTCGGATTCACAGGAAAGAAATTGTAGATGAATATATATATATATATAAGTGAGAGTTGATCATTAACCAGCTTTGGTAAAGAAGTACATTCATTAGAAATTATTTGTTAAATGAGCTATATATATATATATACGATACATATTTTTACTCAATTAATTGAAGCTTGTTTGTATCAGCTTGTTCTATCATTCGTCTAATTGCTCTACTTTGTAAAGTTGAAAAGTTGAATAGGGTGTCATCATCAAATTGTTCTTTTATTTTGCTCTGCTTAATTGGACTATGTTACGCTAGAAAAAAAGAAATAAATATAATAAAAATACCAAGTGCATACAAACATAACTGCCTGTAACTTTCTTTAACGTTGTGTAACATTGTAGCTTGAGATTCATAAAGTTGGCTGAGAAGTAGACTTAATAATGTTTTTTTTAGGCACGGTTAAAATAATTGGTGTACATTAGAGTATATAACTCAAATACATCATGAAATAATTTTGCATTGCATTTATTATTTGATAGAGTATAGAGTAAAAATGGTTCATACATGAATCATTGAAAAGTATTAATTTTTTTCATTAAATAGTATTAGTTGTTCTTATAGAAGGGTATTAGTTGTTTATATTGAAGAGTATTAGTTATTTACTGGAAAACAAACTAAGACATTTCAGTGAAAACAACTAGCACTCTTTATTGATAACAACTAATATTTTTTGTGAAAACAACTAACACCCTTTAGTAATTTATATGTGAACCAATTTCACTCTATACCTGCTCTTATTATTTTAATGGAACTGGATATTTTCCCAACCAAAAATAACCAAAAGGAAACTCGAATGATTTAAATTATTGCTATTCAGCTCATAGCAGATAGATAACTGATAAAGGGAAAGAAGATAAAATCTAAATTAAAAGTAGAAAAAATAATTTTTGTAGAATTATTATCATTACTAATAAAGGTAAGGAATATATGTGTCCCACCATTGTCTGTCACTTAGATATCGAATTGCTGGGTAGGAATATATGCTCCAAGTAATTTTGAATCCGGCACCAATCAAAGAATATCAATTAAAAATCAGATTATCTACACTCTCTCTCTCTTCCTCAAATATATAGGCACCATTCAGCTCATAAAAGTGTGCATCGAATTCCAGTGTTGATATCTCTCATCTGCTTTCTATTGCTAAGCGTTCATTTGAGTACAGGTATGTAATACCTCCATCTTATTATCTGTTGTTAATTTTCCATGATTACACACGTTAGCTGAATAACATGAATTCTTCTCTAATCTCATATTTATGCTATATCTACCTTTTCTAGTTAAGTTGTAAACAATCTCAATTATATAATTTTTTATTTGAAATTTCGTAACTATCACTATAAAAAAAAACGGGGACTAGCGACCGATTTTCGGTCGCAAAACGTGATTAGCGACCGATTTCTGACCGAAAAAAATCGGTCGTTAAAAATCGGGTAGCTAATATTAGCGACCGTCTTTTGACATCGATCGTTAATCTGCGACCGTCATGGCGGTCGCTAATATCAATGACCGCCATCAGTCAGTCGCTGAATCAATCGGGTCCGACCCGGTCGGATCATGATTTAGCAACCGACATCAAGCGGTCGCTATTTTTTTTTTTTAATAAAATTAATTTTTTTTATTTTATTTTGTGAGTAGCGACCGACCTTGAGGTGGTCGCTAATCAACGAACTTGCGTAAAAAAAAAGTGGCTCATTGGGGTTCGGGCGGGGCGTGACCCACTGGCTTATATTAGGCGAGCCATGTGATATATAAGCCCTTGTGAGGCTTGTAGAAATAATAATAATAATAAATGGGCAAATATGCGTCCAAGGAGAATCGAACCCACGACCTCCGGGTAGCTCGGAAGAGGTGTGAACCATTAGGACACATGCTATTGTTGTTCGTTTATTTGCATTTATTGTATATAACCACAAATTGACTTCCGTTTTTTTTTTATTCATCAAATTCAATCTTTTTTTTTTCTAATTTGTTTTTATATATATATATATATATATACTATTTTTTTATTAATTTTAAAAATTAAATATTTTAGACTATTCTAAATTATTAATTTATTCGTTTTAATTTATTTAATTGTATATAATTCCAAATTGACTCCCGTTTTTTTTAATTCATCAAATTCAATCCTTTTTGTTTCTAATTCGTTTATATATATATATATATATATATATATATATATATATATATATATATATATCTTTACTATTTTATTTTATTTTATAAATTTAATATTTTAAGACTATTCTAAATTATTAATTTATTCTTTTTGTTTCATTTAATTGTATATAATTCCAAATTGACTCCCATTTTTTTTATATTCATCAAATTAAAATTTAATAAAATATTCAACAAAATAAAATAAAACATTCAACAAAAATAAAATAAAATATTCAACAAAAAGTCTCTCTCTCTCTCTCTCCTCCAGAGAAGAAGCTCTCGATATCGATATGGTCATCGTCATCCTCACCCTCACCACCTTCGGCCCCGCTCACCCCGGCATCAAAATTTTGTAGGGGTGGAGGTGGACCGGCTACTCCCATCTGTTGGGAGATGTTGGTGAACCTGTCCCGAAGAGTCTCGTTGTAGCTCGTGAGGGCCTGCATCTGCTTTCGGACGTCCCACAGCTCACGCTTCAACTGAGAGGGAGCAGAGTCAATCGAGGAGGACGATCCACTGCTCTGGCGGAAGGTCTGCAGGATGGCCTTACTGTGACCGCCCTGCCCCACGACCTTCCCCTTCTAATTTCATGTCAATCATATATATTAATTAAAAAAATGATATACAAAGATAATAAACGGTTAAAGTTTGAAAAACTTACGGTTATTAGATAGACGGGGAAGCAAGAAGGGTATTGACCGGAACGGAATGCTCGATAGACGGCGGCGGCGATCGGCAGCGGATTTTTGAGAGCGTAGGCCGAAACTGAGTACAGCCTGTGACTAAAAAAGGTAAAAAAAAATTAGCGACCGCCTAAGAAGGTCGCTAATTTCCTAGCATTAAATGACCATGGCCCGTTTCCAAGAACGGATCAACTGAACAGTTTGCGACCGCTTACAGGCGGTCGCTAATTTAAAATTGAATTCAGAGACCGCCAAGGCGAATGCTGATCAGGCGGTAAATTGAGTTGGTCAACTTTGACCGACTTTTGAGTTTTGGCGACCGCCCGAGCGGTCGTAGGCAGTCGTTAATCCTTCGAAATGTGTAGTAGGGCTGTTAGGAAAAGCAGAGCACCGAAAAGAAAAGGAGACGGTTACTCACAAAGCTGACGGGGCAGTCTATTCTATAATTCATTTCTCACTACAAGAAAATTAACTTTTAGTAACAACAATCCCGTTATGTCCTCTCATTACTGCTTCCCTAGTTAAAAGTTTCTAAAGACATGAAATAATCTGTAATGACAGGATCCTGTCATTAAAAAAAAATTAATTAGAGAAAAAATACATTTTTATTGCAGTAGATTCCATCATAAATATATAAAGTAGCTGCTTGTTTTCTTCCTGGTCGCGTCAAAGATATGTACTAGGTCAAAGTAAGTAAAACTTCATGGGTCAATCTCCTCCCGTGGCTGCTTTCGTGGCACATATACTTGATAACCAAATAATGGGATTAAAACCAAATCCGTCCTGTATCTTTTCACCTTTATCAAAATGGTCCTCTATTTATTTTTTTATCAATTTAGTCCCGTATCTATTCAAGTTTCGCTAAAATGATCCTAATTGGCCTAAAAATGTACAAAATCTCACCGTTCTGGTCCTATATTTATTTTCTTTGCCAATTTAGTCCCGTATCAATTCACATATCTCCAATTAGGTCCTAATTGAACGCATAAAGCATAAAATGCCACCTTTTTAGTCATGCACACTAGTGTTTTCGGTGGAAGCCTATGATGTGATTTTTTTTTTCAATTGGCACGCTAGGTGGCCATCTTTGCCAAATTAAAAAAAAACTTGAAATAAAATACAAAAAATTAATTAGGACCATATTTCACCAAATTTGGACCATTTTGGTGAAATTTAAAAAAATACAGGACTAAATTGATAAAACAAATAAATAGAGGACCATTTAGATAAAGGTGAAAAGATAGCGGACGAATTTGGTCTGAATCCCACCAAATAATACTTGTCATGGATTTTAATTACATGTAAATGGGCTATCATAGTTAATGGATGGTTGAGCTTTACTTTCCATTCTCGCGAGTAGACTTTTTCTGCCATATGCATCAATTTTGTATCATCTATAACTTTAGCTTCTGAAATCCAATTTTTTTTAACTACTCCAATTTCAAGAAGTTTCACACGATTTAAATCTCCTCTCCATTTTTCATTTGTATCAATCTCAGTTATTTTTATCCTATAACTCACAAAGTTCTCAAATACCCTGAAATATAAAAAAGAATATAAAATCAAAGCATCGAGACCATAATAGCATAAGTCTGACAATTACAAGAAAAATATAAAATTGTTGTTATAAAAAATGAATTAAAACCACATAATTTATACACAAATTTTGGCTTGTCAGCATTCGCTTTATTATCCATGTGTACTAAAAATTGAATAAAAAATAAAAAAATTGAATAAAAAGCCCCTCATCGATCGTCCATGTAAATGAGGGCCTCGGAAATCCCCGGTTATATTCGAAAAGTGACACGGGGCATGAAACGATGCCAATTTTTTTATTTTTCAACAGAAATAGGACTAAAATTGAACAATTCAATTAGTTATGAGATCAAAATTTAAAAATTAATTTTATTTGAGACCAAAAGGGAAAATTGCAAATTTGGTCCATTGCAAATTTTTCAATAATAATTTTCGTCCCACATTCTTTTTTTTGTCCTTATTTTATAAATTTGGTATCTTCCGTTAATTTTTGGGACAAAAGCTGCATTTTTTCTCTCCCTAGGCTATTTTTAAAACTTACTCTCTTCCATCATCATTTGTATTCAATATTCGTTTTGCTCTTCAAACTTACCTCACTCTATTTTTATTTATTTGGAAAAAAAAATCGACAAAAGAAGTGCAGCAAATGGCGGAAACTGTGGTTGGCCTTCTTGGACCAGCTATTGAACTTGGAAAATTCATTATTGTACCAATTAAGCGTCAACTCAATTATCTTTGTTGCTTCGGTAGTAACGTCCAGAGCCTCAACGAAGAATCCAACAAACTGAAGGATGAAAGAGTTGCGCTCCAGATGAAAATCGATGTCGCCGAAAATGATGCACAAGTGGTTGATCCTAAAGTTGTGAGTTGGATGAAAAAAGTAGATGAGATCCAGCAAAAGAAGATTGAACTAGACGCAGAAACTAACAGAATACGAGGTGGGGGTTATTTATCTGTGAAATCTCGCTATTCAGCAAGTAGGGGGGCTGTTAAACTTGCTGCAGCTATGAAGCAAAAGCTGGAGGATTGCAGGGCTATTACTGACATATCCCATCCTCCACCGCCCGCATCAACGGTGCCAGATATTCTAGAAACCCCCATAAGTGAGTTTGAGTCTAGGAAAAAAATTGAAGAAGATATTATGGCACTTTTGAAAGATGAAAACAATAAGATGTTGGGGATATGGGGGATGGGCGGTGTTGGGAAGACGACTCTGGCCCATAAAATAAAGAAAAAACTGATGGAGGAGAAAGTGTTTGGTGAATCTGTGGTGGCAGTTGTGAGTCAACCTGCAAACAAGGAGAGAATCCAGGAGGACATGGCTGTTCAATTGGGTTTGAAATTTGATGATCATGAGAAAAGTTTATCCAGCAGAGCAACAAGACTATGTACCAGATTAAGGTGTAAAAAAAGAATCCTTATAATTCTGGATGATGTTTGGGAATATCTTGATTTGAATGAATTAGGCATACCTTGTGAAAGTGGTCCAGAAGGCTGCACGATTCTTTTAACATCCCGATACAGGGATATTCTTCAAGGGATGAATGCTCAACCAGTTATAGAAATGCAAACCTTAAGTGAAGAAGAAGCATTATCTTTTTTTATGGAACAACTAGGGACTTGTGCACAAGATCAAAATAGGTTTCTTAGTTTAGCACAAGAAATTACAAAGGAGTGCAAAGGTTTGCCACTTGCCCTGGTAATTGTTGCCCAGGTGCTGAAAGGTCAAATGGACATAGATGTTTGGGAAGATGCACTGGGCGAACTTAGGCGTTCAAGCCCAGAAGACTTGCAAGTTGTTCTTGAAAAGGTTTATACTCCCCTTAGACTAAGTTATGATTGCTTAAGTGCTAATGCCAAATCCATATTCTTGCTGTGTTGTCTCTTTCCTGAAGATTTTAATATTTCTCTTTGGAATTTGACTGCTTATGTCATGGGGCTACGCATGTTTAAAGGAATTGAGGATTTAGAAACGGTAAGAACTAAAACATACTCAGTTGTTAAGATGCTTAAAAATCGTTTCTTGTTGATGGAGGATCGATATAGGGGATGTGTTAGAATGCATGATATTGTCCGAGATGTGGCCATTTTCATTGCTTCAGAAGCTCCGAAGGAGAATCCACTTATCTATCCAAAGGAGAATCCACTTATCAAATGCGGTTTTAACTCCACTTGGATATCTTCCTTTGTCGGCGGAGAAAGAATTAACCTTTCTAAGGGCTCGATCTTTCCAAATCTTCGTCTCTTATTGATTGATGAGTCGAGAGATGAAGAATTGGAAATCAGTGGCATTTCTTTAGAAGGGATGAAAGAGCTCAATGTGTTGTCTATCACTAATAATTATTCATTGACATCATTACCGTTGACAACACAAAATCTTGGGACATTGATTTTAGAAAATTGTAAATCCTTGAAGACCATATATGTTATTGGTGAGTTGTTAAATCTTCAGGTTCTCTCATGTGAATCTTGTGACGCCATTGAAGAGTTTCCATCGGAGGCACTGAAATGCTTAAGACAGTTAAACATTTCATGGTGTCGAGCTCTCGAAAAAATAGGGTCAGCAGAAGTTATATCATGTGCTGATATAAAGAACGTTGGACTTCAAAGTGGGCAAATCAAAATAACACTTCCAAAATTGGAGAGCCTCCAACTACGATATCTTCCATCTCTTAGGGGCCGTTTGGTTTACGGGATAGGAATGGATTCGTTAGGATTGGATTAGAACAACTATCGGAAAACGAATAGACTAGAACCAGAAAATTTGGACTAGAACCAAATTTTCTGGATCGAATTGTACACGAGATAGTCGTTCTAGTCTATCCAGAGCCATGGTCCTGTGCAATCACCCAAACCAAATACGAGATTACCTGGGATTATAAAGACAATCTCAGACAATCCCTCAAACCAAACGGCCCCTAGAGTTTTCTATCAAGGAATTGAAAGCATTGAGTTTCCCCTGCTATCTGAAATTGAAATTGTTAGGAATCAAACTTGATTGAACAAGCTTTCAGAAACTTGAGAATGAAAGATACACAATTCGAAATAATCAAGAGAAAAGCGAACACAATGAAGAACTCGAATCAAGACAAGGATTTACGTGGTTCGGTATCAAAACCTACATCCACGGGATCAAAGCACAAATTTCACTATCACAATCGCCGGAATTACAGTTTACAGAGGAACCTCCCTTCGGAATATGATCGAAAATTACAGAAATTAAACTTTCAACCCTAATTCTGACTGAGCTTACTCTCAAAGCTGTTTCACTCAATTGAAAAGAGGAGAATGTCGATCTGGAACTGTTAAAGCAAAACCCCCAACTAATTTGAGATAACCGTTTCGAAATCCAGCTCAAAACTGTCTTGCAAGTTGAACCAGAAACGCAGCATTCAAACTAACTAATCTAACGTCTCCTTGATTTTGATTGGTTGGTTTGAATTCGGCCGGTTTCTAAACTTAACAACCGGTTCTCCGAAATAAACCGGTTCTTGAACTGATTCGACCGGTTCTGGACTCCTCCCAACAATTAGTATCAGTTTAACAAGCTAAGTTCACTTGCATCCACAAATCTCCACCTCAAGTACTTAGTGCAGTTCAAAACATGTACTTATCATTTCCACTTCCTTCTGTTCTTAACCAATCTGACTTGTTCCAAGCTTCACAAGCTCAGAACAATATTGAAACTTGTTTCCAGGTAGAGCCTTAGTAAGCATGTCAGCTGCATTGTCTTCTATTTTCACTTTCTTGATAATTACAGCCCCCTTATCAATCATATCCCTTACAAAGTGGTATTTCACACTAATGTGTTTGACTCTATCATGAAAAACTTGATGTTTCACAAGATGAATGGTACTCTGGTTGTCACAGAAAATAGAGACTCTCCCTTGATTTACCCCAAATTCCTTCAGAATGCCTTTCATCCAGATTGCTTCCTTCACTGCCTCAGTGACAGCCATGTATTCAGCCTCTGTTGTGGACAGGGCTACAACAGGTTGTAAGATAGATCTCCAGCTTATGGCTGTTCCATATAGAGTAAAAATGTAACCTGTTAGTGACCTTCTTGTATCAATGCTTCCTGCAAAATCTGCATCTACATAACCTGTGAGAGGATCAATAATTTCAGAGGATCTTTCAAATACTAATCCATAGTTTGAAGTTCCTCTTAGATATCTGAACACCCATTTCAATGCATCCCAATGGACCCTTCCTGGATTTGTCATGAACCTACTGACCATGCTCATAGCATATGCTAGATATGGCCTGCTGCACACCATTGAGTACATTAGGCTTCCTACTCCACTTGCATATGGAACACTGCTCATCTGTCTCTTCTCTTGATCAGACACTGGACTTTGATCTTTGGACAGCTTCAGATGTTGTCCTAATGGTGTATTCACAGGCTTTGCTTGATGCATAAAATACTTTGCAAGTACCTTTTCAACATAAGAAGACTGAGTAAGAACCAGTTTTCCAGCAGCTCTATCTCTCACAATATCCATGCCTAGAATTCTTTTTGCCTCTCCTAAGTCCTTCATCTCAAAGGCCTTACTGAGTTTTCCCTTAATATCCTGAATCCTGGACAAGTTCTTGCTTGCTAACAGCATATCATCAACATAAAGTAACAAGTATGTGGTCACAACATCACTTATCCTTTCAAGATATACACAGTTATCATAGGCACACCTTAAGAATCCAATGGATAACATGAAGCTGTCAAACTTCTTATACCACTGCCTAGGACTTTGTTTCAGACCATATAGTGACTTCTTTAAGAGACATACCTTGTCCTCATTCCCCTTTGAAACAAAACCTTCTGGTTGTGTCATATATATTGTTTCTTCAAGTTCTCCATGTAGGAATGCAGTCTTTACATCTAACTGGTGAAGTTCTAGATCTTCCTGAGCAACTATGGCTAGCAGCAACCTGATTGAGCAGTGTTTCACTACAGGTGAGAAGACTTCAGTGTAATCCACCCCTTCCTTCTGTGTGAATCCCCTGGCAACCAATCTAGCTTTAAATCTGACTTGCTCAGTTATTCCAACTTCCACTTTCCTCTTGAAGATCCATTTACAACTGACTAACTTCTTGTTCTTAGGTTTCTCAACCAGTTCCCAGGTACTGTTCTTCTCCAAAGATTGCAGTTCTTCCTGCATGGCCACTAACCATTTTCTACTATCAACACTGGAGATTGCTTCCTTATAATTCCTTGGCTCCTGATACTCCACATTTTCAGCAGTAATGAGAGCATATGACACAAGATCAGCATGAGCATACCTGGATGGAGGAATGATAGTTCTTCTTACTCTATCCCTTGCTAGCCTGTAGTCATTTAACTCTTCAGTTTGGTTTTCTTCATTAACCCCTTCTTCTTCACTTTCAGCTTCTGCTTGTGGTTCATCAGTTTGAATGTCTAATTGTTCTTTGTCAGAAACCTCCACCTCAAAAGGTGTATTCTCCTCTGTGTTGACATCTGTGTCCTGAGTTCTATTCTGGGATTTGTATCCCATTTCTTCTTCATGAAAAGTAACATCTCTGCTGACTATGCACCTCTTGTTCCCAGGTTCTAAGCACCACAGTCTATATCCTTTAACTCCTTTAGGATAACCAACAAATATGCATTTCAAAGCCCTTGGTTCTAATTTATCCTGCCTTATGTGAGCATATGCAGTGCATCCAAAAACCTTTAGATTAGAATAGTCAGTGAGCTTTCCATACCAGACCTCATCTGGTGTTTTCATATCAAGCACAGATGATGGAGACTTGTTAATCAAGTGGCATGATGTATTTACAGCTTCTCCCCAGAATGATCTTGGTAATTTTGCATCAGCCAGCATGCACCTTACTCTCTCCAGTAAGGTCCTGTTCATCCTCTCAGCAACCCCGTTCTGCTGTGGATTCAAAGGTACAGTTCTATGTCTGGTTATTCCTTTCTCTTTACAGAATGTTTGAAATTCTTCAGAGAGATATTCTAGACCATTATCAGTTCTCAGGTGCTTCAGCCCTTTTCCCAACTTGTTCTCATACTCAGTGAACCATTCCTTGAATTTTCCAAAGGCTTCACTCTTCTGCCTTAAGATGAATACCCAGACTTTCCTTGAGTAGTCATCAATGATGGTCATATAGTATCTCCCTCCACTATGAGTCTCCACTCTAGCTGGTCCCCAAATGTCAGAGTGTACATAGTCAAACCTTTCTGTAGTTGAGTGTTTACCTTTTGCATATGGTTTCTTCTTGGATTTTCCCATTACACAGTGTTCACAGAACTGAAGTTTGTGCATGTCTTTTCCAGGGATCACTCCCTTCTTGGCTAATTCCTGTAGGCCCTTTTCTCCAATGTGAGCTAGCCTTTTGTGCCAAAGGTTAGCATCCCCCTTGCTTATTGTTGCCTCAGAATTTCCAGTAACAGTCTCTCCTACTAGAGTATACAACCCATTTTCCTTTTCTCCTTTCATAACAACTTGTTTAGACTTAGTGACATTTATGACACCCTTCTCAGTGTTGAACTCATAGCCAATAGCATTTAGGGAACCAAGTGAGATCAAGTTTCTTTTGAGATCTGGTACAAATCTGACATTTGTTAACAACCTGACCTTACCATCAAACATTCTAATTTTGATGGATCCACTACCCTTTACTCTGCAGCTTTCATCATTACCAAGCAACACCAGGCCTCCATCATATAGTTTTAAGTCTCTAAACCAGTTCTGTCTAGGACACATATGAAAAGAGCATCCGGAATCAAGGACCCATTCATGTGAGAGAGCATTACAGCTTACTGTCAAAGCCTCAGCACTTTCATAGCCCTTTTCAACCACTGCAGCTTCACCCTTTTGAGGATCTTGAAGCTGTTTTTCTTTTCCAGGGCAATCCTTTTTTAGATGCCCAGTTTTGTGACACTTGAAACACTTCCTTTTTTCCACAAAATCTTTATTGTCTTGCTTAGAGGATTTTCCTTCCTTCTTTTTCTGGAACTTTTTCTTGCCACCCTTGAACTTCACATTCAATCCCTCCCCTTCTTTAGAAGACTTCTTATCACCTTGAATCTGTAAGAACTTGGTCTTAATAGCAGTTTGAATATCTTCAAAACTGAGTTGAGAGTTTGTGCCAAACATCAGAGTGTCTTTGAAATTGTCCAAAGATTTTGGCAGAGAGTTTAATAGCATCAAAGCCTTATCATCATCTTCCAGTTTCACCTCTAAATTTTCAAGATCATCCACAGACCGGTTGAATTCATCAAGTTGCTCACTCAAAGACTTCTCCTCTGTCATCTTGAAACTTAGAAGCTTCTGTTTCATAAAAAGTTTGTTTGAAACAGATTTCGTCTGGTACAGATCTTCCAATTTCTTCCACAAGTCAATAGCCGTTTTCTCCTTTGACACTTCTCTCAAGGGTCTATCTCCTAAACAAAGTATAATGGCACTATGGGCCTTTTCAAGTATCTGTGCCTTCTTTGTTTGAGCATCATTTGTGTTAGTTGACGGAGAGGGTGGCCAATCACTATCAGGCAGCAGAGCCTTAGCCAATCCGTGTTGAATCAACAAGGCCTTCATTTTGATCTTCCAAAGCCCGAAGTCATTCTTCCCAGTAAATTTCTCAATATCGAATTTCAGCGATCCCATCTTCTTCCAAGCTTCCCACAGACGGCGCCACTTGTTAGGAATCAAACTTGATTGAACAAGCTTTCAGAAACTTGAGAATGAAAGATACACAATTCGAAATAATCAAGAGAAAAGCGAACACAATGAAGAACTCGAATCAAGACAAGGATTTACGTGGTTCGGTATCAAAACCTACATCCACGGGATCAAAGCACAAATTTCACTATCACAATCGCCGGAATTACAGTTTACAGAGGAACCTCCCTTCGGAATATGATCGAAAATTACAGAAATTAAACTTTCAACCCTAATTCTGACTGAGCTTACTCTCAAAGCTGTTTCACTCAATTGAAAAGAGGAGAATGTCGATCTGGAACTGTTAAAGCAAAACCTCCAATTAATTTGAGATAACCGTTTCGAAATCCAGCTCAAAACTGTCTTGCAAGTTGAACCAGAAACGCAGCATTCAAACTAACTAATCTAACGTCTCCTTGATTTTGATTGGTTGGTTTGAATTCGGCCGGTTTCTGAACTTAACAACCGGTTCTCCGAAATAAACCGGTTCTTGAACTGATTCGACCGGTTCTGGACTCCTCCCAACAATTAGTATCAGTTTAACAAGCTAAGTTCACTTGCATCCACAGAAATTGAAGAATGCCCACAACTGAATGGTCTTGTTTCAAGTTCTGAAGGCACTCATATGGGCGATGATTATGATGATGATCATTCCTTGCATCTATTTTGCAAACAAAAGGTATGTGGATTCTCCCCTGTTGCATTATTTCAATTTTAGTCCATTTGGGCAAAATAATACTCCTATGCTTTTTGCTGGAAAAAAATAAACTTATTGGTGAATGCTATCTGACTCACACACAAGTAAGACTTTAAATTATTTATGGATTGGGAACTCATAATTAATTAATTATATTGTATTAGACTTCAATTAATATAAGAGATTATATTCGGTATACGTACCACAGCTCATAAACTTGTGACTTGGTAAAATAAAAGATAGTAAAAAGAAATAACATAGATCAGATAGAAATAGAAACAGGTGGAGATTAAACTAATGGGAAAATTGCACTTATAGTCCTATAGAAAATTCCCAAAACACTTTTGGTCCCATGTTTTAAAAGTAGTCATTTTGCTTGCAAAATTGGTCTCAATCGTTTAAACATTTAACATATTTGGTTCCAAAATTTGTTCGAAAAATGCAAAATTGCTCCCAAGATTGGTCATTTTATTTAAGTTTTTTGCATAGTATATTACCATTTTTGAACATTGAGACCAGAGGTGATTTGAGAACGGGACTAAAAGTGTTATTTTCTGTTAAATTAATATATTATGCAACTTTTGACATATTGCGTAAATGATTCCAATGGCAGGTTTCATTTGGAAAATTGAGGAAACTACGACTCTTTAGGATTCCAAGTTGTAATAAAGTATTCTGTTGTTCTGAAATGTCAGTTGACTCCTTCACTCATCTGGAAGACTTAACTCTGATTAGTCTACCAAAGTTGAAGACTTTTTGTGACTCTGCTCTTGGGTTCCCCAAACTGCTAAAGCTGTGCATCATTGAATGTCCTGAATTGGGTGGATTTAACATGGGATCTCTAACTACACCAAATCTACAAAATTTAGAAAGTGTTTATTTAAGTGGTTGTAGGATGATGGAACAAGTGTTCTTGTGGAGTGAAGAACAAAGTCACCCTAAACCTCGTCATCTCACTCTCCCAAAATTGACAACCCTGGATCTAACTGGTCTTCCGGAGCTCAGAAATATTTGTAAAGGTTTTGAAAGCTTTGAATTCCCTCTCCTAACTCGTATGCATATTCTTAGTTGTCGAAACCTGAAAAGTCTTGTTTCTGACATCCACAACAAGGTATAAACTCATGTATCTCTTTCTTTTATCATCTCATAAGATTGATCCTAACATAATTTTTTTCCTTCAACTCTATTTCTTAACTAGATAAATTTATTCAAAATATAAAATTTACTTCAGAATATATATGTTGAAATAATTTATAGTAGATGGATTTGGTGATTTGCAGGTGGTGGGTAAGACGGTCAAGGAACAAACAACAGTATATTATAATTCCAGCAGCTTGTTTCCAACACGGAGCTTCACTACACTTGAGAGCTTGAATATATGTACTTATGACGAGATTAGCAGCTTATTTTCATCTTCGGTAGCCCGTAATCTCAACAATCTCAAAGTCATAGCAATTCAACACTGCAAGAATATGGTAAGAGTGATTGAAGATGAGGTGGAGGAATATTCACATGATCAAACAACTCTTCTTTTTCCTCATCTAGAAAAGCTGTATCTGTTTGTCCTACCCAAGTTGGAGAAGTTTTGTGAGTGGAGATGTGCTCTTGAGTTGCCCTCATTGAAAGAAATGAGCATTCTTAGTGGTTGTCCAAAATTGGAAAGATTTAGCATGGGATCTCTAACCACACCCAATCTCAAAACCATCGGAATAGATAATGATTACATTACCATCACAGGAGACTTGAATCATGTGTTGTGCCAAAACTTCATCACTAGAGTAAGAACAACAAACTATACAATTCTTAATTCTTCCTCCACGCTTGTTCCATTTATCTATTTATAACACTTTGGTTGCAAAATAAATATTTATTTCTCCTCGTATATATATAAGAACAAAGGGATTAATTCATTTCTCGATGTCATGTTTCTTTTTTTTTTCTTTTTCTTTTTTCATTCCTTCTCATCCTAGTTGTTGTTAATCTTTGATTCTTATTGATTCTAGTTCTAAATATTTGATTAGGAAAAATCAACTCCAAGTGAAGGACAAGAAGGACCAAAAGAGGTGCGTAAATTAAAGTTATGAACCTTTAGTTTGAATGAATTTACTTGCGTTAGTTGTAATTTGGATGGAGGGAATTTCTATTGCGGGTTTGGTTATTGGAATTATTTGACTAAAAACTCCAATGATTGAATTTTAACTATGCTTGAGTTTAGTTTGTTTTATTATGGATTTGAAATCCATCTTTAAAGTTTAATTATTTTAAAATTTTGCTCTCGTCCTATGCTATTATCGATCAGGAGGCATCGACTTCAAGTAAAGAAAATGTGAGTCAAGAGGACAACGAGAAAGAGAGAGGCAAAAAAGTGGAGAAGGTGCATATATATAGTTAATTTTATTTATTCTAATAGAAGTTTATGATGTTTAATATAATTCTTTCTTCTTTGATTGTGTTTTGGTTGAGGAATTTGGAGGTGCACTTTGTACAAAAAGATTATGCAACTTCTTCTTGCCATGCTATATTTGTCTTCTTTATAATATTTGTATATGTGTTATTAAATGATGCTAATTTCTAATTATTTCAACATAGGAAGAAGAAGCAACTTTAATTGATCGTCAAGAGGTTAAGGAAGAGAAAGATGAAATAGAGGAGGTATATGTATAATTGATTTTCTTCTATTCATAATTGAATTTAGAATCCGTTTGCCTAAACTTGTTTGAAACATCTTATAAGTTGTTTTAAGAAATTATAAGATGTAATTTTTAAGTAGCTTAAAAGTTGTTAAAGTGTTTGGCTAATACAATTTATAAGATTTATGAGAATTTATAATAAATATTTTTTAAATTTTAATTTAATATAAAATGATATTTTTTAAATTTTTTTTATATTGGGGTAGAGGTGGGTGGGAGTGGGGGAGAGGTGGAGTGGGTGATTGGGGGTGGTGGTGGTTAGAATCTTATAAGTTGTTAGGAGCTTATAATCTTATAAGTTATTAAACATCTTATTTTTTCAAACACATTGATGATACTTAATTATAAACTTTTAAATAATTTATACGTTGTTTTAAAGAACTTATAAGCTCAGTCAAACACCTTCTTACTTGTGTTAGGATTAGGATTGAAGAAAATTGGTTGTGGATCGTCGATATTGATAGCCAAGTCATCAACCTATTTGTCTTAAAAATCAAATAATTGAATTTTAGCTAAATTCTATTTTTTTTTTTCCCCCAAGTAACTAAATTATGCATACAAAATAATTGCTAAAAAATGCATAAATATATAAAAAAAAATCTTCTACTAATGTTTAAAATAACTTTTACCATTCTAATTATAATATGACAAAATTTTAGTCAAATAAAAAAATTAAAAAATTAATTGTTGATATTTTTTAAATTTATTTGTGATCATTTTAGAAAATATATATAGTGCTCCAAAAATTAAATATGGTCAATTATTGTATGAGACAGTGGTGTGTGAAATACATCTAAATTGAGTGTAGTTTTATCACCTACTCATTTACTCACTAATCCTACAATTTTTTTAAATTAATTAGGGAATTATGATTATCTACTTAAGACTTTCTCATAAATGAGTATCTCATTATATATAAATTGTAAAATTTATCTTAGTGACTTTCTTAATTACAATTCATGTAATAATTTGAATACCATTTAACAAGAGTTAGAGACAATCGCTTAAAAACATCGGACATTTCTTGAGGAGGGAAGGATAATTTTTAATCGTGGACAATTACACTAGGTGTCCAGAGAATCGAGTGAGAAGACTTGAAAATCATAATATGCAACTGTGATGACAATAACAAAAAACAACAATTTACATGATTTGCAAAAAAATTATTTCAAAATTTATAAGCAAAATATAATATATTTTATATTGGGTTTACTTAGCAATGTAAACATTTTACATATTTTGAGTGCAAAATATTTTATGCGTCTAATTTGAAGAATAAAAAGAGGCTGGCAATTAGAGCATCACATCAAATAATGATGATTTATGGTATATATACAAAATTTTCAAAATTAGAAAATCAACAACACATAAAGTGTAAAAAAGAAAATATATAAAAAAAATTATGGACAATAAATATTTCTTACCCATTTAACACACACACACACAAAATGAGCATATATTTTTTCTCAGTCAAGATAATTGTAACAAGAAGAACATCATATTTATTTAATACTTATATATAGACCGTGTGTACACACGGGTAATATACTAGTTAATTTTAATGAGGTTTGTGCACGATGCTTAATTTGATTTCACTAAAACTGTATTTTGATAGAAGAACTTAATTGGATCGTGTCTTTGGAATTATAAATTTATAATAACCAAATTCACTCAATATATTTAAGGTTTGTGCACGATGCTTAATTTGATTTCATTAAAACTGTATTTTTTTATAGAAGTATTTAATTGGATCATGTCTTTGGAATTATAAATTTATAAGGCAAAGTATTATGAAAATAGTTCATGATAAGTTTATCATGAAACAATTTTAAAGTATCGTTAATCTCATTGGGAGTATCATTAAACCTGTCAGGGGTATCACTAGTCTGAGTTCAAGAAAATTTAACTCAGACTAATGATACCCCTGATGAGGTTAATGATACTCCTGGTGAGATTAATGATACTCCTGATGAGATTAATGATATACTCTAAAACTATTTCATGTTAAGTTTATTATGAAGCGTTTTCATATAAAACCTACCCAATTTATAATAACCAAATTCACTCAATATATTTATTTTAAGAGTGGTTCTAAATTGCACTTTACACTTGGATTTTGAAAAAAAAATAGTCAAAGTAGAAATCAGTAACACTCCACAAACTAATTAGTAACACCCAAGAAGACATCAGTAATACCCAAAAAAAAAAAAATTATCAATTATACCAAGAAAAACTACAAGAAGGAAAATGGAACTGGGCTTGGGGAAAAAGAAAGAAGTTGAAGACCAAAACTTCGGCCCATTAGCAATAATTTTCGAGGCCCAAATAAGAAATGCTGCGGAGACCCATTTGGTATTAATTAACGAGGATAGTTCAATTGAGCTTTAAGCTCAACTTCGAAACGTGAGAACAGGGAATTGAAACTGCTAGCTTTAATTATTATAAGATGGTCCACCTCTCCTACATTAATCTCTGCCGCCTTTTTTTTTTTTTTAAAGAGCATCCTTAGTGGATGGATGAAATCCACCAACTCTCTTTCCTCCACCTCATCTCCTTTTAAACACCCTTATTTTTAAACACATTTCCACATTCATTCATCCATTTATTATCCATCCATACTACTATTCAAGGGTCCCACTATCACTTTATTTATTTTTTAACACTTTACATTTTACACAATTATAATTATTTTTAACTAATATTATTAAAGTAAATCATTATAAAATAATTGACAAGTAAATTTTTTTTAATTCAACTTAAGAAAAATGCCATTAAAAAAAACATCATTCAAACTAAAACATTCCAATAAATTAAAATCAAGAACATTTGAAAATTCACGAATGCAATGCTGAAATTAAACAATACAACAATCAAATTAAAATGGTAATCCATCAATTGTTGTTGTAGCGTGCCCAAATATGCTCAACCAAATCGGCACGAAGTTGGTGATGCACTTCGCTATTACGTAACTCGGAATTTCTTCGAAGAAAATCCTGAAATTCTACATTTGGACCTTGGACGAATTCTGTTGGCTCATCACCTTCCTTGTTGTAAAAATTTCCAATCATTTCTCCCTCATCCTCAACGATCATGTTGTGTAAAAAATGCATGTTAACATAATATATTTTAGTTTTTTCTTATACCAAGAACGAGCTGGACCTCTAACAATTGCCCATCGAGCTTGGAGAACCCCAAAAGCTCGTTCCACATCCTTCCTAGCAGCTTCTTGTCTTTCCTTAAAGAACTTCCTTTTTGGATCGTCTGGACAAGGAAAAGACTTCACAAAAGTAGCCCACGTTGGATATATACTATCTGTTAGGTAATATCCTTTCGTGTAGTGAGTTCCGTTGGCTATGAAATTTACTTCAGGTGCATTTCCTTGGAGCACATTGTTGAATAAAGAAGATTCATATAACACGTTGAGATCATTACGTGATCCCGCGACTCCAAAAAAAGCATGTCATATCCACAAGTCTTGGGACGCGACCGCTTCCAACACAATTGTAGGAGAACCATGTCCTCTTGTGAACTGACCTTTCCAGGCAACAGGGCAATTTTTCCATTCCCAGTGCATACAATCAAGACTGCCCAACATTCCAGGAAAACTGTTTCGGTCTTCGTGTAATTGAAGAAGTCGTTGAATGTCAGCATCATTCGGCTTTCTTAAGTATTGGTTGCCCCATATTTCAACCACATTTTGACAGAAATTGAAAAGGCAATTGGTTGCAGTTGTTTCCCCCATCCGTAGGTACTCATCAAGATGATCGGTCGGGACTCCATAAGCGAGTTGACGAATAGCCGCCGTGCATTTTTGAAGTGGTGACAACCCTCTTCGATGAGATGCATCGAATCGAAGCTGAAAATATGAAGAGTGATTTTCAAGTGTATTCACTATACGAAGGAATAAGTCCCTTCGCATTCGGAATCGTCGTCGAAATATATAGTCTGGATACACGGGTGCCTCAGCAAAATAATCTTGAACAAGTCTTTCGTGTCCAGCAACACGTTCCCGATTGATGTATCGTCGCCTGTTACACCTTCTTTGGAGGCACCTTCGTTCATATTCCTCTAATATAACTTGACTTTCATGAAGTATTGCTGCGTATAAATCTAACTCGGGATTGTTGATTTCATCTTCGTGGTCGCTGGATGAGCTGGAACTGCTGGAATATTGAGTCATTTCATGTATGAAAATTATATTGTGTATTTAGAAACAATGTTGATGATGAAATGAAGATGACACCCACCATTTCAATATATAAGCCTTCTACCCCAACGGCTAATTTACAATAATTTAAAGATTACAATAATTAAAGCTCACAAAAATATTAAAAGATTACAATAATTAAAGCTCTCAACAATATTAAAATATTACAATAATTAAAGCTCACAACAATATTAAAAGATTACAAAAATTAAAGCTCACAACAATATTAAATGATTACAGTAATTAAAGCTCACAACAATATTAAAAATTACATAATAGTAGACACTACACGACTTTAAGTAAATTTGTTGCTTTAATTTGTTTCTTGAGTAGGTCATGCATTTCGAGTTTCTCATCAGTCATGGTGCTTCTGTCCTTGAAAAAGGCCTCAAATTCCTTCAGTCGCTGTCTTTCTCTCTTTGCTTCGACGTGTGCCTTTTTCAATTCAACTTCAGTTTTTTTTTATGCTTGACAAATCATGTATACCTTTGACAATGCCATCCACCCTCGTATATAAATCATCATTGCCACCTTCGTTGTCATTAGCTTTAGCTTTAGCCTTTCCTTTTGCTCTCTTTTTTGTGGCTTTTTGTCCAATCGGACGTGTTTCGTCGTTTAAGTCAAAATCAGCACCTGTTTCTTGAGTTGAAGATGTGTTGCTAGCACCCGATTCAGAGGTCTTTGACTTCTTCGTGGCAAAGTAGGCTTCATCTTGTTGTGGTTGAAACTCAGGATGATCTTTAACGATTGCCCACACATGAGCAAGATTAAATGTAGCATTCCTGTTCTCATCTCGATACATTTTCATCGCCATTTTCCATATGTCCTCATCACTATGCCCACTTCTGTACGTACCACTGATGAGTATGTGATACCCATTGAATTTGTGCACAATAGACTTGACGTAATGCCAATGCGATCTCATGTTGGCCGGTGTGCTGCACAAATATTATCTTTCTTGTATTTATTGTAATACCAACCAATTCGATTCCAAAATGCATTGTTAGTTTGATCATTTCCTATAATCGGGTCATCAGAAATGTTACATACCGCTCTTGCTAGGTGTTCGTCCTCTTCAGTCGTCCAAGGAATTATTTGCCTCTTCGTGTCCTCACTTTCAATAGAAATGGGCGACTCACGATCAGATACTGGTGCTTTGCCTTTAGAAGATCTAGATTGTTGCTTTGTTGCTTTTGGAGTTGCATTTCCGAACACTTGTGGTTGTTTCCCGAATTGATTGCTTGTCTGTTGCCATGCATTTTCAGGCATGAGATTTTGAAAGTGAGGTCCGTTGGAAAAATTCGGAATATTCACCATATTGTTGGTGAAATTCGAAAAATTGTCCATATTTCCAAAAGGAAAATTTGGAGAAACTTGTGAAACAAATTGGTTAGGGGTGAATTGAGAACAAGAAAGATTTGGAGGAAATTGAGAATTTTGAGAGTAAGAAAAATTTGGAGGAAATTGAGAATTTTGGGGTGACTCGTCTTCTTCCGAACTTTGAGAATTCAACAAATTGCTAAAATTAAATTTGGTATTTTTATCCATATTGAATAAAAATTGGAGAATGAAGTAAAATTGAAGAGAAAGAAGAGAGAATATGATAATATTTGAGAGATAGAGAATGAAATAATATAGTCATACTATCTCATATTTATAGGAAAAAAAATTATTTTTTAATACGGAATTTATCCGTTAAATGTGTCAGTAGCCGTTGAAGTAGAATATTTTTTTTGTACGTAGGCTATATTGCAACGGCTATGTTGTATCATTTCAATTATTTTTTTTAAACTTACGCTACAAATAGTGTTTTGCCCATCAAATATATTAAGCATGCATCGGATATATGTTCCCTTCCAAATTCATTTCAAAGTTTATTTCCAAGTTTAGGGGCCCACATGTCATACTCTCTCTCCAATTCAATGTATTGGATATATTGATGGTACTTATAATCTGTTTTAAAGAACTTATAATCTCACTCAAACACCCTCTTACTTGTGTTAGGGTTAGGACTGAAGAAAATTTGGTTGAGGATCATCGATATTGATAGCCAAGTCATCAACCTATTTGTATTAAAAATCAAATAATTAAATTTTAGCTAAATTCTTTTTCCCCCTTTTTGGTTGAATTTGTAACTTTATTTTGAAAATCTAGTTATTTAAAATTATGTTCTCTTCTTATGATTTTCTTCTGTGATATACAACAAATTAATTTTAGTACTAATGTGGTTTACTGGGAGGAATAAAACTTCAAGTGAAAAAAATGTGGATCGCAAAGAGGAAGTGAAAGCCAAAAAAGTGGAGGAGGTGGATGTGTAATTGATTTTATTTATTCTATCGAGGTTTATGGTGATTAATTTGATCGAGCCAACTTACATGATGTTTTCATAGAGGAATCTGGATGCAAATTCTGGTCATGAATTTGAAATTCACAGTCAAATCACTCAATATCTTTTACTTTAAACTGTACTTTGATTATTTCTACATTTCTAAAGTTTGTGTTTGTTTTTATGTCTTGAAGACTAAGATATATCAACCTTGTTCAATTTGTATGATTTTTCCTATCTTTCTGAAACCTTTGCGTGGTTCTAATAATCTATGTTGTTGTGATATCTATTTGATATGTGTTGGAAGTAGGGGAAACAAATAAATTGAGTCAAGTTAAATGTACTGTTGTGTTAAATTAGATAATGCATGTTGTACGAGTTGCACTTAAAATACAACATTTTGTATACAATAATTGTTGGTGCTCTTGAGAAAAGAAATGCTCATTTCTAGATGTTCTAATTAAGATAGAAAAGTTTAGCTTGGTATCTCTAGCTACACGGATTTCAACACCATCCATACAATTCTTGATGAGGACATGGTCGTCACTCGAGACTTATGTGTTGCGGCAACCCTTCCATAGACTAAAAGTAAGAATATTCTTGTTTTCAGTTATATATCTGTCAAGAAAAATTATTTTTTTAGAAAAGTATCGTGAGTGTATGCAAAAATAGGATATTATCTTTTCGGCCTGCAAAATTAGGACATTGTCTTTATGAATTTTCAAAATTAGAACATTATTTTAAAAATCTTGCAAATTAGTGTTTGATAAATTGGTTTTGATTCACAAGAAAAACTTGTAATCGGGAATCGGAATTATGACAACAAGTTAGAACTAAATTGAAATCAACAGAATTAAAGAACACCAGATTTACGTGGTTCGAAGAAGAATACTCCTACGTCCACGGTATCGGGGAGGATCGATATTCCACTAAGATAAGAATAGAGATTACAATTTACTCTAGCTCACACTCTCTCTCTGTGTTTTGCACTCAATTCAATGCTTCTCACTAGCACTATTGATGAATCCACTTCTCTAAGTTGAGAAGTACCCTTTTTATAGTTACAGAGATTGAATTGAACCCTAGATACGATTTCTAACGAATTCTCATACGTTAGGTAGTTATCCAGCTGGCTAACAACTTCAATAACCGCTTCAGTTGATTCAGTTAGAACCGCCATTGCGTTAGCTTCAATTTGGTGTAATTCGCGAGTAATGAACTTCGGATCAGATGACTTGACCTCCTCTGATAGACCTCACCTGCCAGACTCCTCTGATCATCCTCATCTGCCAGACTCCTCTGATCCAGACTCCTCTGGTCCAACTCCTTTGGTACCCCAATTGACTAACTCCCACGGCTAACACTTTAACAACATAGCTTTCTATTGAACCACACACACATCAGATTACATACTTCACATATGACTCTTCACAATTCTCCACCTCAGATGAGAAGTATCATTCCTCTCTTCCTCTCCTTCACACTCCAGCTTGGGCTAAGAAACATCCCATACACTTATCTTTACCAATTCAATACAAAACTTGAATTTTGTACCTGGTAAAGACTTTGTACACATATCTGCAGCATTGTCCGTTGTAGATATCTTCTTAATCTGAACCACTCATTTGTCAATGATTTCCCTTACAAAATGTAATCTTACATCAATGTGCTTTGATCTCTCATGGAACACTTGATGTTTAACTAGATGAACAACACTCTGATTATCACAATGAATGACCATAGCCTTTTGACTTATCCCAAAATCCTTGATAATGCCTTTCAACCACAAAACCTCTTTAACAGCTTCAGAGACTGCAACAAACTTTGCTTCTGTAGTAGATAATGCAACCCCACTCTGCAGAACAGATCTCCAACTAATAGCAGTATTATAAAGAGTAAAGATATACCCAGTTAAGGACCTTCTGGTATCCAGATTAGCAGCAAAATCAGAATCTACAAATCCTTCTAGTGGACTCTTCTGGTCAGTCATCTTTTCAAACATCAAACCCAGATCAGATAACCCTTTAAGATATCTGAATATCCATTTCAAAGCTTCCCAATGTAATCTTCCAGGATTAGACAAGTATCTGCTTACCAGACTCAATGAATAAGCTAAGTCTGGTATGCTGCAGACCAGAGCATACATCATGCTTCCAACCCCATTTGCATAAGGTACTTTCGTCATAGTCTTCTTTTCTTCTTCAGACTTTGGTTCCATCTCCTTAGATAGTTTAAACAGTTGTCCCAGAGGAGTTGATACAGACCTACTCTCATGCATGTTAAACCTCTTCAGGACCTTCTCAATGTAACTCTTCTGGGATAAGAATAGTCTTCCAGCTGCTCTGTCCCTAAGAATTTCCATTCCAAGAATCCTTTTAGCATTTCCCAAATCCTTCATGTCAAATATGGCACTCAGCTTCTGCTTGATACTATGAATTTTCAACAGACTCTTACTAGCAATAAGCATGTCATCTACATAGATCAGAAGATAGGCTATCACATTACTTCCTTGCTTCTCTAGATATTATTGGAGTTATACGTGAAAGTATGTTTTTACTTTGTATAACTCGTGTATCAAACACTTATTTATGAGAATAATTCTTTTATCGTATATGCTTTAGATATGATTAAATGTTGAATATTTATTGCAAACAGTTCATTATAGTACTAGTTACATTGTAGTTAATGTAGTGATACCCGATCATGGAAGATAACATTAACAGATTCCTTGTAACTAAACGTACAAATTCACGACCTAGGTGGAATTGAACAATCCGTCGTGAAAGGTCGATGTGTAAGTCTCAGATTGGTCTGTCTTGACTAAGAGATTGCACTAGCACATTTAGTATGTGTTGAAGAGGACCTACAGCGAGGATAAATTCTTCTGTTCTGAAATGTGAAGAATTAGACCTCAGTGGTTGTTGATTTCTTAATCTCCATCACTTAAATAGGACCGTGTGTGCTTAATGGTTACTGCTTTGATTCATGTTGGGTGAGAATCATTGTGACTTCGAACCTTGTGCTTTGGGCAGTAATATTAATCATACGGCGGTTGCTAAGATTTAATACGGAGAAACGCGTGCGAGTACGGCTCGTGTGATTAGTCCCCTTGGTGGGCACAGAAATTTTATCGTACCAAATCTTGCAAGTGAAGAATTAGTTTCTTCGGTACGGATAATAATGTTGAGCTGTCTTACTCCAAGGTGAAATATATTATTTAATTTAGAGCTATTCAGAAGCTTAATTAATTAATGGACTTGATAATCTTAAATGCGGGAAATAATAACTGGGAGCCCATATTATCGTAATATGGATTAAGATGGATAGTGCAATATTAATTTATTAGTGGTAATAATTAATATTAATGTATTGAATTATATTGGAGATCAATATTGAAATTCAAAAGTCCATTAGGAGGTCCAATCTTAATTCTCCTTAAAGGCCCCTCAAGTAGCCCATTAAGTAGCCCAATAATGATAAGGTGATTAAAATAAAAAGATAATATAATGCTGATTTTTCAAGTGTGATTTTCGAAAATTGCTTATTTGGAGTAAGAAAAGATCTTGTTGATTTTCTTGAAAAGATATTATGGAAGATAAGTATTCTTGAAATACAAGATTATCTCATATATTCAAGAAGATCCAAATCTTGGATTCTTATTCATTATTTTCAAAAAATACAAGTGTAATTAGGAGAGTGAGATTTTTGTGGAATATTTTATTATGGAGAAAAGAATATATGGGATATATTCAAGATATTTTAGAGACTAAGAAAAGATTTTCTCCAGGCCCATAAAATATACAATTTTCGGCCACTACTCTTATAAATAGGGGATGATTATTTCATCCCCAAGTACATAATTCCATGTGTTGGAAAAATCAAGAGCATATATATTTTTCTTTTTCCTTAGTTATTTAAATTACTTGAAAGCATCTCCCACCGGTGATCAAGTAAGGCGAAAGGGAAATACTTGAGAAGGTTTTTGGGTTGATAAAGTGTGATCGTGGTTGTCCCGTTTATTCAAAGGCCAATTCTACAAGAGGTACGTAAGTCACATAAATTCTTGTTTATTCCGCCTAGATTTTATGTGAATTAATTCAACATGCATGATGTAAAATTTGTTGTTGGAATTATTATTTGAATTAATTAGGATTAATTCATGCTATTAATAATTGAATTTAAATTCGTATTTAAATTTCATCCTGAATAGATTCCGGGCACCCCTATTTTTCCAACAACTGGTATCAGAGCCACGGTTTTGGGCTCTGGTCTTTAAATTGGAATTTAAATTGTTAGACATTAAATCGAAATTGGATAGTAGAATTGTTAGATTTTTTTTGCAGGTATCCAATTGTCATGGTTTTAATGTTTATTATTTTTCATGCGTGTGAATTCATTATTTTTAATTCGATTCGTTCGAATTCATTTTTCTCGTGAGAAAATCCACGAGTTATTTTTATTTTGATTTGATCATTGTAATAGACTAGTCTAGATCTAGTATTTATTTTTGTAAATAAATTGTAACCGGATCGAAACGAAGAACAAAGAATTAAAGACGGTGTACCCGGACGACGAATGCATGCGTGGCGCATGCATGGGCGTAAAATCATGCATGGGGTGAAAAATGAGAACGAACGGCGAAACCCGGTGCACGGGGTGCACGAGGCGCATGACCCGTGCCTGAAGGGTGGCGCGGCATGCGCGCGCTCGGGGCTGCTGCCCGGCGCTTGGTCGTCGTGGGCCGAGTGACGTGCGGGCCCACTCCGTGGGCCGACGCGCGTTGTATCTCTGGCCGTGGAATTTTTTTTAAAATTAAATTTCATTTTTCATTTTTTTGTGTGATTTTAAACGTCGTCCCAAACCCCAAACGAAGTTGTTTTTGATGAAGTGTTGTTGTTCGAGTGGGAGCGTGTCGAGACGAACGATAGAAAGCAACAAGGACGATATTTCGTATCAAGACGTGAAGAAATTAAACCGTGATAATTGGATTTGAGTGCTCCAATGTGTTTAATTTTGTTTTGATGGATGTTTTATTTCGTGCACTTATTATTATTTGTTAATATGTGTTTGCATGAATTTTATTGTCCAAGAAAAACCTTACTTTCGAAAATTACTAAGTATGTTTTTGGTTAATCGGAATTTTATTCCGGATATTAAAATTGGATTAATTTGGCCTCCATAATTTATTTATTTGTGAAGTTCTTTTGGAATACATTTCCCCCTCGGATCGGCCAAAAGAACGGATTTCACATGAATAAATTCTGAAAGGATGATTGTGGATTATTACTAGTGGCGGTATTGACCCTCACCACGAGTGGCTTGTTCAAAGCGAAATAATAATCCTGTATTTAATTATGGTTATTACTTAGACATAAGAAATTGATATTAACTTACTCCCCTCGGAGTCCCTGTCAATTTTTATGTGGTCAAAGTGGGAGCCAACTATTAATTTTGAATTAAGGATTTGTAACTTTTAAGTTTGTGATCCACTTGAATGTGTTTAAATGTATAGACCACCCCTCGTGGTGCATTTAAATTGTTTTGAGATGTTGGCTGATGCATGATTATATTGTTTTAAGGTTTCAATATAATTGATGTGATCGAATTATGTGATATTTTCGTATTTTTCTAGATATTAATATGAATGTATATTTTATTCTCATTTAATCATGTCGCAACCTTTTAATCCACTGTTTAATATGCTTTAAGTTAATAAACTTTTTGGAGAAAATTATATCGATTGAAAATGTAATTTAAATTTTGTCCTTACTGCACGAAAATACGATTGGGTTATTCACGTTAATATACCCGGCAAGCCTAATGATAAGTCAAGCAATGAGAAAAGACAGTTTATGATTGGAAGCGTGACAATGAACACATGAAGTGCATCATCTTGACATCTCTGTCTGAGGATTTGAGGCATATTCATGAGGACATTGTATCCGCTGTTGAAATCATGGAAAACCTTGAAGAGGTGTCTTCACATCAAACCCATGACTAATCAGTTCACCAAACATGACTCGGTCAAGTTGGAAATGGTGGAGGGAACGCCCGTGAGGGATCACGTTCTCGAGATTATAGCATACCTTAACAAGTTGGAAGTACTTGGTGCATATTTTGATATCCCTTCTCAGGTCGATTACATACTCCATTCTCTTCCGAGAAGCTTTGAGCAATTTCAACTGAACTATCAGATGAATGAATGGACAAGTCGTTTGCCCGAGCTCTTGCAAGCTTTAGTTTCGGTGGAGGTGATAATGGAGCACCAGTCTAGTGCTATGGTAGCTAATGGTCCATCTACCTCTTTTGGTCCCAAGGGAGGGAAAAAGAGGAAGAGAACCAAAGGCCGAATCCAAGCAAATCCAATTGTTGCGAAAGGCAAATGCAAAGGTGTTGGTCCCACTCGAAAGATTAATTGCGGAAGCCTTTATAGCCAAAATGTCTTTTAGAGAAAATCTTTTCTAAGAGCACAAATAATAAACAACAGGTATTAAAGAAAGCAATAAATAACACCGTATATATAGTGGTTCGGATCTGAATATCCTACGTCCACTCTCCCTTGATCAAAGGGGTTTCACTATCCAACCAACAAACTCACTAACCACTGGAATTTCCGAAGTACCAGCACCTTCTTACAATCTCTTTAGATCTAACTTCGATCTAAAGACAAACTTACTCCAACCTTATCTAACAAGATGAACAGGTTGAGTATATAAACTCCTTACGAGTTGGATGAGTAATTAAGAACTAAGTGAGTGCAAATGCGTAGTGATCAAAAGCTTAGAATGCTATGTGCGCGTATAGAGTCTCTAGAGCTTTTTCTTGAACTGCACTCTTGTATATATAGAGTGGATTAGGGCTAGCCGTTGGAAGGGCTAATCCAATCAGATCCTCTATATAAGGAAGCCTCAATCAATCAATTCCCTAATTGATTGATTGGGTTGGTGGGATCCTTGGATTGATTATCTTCAAATACTTTCCAATCCTGATCTTGTTGACTTGATTTGAATCACCAACGGTCAATAGCTTCCTCTGCCTAACTCTGATTCTCTCCAGAGAAGGCAGGACCAGACACCAGGCAACCTCGGTGTCTTCTGGTCCTTATCTGGTGAACAACCAGAATACTCAGTAGAATAAGGGGATCAAACTGAGCATCTTTTGTTCCACCAGCCTCGTCTGGTCCGGACTCGTCTGGTCTGGGGAAGGTCCTCTGCCTCTGGTCTGATCTCCTCTGGTGAAGTCTTCTGGTGGAGTCTTCTGGTGACTCTTCTGGTGAAGTCTTCTGGTCTGGCAGTTCCCCCTAGACTAAGTCCTAATCTAGATCATCATCTGGCTAACAGGTCCAGATGGTCCTATTACATCTTCTGGTTTGTTTTAACTCATCAAAACTAACAATTTTTATCCTAACAATTTCCCCCTTTTTGATGGAGTTAAAACACTACCAGAACTGATCAAAAGTAAACTTAAGCAAGAAAACAATAAAGGGATGAGACCTTAGAATAGATCTCATCAGGCAAATAATAAGACAACAAGGAGTTGTCTTTAGAACAAAGAAGATATGTATTTTTCCATTAATAATCAGAGGACAAATAATTACAGATTACATTGAAGTTCATAGTCCTACTCTAGGCATATCTTCTGTTCTCTTTAGGGACAAGAAACCAGTCAAGGAACCTATCCTGGACGACCTTCAACTCTGCAGAAGATGTTGGGGTGAAATTCACCAACACCTTGGTCTTGTAAAGCTTCTTCAGTTCTGCCCAATCCACCTGGTTCCCATTCATGGGAGTGTTAAGATAAGTAAATTCAGGAGTAGTCACCTCCAGGTTGAACTCAATGGTTGAATCCATCAGCTGCTTGTACAAGTCTGCATCATAGGCTTGCATCCAAGAATGGAAGGTTCTGTTGATCAGCTCATCATCTTCTGGTGCTGGCCTCTGGATATAATGCTGAATGAACCAGAGGGTCTTGGCTTCTCTCCATCTTTCAATCAGAGGATACGACACAGTAGAGTCAAAGGACCCTTCTGTCCTGAGTGGCAAGATGTTCATAACTTCCACAGGAGCTTTCCTCTTCTGACCTGAGCCACCTGCACCAGAAGGAATACCAGCTTCTCTGGCCTTCTTGTTCTGCCTCTTAACATATCTGAGCCTCTGCTCTTCATCTATGTTCTTCCTGATTCTGGCTTGCCTCTCTTCTAGAGTCTCTTCCTTGTATCTCTTCTCTGCTTCTTCAACAACAGATTCAAGGAAAATTTTCTTTACTTTTCTAATCTTCCTCTTAGCAGGACCAGGAATGGTAGAAGGATCCTGCTCAGCTTCAGATGACTCTTCTTCTGCAGCAAGTTGTTTAGCCATAGTAAGAGACTTCAACTCTTCTTTCTTCTTCTTCTGCAACTCAGCCTGGGCCAGAGTGTTCTCCAGCAGGTCCAGACGAGCTCCATGGCTAAAGAGAGTCTCATTGGTGGTCTTCGCCAGATCAGTTCTGGCCTTCTCTTCCCCCTTTTTAACTTCATCAAGGAGGGGCTCCACTACCTGCCTTATAAGATCAGGCAAGGCAGTGTTGGAGGAAGAGTGAAGATCACGAAGCTGCTTGGCTTCCTCCAGATAAGCTTTAGACTCTGCAACAAGTCTCTCTTACTTCTCCAACATCTCCTGGAGGGAGTCCTTCAGCTTAGCAGTTTGAATCATCTGACTGGCCATTTCTACTTTGAGTACAGAAACTGGCCTCATCTGCTCCAGCACGTGCTCCTGGAGCTGCATCTGGCTGTGCATGACATCTAACTTGACAAACAAGTCATTAGCCTTGAAGGAAGCTTTTACCTCTGCCAGAGAGAACTTGATCTGCTTCAGAAAGATTCTCCTCTCATGCTTGATCTGGTGCTCTATCATAGCAGGGGCCATATATTGAATTGCTTTGGAAAAGCGCCCTATCTGCATGATCTGCTCGTTGAAGAAAGCCTTCATCTTCTGGAGCACAGCAGGAGACATCTCAAAGTCCTCCTCATCAGAGTACAACTCTGGAGGGAATGAGAAATGCGGACCAAAATTGTAGGAGAAGCCCTCTGGAGTGAGCATAACTCCTCTCTGGATAAGGAGAGTCTTGATGAGGATCTTGGCCGTCTCTGGTGTCTCCAACTCTGCTGGGTTTTGAATATTTAGCTTCTTCTTCAGCTCAATCTCCCACGCAGTGAAGGCAGAAGGAGACATCTCCTCTAGCAGAAGCATGAGATCTTCAACATCCTGGAGTCTTGCCATACTCCAAACCTTGGCATCAGTCAGATCTGCCAGGAGGGGTGAGTGCTCCAACAAAATTAGAAACTGCTCTCTTAGCCAGAGCTGAGCACTCACACTCATACTCTGCCTAATGGGACCCATATCATCAGAAGAGAATATAAAGGGTTTGGGCCCAGAGGCAGAGGAGGAAGGTGCTAAGTGAGCAAGCTCAAGTGAAGCTTCCTCATCTTCACTATCATCGCTTGTTAAACAGGTTGGGGAGGGGGGAGGGGCAGGGAATCCCAGAGCCATAGCAATGGTTGGGTCCTGATCTGTATGGGTTTGGGGAGGGTTGGGGTTTTGTGAAGTAGAGGAGGTAGGAAGGGGTTGTTCTGCACCAGAAGAGGAAGGAATATCTGGTACAGAGTGTGTAGGAGGGATCTGGGAGGTGGAAGAGTTTGAAGGGGGGACTTCTGCACCAGAGGAGGTTGAGGGTACCTCTGGTCCAGAAGGTGGGGGAGAGGGGTTAGTGGGAAGATGTGTTTGGGAGTTTGGGGGAGAAGGTGTATGAGCAGGAATGGTAGAGGGTGTAAAGACAGGGGTATCTGGGATAGTCTGCTCTGGTGGAAGAGTGGGGTTACCAGAGGCAGATGGGGTTTGGGGAATGTTATCTGGGGGAGAGGTAGAAGGGGAAACAAGATTAATGGGAAAAGAAGATGGAATGGAGGGATTTACCTCTGCTGGGTCAACACCAGCAGGTATAGCCGTCTCTGGAGCATCCTCCATCATCTGGGAGGCCTCATCAATAGCCTTCTCCAAGGCCTCTCCAAGATCAGATCCAGATTCAGGATCTTGAAGAATAGCTCTCTTGGCCTTGGATTTCCTCACAAGAGGCACTTCCTCCTCTTCCTCTTCTTCTTCTGATGGCTCATCCACCAGAAGGGTTTTCTTGGCCTTCCTGCTAATCTTAGACTTTTTAGCAGAGCCTCTCCTGGCCTCCTCTGGCCGCTTCCTCTTGGCTGCTCCAGCCTTCTTAACAGCTTTATCATCACCCTTCTTCTTAAGCACATCAAGAAGGGGAATCTGGTCCTCCTCTGAGGAACCAGAAAAGGCAACGGTTGAAGAACCAGTTGCTTCAGCAGCTTTCTTCTGTGTCTTCTGCTGCTGCTGCTGCTTTCTCTGCCCCTTAGGAGGTGAGGGAATAGATTGAATAGGAGGGGCAGGGATGGCTTGCTCTCCATCAGAGTCGGCATGGCCGTGGAGAGGACCATCCTTGGAGAAGAAGATCTTGGACTTGTGATAATTGTGGCACCAAGATGACCTCCACTTCTTCTCTGGAAGAAGAGAATCCAGAATAAGTGTTAACTTAGTCCCCAAAGAGACATTTGCAGTGAAACAGAACTGCAACTCCCCTGGCTTGGAAGGACAAGGCTCCTTCTTCACCTTCAGCTTGTTCTTCCTCAACACATCCCAGAAAAACTCCGCCCAATTACATTGCACACCATCATATAACGCTCTCATCACACACATCCTACCATTGAAAATGGCATCTGTGCTGTGATTCTCACACATAAGTACTTTTACCACGATATCGAACAACACCTTGAACTTCTGCCTTAAATGCTTATCCACAAAGCCCTTTGTGATGTTCTGGCAGGAAGAGCGAGCAAAAATCTTGAATGATCCAACGATATCATCCTCCTTGTACATCAACGGATCCACTCCCACCGCAGAAATGTTCTCGAACAAGGCGCAGAAATCGTGCTTAGAAAACACCAAATCATCTTCACCAATCTTTGAAGAGATGTAATCCTCATGAATCTTCATGCGAACCAGAAACTGGGCCGCATAACCGTCAAGGGTGCGAAAATCCTTGGGAACAGTGGAGATCAACTTCTCCACCCCTGCATTCTGGAACATCTCCAGAACCGACAGCACAACTGGATTCTTGGTGGTATAAAAGTCCACCACCATGTCCGTCTTAAGCTTTTTCATCATCAGGACATGATCGAAGTTGCACGGAGGAGCCATTACTGTGAAAGAGAGAGAGAGAGAAAATGATTTGCAGAGAGAGGTTAGGGTTTGAATAGTATAGAAACGTGAAAGGACAGATTGAAAACAAAGTTGATTTAAATAGAGTAATACGCGTGGCTTGAAAATTAAATGAAGTGTGAACGCGTGTTGTTTCAAATTCAATTTAGGAAACAAAATCAATTTTAGCATTGATTGACATTTAGCACAGTGATTAAATCTGATGGCCACGATGAAAGGCAAGATACAGATTTAATCTGGTGCGTTGGCATAGTCATTGGGACTGGGCATAAAGGGGTTTTGTGGCAGTCAAGAGAAAAAGCGAAATGATTGCCTAGGCCCTATACCCTAGTCTTAAATACACTCCGAAGTTGAAACGTTTTGAGTGTATTTACTAATTTGAAAAGTGTATCCCAATGATCAGAGGCCAGAGAAGTAAATGCATACCTGTTACCTGATATTGTAACCAGATGAAACCACAGCTACATCTCCTCTGATGGAGCTCATCTGGTTCTGGTCAGAGAAGATTTTGGACAAATGACTCAGCACCTCATCTGGGACAAGTGTCACCTGGTGCATACCTCATCAGTTGCCTTCTCTGATATATCTAATCTGCAGGTATATTAGCTCAAGAAAATAAATATATGAAGAAAAGTAATGAAACAAGGATACTTCTCTGATGTTCCCCCTAAAACAAATCTGTCTCTGGATCCAACAAACCTAACTCAAAAGCTAACTCTCTGAATTTGGTCTCAGCCAAAGACTTGGTTAAAATATCTGCTCTCTGCTTCTCTGTTGCAATCTTTTCCATCCTTATATCTCCCTTCTCAACATGATCTCTGATAAAATGATGCCTTATATCAACATGTTTACACCTGGTATGAAGAACTGGATTCTGGGTAATGGCTATGGCACTATTACTATCACAGAAAATAGGAATATCCTTGGCTCTAATCTGGTAGTCCCTAAGCTGTTGACTAATCCAAAGTAGTTGAGAACAACAGCTCCCTGCAGCCATGTACTCTGCTTCTGTTGTTGATGTAGCAACTGAGGTCTGCTTCTTTGAAAACCAGGATACCAATTTATTCCCTAAAAATTGGCATGTTCCACTTGTAGATTTCCTATCTATTCTGCACCCACCATAGTCTGAATCCGAATAACCACTCAATTCTAAGTTGTCATCTGCAGGATACCATAATCCTAAATTCACAGTTCCCTTAAGATATTTCAAAATCTTCCTTGCTGCTTCCAAGTGACTTTTCTTGGGATTAGCTTGAAATCTGGCACAAACTCCTATAGCAAAAGTAATAGCTGGTCTGCTTGCAGTTAGATACAAAAGAGAACCAATAAGTGCTCTGTACTGAGTCTGGTCCACACTCTCTCCAGACTCATCTGGATCCATGTTGAAATTTGTCATCATAGGGATCTTGGCTGCCTTGCTAGATCCTATTCCAAATTTCTCTAACATGTTTCTGGTGTACTTAGCTTGATTAATAAAAATTCCCTTCTCTGATTGCTTAACCTGCAAACCCAAAAAGTAATTCAATTCTCCCATCATGGACATCTCAAACTGTCCCTGCATGAGCTCACCAAACTTCTCACACAGCTTCTTGTTAGGGGATCCAAATATGATGTCATCAACATATATTTGGACCAGAAGGATGTCCTTTCCTTCTTCTTTCCTAAACAAGGTCCTATCAATCTTACCTTTAGTAAAACCATTGTCCAGAAGAAATTGAGATAGAGTGTCATACCATGCTCTGGGTGCCTGCTTCAGCCCATAAAGAGCTTTCTTAAGCTTAAACACCTTGTCACCTTGTTCAAAACCAGGAGGTTGTTCCACATACACTTCCTCAATGAGAATCCCATTAAGAAAGGCAGATTTCACATCCATCTGGTATACTTTGAACTTCATGTGAGCAGCATATGCTAAGAACAATCTGATAGCTTCTAGTCTGGCAACAGGAGCAAATGTCTCATCATAGTCTATTCCTTCAGACTGAGAATAGCCCTGGGCCACTAGCCTTGCCTTGTTCCTAGTAATGACATCATTCTCATCTTTCTTATTTTTGAAAACCCACTTAGTGCCTATCACCTTTTGATGTCTTTGTCTGTCTACCAGCTCCCAAACATCCTGTCTGGTGAATTGATTCAATTCCTCCTGCATAGCAACAATCCAATTTGAATCTTTCAGTGCCTCCTTGATGTTCTTGGGCTCAATCAAGGACACATAGCAACTGAATAAGGCAGCTAAGTTAATAGTTCTCCTAGTCTGGACACCCTTAGTTGGATCTCCTAAGATCAGGTCATTGGGGTGATCAACCAGGGTCCTCCTACCCGTGGTCTTACCTGGATGATCATCTTCTGCAGTACCTTGGTGATTATCACCACCTGCAGAAGAGCTTCCCCCTACAGGAGTTCCAACCTCTTCTGGTTCTGCTCCTTGTGAAGGCTGCTGCTTCAGAGAACCAGGAGATGGGTCATCATCTGAATCTGAATCTGAATCAAGAACAGGTGGATTGACTTTGATAACTCTGGGTGTAGTCTGATTCTGGGTCTCATCAGAAGACTTAGCATCCACCTTGAACTCAAAAGTAGATTCATCAAAAACAACATGAGGTGTTTCCTCCACACAAAGTGAATTCTTATTAAAAACTCTAAAAGCTTTACTGGTGCTGGAATATCCCAAAAATATTCCATCAGCCACTTTAGCATCAAAGGTTCTTAATTTAGATTTCCCATTGTCATGGATGAAACACTTACATCCAAAAATATGAAAATATGAAACAGATGGGGTTTTACCTTTCCATACCTCATATGGGGTCTTATTGTGTCTCTGGGCAATCAGGCACCTGTTCTGAGTGTAACAAGCTGTATTGATGGCCTCTGCCCAAAATCTCTGTGGAGTGTTGTACTCTGCCAGAAGTGTTCTTGCAGCTTCTTTGAGAGTCCTATTCCTCCTTTCTGCAACTCCATTTTGTTGAGGTGTTCTGGCAGCAGATGTCTCATGAAAAATCCCATGGTCCTTGCAGTAATCTGCAATATGTGAATTCAAAAACTCTGTTCCTTTGTCACTTCTGATCCTGACTATGCTCTGGTTCTGCTCATTCTGAATCTGCTTGAAGAACTCTGGCAGCTTAGTCATAGTTTCATTTTTCTTAAACAAGAACACTACCCAAGTGTATCTTGAAAAGTCATCTACTATTACTAAGGTGTACTTCCTTCCACTGAAACTAAGAGGAGAAACAGGTCCAAACAGGTCCATGTGAAGTAGTTGAAGTACTCTGGTTGTGGTTGTGGTTGTGCTCTGGACATCCTTAAAGGAAGTCTTGGGTTGTTTACCCTTCTGGCATGAACCACAAACCTGATCCTTCTTAAACACTTCATTTGGAAGACCTCGAATGAGACCTTTTCTGGCAATCTTGTTCAATGTTTTGAAGTTAAGATGACACAATCTTTTGTGCCAAATCCAGCTGTTCTCTGCAGATCCTTTAGCAACCAGGCAAGCATTCCTTGGGCAACTGCTAAAATCTGCAAGATAAATGTTACCCTTCCTCAAGCCTATTAGCAAAATATCATTATAATCAGAAGAGAAAACAGTGCATGAATCACTAGAAAACTTCACTGAGTATCCCTTGTCACAGAATTGGGATACTGAAAGCAGATTATGCTTGAGTCCTTCTACGTAGTAGACTTCATCTACAGATACTCCATTGAAGGTCAACTTTCCAACTCCTCTGGTGACTCCATAGTTGTTGTCACCAAACATCACTCTTGGTCCATTTAATGGCTTGAAATCTTGGAGATTATCCTTCTGGAAGGTCATGTGCTTGGAACATCCACTATCAATGTACCAGACATGGTTGCTTGAAAATCCTTTCTCCAATGGACTCTTATCTACCTGCAGAGAAATCAATTAGGTCCCCTACTAGTGCTGGGTCCTGATTGGTTAGTTGCAGGTTTTGTAGGAATCCATAGATAAAGATCATCCCTTGATGGATGAGAAGATCTTATCTTCCTTCCAAATCTATCTACCAGTACATGTCCTCTTACTATGACATATTGAGCTACTGGTCTGATAAGGACACATTTCCTATAAACAGGTCTGGTGTACCTTTTCTCAAATCTGGCCTTTGGAATGGCCTGCCTCAAAGACATGGTCTTAAAGGTCTGGTTATAAGGGTACATCCTAGAAGAACCATCTCTGGTGTCATAACTACCCAGATCAGTTGGTTTTCTATAGATGGGTCTGGAAGACCTCCTCTGGTTCTGATAATTAGACTTGCTCTGGTGATTATAGTTCCTTTGAGTATACCTATTCTGGAATTGATTCCTCTGAGAAAATTGTCTCTGGGGTACCTGGTTCTGTTGAACATTGTTCCTTCTCTGGTAGTTGTTACTCTGATTGGTATTCCCCTTCCTTGAGTGTTTCCGTTGAGGTCCCCTAATCTGTTTAGGTTCCCTTTGAGGATTTCTCTGGGGTCCTCCAATTTGAGTAATTCCTACTCCTTGGGACTCATTGTTCACAGAACCATCAATCTTTAATGGTTCCCCTGTTAGACACTTATTCTCTAGCATCTTCTCTTCCAGAACAGTCAACTCTTCTGGACCATTTGTTATGTGATTAACAGAGTGATTTCTTTTCCAATCAGGATTGTGAACCACTTTGTAACCATTACCAGTTAAGTCTTTATCATTCCAGATTTCTACCAATTTACCAGCTCTTACAGACTTGTCTTTATTATAGAGGTATTTATGGGTTTTAGTGGTAATTCCAGAATATCCTAAACCACTCTTATCACAAATGAGCTGAGAAGACTCTGATATGATAGATACAACAGATGGTATCTTAGGAGCTTCTCTGGGCATAGGTATCTCCTCTATGTTGTGAGCAACTTGTTTTCCTTTGATAAGAGTCTGGTATTTGGCTCTGAGTTCATTTATCTCATCTTCTTGAGAGGTCCTTTCTCTCATGAGTTGATCTACCAGAGTATCTCTTTCTGTGATCTTATCCTGAAGTTCAGAGACTTCTTTGGAATGATCTTTCATGAGTTCTCTGGTGGATTTGTGCTCATGAGAGAGTGATTGAACTTCAGCTCTGAGCCTACCATTCTCTTTCTCAAGTTTTTGACAAAGTTGGACACAATTTTGGAGATCTGATAGCATTTGTTGCATATCAGACTCTCTGGAGTTACCAGATGAATTAGAGGATTCAGTACATTTGGAATTAGATAAAACTAGAGTAGTTTCATTTACCTCAGTGATGTCTGTCATGAGACACACATCATCATCTGATCCAAAGTCAGAAGAAGAAGAACTGGAACTAGTATCCTCCTCCTCTGCTTCTGCCAGCAATGCTCTCTTATCTGCATATCTCCTGTCTCTCTTGATTCTTTTCTCTTCTCTTTCCCTAGGAGTAAGCTGAGGACAATCATAACTGTAGTAACCAGTCTTGTAGCATGTATAGCAGGCATTGTCTCCTCTGGGACTAGGACTTGGCTCTCTCCTCCTCTGGTTGTAGTCTGATCTGGCTGGACTACTTTCTCTCCTCTGGTAGTCAGGTCTGCCAGAGCTACCATCCCTCCTCTGATAATCTGATCTCCCAGAGTTGCCAGGGTTGTCATCTCTCCTCCTCTCTGGAGTTCTGAATCTGGTCTCCCTTGAGTCTCCAGATGTCTTCTCCTTTTCTGCAGGCTTGAAAGAACTCTTCCTGTCTCTGGTAGACTCCTTCCAATGCCTTTTGTACCTGCCATATTTTGAACTCATTTTGTCTAATTTACGAGTTAGAAGTGCTACCTGCTCCTTGAGGCTCAAGTCATCTGCAGTAGACTCCTTTGGCTTGACATCAGGCTTGAGAGTTGAAGAGAATGCAACTCCTTTCTGGCCAGAAGAGGAAACCTCTTATGTTTGATCCTCCTCTTGAAGATCATATTCGTAAGCTTTGAGATCAGACAACAGAAGATGGTGATCCAGAGTGTTGAGATCCTTGTTGTCCTTGATCACAGTGACTTTAATTCTCCACTTGCTTGTTAGTGAACACAAGATTTTACTATTAATTTCTTTTTCAGAGTAGGTCTTACCTAAGGCACTAGCCTTGTTTAGAAGATTTGTGAGACGCATGTCCAGCTGGTCAATGGTCTCATCTGGTTTCATCTTGAAGGTGTCAAACGAGTGTTGAACAGCTTGGAGCTTGTTGTCTTTGATCTTCTCTGTTTCCTCACAGAGAAGTGCGAGTTTGTCCCACATCTCCTTGGCAGTGGCACACGTTCTGACCTTTTCAATCACCTCTTTTGTAAGTGTGTTGATGATCTCTGTTCTTGCCACCTGGTCCAAGTTATAGAGCTTTCTTTCATCATTATCAAGCTCATCTCTCTTTTTGAGAATTCTTTGCCTGGGGACTCTATCCTCGGCAGCTTTTTGAGCAGCTTCACTTGTTTCTTCCCTGGACTCAGACCTGCCACTATTAATAGGAGTCCAATAAAATTTAATGGGGCCACTTTCAACCACATCTAACATGCGGTGGTGGATAGCTCCCAGATGATTACTCATCATGAAGCTCCAGTGGCTATAGTCCTCAAATGAGAACTCTGGCAATTTGCGACTCTTATAAGAAGATTTTGCAGACATTTTAAATAAAATTCGGGAAATAACAAGAACTTTAACAAAAGCACTAAGGAGCAATGGATCTGCCCGGTGACCACCAAAAGCTTTACAAAGCAGTGGTCGTTGGACACACTGCTCTGATACCACTTGTTGGTCCCACTCGAAAGATTAATTGCGGAAGCCTTTATAGCCAAAATGTCTTTTAGAGAAAATCTTTTCTAAGAGCACAAATAATAAACAACAGGTATTAAAGAAAGCAATAAATAACACCGTATATATAGTGGTTCGGATCTGAATATCCTACGTCCACTCTCCCTTGATCAAAGGGGTCTCACTATCCAACCAACAAACTCACTAACCACTGGAATTTCCGAAGTACCAGCACCTTCTTACAATCTCTTTAGATCTAACTTCGATCTAAAGACAAACTTACTCCAACCTTATCTAACAAGATGAACAGGTTGAGTATATAAACTCCTTACGAGTTGGATGAGTAATTAAGAACTAAGTGAGTGCAAATGCGTAGTGATCAAAAGCTTAGAATGCTATGTGCGCGTATAGAGTCTCTAGAGCTTTTTCTTGAACTGCACTCTTGTATATATAGAGGGGATTAGGGCTAGCCGTTGGAAGTGCTAATCCAATCAGATCCTCTATATAAGGAAGCCTCAATCAATCAATTCCCTAATTGATTGATTGGGTTGGTGGGATCCTTGGATTGATTATCTTCAAATACTTTCCAATCCTGATCTTGTTGACTTGATTTGAATCACCAACGGTCAATAGCTTCCTCTGCCTAACTCTGATTCTCTCCAGAGAAGGCAGGACCAGACACCAGGCAACCTCGGTGTCTTCTGGTCCTTATCTGGTGAACAACCAGAATACTCAGTAGAATAAGGGGATCAAACTGAGCATCTTTTGTTCCACCAGACTCGTCTGGTCTGGGGAAGGTCCTCTGCCTCTGGTCTGATCTCCTCTGGTGAAGTCTTCTGGTGGAGTCTTCTGGTGACTCTTCTGGTGAAGTCTTCTGGTCTGGCAGTTCCCCCTAGACTAAGTCCTAATCTAGATCATCATCTGGCTAACAGGTCCAGATGGTCCTATTACATCTTCTGGTTTGTTTTAACTCATCAAAACTAACAATTTTTATCCTAACAAAAGGCTAGCATCGAAGGGGAAGTGTTTTAGTTGCGGTGGAGATGACAATGGAGGTCTGTCTGTTCCAAGCCTAAGAAGCTAGGAAAGTTAGGTCATTCACACACCCTAGTTATCAAAACTTGTGAAGTGGCGTATGCTGTCTATTCGTGGATAGTGGATACGAGAGCTACTGATCACATTTGTTTCATGGGTTCAAGCTAACCCGACGACTTAACGGAAGTGAGATCCCCATCACATCGGGCAATGCTACGAGAGTGGCAGCTGAAGCAGTGGGAGAAGTGCGCCTATCTTTTGAAGATAGAGTTATGATTTTGAGAGACGTTCTTCATGTTCCTAGTTTAGAAAGAACTCAACCTTCAGTTTCTAAACTGTTTTGAATAGATACTCAGTTTCTTTTAATAAGGATGTTATTATTTCTTGAAACGATGAGTTTATCTGTTCCGGAACTTCAATGGATGATCTTTATACCATTATTTGGGCACACCACTCAAATAATGAATCTAATAACACGTCGATCATTTCGATTAATAAAAGAAAGTGTTCTTCAGAGATGAACAAAATACTTCTATGGCATCTTAGATTAGGTCATATTAATCTAAAGCGGATAGAGAGATTGGTGAAAGACGGATCCTTGGAATCATTCCAAGTTGAGCCGTTTCCAACTTGTGAATCCTGTTTAGAGGGTAAAATGACCAAGAAGGCATTTGGAGCCAAGGGGAATAGAGCCACGGAAGTGTTAGAACTCATTCATACCGATGTATGCGGTCCAATAACGATCAAAGAAAGAATGGGGTATGAGTATTTCGTCCTCTTCATTGACGATTACTCGAGATATGGGTACATTTACCTTATGAGGCATAAGTCTGAAACTTTTGATAAGTTCAAGGAATTTAAGGCCGAAGCCGAGAAACATAGGGAAAAGAGTATCAAGTTTCTATGATCAGATCGTGTAGGCGAATACCTCAGCGATGAATTCTTGAACTACTTATCGGACGAAGGGATCGTATCCCAGTTAACCGCACCGGGAACCCCTCAACAGAACGGTGTGGCGGAACAAAAAATCGGACTCTTTTAGAGATGGTCAGATCCATGATGGGTTATTCGGATTTACCCAAGTCGTTTTGGGGTAATGCCTTGGAAACGGCGGCTTACATTCTAAACTTGGTGTCATCCAAATTGGTTCCTAAAACCCCAATGGAATTGTGGACCGGGCACAAGTCCAGTCTAAGACATTTGCGGATTTGGGGTTGTCCGGCATACGTGCTAGACAAGGAAGCCGGTAAGTTGGATCCACGTTCGGAATTAAGGCTGTTTATAGTATACCCTGCGGGAATGAAAGGGTGTATGTTCTATAGTCCCAAGGATCAAAAGACCGTGATTAGTACACACTTTAAATTCTTGAAGGAAGACTATAAGAATAAAAGAAAGCCCAGAAGTGATATTACCTGTTAGGATAAAAATTTGTTAGTTTTGATGAGTTAAAACAAACCAGAAGATGTAATAGGACCATCTGGACCTGTTAGCCAGATGATGATCTAGATTAGGACTTAGTCTAGGGGGAACTGCCAGACCAGAAGACCTCACCAGAAGAGTCACCAGAAGACCCCTCCAGAGGACTCCACCAGAGGACTTCAGCAGAAGAGATCAAGACCAGAGGCAGAGGACCTTCCCCAGACCAGACGAGTCCGGACCAGACGAGTCTGGTGGAACAAAAGATGCTCAGTTTGATCCCCTTATTCTACTGAGTATTCTGGTTGTTCACCAGATAAGGACCAGAAGACACCGAGGTTGCCTGGTGTCTGGTCCTGCCTTCTCTGGAGAGAATCAGAGTTAGGCAATTGGAAGCATTGACCGTTGGTGATTCAAATCAAGTTAAAACAAGATTGGATTGAGAAGATATGAAGAGAGTCAATCAAGATCTCACCAACCCAATCAATCAATTAGGGAATTGATTGATTGAAGCTTCCATATATAGAGGATCTGATTGGATTAGCCTCCCAACGGCTATGTCCCTAATCCCCTCTATATATACTTGAGTGCAGATCAAGAAAAAGCTCTAGAGAGAATCATTCACGCGCATATAGCCATACTAAGCTTTTGATCACTACGCATATTGCACTCACACTTTGTTCTTAATTACTTATCTACTCGTAAGGAGTTTATACACTCAACCTGTTCATCTTGTTAAGATAAGGTTGGAGTGAGTCTATCTTTAGATCGAAGTTAGATCTAAAGAGTTTGTAAGAAGGTGCTGGTACTTTAGAAATTCCAGTGAGTAAGTTTGTGAGTTGGTTGTTAGTGAGACCCCTTGGTGATAAGGGAGAGTGGACGTAGGATATTTATCCGAACCACTATATATCTTGTGTCTTTTATCGCTTTATTTTAAATATTGTTTATTGCTCTCTTATAAAAGATTTTGGAAAGACATTTAAACATAAGCTTCCGCAATTAATCTATCGAGTGGGACCAACAAGTGGTATCAGAGCAGTGTGTCCACGACCACTGCTTTGAAAAGCTTTTGGTGGTCACCGGGCAGATCCATTGCTCTTTCGTGTTTTTATTCAAGTTCTTGTTATTTCCCTAAATTTCTTATCAATATGTCTTCGAAATCTTCTTATAAGAGTCGTAAGCTTCCAGAATTCTCTTTTGAGGATTATAGCCACTGGAGCTTCATGATGAGTAATCATCTTGGAGCTATTCACCACCGCATGTTAGATGTGGTTGAAAGTGGCCCCATTAAATTTTATTGGACTCCTATTGATAGTGGCAGGTCTGAGTCCAGAGAAGAAACTAGTGACGCTGCAGAGGATAGAGTTCCCAGACAACGAATCCTCAAAAAGAAAGACGAACTTGACAACGATGAGAGAAAGCTACATAACCTGGACCAGGTGGCGAGGACTGAGATTATCAACACTCTTACTAAAGAAGTTATTGAAAAGGTAAGGACGTGCACCACTGCAAAAGAGATGTGGGACAAGTTAGCTCTGCTCTGTGAAGGAACAGAGAAGATTAAAGATAACAAGCTCCAAGCTGTTCAACACTCTTTTGACACATTTAAGATGAAACCAGACGAGACCATTGACCAGCTGGACATGCGTCTCACGAATCTCTTGAACAAGGCTAGTGCCTTAGGTAAGACCTATTCTGAAAAAGAGATTAATAGTAAAATATTACGTTCACTAACAAGCAGGTGGAGAATTAAAGTCACTGTGATCAAGGACAACAAGGATCTCAACACTCTGGATCACCATCTTTTGTTGTCTGATCTCAAGGCTTACGAATATGATCTTCAAGAGGAGGATCAAACAGAAGAGGTTTCCTCTTCTGGCCAGAAAAGAGTTGCATTCTCTTCAACTCTCAAATCTGATGCCATGCCAAAGGAGTCTACTGCAGATGACTTGAGCCTCAAGGAGCAGGTAGCACTTCTAACTCATAAATTAGACAAAATGAGCTCAAAATATGGCAGGTACAAAAGGCATTGGAAGGAGTCTACCAGAAACAGGAAGAGTTCTTTCAAGCCTGCAGAAAAGGAGAAGACATCTGGAGACTCAAGGGAGACCAGATTCAGAACTCCAGAGAGGAGGAGAGATGACAACCCTGGCAGCTCTGGGAGATCAGATCATCAGAGGAGGGATGGTAGCTCTGGCAGACCTGACTACCAGAGGAGAGAAAGTAGCCCTGCCAGATCAGACTACAACCAGAGGAGGAGAGAGCCAAGTCCTAGTCCCAGAGGAGACAATGCCTGCTACACATGCAACAAGACTGGTCACTACAGTTATGATTGTCCTCAGCTTACTCCTAGGGAAAGAGAAGAGAAAAGAATCAAGAGAGATAGGAGATATGCAGATAAGAGAGCACTGCTGGCAGAAGCAGAGGAGGAGGATACTAGTTCCAGTTCTTCTTCTTCTGACTTTGGATCAGATGATGATGTGTGTCTCATGGCAGACATCACTGAGGTAAATGAAACTACTCTTGTTTTATCTAATTCCAAATGTACTGAATCCTCTAATTCATCTGGTAACTCCAGAGAGTCTGATATGCAACAAATGCTATCAGATCTCCAAAATTGTGTCCAACTCTGTCAAAAACTTGAGAAAGAGAATGGTAGGCTCAGAGCTGAAGTTCAATCTCTCTCTCATGAGCACAAATCCACCAGAGAACTCATGAAAGATCATTCCAAAGAAGTCTCTGAACTTCAGGATAAGATCACAGAAAGAGATACTCTGGTAGATCAACTCATGAAAGAAAGGAATTCTCAAGAGGATGAGATCACTGAACTCAGCGCCAAATACCAAACTCTTATCAAGGGAAAACAAATTGTCCACAACATAGAGGAGATACCTATGCCCAGAGAAGCTCCTAAGATACCATCTGTTGTATCTATCATATCAGAGTCTTCTCAGCGCATTTGTGATAAGAGTGGTTTAGGATATTCTGGAATTACCACTAAAATTCACAAGTACTTTTATAACAAAGACAAGTCTGTAAGAGCTGGTAAATTGGTAGAAATCTGGAATGATAAAGACTTAACTGGTAATGGTTACAAGGTGGTTCACAATCCTGATTGGAAAAGGAATCACTCTGTTAATCAAATAACAAATGGTCCAGAAGAGTTGACTGTTCTGGAAGAGAAGATGTTAGAGAATAAGTGTCAAAAAGGGGAACCATTAAAGATTGATGGCTCTGTGAACAATGAGTCCCAAGGAGTAGGAATTACTCAAATTGGAGGACCCCAGAGAAATCCTCAAAGGGAACCTAAACAGATTAGGGGACCTCAAAGGAAACACTCAAAAAGGGGGAATACCAATCAGAGTAATAACTACCAGAGAAGGAACAATGTTCAACAGAACCAGGTACCCCAGAGACAATTTTCTCAGAAAAATCAATTCCAGAATAGGTATACTCAAAGGAACTATAATCACCAGAACAGGTCTAATTATCAGAACCAGAGGAGGTCTTCCAGACCCATCTATAGAAAACCAACTGATCTGGGAAGTTATGACACCAGAGATGGTTCTTCTAGGATGTACCCTTATAACCAGACCTTTAAGACCATGTCTTTGAGGCAGGCCATTCCAAAGGCCAGATTTGAGAAAAGGTACACCAGACCTGTTTATAGGAAAGGTGTCCTTATCAGACCAGTAGCTCAATATGTCATAGTAAGAGGACATGTGCTGGTAGATAGATTTGGAAGAAAGATAAGATCTCCTCATCCATCAAGAGATGATCTTTATCTATGGATTCCTACAAAACCTGCAACTAACCAATCAGGACCCAGCACTAGTAGGGGACCTAATTGATCTCTCTGCAGGTAGATAAGAGTCCATTGGAGAAAGGATTTTCAAGCAACCATGTCTGGTACATTGATAGTGGATGTTCCAAGCACATGACATTCCAGAAGGATAATCTCCAAGATTTCAAGCCATTAAATGGACCAAGAGTGATGTTTAGTGATAACAACTATGGAGTCACCAGAGGAGTTGGAAAGTTGACCTTCAATGGAGTATCTGTAGATGAAGTCTACTACGTAGAAGGACTCAAGCATAATCTGCTTTCAGTATCCCAATTCTGTGACAAGGGATACTCAGTGAAGTTTTCTAGTGATTCATGCACTGTTTTCTCTTCTGATTATAATGATATCTTGCTAATAGGCTTGAGGAAGGGTAACATTTATCTTGCAGATTTTAGCAGTTGCCCAAGGAATGCTTGCCTGGTTGCTAAAGGATCTGCAGAGAACAGCTGGATTTGGCACAAGAGATTGTGTCATCTTAACTTCAAAACATTGAACAAGATTGCCAGAAAAGGTCTCATTCGAGGTCTTCCTAATGAAGTGTTTAAGAAGAATCAGGTTTGTGGTTCATGCCAGAAGGGTAAACAACCCAAGACTTCCTTTAAGGATGTCCAGAGCACAACCACAACCAGAGTACTTCAACTACTTCACATGGACCTGTTTGGACCTGTTTCTCCTCTTAGTTTCAGTGGAAGGAAGTACACCTTAGTAATAGTAGATGACTTTTCAAGATACACTTGGGTAGTGTTCTTGTTTAAGAAAAATGAAACTATGACTAAGCTGCCAGAGTTCTTCAAGCAGATTCAGAATGAGCAGAACCAGAGCATAGTCAGGATCAGGAGTGACAAAAGAACAGAGTTTTTGAATTCACATATTGCAGATTACTGCAAGGACCATGGGATTTTTCATGAGACATCTGCTGCCAGAACACCTCAACAAAATGGAGTTGCAGAAAGGAGGAATAGGACTCTCAAAGAAGCTGCAAGAACACTTCTGGCAGAGTACAACACTCCACAGAGATTTTGGGCAGAGGCCATCAATACAGCTTGTTACACTCAGAACAGGTGCCTGATTGGCCAGAGACACAATAAGACCCCATATGAGGTATGGAAAGGTAAAACCCCATCTGTTTCATATTTTCATGTTTTTGGATGTAAGTGTTTCATCCATGACAATGGGAAATCTAAATTAAGAACCTTTGATGCTAAAGTGGCTGATGGAATATTTTTGGGATATTCCAGCACCAGTAAAGCTTTTAGAGTTTTTAATAAGAATTCACTTTGTGTGGAGGAAACACCTCATGTTGTTTTTGATGAATCTGCTTTTGAGTACAAGGTGGATTCTAAGTCTTCAGATGAGACCCAGAATCAGACTACACCCAGAGTTATCAAGGTCAATCCACCTATTCTTGATTCAGATTCAGATTCAGATGATGACCCATCTCCTGGTTCTCTGAAGCAGCAGCCTTCACAAGGAGCAGAACCAGAAGAGGTTGGAACTCCTGTAGGGGGAAGCTCTTCTGCAGGTGGTGATAATCTCCAAGGTACTGCAGAAGATGATCACCCAGGCAAGACCACGGGAAGGAGGACCCTGGTTGATCACCCCAATGACCTGATCTTAGGAGATCCAACTAAGGGTGTCCAGACTAGGAGAACTATTAACTTAGCTGCCTTATTCAGTTGCTATGTGTCCTTGATTGAGCCCAAGAACATCAAGGAGGCACTGAAAGATTCAAATTGGATTGTGGCTATGCAGGAGGAATTGAATCAATTCACCAGACAGGATGTTTGGGAGCTGGTAGACAGACCAAGACATCAAAAGGTGATAGGCACTAAGTGGGTTTTCAAAAATAAGAAAGATGAGAATGATGTCATTACTAGGAACAAGGCAAGGCTAGTGGCCCAGGGCTATTCTCAGTCTGAAGGAATAGACTATGATGAGACTTTTGCTCCTGTTGCCAGACTAGAAGCTATCAGATTGTTCTTAGCATATGCTGCTCACATGAAGTTCAAAGTATACCAGATGGATGTGAAATCTGCCTTTCTTAATGGGATTCTCATTGAGGAAGTGTATGTTGAACAACCTCCTGGTTTTGAACAAGGTGATAAGGTGTTTAAGCTTAAGAAAGCTCTTTATGGGCTGAAGCAGGCACCCAGAGCATGGTATGACACTCTATCTCAATTTCTTCTGGACAATGGTTTTACTAAAGGTAAAATTGATAGGACCTTGTTTAGGAAAGAAGAAGGAAAGGACATCCTTCTGGTCCAAATATATGTTGATGACATCATATTTGGATCCCCTAACAAGAAGCTGTGTGAGAAGTTTGGTGAGCTCATGCAGGGACAGTTTGAGATGTCCATGATGGGAGAATTGAATTACTTTTTGGGTTTGCAGGTTAAGCAATCAGAGAAGGGAATTTTTATTAATCAAGCTAAGTACACCAGAAACATGTTAGAGAAATTTGGAATAGGATCTAGCAGGGCAGCCAAGATCCCTATGATGACAAATTTTAACATGGATCTAGATGAGTCTGGAGAGAGTGTGGACCAGACTCAGTACAGAGCACTTATTGGTTCTCTTTTGTATTTTACTGCAAGCAGACCAGATATTACTTTTGCTGTAGGAGTTTGTGCCAGATTTCAAGCTAACCCCAAGAAGAGTCACTTGGAAGCAGCTAAGAAAATATTGAAATATCTCAAGGGAATTGTGAATTTAGGATTATGGTATCCTGCAGATGACAATTTAGAATTAAGTGGTTATTCAGATTCAGACTATGGTGGGTGCAGAATAGATAGGAAATCTACAAGTGGAACATGCCAATTTTTAGGGAATAAATTGGTATCCTGGTTTTCCAAGAAGCAGACTTCAGTTGCTACATCAACAACAGAAGCAGAGTACATGGCTGCAGGGAGTTGTTGTTCTCAACTTCTTTGGATTAGTCAACAGCTTAGGGATTACCAGATTAGAGCTAAGGATATTCCTATTTTCTGTGACAGTAATAGTGTCATTGCAATCACCCAGAATCCAGTTCTTCATACCAGATGCAAACATGTTGATATAAGGCATCATTTTATCAGAGATCATGTTGAGAAGGGAGATATAAGGATGGAAAAGATTGCAACAGAGAGGCAGAGAGCAGATATTCTAACCAAGCCTTTGGCTGAGACCAGATTCAGAGAGTTAGCCTTTGAGTTAGGATTGTTGGATCCAGAGACAGATTTGATTTAGTGGGAACATCAGAGAAGTATCCTTACTTTAATAATTTTCTTCATAAATTTTCTTTATGCTAACATACCTGCAGATTAGATATATCAGAGAGGGTATACTTCCAGATGAGGTATACACCAGGTGACACTTATCCCAGATGAGGTGCTGAGTCAGAGATATGTCCAAAGTCTTTACTGACCAGGACCAGATAAGTTCCATCAGAGGAGAAGTATCACCAGGCTAGTTGTGGTATCATCTGGTTACAATATCAGGTGACAGGTATGTCTTTTCTACTCTGGCCTCTGATCATTGGGATACACTTTTCAAATTAATAAGTACACTCAAAACCTTTCAAACTTCGGAGTGTATTTAAGACTAGGGTATAGGGCCTAGGCAATCATTTCGCTTTTTCTCTTGACTGCCACAAAACCCCTTTATGCCCAGTCCCAATGACTATGCCAACGCACCAGATTAAATCTGTATCTTGCCTTTCATCGTGGCCATCAGATTTAATCACTGTGCAAAATGTCAATCAATACTAAAATTGATTTTGTTTCCTAAATTGAATTTGAAACAACACGCGTTCACACTTCATTTAATTTTCAAGCCACGCGTACTACTCTATTTAAATCAATTTTGTTTTCAATCTGTCCTTTCACGTTTCCATACTATTCAAACCCTAACCTCTCTCTGCGAAGCATTTTCTCTCTCTCTCTCACAGTTATGGCACCCAAGTGCAATTACGATCCAGACTATGTCTGCAAGAAGCTCAAGTCAGAAATGGTGGTGGACTTCTATTCCACTAAGAATCCGGCCGCTTTGGAGATTTTGGAACTTCTCCGACGTTCTGGGCTGGAGGAGTTGATCTCAAAGGTTCCCAAGGATCTGCGTACCTTGGATGGATATGCTGCACAGTTTCTTATCCGGATGAAGATCCACGAAGACTATATTTCTTCCAAGATTGATTCAGAGGATCTTGTTTTCTCTAAGGCAGACTTCTGTGGTCTTTTTGGTAACCTTTCTGCGGAAGGTGTGGACCCACTGAAGTACAGAGAAGGAGAGGCGTTGGAATCCTTCAAGATGTTTGCCAGAAATTCATGCCAGAATATTACCAAGGGTTTCTTGGACAAGCATCTTAGGCAGAAGTATAAGGTACTATTTGATATTGTAGTGAAGATTCTCATGTGTGAGAGCCATAGCACAGATGCCATCTTCGTTGGCAGGCTCTGTGTTATGAGGGCCATTCTGGATGGTGTTCAATGTAACTGGGCTGAGTTCTTCTGGGGGGTGCTGAGGAAGAACAAGGTGAAAATACAGAAGGAAGAATGCCCCCAGCTGCCAGGAGAGCAACAATTTGTGTTCAATGCTAATGTTTCATTGGGCACAAAACTCACCCTAATTCTGGATTCGATTCTTCCAGAGAAGAAATGGAGACAATCCTGGTGTAAGGGCTTTCATAAGTCCAAGATTATGTTCTCCAAGGATGGTCCTCTCCATGGTCATCCTGATTCTGATGGTGAGCAAGCCATCCCTGCTCCTCCCCTTCAAGCCTTTCCCTCACCTGCTAAGGGGCAGAAGCAGCAGCAGCAGCAGAAGACTCAGAAGAAAGCTGCTGGAGCAACTGGTTCTTCAACTGTTGCTTTCTCTGGTTCCTCTGAGGAGGACCAGATCCCTCTTCTTGATGTACTGAAGAAGAAGAGTGAGGTTGCCAAGAAGGCAGGAGCTTCCAAAAGGAAGAGGCCAGAGGAGGCCAAGAAGAAATCTGCCAAGATGCCAAGGACTGGCAGAGGAGCTCCCAAGAAAACCCTTCTGGTGGATGAGCCATCAGAAGAAGAAGAGGAAGAAGATGAAGTGCCTCTTGTGAGGAAATCCGAGGCCAAGAGAGCCCTTCTGCAAGATTCAGACTCTGGATCTGATCTTGGAGAGGCCTTGGAGAAGGCCATTGAGGATGCCACCCAGATGATGGAGGATGCTCCAGAGCCTGTTATGCCTGCTGGTGTTGACCCAGCAGAGGTAAACCCTTCCTATCCCTCTTCCTCCCCCATAAATCTTGTTTCCCCTTCTACCTCTCCCCCAGATAACATTCCCCAAACCCCATCTGCCTCTGGTAACCCCATTCTTCCACCAGAGCAGACTATTCCAGATACACCTGTTTATACTCCCTCTACCATTCCTACACAAACACCTTCTCCCCAAAATTTCCAAACACATATCCCCACTAACCCCTCTCCCCCACCTTCTGTATCAGAGGTACCCTTAACCTCCTCTGGTGCAGAAGTCCCCCCTTCAAACACTTCCACCTTCCAAATCCCTCCTACCCATTCTGTACCAGATATCCCTTCCTCTTCTGGTGCAGAGCAACCAATCCCTACCACCTCTACTTCACAAAATCCAAATCCTCCCCAAACCCATACAGACCAGGACCCAACCATTTCTATGGCTCTGGGATTCCCTGCCCCTCCTCCCTCCCCAACCTGTTTAACCAGCGATGATAGTGAAGATGAGGAAGCTTCACTTGAGCCTGTTGACTTAGCCCCTTCCTCCTCTGCCTCTGGGCCCAAACCCTTCACTTTCTCTTATGCAGAAATGGGTCCCATTAGGCAGAGTATGAGTGTAAGTGCTCAGCTCTGGCTAAGAGAGCATTTTCCAGTTCTTCTGGAGCACTTACCACTTCTGGCAGAGCTTACTGATGCCAAGGTCTGGAGCAAGGCCAGACTTGAAGATGTGGAGGACCTAGTGCTATTGCTTGAGGAAATGGGTGCCTCCAACTTCACTGCTTGGGAGATTGAGCTGAAGCAGAAGATGAACATTCAGAACCCAGCAGAGCTGGAGACTCCTGGTGCAGCCAAAGTCTTGATTCGCACCCTGCTCATCCAAAGAGGAGTCATGCTCACTCCAGAGGGCCCCACTTACAAGTTTGGTCCTCACTTTGTCTTCCCTCCAGAGCTCTATTCAGACGAGGAGGACTTTGAGATGTCTCCTGCTGTGCTCCAGAAGATGAAGGCTTTCTTCAACGAGCAGATCATGCAGATAGGGCGCTTTTCCAAAGCCATCCAACATATGGCCCCTGCTATGATCGAGCATCAGATTAAGCAAGAGAGGAAAATCTTCCTGAAGCAGATCAAATCATCTCTGGCAGAGGTTAAAGCTTCGTTCAAGGCTAATGGCTTGTTTGTCAAGCTAGATGTTATGCACAGCCAGAAGCAGCTCCAGGAGCATGTGATGGAGCAGATGAGGCCAGTTTCTGTACTCAAAGTGGAAATGGCCAGCCAGATGATTCAGACTGCTAGACTGAAGGACTCCCTCCAGGAGATGTTGGAGAAGCAAGAGAGACTTGTTGCAGAGTCTAAGGCTTATCTGGAGGAGGCCAAGCAGCTTCGTGATCTTCACTCTTCCTCCAACACTGCCTTGCCTGATCTCATAAGGCAGGTAGTGGAGCCCCTCCTTGATGAAGTTAAAAAGGGGGAAGAGAAGGCCAGAACTGATCTGGCGAAGACCACAAATGAGACGCTTTTTAGCCATGGAGCTCGTCTGGACCTGCTGGAGAACACATTGGCCCAGGCTGAGTTGCAGAAGAAGAAGAAAGAAGAGTTGAAATCTCTATCTATGGCTAAACAACTTGCTGCAGAAGAAGAGTCATCTGAAGCCGAGCAGGATCCCTCTACCATTCCTGGTCCTGCTAAGAGGAAGATTAGAAAAGTTAAGAAGAGTTTCCTTGAATCTGTTGTCGAAGAAGCAGAGAAGAGATACAAGGAAGAGACTCCAGAGGAGAGGCAAGCCAGAATCAGGAAGAACATAGATGAAGAGCAGAGGCTCAGATATGTTAGGAGACAGAACAAGAAGGCCAGAGATGCTGGTATTCCTTCTGGTGCAGGTGGCTCAGGTCAGAAGAGGAAAGCTCCTGTGGAGGTTATGAACATATTGCCACTAAGGACAGAAGGGTCTTTTGACTCTACTGTGCCTTATCCTCTGATTGAGAGATGGAGAGAAGCCAAGACCCTCTGGTTCATTCAGTATTATATCCAGAGGCCAGCACCAGAAGATGATGAGCTGATCAACAGAACCTTCCATTCTTGGATGCAAGCCTATGATGCAGACTTGTACAAGCAGCTGATGGATTCAACCATTGAGTTCAACCTGGAGGTGACTGCTCCTGAATTTACTTATCTTAACACTCCCATGATTGGGAACCAGGTGGATTGGGCAGAACTGAAGAAGCTTTACAAGACCAAGGTATTGGTGAATTTCACCCCAACATCTTCTGCAGAGTTGAAGGCCGTCCAGGATAGGTTCCTTGACTGGTTTCTTGTCCCTAAAGAGAACAGAAGATATGCCTAGAATAGGACAATGAACTTCAATGTAATCTGTAATTATTATGTCCTCTGATTATTAATGAAAAATACATATCTTCTCTGTTCTAAAGACAACTCCTTGTTGTCTTATTATTTGCCTGATGAGATCTATTCTAAGGTCTCATCCCTTTATTGTTTTCTTGCTTAAGTTTTTTTCTTTTGATCAGTTCTGGTAGTGTTTTAACTCCATCAAAAAGGGGGAAATTGTTAGGATAAAAATTTGTTAGTTTTGATGAGTTAAAACAAACCAGAAAATGTAATAGGACCATCTGGACCTGTTAGCCAGATGATGAACTAGATTAGGACTTAGTCTAGGGGGAACTGCCAGACCAGAAGACCTCACCAGAAGAGTCACCAGAAGACCCCTCCAGAGGACTCCACCAGAGGACTTCAGCAGAAGAGATCAAGACCAGAGGCAGAGGACCTTCCCCAGACCAGACGAGTCCGGACCAGACGAGTCTGGTGGAACAAAAGATGCTCAGTTTGATCCCCTTATTCTACTGAGTATTCTGGTTGTTCACTAGATAAGGACCAGAAGACACCGAGGTTGCCTGGTGTCTGGTCCTGCCTTCTCTGGAGAGAATCAGAGTTAGGCAATTGGAAGCATTGACCGTTGGTGATTCAAATCAAGTCAAAACAAGATTGGATTGAGAAGATATGAAGACAATCAATCAAGATCTCACCAACCCAATCAATCAATTAGGGAATTGATTGATTGAAGCTTCCATATATAGAGGATCTGATTGGATTAGCCTCCCAACGGCTATGTCCCTAATCCCCTCTATATATACTTGAGTGCAGATCAAGAAAAAGCTCTAGAGAGAATCATTCACGCGCATATAGCCATACTAAGCTTTTGATCACTACGCATATTGCACTCACACTTTGTTCTTAATTACTTATCTACTTGTAAGGAGTTTATACACTCAACCTGTTCATCTTGTTAAGATAAGGTTGGAGTGAGTCTATCTTTAGATCGAAGTTAGATCTAAAGAGTTTGTAAGAAGGTGCTGGTACTTCAGAAATTCCAGTGAGTAAGTTTGTGAGTTGGTTGTTAGTGAGACCCCTTGGTGATAAGGGAGAGTGGACGTAGGATATTTATCTGAACCACTATATATCTTGTGTCTTTTATCGCTTTATTTTAAATATTGTTTATTGCTCTCTTATAAAAGATTTTGGAAAGACATTTAAACATAAGCTTCCGCAATTAATCTATCGAGTGGGACCAACATTACCTTAGACGAACTCCTATACCAAGTATACAAGATGATATACCACATGTCACACCTTCACAACCGGAACCCCATCGCAGTGGGAGGATTGCTAGACAACCCGAGATATTCATGGGAATAGGAGAATCTTTGGATTTAATTCCCGGTGATGAATCAGACCCATGGACATACGACGAGGCAATCCAAGATAAAGACACGGAGTCGTGGCAAACAGCAATGGAAACCGAGATGGGTTCAATGGATCATAATCAAGTGTGGGAGTTGGTCGAACCACCCAATAGGGTAGAACCCATTGGATGCAAGTGGGTGTACAAGAGGAAAAGAGGATCGGACGGAAGGGTAGAGACCTTCAAAGCAAGGCTTGTGACCAAAGGGTATACTCAGAAAGAAGGGATCGATTATGAGGAAACCTTTTCGCCTGTAGCTATGCTTAAGTCCATTCGTATTCTCTTGTCGATCACTGCGCACCTAGATTACGAGATCTGGCAAATGGATGTCAAGACAGCTTTCCTTAACGGAAGTCTTGACGGGATAGATATTCATATGCAACAGCCCAAAGGTTTCGTTGAAAAAGGCCAAGAGCACCTCGTATGCAAGCTTAAGAGATCCATTTATGGACTTAAGCAAGCATCGCGTACTTGGAACCAGTGTTTTGATCAAGTGATTAAGTCTTATGGGTTTGATCAAAACGAGTTCGAAAGTTGTGTGTATATAAGCGTGACGGAACTGCAGTGGTATTCTTAGTATTATACGTAGACGATATTCTACTCATTGGAAACAATGTAAAGGTATTGTCAGACGTAAGGGTATGACTGTCAAAACAATTTGATATGAAGGACTTAGGGGAAGCGGTCACATCCTTGGGATCAAGATCACTCGCGATCGCAAGAAGAGGATGTTGGGCTTATCGGAAGTTTCATACAAAGACACTGTTTTGAAGCAATACAACATGCAAGATTCCAAGAAAGATTTTGTAGCTTTTAGACACGGAATCCATCTATCCAAAGAAATATGCCCTAAGGCGCAAGTGGAGATAGATGACATGAAAGACGTTCCGTACGTTTCGAACATAGGAAGTCTTATGTATGCAATGTTGTGTACGAGACCAGATATCTGCTTTGCCGTGGGCATGATGGCAAGATATCATAATATCCCCGGGAAAGCACATTAGACTGCAATTAAATGTGTTCTATAGTTTCTGAACAGAACTTGGAATGGAATGTTGATTTAACAGTCAGACGGTCTAATTCCCATGGGATACACGGACTCAAATTTCCAATCAGACATAGACTCCAGAATAACTACCTCGGGTAGTGTGTTTTGCATGGGAGAAGGAGCCATGACATGGAGAAGCGATTAGCAGAAATGCATCATCGATTCGACCATGAAAACCGAATAAGTAACTGCTTATGAAGCAGCGAAAGAAGCGGTTTGGCTCAAGTACTTCTTAGTGGACTTGGACGTTGTTCCGAATTTGCACATCACAATCATTGTGCCGGAGCAGTTGCAAATTCAAGGGAACCGAGAGCCCACAAGGCCAGCAAAAACATAGAAAGAAAATACCATCTTATACGAGAAATCGTTAAGAGAGGAGATAAAGAGGTGGCAAAGATATGCGTCGGGGACAACCTAGCAAATCCATTCACAAAGGGTCTGCCTCTGAATACATTCGAGAGACATGTGGATGGAATGGGAGTCAAGCCTATTGCCAATCTGCTTTAAGTATAAGTGGGAGAAATTATTAGGTTAGTGTAGGTTTACATGAGATGTCACGTAGAGCTACTACACTAAGACATGCATGATGTATACTAAAAAGCAGACTTTAAGTATAAGTGGGAGATTGTTGGAGTTATACGTGAAAGTATGCTTTTACTTTGTATAACTCGTGTATCAAACACTTGTTTATGAGAATAATTATTTTATCGCATATGCTTTAGATATGATTGAATGTTGAATATTTATTGCAAACAGTTCATAATAGTACTAGTTACATTGTAGTTAATGTGGTGATACCCGATCACGGAAGATAACATTAACAGTTTCCTTGTAACTAAACGTACAAATTCACGACCTAGGTAGAATTGAACAATCCGCCGTGAAAGGTCAAAGTGTAAGACTCAGATTGGTCTGTCTTGACTAAGAGATTGCACTAGCACATTTAGTATGTGTTGAAGAGGACCTACAGCGAGGATAAATTCTTCTGTTCTAAAATGTGAAGAATTAGACCTCAGTGGTTGTTGATTTCTTAATCTCAGTCACTTAAATAGGACCGTGTGTGCTTAATGGTTACTGCTTTAATTCATGTTGGGTGAGAATCATTGTGACTTCGAACCTTGTGCTTTGGACAGTAATATTAATCACACGACGATTGCTAAGATTTAATACGGAGAAACGCGTGCGAGTACGTTTCATGTGATTAGTCCCCTTGGTGGGCTCAGAAGTTTTATCGTACCAAATCTTGCAAGTGAAGAATTAGTTTCTTCCGTACGGATAATAATGTTGAGCTGTCTTTACTCCAAGGTGAAATATATTAATTAATTTAGAGCTATTCAGAAGCTTAATTAATTAATGAACTTGATAATTTTAAACGCGGAAAATAATAATTGGGAGCCCATATTATCGTAATATGGATTAAGATGGATAGTGCAATATTAATTTATTAGTGGTAATAATTAATATTAATGGATTGAATTATATTGGGGCTCAATATTGAAATTCAGAAGACCATTAGGAGGTCCAATCTTAATTCTCCTTAAAGGCCCCTCAAGTAGCCCATTAAGTAGCCCAATAATGATAAGATGATTAAAATAAAAAGATAATATAATGCTGATTTTTCAAGGGTGATTTTCAAAAATTGCTTATTTGGAGTAAGAAAAGATCTTGTTGATTTTCTTGAAAAGATATTATGGAAGATAAGTATTCTTGGAATACAAGATTATCTCATATATTCAAGAAGATCCAAATCTTGGATTCTTATTCATTATTTTCGAAAAATACAAGTGTAATTAGGAGAGTGAGATTTTTGTGGAATATTTTATTATGGAGAAAAGAATATATGGGATATATTCAAGATTTCTTAGAGACTAAGAAAAGATTTTCTCCAGGCCCATAAAATATACAATTTTCGGCCACTACTCTTATAAATAGGGGATGATTATTTCATCCCCAAGTACATAATTTCATGTGTTGGAAAAATCAAGAGCATATATATTTTTCTTTTTCCTTAGTTATTTAAATTACTTGAAAGCATCTCCCACCGGTGATCAAGTAAGGCGAAAGGGAAATACTTGAGAAGGTTTTTGGGTTGATAAAGTGTGATCGTGGTTGTCCCGTTTATTCAAAGGCCAATTCTACAAGAGGTACGTAAGTCACATAAATTCTTGCTTATTCCGCCTAGATTTTATGTGAATTAATTCAACATGCATGATGTAAAATTTGTTGTTGGAATTATTATTTGAATTAATTAGGATTAATTCATGCTAGTAATAATTGAATTTAAATTCGTATTTAAATTTCATCCCGAATAGATTCCGGGCACCCCTATTTTCACAACAGATATACACAAGAATCATACTTGATTCTTACAAAACCAATGGATAGCATAACTTCATTGAACTTCTTGTGTCATTGTCTTGGACTTTGCTTGAGGCCATACAATGATTTCTTGAGTAGACACACCTTTTCCTCTCCACCTGGTTCAACAAACCCTTCTGGCTGGTGCATGTATAGATTTTCAATAAGACACTGTTGGGACATTGTCAGTTTTGATTTAGATCCCAAAGCCCCTGAAAAGATGATTGCCTTAATATGTCTTTGTCAGGCTAGTCTTGGTTAGGATTAGCACTTAGTCATTTTACACTTCACAGGTACTCAGTGAGAGGAGAACTCACTGGAGACAATCAAGACTCAGAGCCTGAAGACGAAGAGCACCATCCTGAACTTATGGCAGTTTTCTAAGCTGGCTGAGTAAGTGTCAGTGATGAAGAGTATGACCCTGAGGTCATTACTAACTCAGTCCTGAAGGGAACAGGTTGTCACTGAGTAAATGGGAAGACTTGGAGTAGAGCCAAGCAATGCAAAAGGAATTCCAGCGTCAGGACAAGACCGGTGAGCTCAAGACAAAATGAACTTAATAAGACAAGCCTGAAGCTCTGGAATAAGTTCTGACATTCTCACCAACCTGATGACGTGGACCAATCCGAGGAGGACACGCACGTACGGAACCTGACATATAGACTGAATTCAGACTGCATATTCAACGGGCAAGCATTTAATGTGCATTAAATGCAAATACCAAATCCATGCAAAGGCGGCTGCTGCAGTGTGATATGTCCGTTTGAAGCCCCTCTACATAGATGGCTAGAAGGCTATCTCTCCAACGGATAGTTTTTCAAACCACCTATAAATACAGAAGGCCTTGAACCCATTCAAGGTTACGGGAAATTTCCAAGCCAGAAATTACTCAAACTCTCAAGCAATCAAAGCATTCAGCCTTTAAGAGAAACACTCGAAACCTTCTAAATTTCCCAAGTGTTTCTTAGCAACTGAGAGTTATTCTGTATTCCAAGAGCTAATTAGAATTATCTTAAGCTTAGAGAGATTATCCAATCCTTAGCACAGCTTTGCCTTGTAAGGATAATCTCAACTTAGTTGGAATCCAAACTGAAACCAAAACCCTAAGTTAGGCTTGTTGGGAGTAAGTCAGTTAGTGTGATAGTAAGAGGAGTTTGTATAGATCAGTGAGGTAACTGGTCTTGGTGCACCTTGGCACGTTAAAAACAAGAATCCCTTGAGTGGATTTCCTGTTAAGTCAGGCCGTGGACGTAGGAGCTTGAGACTCTGAACCACGTTAAACTCCTTGTGTTCTTACTGCTTTGACATTGTGCATACTTGCCATATTACTTGTTCATTCATTGCATTCTAGCTTATCAGGTCTGAATCAATCAACCTGATCTTCAAAAGAACACTGCCCTACTAAACACTTCTAAGTTTTGAGTAAAACAAGTTTTCAGAAAGCAAACTAAACAAGACTTTAAACTATCAGGGCTCAAACATTTCCGCACTGAACTTGAACTGATAGTTAGCCAACTGACCCGCACCAAGTGTAGTCAGTGGGTGTATTATCAGCTCCTAGTTCTTTACCACTCTGAGTGAAGGGGACTCAATCAGTTTTAAGTTTAAAAATTGGTATACGTGTATCCCCCCTCCCCCATACACGTATTCCTCAGTCTTGTACCGGGACCAACAAGTGGTATCAGAGCAGTGGTTCGAAAGACCACTGACTTTGAATACTAATAGTTTCAGAGGAGAAACTGTTGGTGGTCACTGAACAGATCTGAGTTTGCTTTTCACAAAACTTGCATCATCATCATGACTTCGAGGAGACTTGAAGCTTCGTTACCTGAATTCTCTGTATCTAACTTTGTCTATTGGAAGTTCAGATTAGAGGCACATCTAGATGCCATCCATGACCAGATGCCGCGTGTGCTCAGGGAAGGACCGATCAAGATCACTATTCCTAACGTCAGAGGACTGGGATACGATGATCTTGCGATTGGCGTGCAGGTTCCTAAGGAGAGGAAAGACATGACCAACGATGAAATCAAGATGGTGGGGCTTGACAACGTCGCCAGAAACATCATCTTGCATACGGTGCCTTTCGAGGAGTCAGCCAGGCTGATGAACCTAAAGACGGCAAAGGAGGTCTGGGATGAGCTGACCAGGATGTGCGAAGGGTCAGAAAAGATAAAGGAGAACAAGAGGAATATTGCCATTCAGAAATTCGAAGCGTTCGAGATGCTTCCTGATGAGAGCATAGATCAGATGGAGTCTAGATTCATCAAGTTGATGAATGAGTTGGTGATGTTGGACAAGGATGTCCCAAGGAGAGATGTTGCTTCAAAAATCCTGAATGCCCTTCCTGAGAGATGGGACAACAGTGTAATTATGCTTAAGAACACTCAGGATATGAGTAACATAACTTCTGCTTTACTTTTTTCAGAGCTAAAAGCGCTTGAATTTGATCTTAACAAAAGAAAGAAGAAAGTTCAGTCAGAAGAGGAAGGGAAGGAGAAAACTCCTGAGAAAAGTGTGGCGTTCAAGGCCAGGTCTGAACCTGTTGAGCCCTCATCAAATTCTTCATCAAAGTCACTGATGGAGATGAGCAGGGAAGAACTCGCTGAGGAGTACAGCCTGATGGCCAGACGATTTGACAAGCTCAATTCCAGGTTTGGTCGTTATAAAAAGTTTTATCAGGACTCACGTGACAGGAAACCTGAAGGAACCCACCAAAGCTCGAGGAGATATGAGGAGCGAAGGAACACTGACCAGAGGAGAGAACGTGGTGATGAAAGGAGATATTCTGAACCAAAACCTGAAAGAAGAGACGAACAGAGACGTACTCGCGATGATAGATATCCAACCAAGGCTGAAAGCTCATCGAGAACCAGGGAACCTGACTCAAGGAGGAACCCTGAACCGAGAAAAGAAAGAATAAGTGAGCAGGTAGCATGTTACAACTGTAACAAGATTGGTCACTATCAGTACGATTGCCCGGAGCTGAGTGCTAGGGAGAGAGAGGAAAGGAGAACCACGAGGGATCTAAGATCTGCTGATCGGAGGGCTATGGTGGCTGAGGATGCAACAGACTCTGATGGCCCCACTGAAAGGTCACCTGAACTCTTCTCAGATGATGAGTACGATGATGTCTGCCTAATGGCTAGGGATGAGCCTGAGGTAACATCAAATTCTGTTTGTGCTTCTTACACTGGTCAAAATCCTGAGCTCAGCTCAGAGTCAGTTAGAGAAATGAACCTTCAGATCTGTCTTGATCAATTGATGGTTGATTTCTCCAGACTGCAGGAAACTAATGTCTTCTTGGTAGAGGAGAACAAGAAATTGAGTACTGAAGTTCAAAACCTGAATGAACAACTCACTCAGTCTGATCTCAAAGAATCAGCTCATATTGTGAGACTAACTCAGGAAATTGACATGATCAATTCTGAGCGTCTCCCAAGAGAGAAAATTCTGAAGGAACTGGCTGAGGAAGAGCTGGTCAGGAAGGAAGAGCTGAAAGCACTTAAGAGTAAGTTTGATGACCTCTTTACCAGACATGAAATCCTGAAAAAGAGTGAGGACTCTCTCAAGAAAAAGGTTGCAGCAATGAATAAATCCTCAGTGGCTAGAGAGGAAATAAATAGCAACCAGATACTTGGGAACAAGAAAAAGGGACTTGGATATGTTCCTGAGAAATCCTCACAAGGTCAGTTTCATGTTGCTTCAGGGAGCAACACTGAAAGGGTATTTGTTCAGACAGGCCAGAGTGCACCTAAGGTTGTGCTCCAGGCCCGTCAAACTGATAAGGGCAAGGAAACCGTTGACACAGTCAGGGTTGCTCCTAAGGTAGCTAAGCCAAAACCCAAGGGAAAGGCAAAGCAACCTGCGGAAGCCCCTGAGAGCTCAGGCCAGGGAAAACCTCAGCGAAAGCAGAGGAAGACTCAGGCCAAGAGCCCTCAGACTGGTCAACGAGGGTACCATCATGCTTGGCAATACCATCAGGGAAGGCCAAACATGATGACACCCCCGTGGTTTTGGCATCCTGAGGCCTTTAACTGTTTTCCTTTCCCTCACTTGCCTAGGGGGAATAGAAATCAGGGTCCTTATCAAGAACAAGGCCCAAGACCTGCTGCACCCAGACCTAGGAAGAACAGGAGGCCAGCCCAAAAGGCATCCACTCAGGCTCCTGCGAAGCCTAAGTCTAGCACCCATACACCATCTTCCTCTCAGGCTAAGAAGAAGAAAGTTGTGTATGTCGATGTTTCAGGGAGACAGATTCACCACTCTGAGGCAATCAGGGTTGTGAAGCAAGTCTGGATCCCGAAAGGTACAGCTGACACAATAGGACCCAACACCCAATGGGTACCTAAAGCCTGATTTGCTTACAGGCGGCTGTGGATCACAACAAGAGGAGAGAAGACTCAATCAAAGCTGTTTGGTACCTAGACAGTGGTTGCTCAAGGCACATGACTGGAATGAAGAGTCTTCTCCAAGAATATCAGGCTAAAGATGGTCCACAGGTAACCTTTGGTGATAACTCAAAAGGTGTTACTAAGGGTTTTGGTGTTCTAATTATAGGTACAGTAAGAGTGGAAAATGTGTCCTTTGTGGAAGGACTGAAGCATAACCTGCTGTCAGTAAGTCAATTCTGTGACAAAGGGTTCAGTGTTGAGTTCTCATCGAATAAATGTTCAGTCAAGGACAAATCAACACAAGTGCTTCTATCAGGTATAAGGAAAGGTAATGTTTATCTCGCTGATTGGAGCAGCACTATTCCTAATACTTGTCTTGTTGCTAAAAGCTCTCAAGAGCTCAGTTGGTTATGGCATAAAAGATTAAGCCACCTGAACTTCAAGATTCTTAACAAAATTTCTAGACAGTCACTTGTTGATGGTCTACCTAATGAAGTTTTTAGCAAAGATCACGTGTGCAAAGCTTGTCAGGAAGGGAAGCAAGTCAGAGCGTCATTCAAAGAAAAGGCTTCCTACACTACTGACAGGATACTTCAGCTCCTGCACATGGATCTATTTGGTCCCATAACACCTGTGAGTATGAATGGTAGAAAATATACCCTTGTGGTTATTGATGATTATTCTAGATATACTTGGGTTATTTTCCTGTTAAATAAGAAGGAAACACAGGTGAAGCTTCCAGAGTTGCTCAGAAGACTCAGCAATGAGAAAAATCAGTCCATTACTAAGATCAGATCTGACAAGGGCACTGAGTTTATAAATTCATATATTTCTGACTTTTGTAATGAACTTGGTATAGCTCATGAGACTTCTGCAGCTAGAACCCCACAACAGAATGGTGTCGCTGAAAGGAGGAATCGGACACTGAAGGAAGCTGCAAGGACCATGCTGGCTGAGTCAGGATTGCCCAAGAAGTTTTGGGCTGAGGCAATCAACACTGCATGCTACACTCAGAACAGATCCATGCTGAACAAGCAACATGCACAGACCCCATATGAGACATGGAACAAAAGAAAACCTCGTATTTCTTACTTTCATGTATTTGGTTGTAAGTGCTTCATCCTCAACAATGGGAAGACCCAGTTGAAAGCCTTTGATAGCAAATCTGATGAAGGAATATTCTTGGGATATTCTGAAATTAGCAAAGCCTTCAGGGTTTACAATTGTAGGACCCTTGTTGTGGAAGAATCACCTCATGTTGTCTTTGATGAATCTGCTAATGAGTCTAGGGCAAAGGTGCTGAATCCTGACACTGAGGAGGTCACGAGGAGTGTGACAAGGCTGAGCTTGAAGAGTCAACCTGATCCCAAGATCAAGACTGTGCCAATCCCCAGATGGGATGATGATGACGATCAGGATGATGAACCAAGTGCCACTCCTAAACCCAGCACATCAGGGATTGTTGAGCCTCAGACAGAGGAACAGGCTCAACCTGAGGTAAGTACCGTCTATGAAGATGCTGTTACAGCTGAGACGGCTCCTGAGTCACCTCATCAAGGGGGAATCAATGTCCCTGACATTGAGCTTGTTAATCCCTTCGGTATAGACTCAGGATCATCCCCTTCTGTTCAATTTCCTGAATTTTATGAGCCTGTAGACACTAACATTGCAGGTACTTCAGGAACAACTCCTGGCAAAAGAACATGGTTAGAAGATCATCCCATTGATCAAATTATTGGTGATCCAACTGAGGGAGTCAGGACCAGACGGTTTCATGGTGAGAGTGCATTGTTCTGTTGCTTTCTCTCTGAGCAGGAGCCTCAGAACATTGAAGAAGCTCTCACTGACTCGAACTGGATCATTGCCATGCAAGAGGAGTTGAATCAGTTCACAAGGAATCAGGTTTGGGAACTGGTAGATAGACCTAGGCATCAAGGTGTGATTGGTACCAAGTGGGTCTTTAAGAACAAGAAGGATGAGAATGGTGTTGTGGTAAGGAACAAGGCTAGACTGGTTGCAAAAGGGTATTGTCAGTCTGAAGGAATAGACTATGATGAGACCTTTGCTCCAGTGGCTAGATTGGAAGCTATCAGGTTGTTCCTTGCCTATGCGACATATAAGAAGTTCAAAGTGTATCAAATGGATGTCAAGAGTGCATTCCTGAATGGTGTACTCAATGAAGAGGTATATGTTGAACAACCTCCCGGGTTTGAGGTTGGAGATAGAGTATACCATTTGAAGAAAGCACTCTATGGACTTAAGCAAGCACCTAGAGCTTGGTATGATACCCTCTCTCAATTCCTGACTGATCATGGGTTCAAGAAGGGAACAGTGGATAGGACTTTGTTCAGGATCACTGAAGGTGATGATATTCTCTTGGTCCAAATTTATGTGGATGACATAATATTTGGATCACCAAATCAGCAGTTATGTGAGAAATTCTCTAAACTGATGACTGGTAAATTTGAGATGTCAATGATGGGAGAGATGAACTTCTTCTTAGGATTGCAGGTCAAGCAGACTGATCAAGGTATATTTATTAATCAGGCCAAGTATACAAGAGACTTGATTCATAAGTTTGGTGTTCAAAACAGCAATCCAGCCAGGATCCCAATGAACACCAATTGGAAGATGGATCCTGACACTGAAGGGACTTCAGTGAATCAGACTGAGTATCGTGGGCTGATAGGTTCTTTACTGTACCTGACTGCAAGTAGGCCTGACATTACGTTTGCAGTTGGTGTGTGTGCTAGGTATCAGTCTGATCCCAAGAGAAGTCATTTGGAGGCTGCTAAGAGGATACTTAAGTATTTGAAAAGGACAGTTAATATGGGACTATGGTATCCTTCAGATGACAACCTTGAACTGACAGGGTATTCAGATGCAGATTATGGAGGTTGTAGGATTGATAGAAAATCAACCTCAGGGACATGTCAGTTTTTGGGAAGTAAGTTGATCTCGTGGTTTAGTAAGAAGCAGAATTCAGTGGCAACATCCACAACTGAGGCTGAGTATATGGCTGCAGGGAGTTGTTGTGCTCAGATCCTATGGTTGAGGCAACAGTTGAGGGACTACCAAGTATTTGCTAATCAGGTTCCAATCTATTGTGATAACAACAGTGCAATAGCAATCACTCAGAACCCAGTGCTTCACACAAGGTGCAAGCATGTGGATATTAGACACCACTTCATTCGAGATCATGTGGAAAAGAAAGATATTAGGATGGAAAAGATTCACACTGATAGGCAAAGAGCTGACATCTTGACTAAGCCCTTGGCTGAAGCAAGGTTTATGGAACTGTCAGTGGAATTGGGACTCTTAGATCCGGGAGAGCAGTCAGTGTAGGGTTCTAGGGGGAACTCAGGCCAGACTCGACTCAGCGAGGTATCAGGGTGCTACAATGTCTCCCTGACAGGTATGGGTTCTAACCTGACTCTTGTGAATCTCAAGCGTCTCCCTGAGTCATTCGTCCTGAAAATCTTTACTAAATGCATTCCGTTATCATTAAAAGCGCGCCTTTTTATATTTAAACCCACGCGCACGGAGCATTTAATGTCACAGTTACTTTTTCATATACGTGTCCATTTTATACGGATTGTGACTGACTTGGGGTTTCAATTAAAACTGAGATTAATCCTGGCCTCTCATTTCAAAACCTTTCGAATTCAGGAATCAATCTCAACCCCACGTTTGAGTAACTGACTTAGTCTTATCAATCAAGGGTGTCATTTGAGGTCTTTACGCAAACACAACGCACAATTTGCACACTGAGTTTTCTCTTGCTCAAACACAGAATTTCTAAAACCTCTTTCTCAAAACACAATGGCATTCCTTGATTCCGACTGGACAACCGACAAGATCGTCGATGTTGTTGAGAAGAAGCTGGTACACATGGAGCAAGTCATCTCCATGGAAGGTATCTGTCTAACGGTTGAGGAAATCAAACCCGTTTTTAAATGGATTTCCGACGCCGGGTTGGAAACATACTTCACCACCCGCCCCTCTTCTGTGCTCCCAAGAACAGTGGTGGAAGCTTATTTGAACATGTTCTTGCGGAAGGGTGAAGTCTTCACCAAGGTGACTGCGCTAAAGCCGACGGGGGAAAAGAACAGCGACGGAGAGCCTCTCTACGACTCGGAGGTGGTCACCATTGATCTCAGGCAGGCGGTGAGGGAAGTCTTCAAGCTGCCATCCTCTGGCATCAACCCCAGGACTTACAAGGAAAACTCGGAGGGAGAATTCCTTGGGAAATGGACCAAGTCAGGGTCTTCGGAGTTCAGGGCCCGTCAGAACAAGAGCACTCTGAAGCCGGAGTACAGGGCTCTGGTGGACTTGGTGTCCAAGATGGTGATGGGAGCAACTGGCTCTCACGAGCAGTTGAGTCTGCCCAAGCTGAGGCTCATGGGAGCAATCGCTGATGGAGTGGAAGCGAACTGGGAGCAGTTCTTCCTCGATCAACTCCATCAGGCGGGATTGGACAAGATCACGCGTGACAAGGAGAAGAAGCACATATCAGTCAGTGCCATCTTGCCATTTGGCACAAGATTGTCCATGCTGATTGCTCATGCGTGCCATGGGTACACCTTTGACTTTGAGGACAACCTTTCCTCAAAGAAGGTCATGTTTTCATCACTGAGTGACACCTATTCAGTGCTAGGGCTGACTGATCCCAATGCGAAAGCAAAGGGTCAGGCCAGAAAGCCAGCTGGGACGGCCAAGAGAGTGGCAACCAGCCTCATTGAAAAGGTGGATGAGCTCCTTGAGAGGAGTAAGGAGGCTGAGAAGGCTGTTGCTGAGGAGGTGGAGCAACCTGATGTGGGCGCGGCTGAGAAGAAGGAGAGGAGGGTGAAAATCGTGCTGTCAGGGAAGAGCACGAAGACAGGGACTGAGTCAGATCCCAAGAAGGCCGGGACTGAGGCTGAGGGAACTGATGATGACGTCAGTATAGAGGGCGCTCAGGGAAAGAGGCCCCTGAAGAGACTTAGGAGGGGGGTAAAGAAGTCTCCTGCTAAGAAACTTCCTGAATTAAGTGAGAGGGAGAAGTCAAGCTCTCCTGGAGCCTCTGACTTAGAGGAGGTGAGGAAGACTGTCGAGACGGCTGAATCATTGCAGCCTGAGACAGCACCCACACAAACACCCCCACATCCTGAAACCCAAACACCTTCCATCCCTGACCCCGCACCTCAAACTCCCCAACTCCCCCAACCTTCAGAGCCAAATTACTCTACTGAGTCAGTGCCATCAACCTCACTTACAATTGAGCCTGACCAGTTAACCGACCCAAACCTTCCCAACCCTTCAGATTTTCCCTCATACCCCAACCCCAAAGACTGTCCCAAATCTATTTCAACAGAAGAGGATGTGTTCCTTGAAATAGAGGAGGAGGAGCTGGATGAGCACATGGCGGGAGGTATACTGGAGAATACACTCAGGGGGAATGCCACGGAGTGGGCAGGAAAGTGCTGGCCTGGGCTGTACAAATACACTAAATTGCTGGCATATGTGGTGGAGCTCAAAGTTTGGTTGGACTTCAAACAATCAAACATGCAGGAGCAACATATGCTAGTAGACGCACGCGGCTGGGAGCATTGGGAGACGGAGGAGGCCAAGATCTGCTCATTCTTTGGCCTGACAAGCTGGCTTCAACTATTGAACTTCGACAACCTGAAGAAGCTTGTGGCTGAAATGATGGCCAAAAGCAAGGCTGATCTTCTCTCCGTTGAAGAGAAGGAGAATGGTGAGGAGGATGATGACGCTCAAGGTGGAGCTGTGGAAAAGGCAGTAGAGGAGACTGCAAGGGAAGTTGATGAGATGGACTCTGAGCCTCAGGCTCAGGAGGAAGGTGACAAGAACACTGGTGCCAAGGGTGGACCAGTGGCTGAGGATGTTGTGAACATCTCAGCTGCCAATGAGACATCTGTCGATGAAGGGATTCCCTGCCCTGAGACACGAGAGAATGATGTTGAGGCATTCAAGGAGACTCTCAGTTCCGAAGGACAAGTTCCTAAGGTTCAAGTTAGCTTAGCTGAGCCTGAGGAGGCGGCCATGACTACTTCACAACTGCCTTCAGTGTACCTTGGAGAGGGGACTGATGCTGCAGGGGCTGACAAGGGAAAGCAGCCAATCACTGATGAGGCCGCTGATGATGAAGATGTGGTCATCACCGGGGTCGGCCGTGCTGAGTTTACAAGTATAGTGGAGGTCAAACAGGAGAAAACCTCGAAAAATCTAGCTGAACTTCAGGAGGAAGTAATGAGGCTACGTGCTGAAAAAGATGAAGACTCCAAGGCCCTGGCGAAACACATCAGGTGGACAAGGTCAGCCTACAACACCCTTGCCAACAGGGAGCTGATCTTGTTAAAGCGCACAATGACTGACACGGCCAAGTCAGTGAAGAATGAGAGGAAGCGCACAAAGAAGATGCTCAGAAACACTCTCAAGAAGCTTGAAGAGAGAGATGCGATCAGGGACGAAAAGATGAATCAGGCAGTGGACAGGCTTGCAGTTCAGACTGGAGCCATTGTCACTCAGGCCTTGAAGGACTCAGCGTCCAAGTTGGAGCTGGAGTCAGGGAAGCTGGATAGCACATCTCAATCAGTGGCGGACATTTTGGCTAAGGCCACTGAGGAGTCTGCGAAGATACTGACTGAGGTTAGCAGAGTCAGCGGTGAGTCCTTGAAGGTGGAAGAAAGGATCACCAAGGCTGAACAAAGTCTCCAACTCTCTATGGAGGTCTTTGAGAAGAAAGTCAATGCTGCCATCAGTTCCGTATCCTTTGCAGGAACTGGGATTTCAATGGGAGTTGAGTTATTGAAGGAGGGAATCAACGATGTCCATTCCCTAGCCTCCTTCGTAATCAACAGCGGATCTGACGCATTCCCATCTGAGGCCAATGATGATGCCAAAAAGGGGGAAAAGAAGAAGAAAAGATCCCGCCCTGAGGCATCTGAGGCAGTTAGTCAAGGAGAGACCGTCCTAGCTGATCCTGAAGCCAATCCTGATGGAAATATTCTAAGGGTAAGGAAGTCAGCTAGGTTAGCGGCAGTGGAGAAGGAAGGAGAACAATTAGTTGCCAAGCTAAGGGAGGAGGCAACAAAGGCAAAGGCTAATGAACCTTCAAAGCAACAACCTGAGCCAGTCCAAAGATCATCACCCATGAGCTCAAGGAAGAATCCCATCACTTACTCAGGTGAGTTAGTTGCGGAGCTATGTGCTGAAGCATGGGGAGATCAACCTGAAAAGACTGAGGCTATGCGCAGAGCTGAAATTGCTCAGAAGGAGAAGATGCGCATTTTGGAGAAGAAAGTTGAGAAGCTGACGGATATCACTGAGCTTCAACAACGTGAACTAGATGATGCAGTGATCAGCTTGCTAAGAAGGAAGAAGGCGAAGCCTGAGCCAAGGAAGTACAGGAAGAAGCCAACAGTTAGGAAGGCAACAATTCTTCAAGTCAGTAGGCCAGAATCAGGAGCAAGGGAAGCTTTTGTTGATGAGTTCGTCTCAGAGACTTTAAAGGAGTTTTGGACTGATGCAAGGGATGAATTTGTCAGGCTATGGTTTGTTGTGAAGAAGTGGGGCGACACTGACGATATTGATGCCCACTTCACTGACTATATGATGGACAATCATCCTGAGCTATTTCAGAAGATCTTGGAGGAGGCTGAGGCAGCTAAAGTCCAAGTGAAGGCTCCTGAGTTCATCATTCGAGCTCCTCCCTTGATTCCTGGAACTCTAAAGCATGACACTAAGGCCATAATGATGGAAGTCTTGAAGATAGCCAGAACTGAAGGATATGTGAACCAACCTGGAAGACTTGACGAGCTAAAGGCAAGAGTTTATGCAGGATATGGACTCAAGCCTGAAATGAGATTAGTCTAGGTGTTCACAGGCTTCTTTGTAATAGATTAGATTCATTGTAATCATTTCCACATCTATCAATGAAATCTATTACTTTTGCCCACAGACAAAAACTCATTGTCTTTTTGGCTTGTTTAAATTCTGTACTTTATCAAGAACTGCTCTAACACTGTCTTATCTTATAGATAGGTTTGTCTTATTTCCTCTAAGTGTTTTGAGGATCTTTTCAGTGTTTTGGCATCATCAAAAAGGGGGAAATTGTTGGGACATTGTCAGTTTTGATTTAGATCCCAAAGCCCCTGAAAAGATGATTGCCTTAATCTGTCTTTGTCAGGCTAGTCTTGGTTAGGATTAGCACTTAGTCATTTTACACTTCACAGGTACTCAGTGAGAGGAGAACTCACTGGAGACAATCAAGACTCAGAGCCTGAAGACGAAGAGCACCATCCTGAACTTATGGCAGTTTTCTAAGCTGGCTGAGTAAGTGTCAGTGATGAAGAGTATGACCCTGAGGTCATTACTAACTCAGTCCTGAAGGGAACAGGTTGTCACTGAGTAAATGGGAAGACTTGGAGTAGAGCCAAGCAATGCAAAAGGAATTCCAGCGTCAGGACAAGACCGGTGAGCTCAAGACAAAATGAACTTAATAAGACAAGCCTGAAGCTCTGGAATAAGTTCTGACATTCTCACCAACCTGATGACGTGGACCAATCCGAGGAGGACACGCACGTACGGAACCTGACATATAGACTGAATTCAGACTGCATATTCAACGGGCAAGCATTTAATGTGCATTAAATGCAAATACCAAATCCATGCAAAGGCGGCTGCTGCAGTGTGATATGTCCGTTTGAAGCCCCTCTACATAGATGGCTAGAAGGCTATCTCTCCAACGGATAGTTTTTCAAACCACCTATAAATACAGAAGGCCTTGAACCCATTCAAGGTTACGGGAAATTTCCAAGCCAGAAATTACTCAAACTCTCAAGCAATCAAAGCATTCAGCCTTTAAGAGAAACACTCGAAACCTTCTAAATTTCCCAAGTGTTTCTTAGCAACTGAGAGTTATTCTGTATTCCAAGAGCTAATTAGAATTATCTTAAGCTTAGAGAGATTATCCAATCCTTAGCACAGCTTTGCCTTGTAAGGATAATCTCAACTTAGTTGGAATCCAAACTGAAACCAAAACCCTAAGTTAGGCTTGTTGGGAGTAAGTCAGTTAGTGTGATAGTAAGAGGAGTTTGTATAGATCAGTGAGGTAACTGGTCTTGGTGCACCTTGGCACGTTAAAAACAAGAATCCCTTGAGTGGATTTCCTGTTAAGTCAGGCCGTGGACGTAGGAGCTTGAGACTCTGAACCACGTTAAACTCCTTGTGTTCTTACTGCTTTGACATTGTGCATACTTGCCATATTACTTGTTCATTCATTGCATTCTAGCTTATCAGGTCTGAATCAATCAACCTGATCTTCAAAAGAACACTGCCCTACTAAACACTTCTAAGTTTTGAGTAAAACAAGTTTTCAGAAAGCAAACTAAACAAGACTTTAAACTATCAGGGCTCAAACATTTCCGCACTGAACTTGAACTGATAGTTAGCCAACTGACCCGCACCAAGTGTAGTCAGTGGGTGTATTATCAGCTCCTAGTTCTTTACCACTCTGAGTGAAGGGGACTCAATCAGTTTTAAGTTTAAAAATTGGTATACGTGTATCCCCCCCCCATACACGTATTCCTCAGTCTTGTACCGGGACCAACAGACACCATGCAGAAAAGTTGTCTTTACATCAAGTTGTTGTAGCTCCAGATCATCTTGGACTACTCTGCTCAAAAGTAATCTGATTGAACAATGCTTGACCACAGGTGAAAATACCTCATTGTAATCAATTTCTTCTCTTTGAGTAAATCCTCTGGCCACTAACCTGGCTTTAAACCTCACTTGATCCTTCACACCAGACTCAAGCTTTCGTTTAAACAACCATTTGCAACTGATTAGCTTCTGCTTAGGTGGCTTATTAGCAAGAATTCAAGTATGATTCTTCTTAAGAGACTCCATCTCTTCTGTCATGGCTGTAATCCATGACTCCCTATCATCACACTCAAGGGCTTCCTTGTAGCTTTTAGGTTCTTGGTACACTATGGCTTCTGCTGTAACAAGAGCATAAGAGACCAGATCAACACGACCAAATCTTGTAGGAGGATGGTTTGTCTTCTTGTTCTGTCTCTTCTCAGGCTATAATTTCTCAAGTCTGCCTCTGGCACTCCTTCCTCATCTTCTGCTGGTGTACTATCTTCATCAGATAACTCATTATCTCCTGCTCCCTGCTCTGGTTCAGAATCAGATGAGCTACCCTGTTTATCATAATCAGGCTCCACCTCAACTTGAGTAATTGGCTCAGAAATAACACCATCCATCTCTTCAGCTAATGGCTCTCCATCACCTCCACCAAACTTGTATCCCATCTGTGATTCATTGAACACTACATCTCTGCTGGTAATACACTTCTGGTTCCCAGGCTCTAGACACCACAACTTATACCCTTTAACACCCTTTGGATACCCAATGAAAACACATTTTAAAGCTCTAGGTTCAAGTTTGTCTTGCTTCACATGAACATAAGCTAAGCATCCAAAAACTTTCAACTTTGAGTAATCTGATATCATTCCATACCAGATCTCATCTGGCGTTTTAAAATCAATAGCAGATGATGACATTTTATTAATGAGATACACAGCTGTGTTAACAGCTTCACCCCAAAAACTCTTAGGTAAATGAGCATCAGATAACATACATCTAACCCTTTCCAGAATAGTTATGTTCATTCTCTCAGCTAGACCATTCTGCTGGGGGTTTGAAGGAACAATTTTATGCCTAGTAATACCCTTCATACTACAAAATTGTTGAAACTCTTCTGATAGAAATTCAAGCCCATTATCAGTCCTTAAGTGTTTGATAGTTCTGCCCCTCTTATTCTCAAGTTCAATCAATCATTCTTTGAACTTAGAGAAGACATCACTCTTTTGTTTTAGAATGTAAACTCAAACCTTTCTGGAATAATAATCAATAAGGGTAAGGAAATACCTGTCTCCACCATGAGTGGATACCCTTGTTGGTCCTCATACATCAGAATGTATGTAATCCATAACCTCCTTGGTGGTATGCTTCCCCTTCTGGTATGCTTGCTTCTTTGATTTCCCCAGAACACACCTCTCACAGAATTCCAGCTTGCATATCCTCTTCCCAGGGATTGTCCCCTTCTTGGATAACTCCACCAGACCCTTCTCACCAACATGTGTCAATCTCTTATGCCACAAGTTGACATCAGAAGACTCCATAGCAACATCATCTGATCCTGTTATTGTTATGCTTATCAAAGTATACAAACCATTCTTGATCATACCCTTCATAACAATCCTTCCAGACTTGGTTATTGACAGAACTCCCTTGTCTGTCTTGAATTCAAAACCTTTGGAATTCAAAGTACCAAGAGAAACAAGATTTCTCTTCAAGTCAGGTACAAATCTTACCTCAGATAATATCCTATCAACTCCATAAAACATCTTGATCTTGATAGAACCAGATCCTTGCACTCTACAGCTCTCATCATTACCCAAAAGAACAAGACCTCCATCAAGCTTCTCAAGATTCAGGAACCAGTCTTCATGTGGACACATATGAAAAGTACATCCAGAGTCTAGGACCCACTCTTGACTTAGTCTCTCATGACTAACCATCAAGACTTCTGCACTATCATACCCTTCAACCTCCACCACAGCTGCATTTCCATCTTGATCATTATGGTTGTCTTTCTTCCTTCTTTCAGGGCAGTTCTTTCTCAGATGACCTTCCTTATGGCAAGTGAAACACTTTCTCTTCTCAACAAAATCAGATTTCTTCCCACCCTTATTCCCTTTTCCACCATCCTTCTTCTTGGACTGAAACCCCTTCTTCTTCTTAGATTGAACATTCAATCCTTCAGCAGGCTTCTTCCCTTCAGTCTGGATCTGTAAAAACTTGGTTTTCAGGGCAATTTGAAGATCATCAAACATCACCTGATCTTGTCTTCCAAATAGCAAGGCATCTTTGAAATTCTCCAGAGACATGGGTAGAGAATTCAACAACATTAATGACTTGTCCTCATCATCAATAGTGACATCCAAACTCTCCAGATCATCCACCAATCTGTTGAACTCGTCCAACTGATCACCAAGATTCTTGTCTTCACTCATCTTGAAGACTTGAAGCTTCTGTTTCATGTATAACTTGTTCGTAATAGACTTGGTCTGGTATAACTGCTCCAGTTATTCCAAACTTCAAGAGCGGTTTTCTCCTTTGATATTTTCCTCAACGGTTTATTCCCAAGACACAAGATAAGCGCATTGTGCGCTTTCCTCTTGTTCTCCTCCACCTTCGCCAGATTAGTTCCAGAAGCCACCTGATTCGGTGGCAACAAGGCTTCGTACAGACCGTTTTGTACCAGGAGAGCCTTCATCTTAATCTTCCATAAACTGAAATCGTTCTTCCCCGTGAACTTCTCAATGTCGAACTTGGTTGTAGCCATGATTGTTTCCCACAGACAGCGCCACTTGATAAATCGGTTTTGATTCATAAGAAAAACTTGTAATTGGGAATCAGAATTATGACAACAAGTTAGAACTAAATTGAAATCAACAGAATTAAAGAACACCAAATTTACGTGGTTCGGAGAAGAATACTCCTACGTCCACGGGATCAGAGAGGATCGATATTCCACTAAGGTAAGAATAGAGATTACAATTCACTCTAGCTCACACTCTCTCTCTCTCTGTGTTTTGCACTCAATTCAATGTTTCTCACTAGAACTATTGATGAATCCACTTCTCTCAGTTGAGAAGTACCCTTTTATAGTTACAGAGATCAAATTGAACCCTAAATATGATTTGTAACGAATTCTCATACGTTAGGTAGTTATCCAGCTGGCTAACAACTTCAATAACCGCTTCAGTTTATTCAGTTAGAACCGCCATCGCGTTAGCTTCAATTTGGTGTAATTCACGAGTAATGAACTTCGGATCAGATGACTTGACCTCCTCTGATAGACCTCACCTGCCAGACTCCTCTGATTATCCTCATCTGCCAAACTCCTCTGATCAGCCTCATCTGGTCCAACTCCTCTGGTACCCCAATTGCCTAACTCCCACAACTAACACTTTAACAACATAGCTTTCTATTGAACTACACACACAGCAGATTACATACTTCACATATGACTCTTCACAGTGTTGTTTGCCTAAAATCGAGGCTGAAAATTATATGAGAATATGGTAGGGATTAGGCTAAAATGCCAAAGATAAAAGCATTAAATGAGATATTGAATGCATGAATGGAGATATGAATGTTCATCATGATGAGTTAATGATGAAAGAATGAATGCAAGAAACTAATAAATTGGTGAGGATTTGTCAGGTGTTTTATGTCATGAACTTAATGTGTGTGTGTGTGTTTTTTAGTTGAGCAAACTTGTGTTTTTCTGTACATAGATTCCCTATTTATAGGGTTTACATAGAAGGGTATAAAGGTCATTTTCGACCTCGATGGGAAACCATTACATTAAATGCCAAATATTCCCTAATTCAGTGTTGGTGCCCGTCCGTCCTTTATCGCAAACGTCGAGCCAATCTCATTCGGCCGCATGGCTCTGTGGGGAGATTTTCTGAATGTGTTCCTTATTTATGGCAAATATTCTCCTCTTCCTTATGTACGAGGGCGGTTCTTTACCTTATATGGAAGGATCTTGTCTGATTTTATCACGTGCTCTTCGAATCTCTAATGGTCGAGAGGTTGAATCTTGCCGAAGTTCGATTGGTCCGACCATCGAATAACTCAGGTTGGAGGTCGGATCTTTGGGAGGCCGGAATCTTAGCTCCAGGGAAGGAGTTCCAGCCACTTTTCGACTATAGAGGTCGGCTCCTATTCGAGTTATAGTCGAGATGACCTCTTTGACCTCGATAGAGATCGGCGGTTCTCCAAGAGTTCCAAGATGGGCCCCTCGAGTATGATGTAGGCCGGTTAAATCGTGATGCCATGACTTTTGCCGACCTCGTTAATTTTCCAAGAGGTCGCTCGATGATCCTGGGTGTTCTCTTAATGATTAACTTAGAGTTCAGATTAATTATGGTCACAAAAATTAGGATATTATCTTTTATGTTGAAAAAATTTAGGCTAAATTTTATAAAATGAGAGTTAAATAAAGCCCAATTTTTTTGTTCAAATCAGCGCTGAGGTGGTACACACATCATCATTGGGCTTTATTTGGCTCACAATTTTTAAAATTTGGGCTAAATTTGCAAATATAAGTGATAATATCCTAATTTTCCATGTTTACAAAGTTAATGCTTTAATGTTGCAAGACTGTAAAGGTAGTGTCCTAATTTTGCAAACACCAATAAGATAGGACAAACTCTTATATGCTCTAAGTGCACGGTGCACTCACTCAACAATTGCGCATATTTATACAGAAAAGTTTGTTTCAATTACACTAAAAAGTGTGGTTGGATTACATTGAAAAGTTTACACTAAAAACTGATTTTCAGAGTAATTTTTTTAGTGTAATCCAACCACACTTTTCAATGTAATTGGAACAAACTTTTCAGTGTAAATAGAGTCAATTGTTGAGTGAGTGCACCATACACCAAGTGCACAAAGGTACAAGATGAATTGTTTCCGAGCAAAAAGGTCAATTAATCTCTTCCTTCTGTCATCTTTCTTTTTCTTGGTGATATTCCTTGATGCTCATTAATTTTAGTTATAATTGATAGATTAGGAAGAATCAACTTTTAAGTGAGGGTCGAAAGGACCAGAATGTGGCAAACGAAATAGAGGAGAATGAGGTACGTGTTGAGAATGAGTCGAAGCATAATTTATTCACATGACTTGAAAGAATATATACAGATACAGTGAGAAGTATAAACAATAAAAACCCGATGTGGCATACAATTACATATTCACAATACTCCTAATACGCCCTCTCAAGATGGTGGTCGATTAACGACACCAATCTTGTCCATCAATAGTGTGATCCGAGATCTAGAAAGGGGCTTCGTGAGGGCATCAGCAAGTTGATCTGACGAGGAAACATGAGAAACCCAAAGTTGAGATGTCTTCACCAAGTCACGAACAAAATGATAATCAATGTCAATGTGTTTCATACGTGAATGAAACACCGGATTTGAGCAAAGATAAGTAGCTCCAATGTTGTCACAATATAAAGACGGAGGTGTTACTGACAGGGAAACACATAACTCAGAAATAATTGATTTAGTCCATTGCAATTCAACAGCAGCAGCAGCAATAGCACGGTATTCAGTCTCTATGGAGGACCTGGCGATGGTACGTTGTTTCCGAGAACTCCATGAAATAGGATTGGAACCAAGAAAAAGGATGAAAGCCCCGGTGGAAGTACTATCATCACAGTTACCAACCCAATCTGCATCACTAAAGCAATGAAGACTCAAAGGAGAATGATGTCTGATATGGAGAGCCAAGTGGCGAGTGCCATTAAGATAGTGAAGAAGGCGCTTGACAGCACCCCAATGAATCTCAGTAGGGGCATGCATGAACTGGGATAGCTTGTCAACAGCATAGGCAATATCAGGTCTTGTAAGCAAGAGATATTGAAGACCTCCAAGAACCTGACGGTATAACTTAGCATCAGATGGACCACTACCATCGTTAAGAGAGAGTTTAGTCCATGTTGCAAGCGGCGTCTGAACAGGTTTCGTAGCAAGCATATTGTGAAGAGCCAGGAGATCAGTGATATACTTGCGTTGGGATAGGTAACAGGAGGATGTAGTGCGAAGAACCTCAACACCAAGAAAGTAAGAAAGTGAACCCAGATCTTTAACTGAATAATGAGTTGCCAAGTCTGAAATAACTTTCTCGAGAAAACCATCATCGCTACCAGTGAGAATGAGGTCGTCCACATAGACTAGAAAATAAGTTGTGATTTTGTGTTGATGGTAGACAAACAAGGACTCGTTTGATTTGGTACAAACAAAACCAATAGAGACGGGGAAGGAACGAAGAGCATTATACCAAGTTCGAGGCACCTGTTTCAAGCCATAGATAGATTTACGAAGTTTGCACACAAAAGTTGGATGATTTGGATTTGTGAAACCGGGCGGCTGAGCCATATAAACCACATGCGGAAGAGAAGTATGTAGGAAGGCATTGTTAACATCAAACTGGTGCAAAGGCCAATTGCAGGACACGGCAATGCTGAGAACAATGCGTACTGTAGCAGGTTTAACAACATGACTAAATGTTTCAAAGTAGTCAATGCCAGAGCGCTGATGAAACCCCTTAGCAACAAGACGGGCCTTGTATTTATCAATTGAACCATCAGGATTACGCTTGATACGAAAGACCCACTTACAACCCACAACATTCTGAGAAGGAGAATGTGGTACAATGTCCCATGTACCATTAAGTAGCAAGGCTGTGAATTCAGTGGACATAGCTGCACGCCATAGAGGATCTGCAAGAGCTTGTGAAACAGTGGAAGGTTCAACATCTAGAGAAGTAGTGGAGGTAAGACAATACCATGGATTTGACTTAATGATGTTGTTACGGGATTGTGTGACCATAGGATGACTAGCCAGTGGAGTTGGTGGTGGTGGTGGTGGTAGTGGTGGTGAAGGAGACTGTCGCGAAGGAGACGAGGGCACCACAAGCAATTGCGTAGACAATGTGGGAGCAGCAGGAGTTGAAAGAGTATTAACCGGTGGTGGAACAGGGATAAATGTATAATGTACATCAGGAGCAGGTGGGGTGGGAAGTAAGGGAGGAAGATTAGCAAAGGGAAAGACCGTCTCAACAAACTCAACATGCAGAGAGGTGAAAAGGCGGTTGGTGGAACGATCTAGGCAAAGATAGGAAATTTGTGTGAGAGAATAGCCAACAAAGACACAGGGTTGAGATCTTGGGTTTAGTTTGTGAGTGGAGTATGGACGAAGCCACGGAAAGCATTAACATCCAAACACACGAAGCTTGGACAGATTCGGTGGTTGGTTGAAAAGCTTTTCATATGAAGAGACCATATCAAGATCAACTTTAGGAATGCGGTTAATGAGATATGTAGCAGTAGAGATGGCATAAGGCCAAAAGTGAAGAGGCATGGATGCTTGATGAAGAAGAGCTAATCTTGTGTCAACAATGTGACGATGACGATGCTCGGAAGCGCCATTATGCTCAGGTGTATGTGGTGGGGTTGTTAGATGAGTTATACCATGAGTAGCTTGAAAGGGACGAAGGGCAAGATACTCTCCCCCATTATCAGAGTAAAGAGTAGTGATCTTAGTGTTTAGAAAGTTTTCAACTAATGCCTTAAACGCAATGAAGGTAGGTAAAACATCAGATTTTCTCTTAAAGGGTAAAGCCACACATATTTGGTAAAATGATCAACAAAAGTCAAATAATATTTATAGCCATCACAAGATAAAACTGGAGATGTCCAAACATATGAAAAAAATAATTGTAGGGGCATAACAGAAGATAAAGAGGTCTCAACAAAAGGCAGTTTGTGACTCTTGATACATTTACAAGACTCACAACTAAAATCAACTGTCTTATTGAAAGATAATTGATTGCGAGACAGAGTTTGATGTAAAATTTTAGGGGAAGGGTGGCCTAGCCTTGCATGCCAAATAGAGGATGAGAGTTTAACAGAAGAGAGAGCCACTGGTAAAGACAATGATCGAACACCAGCTGGCCACACATAGAGTCCATTAATGCAACGACCGTGCAGTAGAGTGTCCTCCATGCGACAATCCTTCACCTGAAAACCAGAGCACAAAATTCAACCACAACATTATCATGCGTACATAACTGAGAGACCGAAAGTAAGTTCCTGGACATAGATGGAACGTGCAAGGTATCCAAAAAATGAAGGGTGGGAAAATTATTAAACATAAGACTGCCAGTGTGCAAAATTTGTAATTTTGTACCATCACCGACGATCACATCATCATGACCAGTGTACGGATTGTGAAGAGAGAGATTCGCCAAATTAGTAGTGATGTGATGAGAGGCACCCGAGTCAAGTATCCAATCCTGAGATGACGGAGCAGAGGTAGCCGTGTGAACTGAAGAAGATGAGTAGGCTGACTGTGGCGGTGGCCAGGACTGGGGAGATGTGAACGATCTCAAATCAGGGCAACGCCTAGCGGAATGCCCATGAATACCACAAAACTGATATTTCCCTTGATAACCCATTGGAGCAGTCGAGCCACCAGATTGATGTTGGAATCGAGACTGGAATCACGGCTGAGACGGAGCCTGTTGTGGTGGCCGAGAATGACTGGAAAATGACTTCTTGATGGATGAGTGTGTCGGAAAAGCCATCGCAGGGAGGGAAGCGGACGATTGAGGACGAGCTGCAAGTTGTGACTTCGTGCTCAATAATTTCTCATGAAGCTCATCAAAAGAAACGGTAGTGCCCCTTGCTTGAATAGCATTGCCAATTTCTTTATAAGAGTCATCGAGACCATTGAGAATTTTAAGAACAATGTCCTCCGGGTGGGTAGTAACACCAAGAAGTTCTACGACACCCTTAATGTCAAGCATGAACTCAGTGATAGATCGAGTGCCTTTGGTCGGATTATGTATCCGATTTTTAGAGCCAAAATTCGCCCCCTGGAGGATTTGCCATATATGTTCCAAAGTATTGTCCATGCCGCATGAGAGGTTTTGGCAGTGGCTATGAACGGTATATTGGTGGGTATGATGGATCCGATGAGCGCACTCAAGATCAATTGATCTTGACGGAGCCAGTGTGTGTATAACCACTAGTACTAAAAAAGGTCTAAGAGAGCGGTTATATTTAAGCTCAGAAAGCGGTTAAAACCGCTTTCTAAGAAACAGCTATGTAAGTCTAAGAGAGCGGTTTAGTAACCGCTGTGCAAAGTTGGAACTAAGACAGCGGTTTTGAACCGCTGTCCAAGAGGAAGAACTAAAAGAGCGGTTTTTAACCGCTCTCCAAGTGCCACACTAAGAGAGCGGTTATAAACCGTTATCCAAGCCTCACTCTTAGACAGCGGTTATTAACCGCTCTCCAAGAGTCTTTTTAATTTTTTTTTTATTATTTGGACAGTGGTTATTAACCGCTCTCAAAGCTATTTTTTAATTTTTTTTAATTATTTGGACAACGAGTTTTAACCGCTTTTTTTAATTATATATATATATATATATATATATATATATTTTAATAAACCTGCTTATATATTCAAAATTATCAAAACACATATACTAATATTTATTCGTAACATCAAATAAATATAATATAATATCCAATAACATGAAATATTAATTCATCACAAATTAATATATAAGTTACATGCTATCAAAAGTTATAATAATGTTTTACAATAATCGATTGTAAAGATACCCAATCCAATCCATCTTCCATTTCTCCATTCGAGCGTTGTTGTAAAAAGGGATCCGAGGCCTATGCACAAACTGCAAATTACATAGAAAATTTAATTAAATAATAAACATTTTTTATTCAATCAATAATATTTAAAATAAATCGATAATCGACTTACTTCTTCAGGAATGGTGGTCCGAGAAGTCAAGATTATATCTTCAATGTAGCAACACACAAAATGTCCACAGTGATTGCCATCTTGCTGCCTTGTAACCTATTGATTAACAATTACAATTATGTACTATAACTATGATTATTTTCTATTAATTTTATAATTTTCTAATGTAACTTACCTTAATGTTTTTCCACAGCACTTTACTAATATTGGTGGTACCTGATTTTTTACCTGGAAGGCTAGTCTGATACATTGTCATCACACTATATAATTATTTTAAAAAATAAATATACATTAGATATTTATAATCTTAAAAGTAAAACAAATCATAATATGAGAATATTAAAAATTAACTTACGTACCCTTCCATAAATGCTATAAGATCGGGACGATGTGTATACACCCCATCCGTAGCTGGATCCAAATAATACACAGTAAGATCCTTCATTCTTATGGCCAACATCACCCAATGATCACTACATTATATTAACAAAATTAAAATTAATCGCTTGTTCGTATAAATAAATTTTTTTATGAAATATTTATTATACTTACCCCACATTTGTTGGCCAAAAAATGAGATGGTCTCTCTCTCTATATTTCAACATATGTTGAACAATGTCGTTCATATACTGTGTCCTATTACCAAAAATGCTACACAGTTGGGGGCAGATGAAGGAATATTTTGCACTTGCAACGACATTGACGGTTAAATATACCTCGCCCAAATACCTTTAACCAACATACGCTAATATTAATATTTAATAAGTAAGTTAAACTATAAATGAAGTAAATGTTGAGAATTAAGTAAACACACCTGAGGTAAAAAGTCATGGTAGTTGCACTCAACCACTTGTCACCGAAGACTTCTTCGACATAATCTCGTATGATGAACTCCTCATATCCAACATAGTTAAAGTAAGCATTAATGGGCACTGTGACTGTATTGAAGCTGGAGGACACCATGTAGTGCACCGTACTCATTACAGTGACATCGTGGGGTACATCTCCGGGCAGGGGGTACCCTAATCGTCGTCTGCGCACACCAACAGTTGGTTCCCCTGGTCTCTCCCTCTGTGTAGTCTTTTGTGGAGTCGGGAGTATCTACAATCAATATTTGTAATATTATGTAAAATAAATTAACTTATTAATTACTTTAATAACATGTATTTTACCTTTTTTGTGAGAGAAACCAAGTTTTGCGGCCATTCCAGGAAGTGCCCGACCGCGTCTCCGACTTTGGTGGCCACATCTTCTGGTTTTGGCAACAGTGAAGTCTCTTGTCCAATTTAAGGTACAGTGAGGGTGACTTTCACAAAACCAGGAGTGATTGGACGACCATGGATCACTCCACTGGAGCTATCGAACAACATTCCAGTGGCCACCAACCGAAGAGGATAATCCAAATAAAGGTAACAATGAGTCGTCTGTTCGAAGAGGATATTCAGTTAGAAAATTTATACTAGTATTTAATTAAAACAAATACGAGATACATCTGATACCTTGGAGACGTTTTGAAGTGCATCATGGAAGTCGTCTGAAGCATTGTTTCTAACAGCACTCTCTCTAGCCTCAGCGGAAAATATAGGAGCACTGTTTTCACAGCTAGCACCACTAGATGACATCCCGTATCTCATTTGATGGTTTGATATCATCAAAACTTGTTTAGCTAAGTCGGCAACCTGGGCTGAAAGTTGTTCCACCTTAGACATAGCCGCCATACCAGGTGTCATACTCAATGATTTCTTCGTGACGCCAAATCCAAGTCCCCGTATGCGTCCGGGATGCTCCTGACAATTTATTGCCCGTGCAAACAGATCATCAGTCCCCACAGTGCGGGTCTCGTCGGGCGTCATGCTCTGAGATATGCGCTCCTAAATAACAAACAAATATTATTAAATCATTTCAAATTAAATAATAGTTTATAATGTTAAAGATAAAATAATGGATGAATTACCGCTTCATCAATGATACGCTGTGTTTTGGGATCGGGAACATTCTCATCTCGAGTCTTTCTTGTAGTCTGAAATAACTCATAACGGGTAACAACAGGTGCACTCTCTCCACCTTTCCTTTTTTCTTCTTTCAACGATAATAATAAACATGTAAAAAATTATTAAAAGTGAATATATATTAATGAAGTGAATGATCATAAAAAAAATTAAAAGTTAGCAAATCTCACCAAATCTTCCCTAATGCGTGCATAACCTCTGGAAGATCCACGATATCGCGCCTCCATATTCTTAGCTTGTATGCTATTTCTGTTACTTTTTTCCTACAGTGTAATATAAATACGATAAATACTGAAAAAAAAGAATAGGTGAAATAACATTAATCAATTTTACCTTGAAATCATCAAGCATAGATCTACGCATAAACTCCTGCCAATAAGGAGCCACCATAGGGGATTCCGCATAGTCTTTAGGTGGCGTAGATGAATACAAACCAGTCTTCGGGTCTCGTGCCTTATTCCTCAGAAAAGTCCGAATTTTTTTTACCTTATTTCCAGCTTGTTTAAGTATATCATGCTTCTTTGTGTGATCAAGGCCGATGAATGTAGTCTGCATATACATATAGAATATAACAATTTATATTTAGTAATTTCACATATAAAAATAAATTATACAACAATTTTAATATGCACTACAATTAATTAACATACCACGAGCTCATCCCATATCGCTTCCTTGAAAGGAGTCATCTCAGGCTTACGCCAGTCATTGCATGGCAGCACGATAGGGACAACTCTCTTGACTGCAGACCCAATGAAGTACGCCAACTTCGCACTCTCTGGTCCTATCTGCTGCCCATACTCATTGAATGATAACTGCAATTCAATGATATCATTAGGTCAACAGACAATTAATTAATATAATAACAATTAAACTGTTCAATTGTATTAAAATTACCTTCAGTAATTTTTCTTTGCTACGGTCTTTTTTCAGTGAAGTCATCGTGACTATATCCCTCTTGCGCTTCTCTCAATAGCTACTAGAGGTGGGAGCATCAGTGTTATCCTGTCTTGTGTCATCATCTCCGTCATCTGGATCATCTCCATCATCTGGCTCATCTCCAGCATATGGAAAATAAGCTGAATCATCTCCATCATCTCTATCATAGGGCAAATAATCCATGATCCTGCGAAATAAAATAAAAAATATGTAAGAGTTATAAAGAAACAACATTTAATAAAGCACAAACAATAGCATTCAATAAAGTCATACATTTCTTTTTAGCACTGATTTTTCTTTTTCGTTTTTTGGTTGACTTTTCTTGTTCATGACCATGAATGTTGACGAGATCCGGATTGATATACTCATCATCACTTGTAAGTTTTCTCTGGTACGGACGGGAATTTGCAGGATCATCGAAAGAGGGTACAGAATTAGTGAAGTTCTAGAGGATCATCAATCATGTCAACATCTTCATCGACGTGATCGCTGATCTGGTAACTATGGTTAAATTTGTTTGACAGAAGCACAATTGACCATTTCTTGTTAACTGGGTCGGGGACATAGAAAATTTGTTGAGCTTGACTAGTCATTATGTAAGAGTCATCCCTGTATCCCACATTCTTCAAATCAACGCGTACGAACTCAGAACGTTTAACTTGGACCCCATTTGGGATCCTCACCCAACTACAATCGAAAATTGGCTCACGGTGACCAACATAGTCGAGTTCCCAAATGTTGACAATCTGTCCAAAGTAAGTGGTATTCGACTGATTCCATGCAGTTGCAGTAATAGACACCCCACTATTCTGCATTGTACTTGTGGCATCATGATCTCTGGTATAAAACGTGTATCCATTAATAAGATAACACTTGTATGAATACACATGTCTATCAGGCAATCTGGATAACCACTTAACTCTTTCTTTCACCGAGTCTTTATCCTGTGACAACATATTTGCAACATAACCATTGAACCAGTCAACAAACGTGCGATTGTGCTCAATTTCAATCCATGATCTAGCTCTGGTGGGAAAAGACTCAGAAAGTGCCTGCATGTGCAGGTCAATAAAAGGAAGCACGTCGACCGTGTTGTGAAGTACACACAAGTGCATCCGTGTTAGCTCATTCATACTAACACTTACAGGTTGGCCACCGGTAATGCCTTCACCATCCATTCTATTGGTGTATTGGGTACTTGGAAGTCCAATTGCATCGACATTCGGAATAAATTCAAACCAATACTCGACTGCTTCTTCTACTAAATAGCATTCTGCAATGCATCCCTCCGGCCTGTACATATTCATCACATACCATTTCAACACTTTCATATATCTCTCTACACCATACATCCATCACATACGAGCAGGACCACACATCCTTGTCTCGTGTACCAAATGAACGGTTAAGTGAACCATTATATCAAAAAATGAAGGAGAAAAATACATTTCAAGCTCACAAAGCGTCCCCACAATCTATCCCTGAAAACCAAGCAATTTTCTAGGATCAATAACTTTACTACTCATTGTCTTGAATAACCAACAAAGCTTTGTTATGGTTATGCGCATATTTTCAGGCAAGATAGAACGTATTACAATGGTCAAGAAATTCTCCATGATGACATGATAGTCATGTGATTTCAGATTCATCAACTTCACGCCATCATCTGAAACAAGTCTCTGTATGTTGGACGAATAACCCTCTGGTACTTTCACATCCTTTAGTGTTTGAAGAAGAATTTTTCTCTCACTCTTGGACAAGGTGTGTGCAGCAGGAGGTAATTTCGGTGGTTTACCTTCTTCATACACAGGTGCCAGTTCAGCTCTTATACCCATATCAACCATATCCATTCTTACATTGTAACCATCCTTAGACTTGTTATCAGCTATCAGAGTATTGAGCAAACTAGCACAAACATTCTTCTTAACGTGCATTAGATCAATGAAGTGTCTAACATACAACTCTTTCCAATAGGGCAATTGAAAGAAAATTGATTCCTTCTTCCAGCCTCTAGTTGGGAGACTCTTTGCAAAGTGTTTTCCGTATTGTATGTTGACATTCTTCATCTCGTTCAATACATCTGTACCTGACAATAAACGTGGTGCTCCACGTTCCTCGATTGTGCCATCGAATGCATCGGCCATTCTTCTGTACTCATATGTTGGCTCCAACCACCTTCTATGCCCCATATAAACAGTCTTCCTACAATGACATAAACGAATGTGATCTGTGTTCGTGGTACACCAAGGACATGCATCGGCCCCCTTCACACTATATCCAGATACATTCCCATAAGCGGGGAAGTCATTGATAGTTCCAAACAACATGGTCTTCAACTTGAAATTCTCCTTTCTATAAGCATCATACACATCGACCCCCTCATTCCACAAGAGCTTCAAGTCCTCTATCAAAGGAGCCAGATATACATCTATGTCGTTACCAGGTTGTTTGGGTCCTGATATCAATATAGACAACATCATATAAGTGCGCTTCATGCACAACTCCGGTGAAAGATTATAAACCATCAGAATCATTGGCCATGTACTGTGGTTGGTACTTTGGATACCGAACAGATTCATTCCGTCAGTTGAGAGTGCAAGACGCAAGTGTCGTGGCTCGTCACCAAATTCTGGATGTCTGGCATTGAATGTCTTCCACTGGGGTGAATCAGCAGGGTGTCTTAGCATTCCATCATTGATCCTATCATCATGATGCCAAGTTAAATTTCTAGCATCCACACCGCTACTATACATTCTCCTGAATCTTGGTATTATTGGGAAGTACCACATCACCTTCACTAGAGATTTGTTCTTCAGATATATCTTCTTCCCACACTTGGGACATTCATCGAGGTCTTCATACTCCTTCCGAAATAAGATACAATCACCCGGGCAAGCATGAATTTTCTAATGTGTTAACCTGATGGACTTAAGCATTTGCTTAGCCTCATATGCTTTCGTAGGCAGTACATTTCCATCGGGCAATAGACCACTAATTGCTTCCAGCATACTTGAGAAGCACACATCGGATAACTCGTGTGTTGCTTTTAGGTTGAACAATATCAACACAGCTGACACTTTTGTTGCCTTCTTACACCCGGGCCAAAGGGGCAATCCAGCGTCATCCCTTAATTTTTCAGACATATAAGGGTGATCTCACAGATTTGTGTCATCCCCACTCGATGTATCAACATTCGGTACATCTCTGAAACTATCCTCATACACTGTATCTTCAAACCTAAAGTCAGTTCTTATGTTGCTAGAGCTACATCCATCTCTTCTCTCACCATGAAATGTCCAAACGGTATATGTTTTATCAATACCGTGACACATCAAGTGGTCAAACAAACTTTCTCGACCACTAAGAGTTTTTCCATTCATACATTTCCAAAACGAACATAGAATGTATCGATGGTCGGTGTAGTGTCTAATTGCATGATTACAAAACTCTTCCACCCCATTCCTATACTCCTCTGATAATCTATCTGCCCGAACCCACTTTCGATCCATATAGAACTAGAGATGCCTATATAGATTAATCGAAAAGCACACGTGTTGAGTCTATATATAATTAGTAATCCAACTTTATTTACAACTACTACTGTTTTGTAAAACTTATTAACCTCTAGCTAGGCATGCTATAAGTCCCAAGACATTCTAAAATTCTAACATGCTATAGTTAGCTAGGCATGCTATAAGTCCCAAGACACTCTATAAGTCCCAAGACATTCTAAAATTCTAACAAGCATTCTAACAATTTCAAATAAAATTCTAACATATTAATCCTAACATGCATTCTAACAATTTCATCTAAAATTAATTCTAAAGCCTTCAATTAATTAACAATTCTAACCCTAACAATGCTTCATAAGAATCATCTTATGAGCTCAATTAAGTATATACTTGGATCATATTTATTACTCACCAATACCATAATCAAGTATATATATATATATATATATATATATATATATATATATATATATATATATATATATATATCATAATCAATTACTCATTGTCAAACTTATTTTGAATTCATACCCTAACTCATGAAGTCAAATACAAACATAATTCTTGGCCATCAATCTCAAAATAATAACTATTACCTCTCCTTCCACTAAACATATTCCCTTTTTTTATTTTGTTGTCAAACAAATTAAGACAATACGTCATTCCAAAATGGAGTCATATTAATTAGCCAAAAGTCGAATAATTAATTGCGTACACACGTTTAGCTATTTTTATAACTTGTAGATATAAGTTAATTAACTAGAAATAATTTAAACACAATTATCTAATACAAATTCATCAATTAGATTATACACCTAATAATTATCTAATAACTAAAACTGGAAAAAATAGAATGAGAAATTTACCTGGCGGCGGCGGCGAGGCGGCGGGCTGGGACGGCAGCTGGGACGGCGTCGTAGAGGAGGCTCGGCAGCGGGCTGCATCGCGAGGTGGCGTCGCAGGGGATGGCTGGGCGGCGTCGAGAGGCGGCGGAGGAGATGGTGATCGGCGTGGGGAGGAAGAAAAAAGAAGAGAGCGAGAGCTGGTGGTGAAAATTAGGGATCTGAATTAGGTCAAAGGGGTAAAAATGGGTCAAACACCTAGACAGCGGTTAATAACCGCTTTCCAAGTAAATATCTAAGACATCGGTTCTTAACCGCTATCCAAGAACCACTTAGATAGCGATTTTAAACTGCACTGTAAGTTACCCCTTAGACAGTGGTTTTTAACCGCTGTCTTAGCTTTCACCTCTTGCACAGCGGTTTGAAACCGCTTTCTTAGTTCAAATCTTGGACAGCGGTTTATAACCGCTGTCTTAGTTGTTTTTTTTTTAAATACAATTTTGTAAAACCGCTCTCTAATCTATCTCTTGGAGAGCGGTTTTTTTAATGGCTATCCAAGTACAGCTATCTTAGTTCGAATTTGTAGTAGTGAACAGATTAGGAGTAGAGACGGTACCAGTGGCGACCGTCGCATCACGGCATGTAAAAGAACCATCAAGAAATTTAAATAGATCATACCCAGAGAAGAGAGTACGCATTTGGAAGCGCCAAGTGGTGTAGTTGGTAGAATCAAGTTTGTTGGGCCCCTGAGCCGTGGTGTTGAAGGCAACAAGGGGCGGGACGCCGGGAGGGGTAGGTAGGGTTCCCGAGGTCGTGCCTGCATTGATGACGGTGGGAGTGGAAGAATCTGATGTCGACATCACAAGAAACGGGAAGAGGATTGTGTGGCGTGAGATCACAGTAATCGGGATTTGTGTAAATCACAAAATTGAAGGAGAGGAAGATGTGAGTTGCAGCGAAAGTGGGAAGTGAATTTCTCGTGAGTGGAGGAAGATAACTTCCTGGAATGAAGAAATGGTATAAGGGGAATTAATTCCTTGAATAAAAGGATAATTAGTATCCGTGAATTAGGGGAGAGAATTGTGGGAAAATATTTGACCTTATCCCACAAATTTTGAAAAAGAAAATATCGTGAGGATCAGAAGAGGCAATCAAATATTTGTTGCGATTATAAATATTTTAGTGATCGTGAGGATCGGAAAAAAAAAAGGGCGTTAGCCTTAATGGCTCTGGTTACCATGTTGAGAATGAGTCGAAGCATAATTTATTCACATGACTTGAAAGAATATATACAGATACAGTGAGAAGTATGAACAATAAAAACCCGATGTGGGATACAATTACATATTCACAATACTCCTAATAGTGCATACATATATATTTGATAATTTCTACTACCAGTTAAAAGTTTATGAATCTTTAGTTTGGATTATGAGTTCATTACTTTCATATGTGTTTGTAATTAGATTGAGGAACATTTGGTTGTGAATTCACAGTCAAATCATCTTCTACTTATTTGACATAAAACTCAAGTAAGTTGAAATTCACCATCTTTATTATCCGATTACTGAATTTTAACACCTTATATTAGTCTTGAATTTGAGTTTGTTTTATATGGATTTGTATCCATCTTAGAAATCGAAGTTGTTCAGATGTAAAAAAAAAATAAAAAAAAATCAAGTAGTTCTTTTCTAACCAATGCATTTATTTTTTAGGGATAGAGTTATAAATAACCAATTATTAAAAAAAAATCTTTTATGTCCCTAAACTTTAAAATGTTCTTTTTTAGCCAAAAGAGTAAGTATTTGGACAAGTATACCCTTACTAAACTAAATAAATTGAATAAAATAAAATATAAAATCTTTTTAATATATATTAAATAAATAGAAACTTAAAAAGAGAAAAAAGAAAAGGGATCAGACAGATTCACCTTCCAGGCTGCCGCGAAGGAACTCTGCTGCTCATCGCCGATGTTGATGCTGCTCCACCACCGACGTTGCTGCTCCACCACCGACGCTGCTACTCCTCGACTGCTTATCCTCTCCGATCGCGCTCCCCAACCTAGAAGTTCTTTTCTCTTTCACGGTAGAATACCTAAATCCCCAAATTAATTTTCTGTTTTTCTAAAATATATATTATGTCTATTCAAATGTTCCTTTCATGATTACAATAATTGTGAACTGTGGAATGTATAATAAGAATTTTGAGTTGTTTGAAATTATGAATAATTATGCATGGTAGGTGTTTGAAAAAATGCCTGAGAGAATCTGGTCTAATGAATTAATTTGTATTTTAGTTAACGCGCATCACAAATTCGTGAATAGTATTATCTCAATACACTCTAGCTATTCTAAAATATTAGGTATTTAAATTTGCTCGCATATTAAGACTCAGCAACTCATATGTGTTTGGTTCAGTTACCACATAATAGTTTGGAATAGTCAATCACAATGCTCGTTAATATTACAAAACGAAAAATAGATTAACTTAATGGTGACTTTAGTTCGTCGTCTTGCTCGGGAAAAAATGATGAGAGTATAGATGGTGAAAGGTAGAATATATGTGTGTGTGTGTGTGTGTGTGTTGTTGGGAAAATAGGGGTGCCCGAAATCTATTCGGGATGAACTTTAAATACAAATTTAAATACAATTATTACTAGCATGAATTAATCCTAATTAATTCAAATAATAATTCCAACAACTAATTATCATCATGCATTTTAAATTAATTTCACATATTTAACTAGGCGGAATTAAACAAGTAAATATGTGATTAACGTACCTCTCGTAGTATTGGCCTTTGGATATACGGGACACTTGTAATCTCGTTCTATCAACCCAAAGCCTTCTCAAGTATTTCCCTTTTCACCTCACTTGATCGCCGGTGGGAGACGCTTTCAAGCAATTTAATAAACTAAGGAAAAAGAAAAATATCTATGCTTCTTGATTTTTCCAACACATGGAATTATGTCCTTGGGGATGAAATAATCATCCCCTATTTATAACTATGAGTGGCCGAAAATTAGTGGTTATTGGGCTTTAGAGAAAATCTTTTCTTAGACTCTAAGAAATCTTGAATATATCTCATATATTCTTTTCTCCAAAATAAAATATTCCACAAAAATCTCACTCGCCTTGTTATAAGGTGTAATTTTCGAAAACTATATGAAGAGATCCAAAGATTTGTATCTTCTTGAATATATGAGATATTCTTGTATTTCAAAAATACATATCTTCCATAATATCTTTCCCAGAAAATCAACAAAATCTTTTCTCTCCAATATAAGCTATTTTCGAAAAATACTAAGAAAAATCAGCAAGATATTATCTTTTTATTTTAATCACCTTATCATTATTGGGCTACTTAATGGGCTACTTGAGGGGCCTTAAGGAGAATTAAGATTGGACCTCCTAATGGACTTTTGAATTTCAATATTGAGCCCCAATATAAATCAGCCCATTAATATTAATTATTACCACTAATAAATTAATATTGCACTATCCATCTTAATCCATATTACGATAATATGGGCTCCCGGTTATTATTTCCCGCGTTTAAGATTATCAAGTCCATTAATTAATTGAGCTTCTGAATAGCTCTAAATTAATTAATATATTTCACCTTGGAGTAAAGACAGCTCAACATTATTATTCGTACCGAAGAAACTAATTCTTCACTTGCAAGATTTGGTACAATAAAACTTCTGAGCCCACCAAGGGGACTAATCACACGAGCCGTACTCGCACGCGTTTCTCCGTATTAAATCTTAGCAACCGTCGTATGATTAATATTACTGCCCAAGACACAAAGTTCGAAGTCGCAATGATTCTCACCCAACATGAATCAAAGCAGTAACTATTAAGCACACACGGTCCTATTTAAGTGACGGAGATTAAGAAATCAACAACCACTGAGGTCTAATTCTTCACCTTTCAGAACAGAAGAATTTATCCTCGCTGTAGGACCTCTTCAACACATACTAAATGTGCTAGTGCAATCTCTTAGTCAAGACAGACCAATCTGAGCCTTACACATCGACCTTTCACGGCGGATTGTTCAATTCCACCTAGGTCGTGAATATGTACGTTTAGTTACAAGTAAACTGTTAATGTTGTCTTCCGTGATCGGGTATCACCACATTAACTACTATGTAACATGTACTATATATTGAACGGTTTGCAATAGAAATTCAACATTCAATCATAACTAAAGCAAATGCGATAAAAGAATTATTCTCATAAAACGAGTGTTTGATACACGAGTTATACAAAGTAAAAGCATACTTTCACGTATAACTCCAACAATCTCCCACTTATACTTAAAGTCTGCTTTTAGTATACATCACGCATGTCTTAGTGTAGTAGCTCTACGTGACATCTCATGTCAACCTACACTAACCTAATAATTCCTCCCACTTATACTTAAAGCAGATTGGCAATAGTCTTGACTCCCATTCCATCCACATTTCTCTCGAATGTACTCTGAGGCAGACCCTTTGTGAATGGATGTACTAGGTTGTCCTCCGACATTTATCTTTGCCACCTCTTTATCTCCTCTCTTAACGATTTCTCGTATAAGACGGTGTTTTCTTTCAATGTGTTTGCTGGCCTTGTGGGCTCTCGGTTCCCTTGAATTTGCAACTGCTCCGGCATTGTCACAAAAGACAGTTATCTTGTCGGGCAAATTCGGAACATCGTCCAAGTCCACTAAGAAGTACTTGAGCCAAACCGATTCTTTCGCTGCTTCACAAGCAGTTACTTATTCGGCTTTCATGGTCGAATCGGCGATGCATTTCTGCAAATCGCTTCTCCATATCATGGCTCCTTCTCCCATGCAAAACACACTACCCGAGGTAGATATTTTGGAGTCTCTGTCTGATTGGAAATTTGAGTCCGTGTATCCCATGGGAATTAGATTGTCTGATTGTTAAATCAGCATTCCATACCAAGTTCTTTTCAGAAACTAAAGAACGCATTTAATTGCAATCTAATGTGCTTTCCCGGGGTTACTTTGATATCTTGCCATCATGCCCACGGCAAAGCAGATATCCGGTCTCGTACACAACGTTGCATACACAAGACTTCCTACGTCCGAAACGTACGGAACGTCTTTCATGTCATCTATCTCCACTTGCGTCTTAGGGCATATTTCTTTGGATAGATGGATTCCGTGCCTACAAGGTACAAAACCTTTCTTGGAATCTTGCACGCTGATATGCTTCAAAACAGTGGCTTTGTATGAAACTTGCGATAAGCCCAACATCTTCCTCTTGCGATCTCGAGTGAACTTGATCCCAAGGATGTGACCGGCTTTTCCCTAAGTCCTTCATATCAAACTGATTTGACAGCCATACCCTTACGTCTGACAATACCTTTACATTGTTTCCAATGAGCAGAATATCGTCTACGTATAATACTAAGAATACCACCGCAGTTCCGTCACATCTTTTGTACACACAACTTTCGAACTTGTTTTGATCACAAACCCATAAGACTTAATTAATTGATCAAAACACTGGTTCCAAGTACGCGATGCTTGCTTAAGTCCATAAATGGATCTCTTAAGCTTGCATACGAGGTGCTCTTGGCCTTTTTCAACGAAACCTTTGGGCTGTTGCATATAGATCCCATCAAGACTTCCGTTAAGGAAAGCTGTCTTGACATCCATTTGCCAGATCTCGTAATCTAAGTGCGCAGCGATCGACAAGAGAATACGGATGGACTTAAGCATAGCTACAGGCCACAGGCCACAAGCCTTGCTTTGAAGGTCTCTACCCTTCCGTCCGGTCCTCTTTTCCTCTTGTACACCCACTTCCATCCAATGGGCTCTACTCCATTAGGTGGATCAACCAACTCCCACACTTGATTATAATCCATCGAACCCACCTCGGTTTCCATTGCGTTTTGCCACACTTCCGCATCTTTGTCTTGGATTGCCTCGTCGTACGTTCATGGGTCTGATTCATCGCCGGGAATCAAATCCGAAGATTCTCCAATTCCCATGAATCTCTCGGGTTGCCTTGCAATCCTCCCACTACGACGGGGTTCCGGTTGTGAAGGTATGACGTGTGGTATATCATCTTGTATACTTGGTATAGGAGTTTGCCCTCTTAACTCGTCTAAGGTAATCTCACTTCTGGGCTTTCTTTTGTTCATATAGTCTTCCTCCAAGAATTTAAAGTGTGAACTAATCACGGTCTTTTAATCCTTGAGACTATAGAACATACACCCTTTCGTTCCCATAGGATATCCTATAAATAACCTTAATTCCGAACATGGATCCAATTTACCGGCTTCCTTGTCTAGCACGTATGTCGGACAACTCCAAATCTGCAAGTGTCTTAGACTGGGCTTGCGCCCTGGTCCACAATTCTATTGGGGTTTTAGGAACCGATTTGGATGGCACCAAGTTTAGAATGTAAGTCATTGTTTCCAAGGCGTTACCCCAAAACGACTTGGGTAAATCCGAATAACTCATCATGGATCTGACTATTTCTAAAAGAGTCTGGCTCCTTCGTTCCGCCACACGGTTCTATTGAGGGGTTCCCGATGTGGTCAACAGGGATACAATCCCTTCTTCCGATAGGTAGTTCAAGAATTCATTGCTAAGGTATTCGCCTCCACGAACAAATCGTAGAGACTTGATACTTCTTTCCCTATGCATCATAAGGTAGATGTATCCGTATCTTGAGTAATCATCAAATTACTCATACCTCTTCTTGCTATGATCGTCATTGAACCACACATATCGGTATGAACGAGTTCTAACACTTCCGTAGTTCTATTCCCCTTGGCTCCAAATGCCCTCTTGGTCATTTTACCCTCTAAACAGGATTCACAAGTTGGAAACGGTTCGACTTGGAATGATTCCAAGGATCCGTCTTTCACCAATCTCTCTATCCACTTTAGATTAATATGACCTAGTCTAAGATGCCATAGAAGTGTTTCGTTCATCTCCGAAGAACGCTTTCTTTTATTACTCGAAATAATCGATGTGTTATTAGATTCAATTTTGTGAGTGGTGTGCCCAAATAATGGTATAAAGATCATCCATTAAAGTTCCGGAACGGATAAACTCATCGTTTCAAGCAATAATAACATCCTTATTAAAAGAAACTGAGTATCTATTCAAACAGTTTAGAAACTGAAGGTTGAGTTCTTTCTAAACTAGGAACATGAGGAACGTCTCTCAAGACCATAACTCTATCTTCACAAGATAAGCGCACTTCTCCCACTGCTTCAGCTGCCACTCTCGTAGCATTGCCCGATGTGATGGGGATCTCACTTCCGTTAAGTCGTCGGGTTAGCTTAAACCCATGAAACAAATGTGATCAGTAGCTCTCGTATCCACTATCCACGAATAGACAGCATACGCCACTTCACAAGTTTTGACGACTAAGGTGTGTGAATTACCTAACTTTCCTAGCCTCTTAGGCTTGGAACAGGCAGACCTCCATTGTCCTCTCTCACCGCAACTAAAACACTTCCCCTTCGATGCTTGCCTTTGCATTTGCCTTTCGCAACAATTGGATTTGCTTGGATCCGGTCTTAGGTTCTCTTCCTCTTTTTCCCTCCCTTGGGACCAAAAGAGGTAGACGAACCATTAGCTACCATAGCACTAGACTGGTGCTCCATTATCACCTCCACCGAAACTAAAGCTTGCAAGAGCTCGGGCAAACGACTTGTCCGTTCATTCATCTGACAGTTCAGATGAAACTACTCAAAGCTTCTCGGTAGGGAATGGTATATGAAATCAATCAAAATCCGCACCAAGTACTTCCAACTTGTTAAGGTATGCCATTATCTCGAGAACGTGCTCCCTCACGGGCGTTCCTTCCACCATTTCCAACTTGACCGAGTCATGTTTGGTGAACTTGATTAGTCACGGGATTCTGATGTGAAAATATCTCTTCAAGGTGTTCCATGATTTCAACAGCGGATACAATGTCTTCATGAACGCGCCTCAAATCCTCAGACAGAAATGTCAAGATGATGCACTTCATTCATTGTCACGCTTCCGATCATAAACTGCCTCTTCCCATTGCTTGACTTATCATTAGGCTTGCCGGGTATATTAACATAAATAACCCAATTGTGTTTTCGTGCAGTAAGGACAAATTTAAAAAAAAAAATTTCCAATCGATATAATTCTCTCCAAAAAGTTTATTAACTTTAAGTATATTAAACAGTGGATTAAAAGGTTGCGACATGATGAAATGAGAATAAAACATACATTCATATCAATATCTAGAAAAATATGAAATTATCACATAATTCGATCACATCAATTATATTGAAACCTTAAAACAATATAATCATGCATCAGCCAACATCTCGAAACAATTTAAATGCGCCACGAGGGGTGGTCTATACATTTAAACAAATTCAAGCGGATTACAAACTTAAGGTTACAAATCCTTAATTCAAAATTAATAGTTGGCTCCCACTTTGACCACATAGAAACTGACAGGGACTCCGAGGGGAGTAAGTTAATATCAATTTCCTATGCCTAAGTAATAACCATAATTAAATACAGGATTATTATTTCGCTTTGAGCAAGTCACTCGTGGTGAGGGTCAATACCGCCACTAGTAATAATCCACAATCATCCTTTCGGAATTTATTCATGTGAAATCCGTTCTTTTGGCCGATCCGAGGGGGAAATGTATTCCAAAAGAACTTCACAAATAAATAAATTATGGAGGTCAAAATAATCCAATTTTAATATCCGGAATAAAATTGCGATTATAAAAACATACTTAGTAATTTTCGAAAGTAAGGTTTTTCTTGGACAATTAAATTCATGCAAACACATATTAACAAATAATAATAAGTGCACGAAATAAAACATCCATCAAAACAAAAATTAAACACATTGGAGCACTCGAATCCAATTGTCACGGTTTAATTTATTCACGTCTTGATGCGAAAAATCGTCCTTGTTGCTTTCCGACGTTCGTCTCGACGTGCTCACACTCGAACAGCAACACTTCATCAAAAACAGCATCGTTTGGGGTTCGGGACGACGTTTAAAATCACACGAAAAAAAAACACGAACCGAAAAAATTCCACGGCCTGAGATACAGCGCGCGTCGGCGCGCTTCCCGGCCCGAGAAGCGCTGGAAAACATCCCGAGGCGCGCCGAAGCGCAGCCCCGAGGCGCACCCGAGGCGCTGCACGGAGGCGCGCCGAGGCGCCGCCCGGGGCGCCCCGAGGCGCTGCAGGCCCTCACCGAGGCGCGCGCGCGCGGTGCGCGCGGCGCCGTGCGCCCGTTGCGCACGGCGTGCGCCGTGCACCCCCGTGCGCCGTTTTTCGCCGTTCGTCCTCGTTTTCTTCACCCCTTGCATGATTTTACCTCCATACACGTGCCACGCTTGTATGCGTCGTCCGGGTACGCCGTTTTTAATTCTTCGTTCTTCGTCACGATCCGGTTACAATTTATTTTTACAAAAAAAATAAATACTAGATCTAGACTAGTCTATTACAATGATCAAATCAAAATAAAAACAACTAATCTACTCGTGGATTTTCTCACGAGAAAAACGAATTCGAACGAATCGAATTAAAAAACAATTAATTCACACGCATGAAATTAACAACATTAATAACCATGACAATTGGATACCTGCAAAAAAGATCTAACAATTCTACTATCCAATTTAAATTTAATGTTTAACAATTTAAATTCCAATTTAAAATTCAGAGCCCGAAACCGTGGCTCTGATACCAGTTGTTGGGAAAATAGGGGTGCCCGAAATCTATTCGGGATGAACTTTAAATACAAATTTAAATACAATTATTACTAGCATGAATTAATCCTAATTAATTCAAATAATAATTCCAATAACTAATTATCATCATGCATGTTAAATTAATTTCACATATTTAACTAGGCGGAATTAAACAAGTAAATATGTGATTAACGTACATCTCGTAGTATTGGCCTTTGGATATACGGGACACTTGTAATCTCGTTCTATCAACCCAAAGCCTTCTCAAGTATTTCCCTTTTCACCTCACTTGATCGCCGGTGGGAGACGCTTTCAAGCAATTTAATAAACTAAGGAAAAAGAAAAATATTTATGCTTCTTGATTTTTCCAACACATGGAATTATGTCCTTGGGGATGAAATAATCATCCCCTATTTATAACTATGAGTGGCCGAAAATTAGTGGTTATTGGGCTTTAGAGAAAATCTTTTCTTAGACTCTAAGAAATCTTGAATATATCTCATATATTCTTTTCTCCAAAATAAAATATTCCACAAAAATCTCACTCGCCTTGTTATAAGGTGTAATTTTCGAAAATTATATGAAGAGATCCAAAGATTTGGATCTTCTTGAATATATGAGATATTCTTGTATTTCAAAAATACATATCTTCCATAATATCTTTCCAAGAAAATCAACAAAATCTTTTCTCTCCAATATAAGCTATTTTTGAAAAATACTAAGAAAAATCAGCAAGATATTATCTTTTTATTTTAATCACCTTATCATTATTGGGCTACTTAATGGGCTACTTGAGGGGCCTTAAGGAGAATTAAGATTGGACCTCCTAATGGACTTCTGAATTTCAATATTGAGCCCCAATATAAATCAGCCCATTAATATTAATTATTACCACTAATAAATTAATATTGCACTATCCATCTTAATCCATATTACGATAATATGGGCTCCCGGTTATTATTTCCCGCGTTTAAGATTATCAAGTCCATTAATTAATTGAGCTTCTGAATAGCTCTAAATTAATTAATATATTTCACCTTGGAGTAAAGACAGCTCAACATTATTATTCGTACCGAAGAAACTAATTCTTCACTTGCAAGATTTGGTACAATAAAACTTCTGAGCCCACCAAGGGGACTAATCACACGAGCCGTACTCGCACGCGTTTCTCCGTATTAAATCTTAGCAACCGTCGTATGATTAATATTACTGCCCAAGACACAAAGTTCGAAGTCGCAATGATTCTCACCCAACATGAATCAAAGCAGTAACTATTAAGCACACACGGTCCTATTTAAGTGACGGAGATTAAGAAATCAACAACCACTGAGGTCTAATTCTTCACCTTTCAGAACAGAAGAATTTATCCTCGCTGTAGGACCTCTTCAACACATACTAAATGTGCTAGTGCAATCTCTTAGTCAAGACAGACCAATCTGAGCCTTACACATCGACCTTTCACGGCGGATTGTTCAATTCCACCTAGGTCGTGAATATGTACGTTTAGTTACAAGTAAACTGTTAATGTTGTCTTCCGTGATCGGGTATCACCACATTAACTACTATGTAACATGTACTATATATTGAACGGTTTGCAATAGAAATTCAACATTCAATCATAACTAAAGCAAATGCGATAAAAGAATTATTCTCATAAAACGAGTGTTTGATACACGAGTTATACAAAGTAAAAGCATACTTTCACGTATAACTCCAACATGTGTGTGTGCGATATTAGTTAGTTTTGTGATTCATGTAGAAAGTGTTTGATGACTATGTGAGTGGGGAAAAAATTGGGTGGTGATCCAAACATTGGCGAGATTTGCAAAATGTAAGTAATTCTCTATATGATTCTTATATTATTGTAATTTTTATTAGTGTTTTTTAGAATTATTTTTTCATTTGTAAAAAAATTGTATGTTATTCTTGTTTGCAATGTCAATAATCATTGGATCACATGCAAGATACGATTGATGGAATGGGTCATTGATATATATGACTCTCTCTTGTATAATAAGGATCCCACTTTAGTCATGAATCGGAAGAAATAAATAATTCTCATTAGGCGTTTGCTACCTCCATTGCTTGAGAAGGCTGGTTTTTGGGAGTTGAAAAGATACAACAGGCATCGAGGCAACATGTTGGGTGTTAATGTGCTTCCATCTCAATATAATCAGAACGATAATCATAGTTGTGGGGCTTTTGCTTGATGTACATAGAGGATATGATATCAAGAAGGCATCATTTCTAATTTGTGTACATAGTCAGGATAAAGATGCATTTGACATAGACATGTCGAGAAAATTGTTGTTTCCATATTGATAATTCTATTTATAAATAATATCTTGTGCAATTTCAGTATCTGAAAATATTATTTGAATATGGTGATTTTATGTATTAAATAGTGGTATTGACTGATATACGCGTTAATTATTATGTAGTAAGAGCTTAAATAATGATGGTACGAGTTAATTAATAAAAAGTGGTAGAGGTTGTTTCAATGGTGGTACGAGGTTAAATAAAAGGTGGTACGGGGGCCATTAAAATGTGGTATGAGCTAAAATAATGATGATATTAGTTAATTAAAATGTGGTACATGCAATTTCAATGGTTGTACAATGTTAGTTAAAAGGTGGTACGGGCTAGAATAACGATGATACGAGTTAATTAAAGAATAGTGGTACGAGATATTTCAGTGGTGGTAGGAGGTAATTAAAAGGTGGTACGGGCTGACATAATGATAGAACGGTGTTAAATAAATAAAAATGGTATGAGGTAATAAAAAAGGTGGTACAGGGTGATTAGAATGTGGTATATTCCCGAACCACAATTTCTTTAAGCCCGTACCACCATTAATTCACCATGTACCACCATTAATTCACCACATACCACAATTAATTCATACCGTACCATAATTAATTCACCACATACCACAATTAATTCATATCGTACCATAAATTATTCACACCGTACCATACTATATTACTTCTTTATCACCGTTGGTTCAAAAAATCGTATAATTTTAGTGTAAAGTTCCATACAACGATCTAGAAGATGTATAATTATACGGTTTTATAATTTTAGTGTGTCTTCTAGATCGTTGTATGGAACTTTACACTAAAATTATAAACCCTAAAATTATTTCAAAAAAATAAAGAATGAATATAGGATGAAAGAAAGAAGACACACCTGATGTTAGATATGAAAAAATTGGAAGAGAGTCCAATAACACACGTTCGAAGAAATTGAAAAAGACAAAGGGGAAGAAGATGATAGAAGTAGCGCAGAAAAAAGAGTAGAAAAAAAAAACTGAACGATAAAAAGGAAAAAAAAAACGTTGAAAGAAAAGAGAAAAGAAAAGTATTATTAAATTTATGGAAATAAGGATAGGAGTAGAGTTGGTAAAAAATATACTCTCTTGGCTAAAAAAGAACAAAATTTTAAACCTTGACAAAATAGATTTTTTTTAAGTAGATTTGACTAAATATGGGGGTTTCTAGTAAATTAATTTCGTACCATTGGGATTAATCAGGAGCTAGGAATCAATTTCAGGTGAAGTAATTGATTTTTTTTTTAAAGGATGAAGTAATTGATTTTAAGGTACTAAATTCAGGTCAATATTAATTTTAAGAAGGTTGGTGCACGATGCTTAATTTAATTTCATTAAAACTGTATTTTTATAGAAGAATTTAATTGGATCTTGTCTTTGGAAAATTAGGATTAGGTAGGTTGTGATAAGGGGTATTTTAGTAATAACACACATATCCCAAATTAAAATTAATTATCACACCTATTTTGGTGTGATTTAGTATTCATGCCGTTGAAGAAATATCCGGGTTATCCCCAGGTTAAGGGATTTAGAAAAATTGTTCATCACTCAAAGTAAATAGGTGATAATGTTATATATTTAATTGTAATCCAACATTATCACTCAAAATAAATGCACACTTATAATAACCAAATTCACTCAATATATTTACTTTTAAGTGTAGTTTTAATGTGCACTTGAGTGTATGGTATGTAATTGAATTTTGAAAAAAAGATAGTCAAAGTAGAAATCAGTAACACTCTAAAAAGTAATTAGTAAATACCCAAAAAAACATCAGTAATACCCAAAAAATATTAGTAATACCAAGAAAAACTACAAGAAGCAAGAAAATGGAACTGGGCTTGGAGGGAAAAAGAAAGAAGTTGAAGACCAAAATTTCGGCCCATTAGCAATTATTTTGAGGCCAAAATAAGAAATGCAGCAGAGACACATTTGGTATTAATTAAGGATTAGAGGATTAGGTTAAATAGAGTTTCATGTTTTGTGAATACACTTGTTCGGAGTATATCCGAGAAATGTAACAATCGGGAAAAAATTCAGAAAATTCATATGTTTAATATTTTTTCTTTTACATTTTCGAAAATCTTTTTTCGAATATTTTTTGGTGCAGTGTAAAAGATAGGACTATATATAACCTTATTAATTAAAGAGAACAGATCAATTGAGCTTTAAGCTCAAACAGGGAATTGAAAGTGCTAGCTTTAATTATTATAAGATGGTCCGCCTCTCCTAGATTAATCTCACCCGCTTATTAATTGATAGGAAAGCATTAGACGAGAACTGATTACGCCTTCTCATCGGTTCAAAAGAAGCCCATTTCATCATGAATAAGACCAACCTAGGAAATTAAAAGGGAGCAGAGCATATTCGAGAAGAATGGGGGCAAAGATTATAGATTAGGGCATTCATGGGGAGGGCCCACCCACTACACACTTCACACATTAGAAATGTTTAATATTTTCTTAAATAAAATTTAGTGGGTATTTCAATTTTATATAAAAATTTATATTTTGAAGATCATTTGAGTGATACATTTCTTTAATTTTAAGTTTTAATGTTAAATTTTATATTTATTTATTGTTTTAGCTTGTTAGTTTTAGGTGTCTTTTATAGAACCATGAACTACTTTTATTTGCTTTGAGTGTTTAATCTATGTATAAAATTGATGTGTTGATGAATTTATAGCTTTAATTGTGCTTATTTCTTGATGTGAATGCTTTTATTGATGAGTTTTGCATATCTTAGTTAATTAGTTGATTTTATTAGCTTATACTTTTAATTTTATGTATTGCAACAACAATTAAATATGTAGGTGAATGTTTTAATTAATTAATTTTAGTTAAATAGTAATCGACTTAACCGAGAGAGGGTTAGATGCTAGATCCTCCATCATTAGACATTGGGTGTCTTATTTGGTAATAGTAGAGAGATACTTTTAGATATGCATCGCGTTTCTCATAAGTATTCATGATTTTAGAAGCTTATGGGATTAATTAGTGTTATTTAATCGATGGGCAGCCTAAACCTCAAAAGAGATTAGTTTTACTGCCTTAGGAGCTCATGAGATTATAAATGTTTTTAGTCCACGTGTATCAATTTAGATCTGAAAAGGGATTTTGATCAACACATTAGTGAAATATGTAATTAAGTCACTCAAAATATTTTTCTCTCTTCCACTCTCTAATTTAAAGTTAAGGTTTAATTGTTTAATTGCTTTTAGATTTAAATTTTATCTAGTTTAATTTTCAAATGTCAAAACTTGTTTTTTACTATAATATCATGCCGACATACAATCTTGGGCTCCATTCCACCTCAAAAACTTTTGGGTTCAATAACTACACGACGATCACATACTCTGGCGGAGATTAGAAAAATATTTTTTTCGAAAACTCCGACCAAGTGAAACCATAATAAAATAAAAAAACATTATTTCTAACTATAAAAATTTTGAACCCTTATACAAAAATATTATACACCATACACAAATCTATATATGTATACAAAAATTTATAGTTGTGTGAATTTTTTTTTTCCATTTTTTTTTTTAAAGAACTCACACTTTTATAGCTAAGGTAACTAATTCTTATGAAATCCTTTGCCAAGAAAAATATAATAGATGAAAATTGTGATATTATATTTTACCAAAAAAAAAACCAATAATTACCCAATCATCTTAAACCTATGTTTAGGGCTTGTTTGTTTTGGGATTCACACGGACAGGACTAGGACTTTTCGGCCCCCGCTCCATTCTAGTTAGAGATGTAACATCCCGTTTTTACATCTCATTCTTCATCCACACCTATAATACCTATTTTTTCTCACTTACACTTTCTTTCCTACTTTTCTCTCACTTACACCCTCTTTCCTACTTTTCTCTCACTTACACTCTCTTTCCTACTTTTCTCTCACTTACACTTTATTTTCTACTTTTCTCTTACACATCCTAATTTACTTTTACACATGATTTGACATAAAGTAAAATCTCACCCTACTAAAATTCCAAAACAAACACACACTTTTATAATCATCCAAGACTTTACATCTTGTGGGCGTAAAGTCATGACTTCACACGTCCAAGCCCCCTGGGTTTAATGTTTAAAACCCAAGGATTTGCAACTTCATCTGAGCTGAGCTGAGCAGAATGCCTTCCAAGAAAAAGAACCCAATTCCCATCTCTCATCTCTGTTAGAAAAAAAGGTAGGGGTGTGTATTTTGAAACACTGAAGGTGGAAAGATAAGAAAACACGAAACGAATTCGTGATGAAGAAACCGAGTCTAGGAATAACCTATTCCCGCAAGATCGAATACGCCCGTATAGTGCTTACGGTATAATGCGTATGGATCTCCAAAGGTAAAACGGTTTATCAATTCACACCGGTAGCACCACCGAGTATGAATTTCCGGCGAACTAAATCGGAAATATGAGTTGTACGGAAAATATGCAGCAAAAGGCTTTCGCAAATTTGGGTTCATAAAAGTGATCTGAGAGATTGGACGAAATGGGGTATATATAGGCGGAAGTCCGACCCATTTGAGGATTGCTGGAGTGGAGTACGTGGTGATCATGGATCACCCACGTTCTGTAGTGGAGAAAAACGCAGTTTCTCATTCTTGGGAAGCAAGACGGAATATTCCAGATACCCTGAAGTGTATTAATCATTTTTGTAGATGTATTAAACATGTTCGTGGGCCGGCCCAATTCTAAATGGGCCAACCGATGTGGGCCGACCCAATTCCATACGGGTCACCCAATTCGATTGGATCCAAAAAGGTAATGGGCTATTTTATATTTTTTGTACTCTAAAAATATAGGTATGGCACCAAAACCCACCCAAAGCCCAAGAACCAAGAACCACGAACCCGGGCCCGGGCCCGGGCGGGGCGCGCGCGCGCGTGTGGTCCATGGTTAGGGTCCCCATGTCCCAATTTAGAGAACATGAATATTTTCCTACTTATATACAAGACATTCTTCTTGTAATTTTCCAATGTGGGATGAAACTTCATTTTCCATTTCCCATGAATTTATTCAACACAAATGATTAATACTACAACTTCCCAAATTAATTTCTCACTCACCGGAAATCGGTTTTGAGATATTAAATATACCACGCTCATCTACTCCGCGAGTAGAACAACATCGTTAATTTTATTTTCTCAAAAACTAACATTTCTACTCCTAAAAAAATTGGTCAAAGTCAGGGTATGAAACCTTTATTAAAACCAATTTTCAACAATCCCCCACATGAGTGAGAATTGCACCTATACAGAGTCAAGTTTCTTCGTTTAGCTCATGTGAGACCTCATTGCTTCCGGATAAGTAACCAATGGTTTTGAACTTTCCGTAGCCCAGCACCATCGGGTATACCGGCGGCTTAGTGGACACGATGCCTTGAACTAATCCTCCTTAGTGTATACCTTACAGATAGTGCAGACACAATTCAGTCTCGATTCCGATTTGTTCTCACGTTTTTATCCATTTTGGCCCTGGACGCCCTTTGTATTCATAAATGTTTGGTCGAAGCGGCCCTCACTTCTCATTTATATAGGTGATCTCCTTTCGAGTATCCCGTCATACTCAGTCCCACATGGACTTATAGGAATCATTAAAAGTCAAAGACTTATCCTTTACCAAAACTCACGGGTTCACTAACACATGACACTGTGCTGTCAGGAACGGTCATAATTTTCAAGTGTTGTACAACTAACATTCACAGTTTAGTTTTCCCTTTTGAACCAAGTTCTTGGGATCTCCAGTCATCATGGTTGGGTTACCACTGTTTCAGTTTTATTTGTGGATTTTAGACTCATTCCCTCTATCAGCTTATTCATTTGATCTCGGTTCAAGCTCTTCGTGAGCGGATCCCCTATGTTATCAATTGATCTTACATAATCAATTGTTATAATACCAGTTGAGATCAAATGTCTATCGGAGTTATGTCGACGACGAATATGTCTCGACTTTCCGTTGTACATACTGTTCAAAGCTCTACCAATAGCAGCTTGACAGTCACAATGTACCATTACAGATGAATTCAGATTCCATTGTGGAACGGGCAATACACGTTTGCTTTGTGGATTTCCACGATACAGCAGCTCCTCCAATAGTGAATACGTATCCACTAGTTGAGAACGAGTCTTTACTATCGGATATCCAATTAGCATCACTGTATCCTTCAAGTACAGCTGGATGTTGCGTGTAGTGTAGCCCAAAGTCAAGAGTATACTTCAAGTATCTCAAGACTCTTTTCAGAGCCTTCCAATGTTCGTGGCTTGGATTGCTCGTGTACCTGCTTAGTTTGTTCACAGAACATGCAAGATCAGGACGTGTGCAATTTGTAATGTACATCACGCTTCCAATGATCCTTGCATACTCTAACTGATTCACAGGCTCACCTCGGTTCTTCTTCAGATGAACATTCGGGTCTAATGGTATTTTTGCAGGTGGATCATCAAATGCTTTGAATTTCTTCAAGACTTTCTCAACATAATGAGATTGTGTTAAAGAAATTCCATTTGAAGTTCTTTCTATCTTGATTCCTAGAATCACGTCTGCTAAACTCATATCTTTCATGTCAAAATTTCTTTTTAACATGTTTTTCGTATTAACGATCACATTTGAATTGTTACCTATGATTAACATGTCATCAACATATAAGCATACGATAACAAATCCATTTGGTGTATCTTTCACATACACACATTTGTCGCATTCGTTAATTCGAAATCCATTTGACAACATAATATTGTCAAATTTCAAATGCCATTGTACAAGAGCTTGCTTAAGTCCATACAACGACCGAACGAGTTTACAAATCTTTTTCTCGCTCCCGGGTACAACATAACCCTCTGGTTGATCCATGTATATCTCAGCATCCATCTCTCCATTAAGAAAATCAGTCTTTACATCCATTTGGTGTATTTCGAGATTGTGCAAAGCAGCAATCGCGATAAGTACACGAATGGATGTAATCCTTGTAACTGGAGAGTAGGTGTCAAAGAAATCATGTCCTTCTCTTTGTTTAAAACCCTTTGCAACCAAACGGGCTTTATACTTGTCAATAGATCCATCTGCTTTGTACTTTCTTTTAAGGATCCACTTACATCCTAAGGTCTTGCAACCTTTAGGGAGGTCAACCAACTCCCATGTATGATTTTGCAGAATTGAATCATATTCACTGTTTATTGCTCCTTTCCAGAGAGATGCATCTGGTTTGGAAAGAGCTTCTTTGATAGTCCTAGGTTCTTCTTCTAAAACATACGTGATGAAGTCTGGACCATAGGTCTTATCAATTCTAGCTCATTTACTGCGTCTTGGTGCTTCACTCTGCTGAGTGGAAGGGCCTCCAGCTTCACTTGATTCTTCATGAGTTCGTTTATTTGAACTCACTTCTTCTTTGTCCCTACACGGGAACACATTTTCAAAGAACACAGCATTCCTTGATTATATTGTAGTACCTACTGTCATATCGGGTATTTCTGATTTATGAATCAAGAACCGATAGGCACTACTATTGAAGGCGTATCCTATAAAGATTCCATCGACCGTCTTAGGTCCGATTTTCACTTGTTTAGGAAGTGGCACCTCAACTTTAGCAAAACACCCCCCCACTTTGAGGTATTTGTATGAAGGTTTGCGATTTTTCCATAACTCATAAGGTGTCTTATCTTTAGTCTTAAGTGGAATTTTATTTAAAATGTGGTTAGCTGACAGAATAGCTTCCCCCCACATGTTCTGAGGTAAACCCGAGCTGATTAACATTGCATTCATTATCTCTTTCAAAGTTCGGTTTTTCCTCTCCGCAATACCATTCGATTGAGGTGAGTAGGGAGCTGTCGTTTGATGTATGATGCCGAATTCGGCACATAATTGTTCAAATGGAGCCACATACTCTCCACCTCTATCACTGCGAATTGCTTTAATTGTAGTGTTCATTTGATTCTCTACTTCACTTTTATAATTTTTAAAAGCTTCAATAGCTTCATCTTTACTTCGTAGTAAGTAAACGTAGCAGAATCTTGTGTTATCATCAATAAAAGTAATAAAATACTTTTTTCCACCTCTAGTTTGCACAAATTTTAAGTCACACACATCAGTGTGAACTAATTCTAGAGGAGTATTGTTCCTTTCACCTGACTTAAATGGTAATTTAGTCATCTTTGCTTCTACACATATTTCACATCTTTTGGATGTATCAACATTTTCAATTTTAAGTAAATCCAAATTTACTAAATGTTTTATATCTAAAATGCCATAAAGAGGAACACTCAACGATATAAGCAGAAGTAGAAGCATTCTCATTCATAATAGTGTTTTTGCCATCACGGCTTACAGTCATGACAAACATCTTAAAAAGGCCCTTCTCGAGGTAACCTTTTCCTAGAAACATGCCAAACTTGCTAAGTACAACACCGTTTGACTCAAAAACTAGTTTAAACTGACTACTAACTAAAAGAGACCCCGAAATCAGATTCTTCCGGATGTCCGGGACATGCAGCACATCCTTCAGTTTCAGCTTCTTTCCCGAAGTCAGTTTGATTACCACCATCCCTACACCAGCCACTTCAGACGAGGCTTGGTTGCCCATGTAGAGCTTTCTCCCTTCAGCAGGAGAATAAGTGGAGAAGGCAGACTTCTCCGAGCAAACATGGCAAGTGGCACCAGTGTCCATGAACCAACTCTTCTTGTTGTCCACCAAGTTGACCTCGATCACCACAGCGGACATGTCCATCTCCGTAAGCTCACGTTCAACAACGTTCACGGAGTTTTTCTTCCCTTTGTCTTCTTTCTTGGGCTGACGACAATCAGCTGCCCGATGGTTAGGTTTGCCACAGTTGTAGCACTTCCCTCTGAACTTCTTCGGGGCAGGAGCAGCAGCAACAGCCTTGTCTTTGCCCTTGACGCTTCCTTTTCTTTGATGGTTCGCTTTTCTCCATCAGGTTAGCTTTGGCCTCGATGGAAGCAATCGAGCCCCTCTTGTCCCTCTTCTTGTTATCCTCCTCGATCTGGAGTCGGGTAACAAGGTCCTCCATCGTCACTTGCTTTCGCTTGTGCTTGAGGTAGGACTTGAACTCCTTCCAAGATGAAGGGAGTCTGTCAATCACATTTGCTACCTGAAAGGCTTCAGGCAGCTCCATTCCTTGCACTGCAATATTGTGGAAGATCACTTGCAGCTTCTGCACTTGCTCGACAACAGATTTGTTGTCCTCCATCTTGAAGTCGTACAAGGTGGAGACGACGAACTTGCTAGTTCCCGCGTCTTCAGTCTTATACTTCTTCTTCAAGGACTCACATAGAGCTTTGGAAGTCGGGTACTCATCATACACATCACAGAGGGCATCAGACAACCCATTCAGTATGTAGTTCCTGCAGAGATAGTCATCGTGGATCCAAGTGTCATAAGCAATCCTGGTCTCACGATCAACATCTTCAGCAGGAGCATTCGGACAATCCTCCTTGATGTATTCACCAAAGAGATGGTGGTCAAATAGAAGTGCATCTTCTTTTGCCACCGTTTAAAGTCATTTCCAGAAAACTTTTCGGGTTTCTCCCCTTTTACTACCACTGGCCTAACAGTCCCTTGAAGGGAGGCCTGGTTAGTAGCCAAAAGTGGATTGACTCCGGCATTTCCTACAAAAGGATTGCCGCCAACATTTCCCACGAAGGGATTAGCACTAGAGCTTCCCACAAAGGGATTAGTGCTAGAGTTTCCCACAAAGGGATTAGCATTTCCCACGAAGGGATTGCCATTGGCTTGGTTCTTCATCCATTCGGCAAAAAAATTGCCGAAATTTCCAAACTCGAGAGGGGGTATTGAAGTTGGATTACCTGAGGTGATTTCCTTGGAAGGATCAGGATTACCAACCTTATTGGGGTCAGAAGGATCATCTTTGGTCAGTGAAGACACGTCCATATCGTTGTCAGAGTTATGGTTTGACATGACAGTGTATCGAAATTATATATTCGATCTTGCGATTGTTAGAAAAAAAGGTAGGGGTGTGTATTTCAAAACACTGAAGGTGGAAAGATAAGAAAACACGAAACGAATTCGTGATGAAGAAACCGAGTCTAGGAATAACCTATTCCCGCAAGATCAAATACGCCCGTATAGTGCTTACGGTATAATGCGTACGGATCTCCAAAGGTAAAACAGTTTATCAATTCACACCGGTAGCACCACCGAGTATGAATTTCCGGCGAACTAAATCGGAAATATGAGCTGTACGGAAAATATGCAGCGAAAGGCTTTCGGAAATTTGGGTTCGTAAAAGTGATCTGAGAGACTGGATGAAATGGGGTATATATAGGCGGAAGTCCGACCCATTTGAGGATTGCTGGAGTGGAGTACGTGGTGATCATGGATCACCCACGTTCTGTAGTGGAGAGAAATGCAGTTTCTCATTCTTGGGAAGCAAGACGGAATATTCCAGATACCCTGGAGTGTATTAATTATTTTCGTAGGTGTATTAAACATGTTCGTGGGCCGGCCCAATTCTAAATGGGCCAATCGATGTGGGCTGACCCAATTCCATACGGGTCACCCAATTCGATTGGATCCAAAAAGGTAATGGGCTATTTTATATTTTTGGTACTCTAAAAATATAGGTATGGCACCAAAGCCCACCCAAAGCCCAATTGCCAAGAACCAAGAACCCGAACACGGGGGCGGGCGGGGCGCGCGCGCGTCCATGGTTAGGGTCCCCATGTCCCAATTTAGCAAGGGTGCAGATGGCGTTTGGCGCTCGGCAGGCGGTATATGGCCGCCAAGCGCCAAGGCCGCCTAGACGGCCGCCGAGGCCGCCTAGGCGGCCGCTAAGGTTTTTCTTTTTTTTTTCTTTTTTTTATTATTAAATATATTTTGTTTAATATTTATCAAAGTAATAAAGTTCCATGTTTCCAACTTAATTTGTTTATTATCCAATTTAATAATTAAAGTAATTAAGTAAAATTAAACACATCTCCAACAAATATCCAAATTAATAAACTACCACAATTCACAATACACATATGACATATGTGCAACTTGTTATTTTCCTTTTAATTTTTTTTTATTATTTTTTTAATTATATAACATTTTAAAGTTATTAAAAATTAAAAAAAAAAAAAAAACCCCTAGGCATTGCCTAACGCCGAGGCCGCCTAGGCGCCGCCGAGACCGCCTAGGCACCGCCGAGACCGCCTAGGCGCCGCCAAACGCGGTTTCCGCCAAATACGACCGCTTTGCATTAATCGTCGGCGGTCGGTGCTGACAAGCGCCTAGGCGGCCGCCTAGACGGCCTCGGCGGCCGCCATTTACATCACTGCAATTTAGAGAACATGAATATTTTTCTACTTATATATAAGACATTCTTCTTGTAATTTTCCAATGTGGGATGGAACTTCATTTTCCATTTCCCATGGATTTATTCAACTCAAATGATTAATACTACAACTTCCCAAATTAATTCACTAGTACAAATTAGACCTTAGAAAGCGGTTGATTTTCCCCTTAGAAAGCGGTTAAAACCGCTTTCTAAGAAACAACTATGTTAGTCTAAGAGAGCGGTTAAGAAACCGCTGTGCAAGGTAGGAGCTAAGAGAGCGGTTTTGAACCGCTCTCCAAGAGGAAGAACTAAAAGAGCGGTTAAAAACCGCTCTCCAAGTGCCACACTAAGAGAGCGGTTGATAACCGCTATCCAAGCCTCACTCTTAGATAGCGGTTAATAACCGCTCTCCAAGAGCCTTTTTTATTTTTTTTTATTTGTTTAGACAGCGGTTATTAACCGCTCTCCAAGATCTTTTTTAATTTTTTTTATTTATATATATATAAATAAACCTGCTTTTTTAACCGTTTTTTTCAATTATATATATATATATATATATATATATATTTTTTAATAAACCTGCTAATATATACAAAGTTACCAAAACACATATATTAATAATTTATTCGTAACATCAAATAAATATAATATAAGATCCAATAACATGAAATATTAATTCATCACAAATTAATATATAAGTTATATGATGCTACCAAAAGTTATAATAATGTTACAAGAATCGATTGTAAAGATACCCAATCCAATCCATCTTCCATTTCTCCATTCGAGCGTTGTTGTAAAAAGGGATCCGAGGCCTATGCACAAACTGCAAATTACATAGAAAATTTAATTAAATAATAAACATTTTTTATTCAATCATATTTAAAATAAATCGATAATCGACTTACTTCTTCAGGAATGGTCGTCCGAGAAGTCAAGATTATATCTTCAATGTAGCAACACACAAAATGTCCACAGTGATTGTCATCTTGCTGCCTGGCAACCTATTGATTAACAATTACAATCATGTACTATAACTATGATTATTTTCTATTGATTTGCTAATTTTCTAAAGTAACTTACCTTAATGTTTTTCCACAGCACTTTACTAATATTGGTGGTATCTGATTTTTTACCTGGAAGGCTAGTCTGATACATTGCCATCACACTATATAATTATTTTAAAAAATAAATATACATTAGATATGTATAATCTTAAAAGTAAAACAAATCATAATATGAGAATATTAAAAATTAACTTACGTACCCTTCCATAAATGTTATAAGATCGGGACGATGTGTATACACCCCATCCGTAGCTGGATCCAAATAATACACAGTAAGATCCCTCATTCTTATGGCCAACATCACCCAATGATCACTACATTGTATTAACAAAATTAAAATTAATCGCTTGTTCGTATAAATAAATTTTTTTATGAAATATTTATTATACTTACCCCACATTGTTTGGCCAAAAAATGAGATGGTCTCTCTCTCTATATTTCAACATATGTTGAACAATGTCGTTCATATACTGTGTCCTATTACCAAAAATGCTACACACTTGGGGGCCGATGAAGGAATATTTTGCACTTGCAACGACATCTACGGTTAAATATACCTCGCCCAAATACCTTTAACCAACATACGCTAATATTAATATTTAATAAGTAAGTTAAACTATAAATGAAGTAAATGTTGGAATTAAGTAAACACACTTGAGGTAAAAAGTCATGGTAGTTGCACTCAACCACTTGTCATCGAAGACTTCTTCGACATAATCTCGTATGATGAACTCCTCATATCCAACATAGTTAAAGTAAGCATTAATGGGCACTGTGATTGTATTGAAGCTGGAGGACACCATGTAGTGCACCGTACTCATTACAGTGACATCGTGGGGTACGTCTCCGGCCAGGGGGTACCCTAATCGCCGTCTGCGCACACCAACAGTTGGTTCCCCTGGTCTCTCCCTCTGTGTAGTCTTTTGTGGAGTCGGGAGTATCTACAATCAATATTTGTAATATTATTTAAAATAAATTGACTTATTAATTACTTTAATAACATGTATTTTACCTTTTTTGTGAGAGAAACCAAGTTTTGCGGCCATTCGAGGAAATGCCCGATCGCGTCTCCGACTGTGGTGGCCACATCTTCTGGTTTTGGCAACAGTGAAGTCTCTTGTCCAATTTCAGGTACAATGAGGGTGACTTTCACAAAACCAGGAGTGATTGGGCGACCATGGATCACTCTACTGGAGCTATTGAACAACATTCCAGTGGCCACCAACCGAAGAGGATAATCCAAATAAAGGTAACAAGGAGTCGTCTGTTCGAAGAGGATATTCAGTTAGAAAATTTATACTAGTATTTAATTAAAACAAATACGAGATATATCTGATACCTTGGAGACGTTTTGAAGTGCATCATGAAAGTCGTCTGAAGTATTGTTTCTAACAGCACTTTCTCTAGCCTCAGCGGAAAACATAGGAGCACTGTTTTCACAGCTAGCACCACTAGATGACATCCCGTATCTCATTTGATGGTTTGATATCATCGAAACTTGTTTAGCTAAGTCGGCAACCTGTGCTGAAAGTTGTTCCACCTTAGACATAGCCGCCATACCAGGTGCCATACTCAATGATTTCTTCGTGATGCAAAATCCAAGTCCCCGTATGCGTCCGAGATGCTCCTGACAATTTATTACCCGTGCAAATAGATCATCAGTCCCCACACTGCGAGCCTCGTCGGGCGTCATGCTCTGAGATATGCGCTCCTAAATAACAAACAAATATTATTAAATCATTTCAAATTAAATAATAGTTTATAATGTTAAAGATAAAAATAATGGATGAATTACCGCTTCATCAATGATATGCTGTGTTTTGGGATCGGGAACATTCCCATCTCGAGTCTTTCTTGTAGTCTGAAATAACTCATAACGGGTAACAACAGGTGCACTCTCTCCACCTTTCCTTTTTTCTTCTTTCTACGATAATAATAAACATGTAAAAAATCATTAAAAGTGAATATATATTAATGAAGTGAATGATCATAAAAAAAAATTAAAAGTTAGCAAATCTCACCAAATCTTCCCTAATGCGTGCATAACCTCTGGAAGATCCACGATATCGCGCCTCCATATTCTTAGCTTGTGTGTTATTTCTATTACTTTTTTCCTACAGTGTAATATAAATACGATAAATACTGAAAAAAAAAAAGAATAGGTGAAATAACATTAATCAATTTTACCTTGAAATCATCAAGCATAGATCTACGCACAAACTCCTGCCAATAAGGAGCCACCATAGGGGATTCCGCATAGTCTTTAGGCGGCGTAGGCGAATACAAACCAGTCTTCGGGTCTCGTGCCTTATTCCTCAGAAAAGTCCGAATTTTTTTTACCTTATTTCCAGCTTGTTTAAGTATATCATGCTTCTTTGTGTGATCAAGGCCGATGAATGTTGACTGCATATACATATAGAATATAACAATTTATATTTAGTAATTTCACATAAAAAAAAATAAATTATACAACAATTTTAATATGCACTACAATTAATTAACATACCACGAGCTCATCCCATATCGCTTCCTTGAAAGGAGTCATCTCAGGCTTACGCCAGTCATTGCATGGCAGCACGATAAGGACAACTCTCCTGACTGCAGACCCAATGAAGTACGCCAACTTCGCACTCTCGGGTCCTATCAGCTGCCCATACTCATTGAATGATAACTGCAATTCAATGATATCATTAGGTCAACAGACAATTAATTAATATAATATCAATTAAACTGTTCAATTGTATTAAAATTACCTTCAGTAATTTTCCTTTGCTACGGTCTTTTTTCAGTGAAGTCATCATGACTATACCCCTCTTGCGCTTCTCTCCAGAGCTACTAGAGGTGGGAGCATCAGTG